>CM061921.1:106636101-106818394 GCA_031002005.1 Vandiemenella viatica
GCAAGATTATGTAAAAACTTAATATCTTCCAGTTTTTCTTGATATTCATGCCCAATTTTCTCATTTCTGAGAAATTGAAGCATTTCATTCCTCAGTCCAGACAACTGTTGCAGACATTTTCCAGCAATCGGCCAGTGCACTTCACAGTATTGTGAAATGTCACCATACTCAGCTTCCAAGTAGTCCAGGAATCCAATAAATGCTCTGTGTCTATGGGCTTTGTTGCATCCCATTATTAAGTTTATAGTATTTACAAGTTTTCATTGTCTCACTTAGCCTTATAATTTTGCCACAGAGACCCTCCTGGAGGATAATGGAATGGAAAAACAAACAATTCATGCATTTTTCTTTACATCGTCCTACTAGCCCAGTTTTATGACCAACCATTGCTTTAGCTCAATCCGTTGCAATGCCAGAACACTTTACAAAGCCTCCATATTTAGAAATGGCATTGTAAGGGGAAAAGGCTGATATCGGGGCTGAGTGTCAGGCTTAGATACCTTAACTGAATGTCTACTTGAAATAAAATGTTCTCTGAATCTTCTTCTATACTTTTAAATTGATCATGTGCCTGCCTGGAAGATTTAACTGTAAAGCTTATCGGCCGCCACCAAGCTTATTTGAACCAAAAGCTTAGAAAAGGTTACTGTTCAAAGCTAAAACATTTGTTAAAATCCACTTGTTGAAAAATTTTAGAGTTTATTAAAAATCACATTTGGAAAAACAGCATTTACAGTCAAATAGGCTATCGGACTAAACTTTTCCAAACAAATTGCAGATTATGAAGAGAGAGAATTTCACCGACTGAGCCCCCATTGAAAATTTTAAAAGTTCATAGTCTTTACTATTAATTTAACGTCAATATGGCTGTGCATCGACCAATCAGAACTTGTCCCACCTAACTAGCTATCACTTCAGCACACGCCCGACATATCCTTGCGCAAGTCCAATATACGCCACGGTCCCGGAATAAAAACAAAAGACGAAATCGAAAGACCACCAGACGGTCTGAGCAGCTAGCTTTATACCCTCAGCCGCCTGCTTGATGTATTCTACTGCTTATCAAAATTTGAGTAAAAAGTTGTGATTATAAAATATGTTTAAAATCTACCCATGTGTAGCCTGGCCTTCAAGGATTATAAAAAGTGTTTAGTGAAAATTCTCAAATAATTATCTTGTAAATGAATTTAATTTTCAGGCAATTGGTAAAAAGTTTCCGAAAGTTAAATAGTGATTCCCCGATTTATTTCTTAATTCTGGAAATTTTTAGGTTACTCTGCTGGATTGCAAATATCATGATAAATTTATTGCAAATGTGTTCTACATTAATTCCTGATTAAAATGGTGTAAATATTATTATTATCGGTGGTGTAATAGCAAATTTATGAGTCTGACAAAGATCGGGTTTAAAACTGTTTAGAAGCCACTTGGATTCTAGTTCATAATTATTCAATTGTTTATATCGAAAAAGTGAAGTTATCTGAATTTTCTTTTAATTTAGTTACGTGTTTTAACAGTTGTTTACTGAAGTGGCTTGGTTCACTTGCAAATAAATTTCAAAATTACCACGTTGTGATTAGTGACGAAATAACTTTAAAATTGATTAAACATCTGTTCTACTGCATTGAATGTTCTGAAATTTTAATATGTTATACCAGATTTTACGTTCTTTCAGGAAATCTACTTTTTAGTTCAGGAAATTATTGAAAACTTATGGTTAAAAATGTTGAAAGTCAAAGTGTGCTCTATAAAGTGTTTAAAATTTTATTTACTTTATTTCTACTGCCTGAAACTACGGAATTTTACTGAAATTAACTTTCTTTTGGATTATTATTATTTTAAAATTACTTTACCTCGTAAGATGCCTTTAAACCAGCAGTGTTTTATGGTTGCAAGATATTCTACTGCCTAGTTAGTTTCAGCTTCAAATCATTAAGCACACAGCTTCTGGCACTTCCCTGGTGTTGATCGTATTTTGCTTGATGCGTGTTTACTCCTTCAAAACACCTGAGACTTGAGAACAGATAATATGCTTTGGTTTACCATTGTGTTCAACAAACAAGTAACTTTTCTGACACTTCGACTGAAATGTTTGTTTCTCATCTTCAACTCGCCATTTCTTTAGTTCCACCATTTGAGGTACCGTTCTCACAACAATTATGACAACAATCTCTCATACTATATCTCTCAAACAACCTTTATCATCATAACCAACCACTTTGAACTGCCCTGCACTTGAGAAAATCCTCTACAGCACACAAACGATCGCAAACCTATCAGCATCCAATCACTGGTGACCACGTGTTGCTTGGAGACAGGACCACTTCCTGCCTTCCCAACCTGCCTCCTTCATAACAGTATTAAATGAAAGTGGAAATTGAAGTAGGCATGCCAAGGATTATAATGGTCGAAGAATGAAGCTTCAATATGGCCGTTGTAGGGGGAACAAAGATTGTAAGGTACATTTTTTTAAAAAAATTTAAAGTAGTAGAACTTAAAAACTTAGAACAGTAAGAAGAGTAAATGATTTCTTTCCAAATTTTAAATTAATTTTTTTTTTCTCCAATAAGAAGGGCAACAGAAATGAATAGGTGGGCTGCATGCGGCCGGCGAACCACAGGTTGGACCACACTGATCTAGAACAATAATAAACCTACTATTACTATAGGAGAAGAGTGAAAAATTATTTTGACATG
Organism: Vandiemenella viatica; assembly: GCA_031002005.1. Lineage (NCBI taxonomy): Eukaryota > Metazoa > Arthropoda > Insecta > Orthoptera > Morabidae > Vandiemenella > Vandiemenella viatica. The sequence goes on from CM061921.1 coordinate 106,638,798, forward strand.
TTTTTAAAATAAATTTCAATCTTTTAGCAAAAGAAGATTCATGTTTCACTAAAAAAGTTTCATACCATGCCCTCTGTGATAGCTGAGAGACATGGGTAATGATTGTTTGTTTTATTAAAGTACCTGAGAAACACATTTTGTGAAAGTTGCAAGCCAATTTTAACATACTCATTTGTTAACAATTTTTTAAAAAAAATACGTTTAAGCAAATATTTGGCGATTCTGGAAAGAAAGGTATCTTCATTTTATAATGAAAAATATTTATTTGCCCAAGAAAAATTTAAAGTAGTAGAACTTAAAAACTTAGAACAGTAAGAAGAGTAAATGATTTCTTTCCAAATTTTAAATTAATTTTTTTTTCTCCAATAAGAAGGGCAACAGAAATGAATAGGTGGGCTGCATGCGGCCGGCGAACCACGGGTTGGACCACACTGATCTAGAACAATAATAAACCTACTATTACTATAGGAGAAGAGTGAAAAATTATTTTGACATGTTTTTAAAATAAATTTCAATCTTTTAGCAAAAGAAGATTCATGTTTCACTAAAAAAGTTTCATACCATGCCCTCTGTGATAGCTGAGAGACATGGGTAATGATTGTTTGTTTTATTAAAGTACCTGAGAAACACATTTTGTGAAAGTTGCAAGCCAATTTTAACATACTCATTTGTTAACAATTTTTTTTAAAAAAATACGTTTAAGCAAATATTTGGCGATTCTGGAAAGAAAGGTATCTTCATTTTGTAATGAAAAATATTTATTTGCCCAAGAAGATAGATTGAAAAATCAAACATTTTAGTTAAATCCATATAAGCCGTTGTATATTTCTTGGTACTGTGACATAGTTAGCAGTGCTTATAAGATTTTAGGGTAATTCATCAACTTAAATTCCTCTTTTTTTAAATTGTTTGGTTGTAGTAAAGTTTTAATGTTTAAACTTAACCAGACTTTCCACTTAGCTTAAGCAGATTTTACAGTATTTACTGTTATAGTGCTGTATCATATATTTCATTTTGAAATTGTAAATGCAATAAAATGTGAGAAACCTGAATCATGTAAGAACGGATAATTTCCTGGCGGTTGATTGCAATGAAAATTTCATGGGTATACCACCGGATTGTGTTAAAAACTTATGATTTTTGGCTGTCGGTGAGCAGACCAGTATAGATGATTTCAGTCAAAGATTTAATGTCTGTTAAAGTTGGTGGAAATAGCATGTTTTTATAAAACAATCTGGTAATACTTCATTGCAGCCTTAATCATTTTTTTTTTTTTTTTACTTTTGGACATTAGGCAGAATCTTCCCTCCTGCAGGGGACTGGTATGCAAGGATCGAGCTTGGTGGGTAAGCGGTTAATGCTCTGGCCCCACATTCAGGGCGCATGCCAGTTCGAGTCCCTGGGGTTTTCCATGGTTTCCCCAAATCACTCCACAATCATTCCAGGCGAATGCCAGGATGCTTCCATCAAAAGGCCATTTCTGAAATCCTTCCCTTTCCTTGTCCCCAGTCCTTTCCCACCTCTAATGATCTTGACATTGATGAGGCATAATGCCATAAAAAAAGGTATGCAAGTACTGGGCACATATCTGGTGCACCCATAGTACCCAAGCTTGGAACACCATCTAATGTGTACATAATTCAGTGACAATCTTAGGGAAAGATGGTGGAATGTTGTGTGTCTTGAGAACAGGGATCTTGGCTTCACCACCTGGATCATTTTGATATACCCTCAACCTCAAGGTTTCATATGTATCGAAGTATATGCGTGGCAAGGTTAATCACTTTCTAGAGTGCAACAACCTCAGGTGCACCTGCCACATCCCAGTTGTATTTGACTTGGAGGCTCTATGTCACACAGTGTGTACCTGCTTTGGCCGCTTGGGACCCAAAAAAAAAAAAAAATTGCTACCTACAGTATTGTTAGACCTCTGAGCATCCAGAACACCCACAAAACAAAAAAGAGAGTCTTAGTTAATACCCAATCTGAATCATGTAATGATTAGTGTAACGGGAAAGTGTCTGCTTTTGGCAAACATTTTTCATTGTTATGGAAAGAAAGGAGGGTTCCTTTCAAGAAGCTGTCACCATTTTTCAGTAACAAGGACGTAGAGGCTCTTTTAGGGACCCTTGACTTAGTTAAAAAGCTGAGGAATGGGAGGCTGCTACTAGTAAGTAGCCTGGCCAACCCTTTAACTGTAAGAAGCTTGGGGAATTTTTGATACATTACAAACTTCACAAGTCCCTGAAGAGTAGAAAAGGTGTCGACGCCTGCCATGATATTATTCAGATATGAGTCTTGTGATAGGATTATTACTTGGAAAATCAGGGCTAATAATTGCTGAGTATTTACATATTTATTTACAGAAGGTTTCTGAAGGCATGTAGACCAATAATTGTACATATACTTACACATAAATACAAATAGCTGTAAATAACATCTGAGGTTGAACTATTACTGTTTGAAACTAATAAAACTGGTGCAGTGGCACTTTGCTAACCACCACCAAGTTATGGGAATGAAGAGAGAGAGTGAGCTTTGCAACATTGGTACCTCTAACCCAAACACGACAGGACTATTGCAATACTTTGAAACTTCTGTGATACTGACTAACCAGACCCGTTTCCATATCCAACTCTTTCTCAGTAGAGCCTACCTGCTGGTTTGCTGTAGAACATCTCTTGTGGCTGCAATGGCTCCGTTCCGAGGCGGAACCTGGTAGCTTCTTCTCTCGACTCCCGGCTGCTTCAGTGCTGCTTAATACAATGTGACAATTAGACTGACAGGCAGACCTTGAGCTAGCTGTGCTGAGGGTTTTACTAGGAACCCCCCTCCGCCCCACTCTGCTCCAGCGGTCTGGAGAGGGCAAACCCTATCATCATTGTGCTTCATGCGGTCATAGTGACAGCTTGCATTCTCTATTCGGCACTTGACAACTGCCGAATTGCTGACCTGTGCTCTACTTTGCCGGTCGTGGCTCTCGTAATATTTGCTTAGTTTTGTTCACTCACCTGTCCTCGATCCCAACCCAAACAAATGTATAAATTTCACGAGGGAGACCAATGGCTTCACTACAAGTTCACATCCATACGGTGTCCTTGATGTCGATGTGTTCTAAGCCTCAACAGTAACAAAGGCTATGGAAAATGACTCATCACTGACCAAAGTTGAAGTTTGCGACGAGTGTAAAACATTCATAATGAACAAAAACATATACAATATTTTGGCTGTCCATCTTAATCATGTTTTAGAAAACGGCTTATGTGGTTCAGGAGGTGTGCACACGCCGAAGTCGGAGATGTCTGTTGCATCTTCGAACCCTGAACGCAATGAAATGCTGGTGGATGAATGTTCTCATTCTCCAGCATTCACTGAATGGGGATCCACATAAACCAGGATGGGTAACGTTAAATGGATAGGATGGCTCCCATACCCCAGTGGAACTTGGAACAGGCTTCATGCTACTCTTAGCATGGTCTAACCTTCGTGTGTGTGTCTCCAGGGGACACATTTCAGACCTACTCATCATCATCCTGTGCTAAGGGGTTATGGAGGCGTGTAGGAAGTACAATACCAAGGGCGATCGAGTGGAAGGGGAAGTGACTGTGTTTGTCTGAAAAACAGTCACTCTGAAACTGTTGCTCTCACCTCTTCCTTACAAGAACTACTGGTTTAACTAAATAGTTCCAAAAACTTACCATTTATCTGTTTATTCTGGTGAACTTGCTAGCATTGTCCAACAATTTATGTCACCATTTCAATGCTCATGGTGCAGTGTAGGGTTCAACAATGGATTGCCCCAGAGGATGGATAGTTTTTAGATTTATAGAGCATTAAGATGCATGCTTCCTCAAAGCTGGACAAATGACTCATACCACTATGGCTTCCAGTATTTCCTCTGCCATTGATCGTACACTATGCTCTCCCTTCACTGCAGAAACTGTGAAGTGTGAAGTGGATTGTGACCTTCATGGGGTCACTTTCCCATATAGAAGCACATTGAGTTCAGACGTGGAGCAAGAAACACAGGATGCAAATGGAACATCAGTAAAACAAATTGACAGCTCTTCCGCCGATCACACTTTCTCCAGCAGTGTGATGACATCGAGATTAAGGCGAATCACTTGACAGAAGTGATTCACCAGGTAACTGATGTTTCCATTCTGAGAAGTTCAGGAACGCTGCAAAGAATGCCTATCCCTTGGTGGAATGATAAATGTTATTCCACTATTCGGAGCTATAGATGGGGGTTACATCATTTCGGTTGCACCTGACAACATAGGAACATTCCGAATTGCATAAGGTAAGGCACATCTTGTTATTAAGGAGAGAGAAAAAAGTCATTGTAGAACTTTGTGAGCACTGTTAACAATTCCACATCATCATAAAAAATATGGGGTGTATCCGATGTATATCTGAAAGGTACTCTTGATAACCAGTATCTGGATTACTAGATCAAGGGAACATAGTTTGTGTCAAATGAAGCATTGTTCAGCTGATGACAGAGACCTTCACTGCCATCACTTTGATTGCCAATTTAGACCCAAGGGACAGGCAATGAAGAACAAGTGTATAGAGAGAAAGCTTAAGCTTTATTTTGTTGTATGTTGAACTGTATAGTAGCTTGTTTACCATGTAGGAGCTGTAGTCTGCCCTGGACTGACCTGATCCAGGACGAGATGCTGAGGCATTTCAGTAAAGATGCTAAAGAGTACTTCTAGATATTTTTAACAGTACTATGGCTGAAGAATACTTCCCTAACTCGTGGAAAGAAGCAATGCTAATCCCTCTTTTAAAACCCAGCAAGGACAAAATATTAGAAGATAGCTATCATAGGAAAGCTGGACTGGGAAGACATTAGAGCAGTTGGTGAACAGTCATCTCTTGGATCCCAAAATTTACTGCATCTTTTTCAGTGTGGATTCTGGAAATTCCGTTCTGCCTTGATAACCTAATCCTGTTGGAAGCACTGCATGAATGGAATTTTAGAGGGAATCTGCCCTGTTTTTTTTTAATGTTTTTTTACTACAGCATTGATTCTTGTACCAAGTTAATTGTGAAGTACCAGATGTTCTTATCCAGTAAAACAGTTTCTCTCAAGAGTTTTAAGTATAATGCTTTTTAGTGTTGCTATCAACAGCATTTCATCAGTTGTAAGGAGTCATACGAGATACTTCTTAGTCATAGACAAATTCATAATTTTCTGTTCATCATCTAGCCTAGAAGGAGCTCACACTAAACAGACTAGATGAATGATCAGTACACACTGATTTTCAATTTTCTGTTGAGAAAATGCTGTGTGTACATTTTACTCATAATCATAATCTTTTAGCGGAACCTCATCTTATTTTGAAGAATGCTGTTCCAAGTTTTAATGAACGTGTTCATTTTCTGGATCTCATTTTTGATGACAGACTCAGCTGGCTGCCACATCTTTGAGATATAAAATCCAGAGCCCTGAAGGCTCTCAATGTTTTGAAATGTCTGTGTGGTAGGTCTTGGGTACAGACTGCTCTTTCCTACTAACATTGTATAGACTCTTTGTTTGGTCGCAGTCGGAGTATTGCCACATTGTATGTGGTTCGGCGCGGGGCAGCTACCTCCAGATCTCAGACAGCCATACATGAATCAGCTTGCCATCCATGTATGTCGCACCAGTCCTATTCCCAGCATTTGTGCTTGCCACCTGGCAGAGTCTCCTCATGGTACGTCACTGTGTGCAAGTAGCCTCAACACATGCTAGTCCCGATTACGACACAGTGATGAATGCATCCCTTATTTGCCTCTACATTAACTGTAGCTGTAGTTGTAGAGCTACCAAATCATTCAGTCCATTTTAGAAGAGAGTTGTTATGTATTTCCAACTGCTCATCACTAGGGTTGGATTAAATCTCCTCCCTGGCATTTAAAGAAGCCCAGAATTATTTTAATCCTGTCACTGTACAACGTTTTAAAATCAGTATCGTGCTTTTTCCTCAGTGTATACCATGTCCAAGCAGACTAATGGAGTAGTGGATCAGTAGTGTTTCCTCAAGCGACTTATAAATACAAGCTGGATAGCAGGTGCAGCATATACACCATGTAATGTTACGCCTAACTAAAGTTGCTCCAGAACATAAAATTAAGTTGCAACATGAAATACGTTATATGCTGTGATTCCTTCAGCTGCATTCAGGCACTGGGAAATACATACCCAGAACCGCCTATTCCAGGACATACAACATTCCCTTCAGTCTAGTGGCAAGGAGTTTTAATTCTGCTGGGTTCCTGGCCATGTGAGAATCATTGGGAATGGGGCAGTGGATGAAGCTGCCAAGTTAGCCTGTAAAAAGGTCAGAATTGACTTTGTTCATGTCCTAAAGTCAGACCTTGTTTTGGCTTCCAAAAGAAATATCTTTGATTCATGGCACAAGCAATGGCTGAAAGTCGAGCATAATTAGCCCTGCTGGTTAAACTGACCATTTAGCTGTGGAACACTTCTTCTAGTGGGCAAGAAGTGATTAGGTTCTCTTTACTTCTGCATAGGAAGCATATTTTTTTTTTCTTCGCCAGCAGGACTCGCTGGAATGTGATGCTTGTGGCATGTGAGCCACATTTTAACAGATTGATTTCTGTAGCAGTACTATGTGAGAACACTGAAATTTTAGAATATAATCCACATATTAACACAGTGTGTGATGGGTGAGATCCTATTGGACTTTTACCCAGTCCATATTGTGTTTTTCTATGGATGAAGGTTTTACACCTTAAAATTTCCCCCTTCCCTCCTCCCCATGCCCCCCCCCTCCCCCCCCCCCCCCCCCCCCTCTGCCCAATAATGCTTTTGTGTATCTGTGCCACCCTGCTGTCATTGTTGGAAGGTATCCATGCTTATTTTGTCAGAGAACTTCTGGTACATCTCAATAGTGGTGTACTGTTGTCTTAAACTAGGGGTAATCATGTTAAAACTAATTAATCTGATTCTGGTTTAAGAGCTTTTCTCACTTATTCCATTCAAATTTTGTGTGTTTATAAAGTGACCACCTACAGGCTCTCATTTAAACATACATACATACATAACAGATGCAAATATCCACCTACATAAGCTATTCTCAACTTCTGGCCGTCCTTAAGCCTAAATAGATACGAATTCCCAGTTCCATCATCATTGCATATATTCAATGTATAATAAATCTTAACATCTGGTGCATGTCATTTGAAATGTCTGTGTTGGTGAAGTATTTTTTCCGTGTATGTTGTGTAGGAGTTATGGTATTCAAATGTATTGATTGTCTTGAATGTTTTGAATGTTAATTTATTATTTTATATCTTTGCAGGTTCACACAGACAGAACATCCACCAACCAGATATAGTGGTAGCTGTTTAGAAAATGGCAATGGTACAATGAATTGCAAAAATAACTCGGCAACCATGTTTGATCCGGCAGGTATGCAGCAACAGGGAACCAGTTCACAAATGTATGCTACTGCATCTGATAAGACTAAAGAAGGTGATAAAAGTTCTAGTGCTTCATCAACAGAGTTTCCATTTTGTTACAATGTTAATATGCTTCAAAAAGTTCACCAGCAGGGCAATTCTAGCATACCTGTTGGAGGAATTGGTGGAGATGATAAAGGCTGTTATCGATTTGATGTTGCTCAGCCTTTTGGATATAATTATGCACTGGTTAATCAGATGTCCCTCGCAGCAGCTGCTTCAACTGCTACATTCAAATGTGATGTGTGTGGTCTGGTATTTTCACATCTTTCCCTTTTAAATCATCATAAAAGGATACACAACCCACCTAATTTGTTGGGACCAGGGAATCAAAATGCAGCAGAAAGTGATCGCCCGTTTACATGTGATACATGTGGAGTAAGTTTTAATTTGGCTTTGGACTTAAAAAATCACAGAAGTGTTATTCATGGTAAGGGAATCCAGAACCAGCAGCATATAACAACTAAATGTTGTGAAAGCTGTGGTGTAGAACTAAGTTGTGAACACCATGGTACAAGTCTTGTTAAGGGAAAGAAGAGTGTAAAGTTTGTGAAGTGTGAATCCTGTCAAGAAATGAGCTCTTCTGGAAATGCAGGTAATAATAGTAGTTCTGCTACTGTTTATAACAGTAGTAATGGTTCTGGAAGTGATGGGGGTAGTGCTAGTGCAGCTTCAAATACTTCAACTTTGAATGAAATAAAACCAGGTCACCATCCTGTTAAACGTAGAGGAATTGCTAGTGTTACAAAGTGTCACAAGTGTAATGGCTCTGGCATAATTTTTATAGGAGGGCCACGTAATGCAACATCTGTGGACAAACCGTATCATTGTAATGTCTGTGATGGCACATTTTCTAGATATTCTAGTCTATGGAGCCACAAGAGATTACATAGTGGTGACAAGCCTTTTAAATGTGAGGTCTGTGGTCTTACATTCGCGAAAGCGGCATACCTGAAAAACCATGGCCGTGTGCACACGGGTGAAAAACCTTTCAAGTGTGCCGTTTGCGGGATGCAATTCTCACAGTCTCCGCACCTCAAGAACCACGAGAGGATACATTCAGGTGAACGTCCCTACCACTGCGAAGTATGTGATAAGACGTTTGCCCGGCACTCGACTCTGTGGAATCATAGACGAATCCACACAGGAGAGAAACCTTACAGATGTGAAGTATGTGGCTCTGCTTTTAATCAGGCTACACACCTGAAAAATCATGCCAAGGTCCATACAGGTGAAAAGCCACACCGTTGTGACATTTGTGATGTTGGCTTCTCCGACAGATTTGCTCTTAAACGTCATAGGAGCATTCACGAAAAGTATGGAAGAACTGCTGTTAGTAACACTAACAATTCTAACAACAATGTTCAGAATAATCAAGTTCCACCAAATACTCCAAATGTGAATAATGTTAACAGTGTCAATAACATCAGTCCTGTGAGTGCAGTTAGTGTGAACAGTCGAAACGGAACAAATCCGAGTACAAATTCTAATAACCCACAAGCCACCATGGACGAATTGTACAAGTGTGAAGTTGGGGGACCTGTTGCATTTCCTGGATGTTCACGACCACATGAAGAAAAGCAGTAAAATGTAGCTTTTTTTGTTGTTTAAAGACATTTAAAAATTAAATATTTCATGATGTCTGTTTGGAGAAAAATCATGAATCGTTCTCAGTCTAGACCACTTGTCATCACACAGTATGTTCTTGCTCTGTTACTCTTCACATCTTTCGAGCTAAAAGCCCTTTCTTCAATATATGTCTGTCAGTTAACATTGTTCTTATGCCTTTCAGTTCCCTGCCTAGGCATCCATGATTGCTTTCTTTGGCAGCGCAGTAATATTTCAAACATTTCATTACCCTTTCTCAGGAAAAGACCATTGTGATATCAGTCAGTGTAGGTGAACCCTGGCTGACTAATATCTCACTCATTGATAATGGAGACAAAGAAACTGCAGTTAGGCACTGAAAATAAGAAAAGATAGGGAAAAATAACCTGTCACTTACCACAGATGAAGGCAGGAGGTCCAGAGGAACATGTAAAAAACACAAAAAAGCCTCACAAAATTCACAGTATTTCAGTTAATACCTTCGTCATGTTTTAGGTGAAAATGATCATGTGCTCACATCTTTCCCCCTGCCATATGTCTCACCTCCTACATGACTAATGCTGACCATACACATAATGGTTTACCTGTATGGTAGGCCTGTGCAGGGTATTTGGAAAGGTATACCTTTACAGACAAAGAGCAGATACATGGTGCAGTACACCAGAGGGATTCAATTAGTCGATGATATGGCAACCAAGGAAGAAGATGATGCAATCGCTTTGATTGTCAATGAAATTTACTAAAAAAGGAAAGAAAAAATGCAAAACATGTGTTAAATATTGGCTTTTGAAGAGGAATGAATACATCCACACAAAATTACTTCAAGAATTAAGTTCAGATCCAATGGATTACCGTAGTTAAATGTGTGCGAGTGAAGAGGTCTATCTAAAATTGCTTTCAGTGGTAACTCCCTTAATACAAAAGAACAATACATTTATGACCTCTGCTATTTCCCCCATAAAGGATTGACAGACTTCTTTGACTTACCATGTTTCTTCTTCTCTTTATGCACATTAAGCTACTTCTCAGATTGTTAATTTTTTTCACTGTCGACTTCTTTGTAGTATCCGCTCCAAATCCTTTAAGTTTATCATCAATTTTTCAGAGGTTCTTCTCACGATTGTGATATTCTTTACTTTTTACACGCCTCAGACAAGGTTCAGACTTATATATTTCAATAAACTCTGCTATCACTTCATTATACCTATGTTATGATATCGTGCACAAAGTTCACTATGCTTGGTACAATAACACCAAATAAATTCAGCAAATGTAAACAATACGGAAGCTTTCTGCAATAAAACTGAACTGAAAACTGTAGAGGCATTCGATAAGCCACACGCACCCACTCTCTATGGCGTGCATAACTGTGCAGGTTGAAAATATTGTTTTTTCATTCTTTTGTCACATGCGCTGGTCACTTTGCATGCACAGTTTTGCCTGCCGAGGCTGACATACACGCTACAGTGTGCCTAAACAGGTGATTTGTACAGGTAAACCCCTCCATTAAACCGTCAGGTGTATGCCTGGCCTAAGGTTATTAACTGGAGTATTGTGAATATTTATGTGTTTTTTTTTACGTTTTTGTCTGGCCCTCCTGCCTTCATCTGGTAAGTGATGGATTATTTTCCCCTATCCTATATTATTGTCTCGTGCAAACATTTAAGGCAGATGCCTGCTGCCAAAATTACCTATACAGGTTAATACGAGTTATCTGTTGATATTTATTACCTTGGTTTCATTACGATCACTTTAATGTTTACAGGAGTTAACAGTAGTGTGACCATTACTAATTTATATTCATCATTTTATGAGCTGGGTAGGATAAGTAGATTTATATGCCAATAGCATTCATGTTTGCATAGGTTTGAGAGTTATGATATCATTAAAACTTGCGTAGTTTGTTCAGTTTACCAGTTTGGTAGCTGATGGAAATATTATGATTATGATGGATGTGTCAGGGTTTGTGGTCTGTATCTTTGATGCCCTCTTTGCATTTTTTAAAGTACTTCATCTGGTCTGCTGTTTAACTTCCCTGTAATTATTGTAATATGTTATTTCCTCTTAATGTTATACTCAAATATTGAACTTTTGTTTTTGATATTAAGGTATGTTTTTCTAACAAGGTGAATTGTTAATTCTGAATTTTTGCTGTTTTAAGTCTAATTTCCAATCCTAAAACCATTTAGAAGTGGAATTTAAATATTGGTGGATATCAACACTCTTTGCAACATTCAGTTGTGATTACACATTTTCAGCCAGTTCAGTGTATTGGAAACATCATGTTGGGAAACATTGGATTCAGCATCTTTCCAATTTGCTATTTGCTTTAAGATGATTAGGTATGGTGCTGAATGCTTTCTGAAATGTAAGGAATAGTGCATCATCTGAAGATCATTAAACAATAGTTAGCAAAATTTTTCTATGATAACCTTTGCTAATTTTAGAAAATCTTTATTTATTTTGCAGGTAATATTAGAACATTGTAGTTATCTTCTGAAAATGATTGTTATTTAGGTAATATAATTTCCTGGATTTATCTTTTTCTCTTCTTGAAGAAAAGAGAAATGTTTCAATTGCAGGAACATATCCTGCCAAGGAATAACATTAAAAGGATTGTTAGAAATGTTGAAATTTCTTGTGTGTTTCAAAAGCCCTCTTACTAGGATTGTCTATGTGAAGGGAGGAAAAGTGGAATAGTTTGAAAAGAGAAAAAATTAAAGCAGTCAAAAAATCTGACCAAAAACGTTAGATTAGGATTTTAAAATTAGTTCATCATACGAGAAATAGTAGAATTGCTCAAGAAAAGAGACAACAATACCAGTCCTTTAGAAATTAAATAAGTAGAAATTGAAAGAAAGCCAAAGAAAAATGTCTACAGGTACAAAAATAAAATTATTGTGGCACTCGGGAAGATAAAAAAATGGGAAGAGGGTAAAACTGTACATTACCATTATCACTGACAAATGGTAACCTCCTTTAAGCTGAGAAGAGAGAGATGTCAGACGGAAGGAATTCATGGAAAAGCAATTTCGTGGCAACAGCTTATACCATATTGTTCTGGAAAAGAAATATGTTTATACTGTAATATAAGATAGAGGTTCAAATGTTTTTCTTACCATGTCCTCCATCTGTTGAAAGAAAAGTTCCAACTTACCCTCCCCCAACCACCTACCCACCTTTGTTAAAAAGGCAAAAAAAGCAAATATGAAATTGAATATATTTATTTTTTATTGCTTATATAGTTACAAATTTTAAATTTGCTGAAAATAATTAACAAGGAAAAATTAAATCAGTGGAAAGATTGAGATTGCATTTCTTTTTACAAGATTCCCTATTCTTGGTTGGATATTAGAAAGTGCACAGCATAAATCATTGGCAATAACAAGTTTGCTTTGATTTTAATTATGCTGTGATGTGCTGGGATACACTTTGTAATACATGACCCAAAATGTTGATTTATCTCTAAATATGTGATGTTAGAACAAAGGTTTTCCATTTTAAGAGGTGGTGAAGGAGACATAGTATATCCAACAGGGTAGAGCTAGAGTAACGCCCATGTGAGTGGCAAAGCTACCTCACATCCTGCACCCCTCTTAACATATCACCATGCCTCCTTGGGAAGGGGAGGGGAAGGCGAATAGTATGAAGTCAACATGGAAAGAGAATTCTGTCATGTAGGATGTATGGTGCTTCACAGGTGATATCAGTTTGTGACCTATTTTCTCAGTAGATTTCCATTATTTGTTTTAAATCTCGATTTTCTACTATGGTATACGTTATATGTTCTTTACATTTGTAATTGGTATTGTTGAAATATATTTCTAGATTACTGCTAGTGTGTTCAGAACTACCAGGAATTTGGAGAAATTAATTTATTATGCTCTGTAACACAAATATTTCTCAGTCATTTAGGTCTCAGAGTAATTATAAGACTTGTATATCTTAGACACCTTTTATTACCATCATTATGTTTATAATATCAGGCTTGCTCTTGGCAAGAGTGATGTATTTAATGTTATTTCTGTAGCATGTAATTTATTGGACAGTTTGTTTCAAAATTACACACTGCAAAAGAATTGAAGATGATTTTGCAAGAGATTTTGTCTCCGTTTCCACTTATGAACACACAGTCTGCTAAAAAATTAAAAATTCATGAAATATGAGGATTGATCAAATATGAATAAGACCCAACACTTACCACAGATGATGGCGGCTGAAAAAGACAAACACAAGTGACACAATATTTTTTTGCCCAATCTTATTCTTGCAAGAAATGACACGCCAGGTGGAGTTAGATGTGCATGCAGCGACATCCGTCTTGTGAATGAAGGCCGCATGCCATGGCTTGAAATGGTGGAGGGGGGAGAAATTACTGAATCGATAATGATAGGATTATATTATCACTGGAAGTGGTGGAGCATCACCAACATAATTAATATTTGATGATATAAATACTAAAACAAACCTTTTTTTTTTTACAAAACTTTAAGAAGGAACCCTCATGATCTACAAAATGTGAGCAGCAGTAGTGATAATAAGTTCTGGGTCTACTGGGAGGGACTTGTAGATTGAGGCCTGGAGGATGTCTGGTACCAAGTATATTCTAGGATGCTAGTTCCCATCTGCAGAGCTCAGCAGAGGTTGTGGTGTCAGATAAAACTTTGATGGCTCTAACTGTAAAACATTTGTTGAACTGGTACAATGGAGGCATGTCAGTTGATATATGAGGCGTGTTGTGGTGCAAGTAGCATGTCCAATGATGGGAAAGATTTCTCCTGTGATCGGATTGGAGTAGGTGGTGGTAATCTGAGCATGTTGTATGTTTTGCAGCAGGATCTGTTACTTGGAAATGATCCTTGTGGTGGTTTGGGGGAATTACGGGGTGAATATTTATGAACTAAGATATTCTTGAGATTGGGTGGTCTGTTTAAACGTGTGTGGGGCCCTGGCTAGGATGTTTTAGAGAATGGTGTGCATCCCGGGGAAGGAATATAGGAAGTCATGCCCACGACATAGGATTAGGTTAATGGAATCAAAACCAGGAAAGAACTGGGTGATGAAAGTGGGGCTGTGGCTAGATTCAAGAGTTGTGTCACTGGAGTAGTTGTGTGGAGGGAGGGTTGCAGCATCAGAGAATTGTTTGTGTACTGGGTCAGGGGGTCAGCTGTGGGAGGTGATAGCTTGGAACACTTACAGATTTTGGGTATATCTGGTGAGAGATTCTTCATTGGAACAAATGTGCTTGCCACTTATGGATACACTGTATGGAATGTAACATTTGGTATGGGAGGGATGGCAACTGTTAAAGTGAAGGTATTGTAGGTTTGATGTGAACAGAGGTATATAGATCCCCATTATGTAAGAAAATGTCAACATCAAGAAAGGTGGCATGACTATGAGAGCATGTCCAGGTAAAGTTGATGGAATTACTGTTATTTATGGAATTGAGGAACTCTAGTAGGTGATTTTCATCATGTGTCCATCCACGTCGTAAAAATATTGTCTATGTATCTGAACCACACATGAGGTTTGACAGTGAGATTGTTTAGGAGTTGCTATCCACGACTGTGTTCATTGAGCCCTTGTCAGCTGGAGAATGATGTTATTATTCTTAGATAGTTCCCTCATGACAGGTGTTTCAAGAAAGCTGAGGTTGTAGACAGGTTGGTTGTGAGGAATTCCTGGTAAATGAAGAGGGGATGGTGTCTGGGTAGGGGAGGTGAGGCTAGCTGGGATGGAAGTTTGAACTATCTAGGCAGGGATCAGTCTCATCATGCCAATTATCACTCTCCTCCATGGTGGCAAAGTGGTATCACCATTGGATAGTGTGGCAGAATGCTAAAGAGTCTCGGACCAAAGGGCGTGGTTGAACTTTGGGGTTGGGGAAAATAATAGTCCCTTAGAAAGAACAGAGTGCTGGTGTTCTGATAAAGGAGAAGAGGATAGGTTAACCACATACTGTTGTGGTTTAGCAGGAGGTAGGATGGGGGCTTTTGGAGTGGGTGGTAGAGGGATTGGGTGGCAGAGATTTAAAATATGGGCAAGATATGGAGTTTTTACAATCAAGGAAGCTTTAGTAGTGTGTTGCATATGGTTGGAATGTTGGTGGGGTAGAGGAAGACCTAAAGGCCAGATAGCTTTTTGTCAGTGCAGAAAGCTTGCAAAGATGTTTTTGTGCATGTTTTGCTTGGATCTGTTTATATTCTGTTAGGATCTGCTTACCAGATTGATAACAATAGGGGTATTTTGTGTAGAGAGATAAGCTGGGCAGAATGCCAGTCAGCTTTATACAGGAGCTGCTGAATGACTAGTTTAGTGAAGTTGAGGGATTGGGTAAAACAGAGGGAGTGAAGTGGTGAGTGTATTTGCAGATGGTAGCCAGAAACTGAGTTTGGTGGTTGTTTGGAGGTATATTAAGAGAGACAGGATTGAAGGAAGAGAATGTGAGAAAGTATTTTGGCGAAATAAAAGACCTGGAACCAGTAGGAAGACAGGTATGAATCAGTAGGTGACATATTAGGGGGAAAGTTATAGGAGTATTAGTCACTGTATGAGTAACGAGCAGAAAAAAAAAGAAAAAAAACTATTGAGATGAAAGGTGTACTAGTCACATTTTCTAGATCTTATATTGTATGTTTCCTTCTTAAAGTTCTGTAAAACTGGTTGTTTTTAATGTTTATATCTTCACACATTAATCATGTTAGTGATGGTCCACCACATCCAACAATAATATACCCTTAGCATTATCGATTAGTGATTCGGTAATTTCTCTTTCCTCTACCATTTCTGGCCACGCCATGCCTCCTTCATTCACTAGGCAGATGTCGCAGTGTGCACATCTAACTCCACCTAGTGTTTCACTTCTTGCAAAAATAAGTTTAACCAACGAAATATTTCATCACTTGTGTTTGGCTTCCTGTGTTCATCTTTCCCAGCCACCATCATCTGTGGTAAGTAATGGGTCTTAATTCCCTATCCTTTCCTAATTTCATTGCCTTAAAGCATTTTCCTGCTAATTGTTATTATTACTGTATTATTAATATTATTACATATAGCTTCCATTGATGTCAACTCTTTTTTTTCCATGTCACTTGCTGTTTAACTCCTTCATAAAAATGTGTTAACTGTGTATGTAACCAATTGCATGTGCAGTTCACACCTCTTCATCATTGGGAAATTTCTTTCTCCTGAAACCTTTTTCAAGGGGTCCACCAAATGATAGTTACATGATGATGAATCTGAATTAAAGGGTTGATAATCCAATGCTGTCCAATGTAGTTTTTCTAACTTTGTTAGCATAGTGGCAGCAGTATATTGGCGAACATAATTGTGTAAAAGCAGGCTGCTGTTTATTGTATTCTTGCATCTTTTTGGACATATAGGCTTCCCTGACCTTGCTAATGATTTCACAATAGTGTGCAGCATTGAAAGTTTATGATTCAAGCATAAAATCAATGTGTTCATTACCATTAGAATTCTGAGAAACAGTCATGTGAACCTCAATAGAAAACAAATCAGTTTTTTGCCTTCATTTATAGTGCTTCCATTTTCTGTACCATTCAATACCCAGTCCCTTCATTTCACAAAAGTGTGGAATAATGATAGTCTCCTAAAGCAACTGAATTTGAAAAGTTGTCTGTGGTGTGATGCTGTGGGATTATGTCCATGAGTGAGGTTAAAAACTACTGTTACTTTCACAGAAAACTGTTAAACAACTGGACAGCTGGGGGTTTACTTGCCAGATATTGTTTAAGGTGTGACCGTTTACTGGTACATAGTCTGAATCGGTTCTCTAGTTCAAAGCTGCAGTAATTATCTTGGTCGCAAATCCGTTCAATACTTATGTGACAAATAATGGGTTTGAAATGAAAATAGAGAACTGAATAGAAAATGTTTATACTTTTTAAAATTATTCTACACAAACAGTGGTACCAGAATGTTGCCTCTGAACAGACATCAGAGCTTTCAGATCCTTTAAGTGAAGCTTGCAGCCTATCATTACTTACAAGTTCATTCATATGCCAGACAATCTTTCACTATCCCTCCAAAAAGTTGTAAAAGATCTCACTTGTGAGGAACAAACTGTTCACTGGGTGTTAGGTAAACACTTTGTCTCAACTTTAACCGTGCGTAAGCCTTGGATAGTCCAGCTAGAGCTTTATACTAATGATACAAGGTCGCCATTTGACTTCAATTTTTTACTACCATAAGTCAAGGAAAGGTATTAGACAAAATCAATGTTCACAAGCTGGTTGGAATTAAAAGCACTATATTCTTGAAAAAGTTGTAAAGTCATTAGCTGGATAGGCAATCGGACAAAAATCACTGAAGAAAGTTTGCAAATTCAACTAACCATTTGAGCGGGACCAACCTCCAGCCCCCTCTGCTGTTTAGCTACATGAGGTATTAAAGTTCCTTTCACCCATTATTTCAAAAGTTAAACATCTCTGTGCAAGTTAGTTATCTGCTGCGCCACGAGACCAACCTAGTTACCACACTCTACATATCTGCTACCATACGACTAGACTGCTGCTGAACGACTGGGACGAGGCTAGGTTCTGGAGGGGGTATTTATACTTTCGTTGCTGCATGAGCATGGGAACCAAATTTTTGCTTCCATCACACGGAAAGCGTGAGATACCAGAACATTCTAGAACAATGTGTAGTCATCCAGTT
Organism: Vandiemenella viatica; assembly: GCA_031002005.1. NCBI lineage: Eukaryota > Metazoa > Arthropoda > Insecta > Orthoptera > Morabidae > Vandiemenella > Vandiemenella viatica. The sequence goes on from CM061921.1 coordinate 106,656,561, forward strand.
TTGACCTTGACCCTAAAAATGCTCCTATCTATCCGAAATTTTGGGAGTTGCTAGATATTATTACAAACGTCAAATTAAGTTATTATAAAAAATTTCCTAACTTTAACAGTTTAGCCAAAAATATATAATTTAGGTGCAATTACCCTAACTTTCGAAATATTACTCCTATCAAGATAAAACAAATTTTATTCTATTCTCCTGTTGCTATTCTATCATCTGATAGCAAATAAAGTGTATTTCCCATTTTTAAAAGTGGAGTAAATTTCGAAAACAAAATCTGACTACTTAAATTATTCAGAATATTAACTTGAAAATAGCTTCAAACAAATTTCCATATTGAAAAACGGTTGCTGTAAAAATTTGGAATCTCTATGTACATTCCCTGATTTACTATGAATTTTAAAATATTATTCTTCCAAAATGCGCTTCAATCCACATTCCATTGACAAAGCATTACTAGTGCCAAAACCTATTTCACTTTATTACAATTAAATGCTTTAGTGTTTTGAAATGAAGCTTGCTCAGAAACCTTTGTATTTAATTAAACTTTACTCTGAACACGATTTCTTTTCCTTTCCTGGATTACTGAATAAGACTGAAATATTTAACTTTTCCATGAAGCACATGTGTTGCTGTACCAAATCTTTAAAATGCATGAAACTTTCCAAAATTTTAATATGTTGTTTCAACCAAAATTATGCTACTTTCTATCTATCAAGTGACTTCTTAACTGTTTTCTAACAACTGAATACTTCAATTTTAGAGTGGAAAGTTACGTGACAAAATTCTTTAATGGCAAATCACTTTTAAACATATTTAAACTCCAAGTACGATTTTCTAGCAACAAGCTTTATCATCTTCTGGCTATTTATTCTCCTAAACATCATTAAAAATGACGAAAAATATTAATTTAGCGAAATTGTCTGAACCCAAGTACTACATATCCAAATCTGAGGTTAAGTTTTTCTACAAGTTGCTTAAATGAATTTATCTCTTGAATTTACTGTTTATACTTTAAATTGCATATGTTAGATATATTACTTGGAATTATTACCAAAATCGACTTTAAAATGGTGGTACCATATACTTCAACTGAGCTCACTGTTCTGGAAACTAATTTTATTATGCGAAATTCCAAAATATGTTACACACTGCTCACGATGGAGTAACACAGAGTCTATTCCTAACATCAGAATATTGCTGTCAAAAGTGGTCAGTCATATTATTAAAAAAATTGTAAGTCCATGTTTATGCCGCTCCTAAAATCTCAGAGTCCACTTGCTACATACTCACTGCATGCCTCACACACGTGTCTGGTAGCATCTGTGACTAATAGAATAATGCTTCCCCAGGAAGCAACATGGCGGCTTTATATAGAAAATCGCTGTGGGAACCACTTTCTTGAGCCACCAACTTACTTAAATCAAACTAAAAATCTAATTTGTCATAAGCCCCAATTTTTCTGACTATTTTGTCCTCTTATAGCCTATGACTGAAATTGTCTGGTTTGATAGTTATTAATTTCCAAACTTCCAAATCATATAATTGTGAATAACTTTTAAAGTCTTTAGCCCCTGTGGAGATTTATGTATCATTAAAATGTATCCTTAAAATTGTCCTTATCCTCTGACATATATTGCTCTATTGAATTCTTCATACCTTGGGAGAAATTTTTATTAAACTTAAACTACACGCACAAATTTCCTCCTTCCCACCACCATGTTGTAATTACAAAATCTTCTAGAATTTATTTCTCCTAAACTACAACTCTGTTTGATATAGGATAAGCACTATGTTCCTTAGAAGAAATCCTTTTGTCTCCTAGTATTTTTCTTTCATTCTTAAAGTCATTCTGTATCATTTCATGTTGAGACCTGTTCCGCACATGCTGCCAGATCTCAACTTGAGATAATATCCAGTGTTTGTTCTTTTCATATTTTTCCACCTTATTCTTAGTTTACATCCCCTTGAGAATGATTTCACTGGCCTTTTATGTGCAAAGTAGCAACATATGCTGATTGTCTACACTACACCAACAAATATTTGAGAACAGCATTATCCTGTTGAGAGCATTGAATAAATTTATAATGATAGGCCCTAATGTTGCAGTTACCTATCAGACACTTCAAGAACAAAAATTACGATGTGTCTTGGTTATGAAACGTTATTCCAGGTTGTTTCCTATCTTGTCTGTTTGTGCAACCATATGCAACACATCTGGGCATTATAGAAAACTTCAAAATATTAGAAAATGAAATATTCTCAGCAGCACACACAGTGCAAACAGCCCAATGTTTTGGGGTTATTCCTATGGCCGCCGCTCATGCGCAGTAGGAGACGAGTTTTTATATGAGGTTTCACAGGTTTAGCGTTATATCATCTCCATATATTCCTTCTTCCATGATTCAGACTGGCTGAATAAAGTTGAAGGGGATGACATTACTGCCAAAGACACACAGGAATTAGATTACAAACATGAAATGTAATTAAAACAATTTTAGGTTTAAAAAAATAGCACAGGAAATCAAAATGGGCCATCTGATGCATTATCACTGCAAAACATAATGTATGAATTGAAAAATTTCTGAGAATCACCTTTAAAGTAGTTGTGGAGTCACCAGCCAAATGGAAAATTGGGGATGAATATTTGCTGGCAAAGAACTTCTGTGAGATTCTATCAAACCATCTAGCTACGTTGTTCCAATATAAGTCAGGCTTACTCCCAGTAATTCCAATATAAATCAGGCTTAATCCTAATTGACCGGACTGAAAACTAATAATCAATTAATAAACAAAAAATGTTTAATAAAGGTAGCTATAAATGTATTGTGGGATTGTTTAAAAATGTTGGAGTAGGTGTGTCCGTGGGCTACTTACACGGTACCATGTTAAGACTAGTTCAAGAATACCACATACACACTACATATGGTCTCTAAATCAAGCATCTGAAATGGGTAGTGTGAGTGGCAAACACACTACATGACGGATTCTTTGATTAGAAGCTTATTGCTTGTATATTAACAAAGACAAGTTCTTTTGGTAATGTCAGGGTCATCCTGGAGAACTGTTATCAAGCATTCTGATGTTAGGCCATCCTAGGACCATTGCTACTAAAATATAATTGCTGTTATTTCAACCACTTTTTTCTATTGTTTCATGAAATGCAAATCTGTCTTGTCACCCAGGTTAATTCCTAACATGAAGTTCACTGTTACAGTCCAGCCATTATATACAATCATAGCACACTTTTCAGTGATATTTCATTTCATACTGATATTTAAGAACAGCTTTGTGTGTGTTTAATAGGATCTCACATTTCAGATTCACTATGGTGCTGTACCAGTACCAGATAAGCCACGTAGCAAGAGTTAACAAATGCTACAGGCCACACACCTTAGGGGGCCTCGCACCTATGCATAAAAATATCTAAGTCTAATATGATTTACTTAGAAAAAATGTTTTGGCTAGTGTTATCTTTAAATTTTTCGATGTTAAACAAAGCAAGGTAGTTTTGTAAACATGCTGTTTTATTTTATACCAGTGTAAGCCCGTGACCGTTTTTTGTCTGTTGTCACGAGTTTAGTATAGTTCCAGTTTTTAAGGTCAAAGATTATGTATGACAGGTTGATGTTATCTGTCCAAATAGGAACTTGACCTGTAATTCACACTTGTGGTGAATAAAATCTCTAGAGTTTGATGAACTCTGAAGTATTAATACACGTATTAAACACAGACAGAGACGATCGCGTAGTCATATAATTGTTTCAAAGGATGTGGTCGACAGACTCGAACTTGGTGAGCTACAAACTTGACTTGTATTTGACCCTAAAAGTTTACTTGGCAAAATCTGAAGGATTTCTGTTTAAAGGAAGTGCTAATTGCATGGAAAGAATCACGTTTTTTATTGAGGCTGGGCAAATATTCATCATGTAATCTTTGGTCATAGTGTCAGAGAACTTTATACAGATACCAGATTATTAAATAGTTGAGCAAATCTGAAGACATGGATTGCCAGAATACTCGATGTGGTAACATATGTTCCCGTTAAATAACCTAATAACTCACGTATATCAAACATGAATGTGAGCATTAAAGAAATTGGTCAGTAAAATACATAATAATCAAATAAACTGTACTGTATAAAGTTTGGACAAGCAGCAACATTAACCAAAGTTTTAATTAAATTGAAATTTAGCCTAGGCTGGAACAATTAGAATTTGTGATTGCAGCAGAGACCATGAGTAGTTTAAGTTTTAAAAAAAATTATTTTGCTTTCATTAGCGACATGTTACTGAAAAGCAGTTCCACATTTTTTCAGCACTAAATTATATTGAAATTATTTTTAACTATGAAGTGCTATGAAAAGCGAACTTTATTAATGTATTATGGCATTAATTTTGTAGCAGTTGCTTGGCTATTAAATTATGAACGTAATCTCAAATTTCTTCTAATAATATCTCTGGTCGCTGTTAATTGAGAGCAATGATTGGCACGTGAAGTCATCGTTCTCCAGCCAATAGCTATCAAGGTGAGTAAGTGAGTGAGCTTAGGAAATTATATAGTATATCCTAAACCTTAATACCTAAAGCAAAACAAGGGTGCCTTGTTGGCATTTGCTACAGGCCCCATGCTGTCTTAATCCGGCTCTGTGCTCTACATATGACATTTGAGTTATGGTGTTGTAACTGGAGTGATTGCAGTAGGCTTACACAATATTCTGTGTGATGTACATTACTGTGGTGTAACTGTCCCTTGGTGTCTGGATTTAAATGTCCTTTAATTTCTTCAATTGAAAATGTAATTCCTACCATATGCTTATGCTACCTGCATTTAAGTTTACACTTTTTTTCCTTATTATCTTTTGTCAAGTTCTTAAATTAGTGACCTCTAATTACAGGCACATTTTTAAGTTAGAGCAAACATTCTGCAGATGTCACTTCACAGCTTTCGTCTGAACCAAATTATGCTTTAATATGCATCCATTAAGAAAATTGTAATTTTTTCTTTAAGTGAGGTAATTCAGCAAAAACTGACAGTTGCAGTGAAAATCTCCTTAAATTCCTATTGAGATATTAATACAAATAACACTCATAAGTTTGAGATTGATAAATTATTTGGTCACATCCCATAGTGGAAGGTACAATTGCATAGGAACACACAGTATAATGTGGTCATTTGAGGGTGGGGGGGGGGGGAGGAAGAGTGTGTCCAAATCAATGGGGCACTGCAAGTTCTGAGTGTGTAAGCAGGAGTTGTAGAGGGAACTTATGTCATTGATCGGAGTCTGTGGAAGAACCTTGAGCCTTTTCCAAAGCAGAGGGAGAGAGAGTGTTTACGTGTGTTTTCATAATAGTGAGGGTTTAAAGTCCAAAGGAAGCTTTCCATTTTCAGCTTGTAATGAACTATGCTGGTAAATGCCTGTATTTATCATTCCAAATTGATTGAAGTTTGTTTAGTTCTAAAAATTTTAGTGTTAATTACGTGAAAGTAAAAGTTTTCTTAAGGTGCTGTAAGAAAATATTCATCACTTAACATAATTTAAAATTCCTTTCAAATTTTTCATTTTGTAATTAAATTTATTTGCTTTTGAAAGATTTGCCTTTGTCACATTCGGATTTCCAAAAAATTTTAACTATAATTCTTGGTCCTTTTGACATTAGGTTTATTAAACCTAAGGTGGGTGGTGACCACTAATGCACATTTATGTTTGTGCAAGTGTGTTTTGTATTACAAGTTTCAAAATATTTTGGCAATACATTTTTGTGTTACATTTTCAGTTTTTTAATCTTGGGGAAAGTTTATTTATCATTTTGTGCACACTTTGTAGTTTCTTTCAAATTACTTCAATTCTATATTCTTTTTTTTAAATTCATTGTATAAGGCAATTTTTTATAGAATACTTTTGATTTATGAATATTGCCATGTTCATAAAATTCTTCATCTTTACTGTCTGTAGTAGTGGATATCATTGATTTTAGATTCTTCTTCACCTTATCAGTACCTAGAATTTTTATTGAAATATTTTGTCCAGTGATAGGTTTTTGGAAAATCTTTAGCTACAATCAATTGAGTACCACCTCTTACTTGTTAAATAAAAGTTATTATACTTCTCATCACTCTTTGATGCAGTCGAAGGACATGAAAATTTTCCAGCACTATTATTTGTTTTTGTGAAATTGTATTGATCATAGTCGCATACAAAAATCCATACTCACATGAAGTTAGACCACTACTCAGCAGCTAGTAAGAAAACATTGAAGAGTGTCTTTGGAATGGTTGAACCTGCACACCACAGGCTCAGACTGACTTGTTTAATAGTGAAGAGAATTGTGAGGTTGCTGGTATCAGCATATTTTAGGCTTATACAGACTCGTAATATTTTTTGAAGTTTTACCAGTTCTTTTTTTTAAATGCTCACATTTGGAGAACGGTTTTGTAAAATCAAAAAATGGAAGTGTTTAATGGCTACTTTTGTACTCTTACCAGTTCACTACAGTCCATTTACACTGTATTTGATTTTCATATACAGACCTAAAAATTATATTGAATGGTTTAGCTTTGCTATGGTCAGCTTAATTCCTGTTTGTAAAATTTAAGTACGGCTTTAAATTATTTTATTGTCTTTAGTCCATAAAAGCTGATGTAAACCATCACACATTCAAAATACACAGCTAGGGTCTAAGATTTATTTTCACCTGATGGCTACAGACTATTTATTCTTTAACAAATGGTTGGTATATTTTCTCTGTTAAGTACAATCTGTTGGAATAAGCTAACTGAATCATACAAAATGTAACTGGACTGATGTTGAGGCATGTTTTAATTAAATTGAACAGCTGGGACAATGTATGCAGAGGTTATAACTGCCACTTTTATATGCTGAAAAGAACATACGGGGAAGGACAAAAGTCACTTCTCAGAAGTACATATTATCAAAGCTCAGTATTAACGTACATTTTCATAGTTTTCTAATTACAATGATTTTAAAATAAATAAAAAGATATTTAGCTTTCTATGTATATTTTTTAGGATAAGGGCAAAGCAGTGGGATGACTTATTTGGTTAAGGCACCTCATAATGTCGCCATTTTGGGTTTGGCTCTCGGGTGGAATTTTTACTTGCCTCAAAACTGAGCTTAACCTCTGGCAAAGCTTGACTTTGTTCATATGAAATATAATAGGTTGCTCTGTGGTTTGGATTCTACATACAACTGTAGGAGCTCTTTAGCCAGTAGTATTACTGGTTAGGGCAAAGTCACCAGAGTTCGCTTAGCAAATTGAAAGTCTTGTTAGTTAGGTGTCAAAATTACCCTTTGTGGTTTTTCAGCCAATAATATCAGACTCATTTATATTCAGTAATAGATGGCAATAGTTCCAAAATCACTACAGGTGATTATGTGGATGTTTCCTTCGAGAACCCTTCGTCAAATTCCTTCCCATTCCTTGTCTTCAGTTCTTTTCCAGCTGTAGCAACCTTTATAATGATGAGGCACAAAGCTGTAAGGGGGAAAAAATGTTGTTTTTGATGGCTTGTGAAAATAAATAGGAGAAATATTTTTTTTGTTCTGTGTGATACATTTCAAATTTCTTGATACATGCAAACATTGTTTTCCATTGTAAGGTCAGTTTGTTCACCTTCATTCCTTGGAGAAACCTTAAAGTACAAAATAATGTTTTTATCTTCCCATTTTATGTTTTAAAATTTTTGCCTGGGAATTCTATACCTGCAGTAGTACAGTAGGTTAACCTGCAGTTAACTGGCAACAGTTGATACCTAGTACTTTGCTTGGAAAAAAAAAAAACTGTGGAGAGCCTGGCTTAAACCTAGTTTTGCAGCATGATACTCGAGTACTAGGTCTGTCCCATTACATTGACCAAACTGTCATGGAAACATTTGGGATCTGATACCTGGAAAGTAAGGCCTGTTGCCTAAAATTTCTTGAGCCTGTAACTAAGGAGAAAATACAAAAAATAAGAATCATCAACATCCATGATTAGCAAGTCAGGTGGTCCCCTTGTTAGTGCTGGCAGCACTGGAATTTCCTGAACTGGTAGGCTGAAGTTAGACCAGGCAATTTTTTTACACACGTTCAAACCAAATTTGGGAGATCCATGATGCAGTACACACCATTACATTCTAACACCTGCCAGAAGTGTAATTTCTTCAGTAATCATGATGATCAAATAGGTACAGGGCCAGTTTAAAGCTACCGCAAGAACCGCAGTCGCGGGGGGCCCCAAGTTAGAGGGGGCCCTGCCACTATCCCCTTCAAAATTTGTCTTTACTTACTGAACAATTTTCCTACTAAAATAAATAATCTATAAGTTTAGAATCTTAACAAGCTGCGTTCACAATAGACGTTTCCGAGGGATGGAGTTCCACGAGAAGTCCTTCATCAGATTCAGTTTTGAGAAAGTCATATCTGATGTAATTACAATAGGCCTATATATTTAATGGCGTGTATTGCTCTGAACATGTTTCAGCAATTTATGTAATTTCATTCGAATAAACTCATTCATCTTCTGAAGTTTAATATAGAAAGTTATTGAATTAAAATGTGTATGCCTGCTTACGTGTCTCGTGCCCCAAAAACCTATATGTACTAATAAAGAAACGCAAGAAAAGAAATGTCGTATACAAAAAGTGTATTATAAATCTAATGGCTACAAAACTGAATACAAAAACAATTTCATTTGACACAATGGGCAGCAGGGCTTAGCCAGAAATGAAGGTGACAGTAGTTGGGAGATCCATATGAGATGCATTGATAAAACATCAAAGACTCGGCAAAGTTGGTCCCGTTCAGCTAATATTCAATAAACTGCTGGCCCATTTGTACAGATTTAGAAAAACATATATGTGTGTGTGTGTGTGTGTGTGTGTGTGTGTGTGTGTGTGTGTGTGTGTGTGTGTATGTGTGTATGTAAAGTATTATATATGTAAATTGCTGAAACAGGTTCAGAGCAATACACGCCTTTAAATATATAGGCCTATTGTAATTACATATATGTGTGTGTGTGTGTGTGTGTGTGTAAAATTGTCTAAAGTGTAGGCAAAGGTACATCTAGAAAAAGAAGTAGGGGGCCCCAAAATCAAACTTCGCAGGGGGCCCCGAAATTCCTTAATCCAGCCCTGAATAGGTGGGCTTGTATTTGTCTAGAATAGAAATTTTATTTCTGGGAATTGATTTGCGCAATCATTCCATAATGTATGTCATCCATCACTGCTTTGTCAATTGCGATGTCATATTGTCCTAAATCCTTATAACCATAAGTTAATGTCAAAGTTTATCATGCTGGATGAAGATATTAGAAGGTTCTTGGGAAAGTAAGGGTCACACACATTAGAAAAATCATTTCAAATACAGGGTTTACATTTGTAATTCAGGCTATATCTATATATAGATATATGTACTGTAGTTCTGCTTCCTGTTGTAATATTTCTAGCACATCGCTATGTGAGGAAAGGGTTAGGTTAATGTTGAGTTGGTGTTAATGGTGAATGTGAGTGGGAAATGTGATGTCCACATATTAAGGATAACGAGATCTCTGGTGCTAAGGATTTTCTAATGTATCAGTTACCACCATAATAGTTTTTTGGGGCTACTGTTTCCAGTCGGGAAACTGTTTGGTACTTGAAGCATATGTTGTGATTTTTTAAATAGTAGCTTGAAATAGAATTGCATTTCTCTATGTCAGTAGATTGACTACATTTTATTTTTTTATATCATATTTTCTTTTATAGAAAATGGAGTAGTGTTGATAAAATGCTGAAAAAGAAAGTGTTCACACTAAAGTTGATACAAAAAAGTCTATGATTTTACTGTGATTATTCATAATGTTTTATTAAGTCTTATCACATCTATGAATTATTATTTGTATATTGCATACTCAAGATAACAGATATTCTTACAAACAAAGATTAAGACTATTGTTTTACTTATTTTGTATTACAGTCTTCTTTTGATGCACTATAATAAAATCAAGGTTTTGTGTATGCAGTTGAATCATTAGTAGAGAATATACTCTAGTATGATTTTCTTCCCCTCTATGAGTAATGTTTAAAACCCTAATTTTGTGCCTTTACCATGTTTATTCCAGGCATCATTCTGTGAGCTAGTGTATCACAGTGTTGCATTTGTGTTAAATGGATTATAGAACATAGGACTTCCTGTACTAGGAAAACATTTTCATTCATTCAACTTTTTTTATAACAGTGAGTACCAGAGCTGCTGTGCGGTATGATTGGCTGAAACATCAGATTAACTGCCCACTTATAATTTTTATCCTGACATGTTTGTTATAGTGGCTTACTCCTCAACCAGTTCAAGGTTAGCATCTTAACAATGATGGTATATCTGTGGTATCACAACTAGTTCTTAAACATTATGTACATTTGGGAAATATTGTGTTTTTTTTTTTCAAGTATCATTAAACATTTATGGCATGACCTTTGTGAAAAATTTGCATTCATGGTTTCTTCCCCCCCCCCCCCCCCCCCCCGAATCTTCAATTGACATTGGAGTTCTGAGAAAAGGGTTCATGCTTGCTAGAGTTAATTTAATATTGGTTTATGTTTGTAGACATCACTTTTATTGAAGAATAAATAGCATACAACAAAACATCACAGATATTTTTGTGCAGCTAAAACTTTAAGAAACTGTTAAACCATTCACCTAAAATAAATAACAAAGGAGTTGGCTTAAATGAGTTCAATACACTGCTACTCCAACCTAGTTTTTGCCACTATACGCATGGCATTAATTCTTTTTTCTATGTTTTTTTTATTTTATGTACACACTTTGACAATAAATTTGGCCACCGCTGAAAAATTCTATCACTCTTATTTTGCACAATCTGACATCAATGTCATCCCAGGAAACATTAATGCAATACTGGCAAGCCAGTATTGCGTTACTGTTTCTTAGGATGACATTGATGTCAGATTGTGCAAGATAAGATTGATAGAATTTTTCAGCGGCGGCCAAATTTATTGTCAGAATGTGTACATATAAATTCTTAATACTTCATTCGTGACACAAATGCTAAGAACACTTTGAGTTTCATCAGCCTTTTTATATGCCAAAATAAATTATTCAAAAATAACATTTATTATCTCAGAGCATACAAATTTTATACGTGAAGTGACGCAAGTTTCCATACTAAGGCTTATCAGAGAATAAAAATGTTTCTATTTCTGCCCATTACCTTAATATCACATAGCATTGTTATAACTTGCTTTTATATTTTTGTAGAAATTTTCTGCAGTTGTATTTTATAAGTAATAGTACGCTGTGAACAGTTATTGTATTTTTTTCCGTATATGAAAGACTAAGATATTTCACTAGATCAAAAATTTCCTTTTTTTTAAATTTCCCATTATACAAATTAATTAAAAATTGTGTGTGGTATTTAATATAAGTACTGAAGCTTTTAATTTATGTATGTTCAAGTGATTGTAATGTACATTCACTTCTTAGTTTCATTATTATTGTTGGATAAGAATATATATATTAAATGATATAGAAACTACTGATGTATGTGTTGGTGTAATCAGTATTTTGTCAATTTTTTGTGTTGGTTTGACTGGTTGTGGGTTATGTAATATGCATTGTTTTAATAGCAGGGAACTTTTTCAACCGATGAGATGATATTAATTGATCACTGAAGGGGATATGTCATCAGTATGTATGTTTGCTTTTGGAAGAGCTTATTTTGTTTGTTTTGCTTTGTTCAAACCCCCAAATAGTTCTGTTACATTATTGTAGCAATCGTTAAGAACCTTTGGTCCCTAAAGGCATAAAATAAGACTCTGAGACATTAAATTGATTGATGTGGAATTTGTTGTGACAAGCAGGAATTTTATTCCTTCTATTTCTCTTCTCATTAGACTTCAGAAATAGTGTAGATAATTTAGTCTCGTGTAAAGACTGAAATTTTTGTAGATTCGAGTGGCATATTGGAAAAGGGGTCCCCAAACTTTTTACCCCGCTGACCCCTTTCTTAGGTTATTTGCCTTCTTATCGACCCCCAGATTAGGTAAATCATTTTTGGCATTTCTGATGCTAATCAATAAGGAGACCTGCATAACAACTTAATGAAATAATTTGAATTTCCCATATGTTACAAAATCCACCTAATATCATTAACTGAAAAAGAAGATCTTTTCTACTGTTGTTATAATCTCAAAAAATAATAACAAAATTATCGATAGATGGAATAAATTTTGAAAAAAGATCTACCAAATAGAACAGATGGTTCTTGCATTGTTTTAACTTATCACAGAACGATGGATCCACCTTCCTAAGAAACTCTTCAGAAGAGCCTCTACAACCACCTTACCTCAGTGTGCAAAAGTAATTGGTTGAAAGTTTCATCATTTCCTTCACATAACTTCGAAAACAAATGGGAATTGAGGGGATGAGCTTTAATTTTATTTATTTGCCTGATTTTTATTAGAACATTCCTATTTGTTCCTAGACAGTTTAATTGGTCCTCTTTAGGATTAATTGACCTCCTTTCAACACCCACATATTAATCGACCCCTGGAGAACTGTTATATTGTTATCGACTGCTTTGGGAACCCTGTATTAGAGTGAGCAGTACTTCAATGACGAGAGATAGCAAGAAAATTTTCATCTTCCTTTTTTTCTCTTTTTTTTTTTGTTAGCTTTTATCTCCGTTTTATTGTGAGACCATTTCATCGTATAGGGTGTATCTTCATTAAGTGTTAGAAATGCTGAGTGATTTTAGTCTACCTCAAAGATTATGATATTATATTCTTGATTCCTTTTCACTTTCCTCCACCAAAGTACTTTACAACTTTCCTCTATTAAAAAGATAAGTAACTAGTATGTACTTTCAAGTTTTATTGTTTCTTATTTGTCGCTGGTTAAAGTTATTTTCTTGACTGTTATCTGAACCCCCTTATTTTTAAGTTTTAACCACTGAATCATCACAATGCATACTGGAGGAAAGCTTGTAAAAACACCCAGCTTAATATAATAGCTATTTATTTTAAATTTTTTAATAAACACATACACTTTAGTGATTAGCAGCTCCTTATGGTCAAATAGAAACTCGAATAATGTTATTTTTGTGCAATGGCTAGAGACAGCTAGATTGCTATTAGCTTTTACAATATCTTTAATTATTTGTTTAACCTCATATTAGTTTGCCATCATTTTGAGTGAGAAATAAAAGTGAAAGGACTAAAATTATCTTACTCAGTTCTTTCACAGTTTTTAAATTTACTCTGTTTCATCCTGAATATATTGAGAACATTTTGAAAGATTTTAGTCAGTTTATAAGTATATACCCATATTGTCTAGTTTCAGAGACCTTTGTTATGTTTTCTGCGAATTTTGTACCACTTATCAACACCATTCATTCTTCTATTACATATTTTTTTCCTTGGGGCTTTATGCCTCATGATTGTTGAGGTCATTAAAGGCAGGAGAGGATGGGAGGCAAGGATAGGTGAGGAATTAAGCTATGGCCTTTTGAAAAAAAAACCATCCCAACATTAACCTGGAGTGATTTTGGGAAACCATGAAAATCCGAAATCTGATTGGCCAGTCTGTTATACTGCTTTTGAAATTATCACGTTGATGTACAACGATGGTACAAAATGGTTAAATTTGGCATTAATAGTTTGTGATATTATCATCTAGTTATCCTACATGGACTATTAAAAACGTTGTTCTTTTTCGTGCCAGTGCAATTTTATCTATTTAGTAATACCAAAACACGTTTTTACGTAATCACTTTAATGCAGTTGTCTCATCAGAAATGTTGCAGGAATAAGTTCTGTGAGGTGATATTAGTATGGGAAGTGATAGCAAAGTTGACCCATCACTTATCAAAAAAAAAAAAAAGACTACCCAAGCGCAATACTTTGAGCAAAGCCCTTCCTAATGAAAATAGAATTTAAAGTTTATGGCTAAGTATGTGCAAGTACATGCAGTCAACCCAATCACAGGAATGGTAGTTTTTGACCATTATGTCCAGAGTGGAGGTGGTGGTACGTGACAAAAACAATATCTTTGGAGCTGTTACATTTGGGAAAGAAATTAGTCATAAGGTAATAAATTCTAGGCTGCGTTTCATAGGTCGAATCTTGAAAAATTGTAATGAACAAACAAAGGAGATAGCGTACAAATCTCTTGTGCGTCCACATTTGGATTATTGTTGTGCCATTTGGGACCCGTTTCGTAAGGGGTTGATCGAAAGTATAGAGAAAGTACAGAGAAGAGCCGCTCGATTCGTAACCGCTTGCTACAGTCCTTATGAAAGCGTCACAGAACTGATTAGTAGACTAGGCTGGTAGTCTCTGGTAGATAGACGACACGTTTCATTTAAACTTATTGGTAAACATGCGTACTCTCTCTTTCACTTTTGAGTGTAGTGAAATACTTCTTCCACCAACCTATTTGAGTCGGAAGAACAGGAAAGATAAAATTAGAGAAATAAGATGCCGGACTGATTCTTATGTGAATTCTTTTTTCCCTCGTATCATTAGGGATTGGAATGCACAGCAATGAGATTAGCTTTGGTGCTGAGCACCCTCTGCCACCCACAATTTTTTGAATTGCAGAGTATATATGTAGATGTAGATGAAAGGAAATATATTGGGGTTGAAAAATTATCTTAACATATATAAAAGAAATTAATAAAATAACAATAATAATTTCAATAATTATGATAAAAATAAAGATGATGATTAAACTGTACTGTACATGCAAATGATGGGTGTGATGGTAAATAGTGAGGTGAGGATTACATGAGATTGATGATTCCAGAGTGTCTGGTGTCTAGAATGTGTTTGTAGGACAATTCCCACCTGTGGAGATTGAATGGGGATTTGGTTTCACCTTTAGCAGACCACCTAACTTGAAAAATACTTGCACAAATATCTAACATTTCTAAACCATCTCGTGGCTCTTTCCCTCGAAGTGAGTCTCGTATAAAATGTGCATCCCACCACAATCTGTTACAACCCTACCACTGGTGAAACCTACTCCATTATAGGCCATGCCATCTGCAGTATGTCTCGCCTAATATTCCAGTTCACCTGCATCTGTTGCCAGAGTTCTTACGTCAACCTCGTAGACAAACAGTTTATTCCCAAAATCTAGATCAAGCAGTTACTGCCCATGCCAATTCCAACAACTCTCGTTACATCAATAAAAGTTTCACGGTCAGAGTTTCCAGAGTATTCCGTGAAACTACATCCCCATACCAAGCCTGGTGGATGAGCAGTAATACTTCAGCGAGACTTCAGTTCCCCACCCAGATTTCGGTTTTCCATGGGTTTCCAAAATCACTGCAGCCAAATGCAAGGATGGCTCCTTAAAAGGCCGTGACCAAATTCCTTCCCATTCCTTGTTTCCAAACTAATAACCTGGACGAGTCGGAGAGAAAAGAAACACCTCCCCGTTCAAACTTTTTAGGTGGGAATTAACCTACAAACACATTCTGAATACCAGGCCGTCCCCCCGCGTGGCTCATTTTCACATAATTCTCACCTTACTCTAATATTATCATCACCATTATCAATGTTTCCACTTTTTGTGGGTATCTGGCATATCTGATTATTGATTTTTGAAATCAAGCATCCATCTGCTACTGGATACTAGGTCTGTCGTTTTGATGGGGAAGCAGATGTGCTTCCATCTGTATGTGAAACTTGTGTTTCGTGTGGTAAGCGTAATGTTGTTTGAAATGTGTAGTTTATGAGTTGAAGCTTAGGGAATGTACTCCATTTATCTCAGTGATTCTGAAAACGGCACTGAGCGTGGTGGGTGAACGGTTAACGTTCCGGCCTTGCATTCGGGAGGATGCGGGTTCGAATACCCGTCTGGGCATCCAGATTTCGGTTTTCCATTGTTTCCCCAAATCACTCCAGACGAATTCCGGGGTGCTTCCTTCATAAAGGCCACAGCCGAATTCTTTACTGTTCCTTGTCCTCAGTCTCGTATCACCTCTAATGACCTTAGCCATAAGAAAAAAAAGTGAAAACAATTGGGCCTGGAATTTGAACCTGGGTCAATTGTACTCCCCCAGTCCAGTGTACTGGCACCTTCACACACATAGTTTAAGGTGACATTATTTGGTTATTATATTTGTTATTAGTTTATTTATTTCTTTTATATATTTTGATGATTGTTTATTTTATTATCTTGTGATTACTTTTTTCTGCTTGTAACAGTTCCAATGATGTTTTTTTTGTTAGCCCCCATCCGCATGTCAGCATTGAGTTCAGTTGGTTCATTTTCTGTTCTTATGAGGAAGGGCATAGCATGAAATATTGTGATTTTTGTGTTTGTGTAGTATTTCATGTTGCTTCACCCCTTAATCTTTCACCATTAACCTTTCCTTTCTATATCAAGGTCATAATTTGTGTTTAAGAGTTTTAAAACTGGCAAGAATTCTGTATTCTTTTAGACATACTAATTTTTGTTACGTTTGTTTTCTTTTCTGTATAGTGATGCTAATGAAGAAATGATAGTACAATAACTGAAACTGATTTACTTTCTTGACTGAACTGCTTGAATTGCTGTAAGCATTTGTCACACTAATAGCTAGGAAAGTTGCAGTGTTTCAGAGGCAGTGAAGAATCTGTGTATTAAATGATTTGTCGTATTTTTCTTGTAAATCCAGATATTTGAATTTGATGTATGATGTTAATATAAAAATATCAATAAGTACTTTACTCATTAAGATTCTTGGTTGATAAGTTACTTTTGTGCTAGCAGCACCAGGTTTTTTTTTTTTTTTTTTTTTTTTTCAATATATTTCAAATTCAGTTATGAGATAATTATAGCACTTTATGCTGGGTAGATGTTCCGTTATTTTTTTTTTAAACAATAAATGCTGCATTTATTTTGCTTGTTGCTTTCTATAAATTGTAAAAAGTTCCCACCAGATGATTGAAGTCAATGTAATATTTGATTTGCTCTTTCTATCATAACTAAGAGAAACTTGAACACGTTTATATGGTGTGGTGAGATGGTTAGTGTGCCACTATCGCGGGTATGAAGCTTCCTTCACTGCATCTAAATGTTGTCGCTAATTTTTATCATTTAAAGTTGCAGATTTAACGTAGCTTTTATGAGGCTGTGCTTCATTAACTAATTTTTGAGTGCTGCATGTTTAGTTGAAGTATTAGTTCAGAGAGAAGAGGTAATTGTCCTTATTTCTAGAAATTTCAGACTTCAGCAAATATTTTTCAATCCTCTGTTGCCCTTATATGAAATTTTGAGGAATCACATTACTAATATTCCCAGCCTCTGTCACCATAATCATCTTTTCCACATCCAAATGCTGGGTAGGTCCCTAATTTCTGCCTTATTAACTACACATTTCATAAACAAAAATACACTCATCATGCAGAAAAAAAGTTACATATTTTGCAAACAGATGACAATACATCTTCATTCTGTAGCAAGCTGGTAGTAGATGGAATCTCGCTTTGAAAATAAGCTCAACCTATGGATGATCTTTTTACTGGCCAACATTAACTCAGAAACAACCAAATGATAATTGGAATATAGTCGGAATAGGTAGATACTCAAAGATTTTGTGTCTAAATGCATTAGAAACATTGTTATATCATGGTTTTTCTTCAGAGTTGCTGAATGTACTGTTAAATAACTCTAGCATTTTAAAACTTTTGGTAGTGAATGACTGATATGTTTCGCTATTTAGAATTTGTATTTATTCAGAGGTGGTGCTGCAGGGAGCTTGGAGATAATACAGTACCAGATGTAGATTAAACAATTATTTGTCTAAGTGATCAAAACGTCTTGTGTTCGGTCTTAACTTTTAAATGTTATGGAATGAAAATACCAGTGCCAACTGACCTGCATAGTTACCATGTCATGCAAGGTACCAAGTCCAGAGATAATTTGAAGAATATTTTAGATTAATGAGTACCTGATTTTCCCCTTTCAAAAAAAATGTTTTTTCCAGATACTTGATGCTCTATTAGTTATTGTGAAGAGCAAAAGGTGTTCTCAATTGTTCTTTTAATACAAAGGCATGTGATGCTTCAATAATGCAAAGTAATATTTGTTTAAAATGTCCCTTATATGTTATTGAACAAGAATTTTTGTCTTAAGACTCTCAAATCTGCAACAATACGAATTGGCTTAAAAATTAAAAATGCTGTATAAAAAGTGGTAGTAATGATATTGGAACATTGTCATTAATTTAATTCAGGATATCATGCACACTGCTGGTAAAATAAAAAAAGTCATGAACTGTTTGTTGATATTGCAGTAGTATAGAAATTATGAGTATTTATCTTTTGATCAAATTTTTGTATTGTCACCATCGTGTACTGACACGTTATTACTTTGTTGATCACAGAACAAACTTTCATTTTAAAACTTTTAAACTTTAATTTATAACTTCTTTTTAGCAGTAAAAATTATTATTTTTTATTTAAAATGTTTAGAGTTTCATGCATGACTCTTAGTAAAGCTGTAAAATGTTTCATGATTGTAGGGATATTGATCATTAATTTTATCAGATATTGAGCTGTATGCAGAGGAATATTTTTTATACATATATCTTGATTAAAAAGTATCTTTAGATTAGTTCCCTTTCATTGTTTATATTGACAACAAGAATTAAATGAAAAATGTTGAAGTGGCACATGATATTCGCTAGTATTGCCATTCATTAAATGTCCTTGGCTATATATTGCAATGGCTCCTTCAGGGGAAAACATGGATTACATTCCAAGAAACTCATAATTAACACTAAGGTTGCATATTAATTGCTCTGTAAAGGATCTTGGAATTTGAGGAATTCAGTATTCTTGTTGGTATTAAAATGCAATATAATGCTCATGTCAGGAAAATGCTTGATTTACACAATCATCTGGAAGAGATTTTAAACACATGCAGGATGTAATGGGTCAAATTCACTTGCAAGTCAGAACTGTTTGAAAACTGAGGCTTTTAGTTCACTAAATTCGTATTAGAGTTATAATGGGAATCATGTAGTTAATTGTTTGTGTAAGACTTTATGCAGCCCTGCTGACAAAACGGTCTTCATTTTGAAAATGTGTTGTTGTAGAAGTTCTATTAAATAAACTTACAGCTGTCGGCCAAGTGCATTGTTCCTGATTATGATACTAACAGTCGAACCCATTCTCTAATGTCTCATGTAGTGCAATATATGAAATAAGCTGTCCATCAAATATATCTCTTATTCATACTAAGTTTTGAAAACAAAATACTCAGAATATTAAGAAAAAAAAAGCTAGTAGTATGACTTCAGTAATAGAATGTTAACTGATAGTTCATTGTTCACTAGAACACCTTGTTATGTTTTAAAACTAATGCTGTATTTACAGCTAGCAAATAAATTTGACTTAAAACTGAAATTGATACAAGGAACATGATGTGTTCTTACATCCTTAAGTTTGGTTGTGAGTTTCAAATTTTTGGCATAAACATTGGCAACAGATGGTTTTGTAAGTTATACTGTTTTATTATAATAATTACTCACTACTTTCACAAAGGCAGCCATCATTTATTTTTCTGTTTGTGCAATTTTTACTTTATGGCTGTGATTAGATACAAGAATTTGTATTCATGTGCCTTTATGTTATAAGTTTGTTTTCATAATAAAGCAACTTGGTTCACTTATAATTGGTTCAGTGCATATTTGTGAGAATAAGGTGAAAATTTCTTGGCCATGTAGTGAAAGTGTTTTTTCTTCTTCAAAATTTCATTTATCTTTGTGTGTAACCTCCCTTTAGTTCAATGCACTCTTATGTTTCTCCAATAAATGGAAAGTCTGAAAAGTACCCAACTACGTCTGCTATGATCTCTTCATTTCACTCAAAACATTTTCCAGCCCTTTTTTATTTATTTAGAGATAGGTGGAAGTCAGAGGGGACAAAATCTGTTGAAAAGGGGGAGGTTCAAACAAGGAAATTGTGACCTGTTAGTTTTCGCATTGGCAATACACCTTTGTGGGCAGGTGCATTTTCTTACAGAAAGGTTTTTTTTTCCCCCCTTAGTAATCCTGGTCTCTTTCCACAAATTTTTCATCCAGTTCTTCCAGAAAACTTGAATAGTATTTTCTAGTTATTGTTTTACCATTTGAATGCAATTAATAAGAGTTATTCATTTTGTATCACAGTAAACACTGGCCATATCCTTTCTGGAAGATGAAATTCCCTTTTTTGGTGCGTGGCCACACACTTCCACCCATTTCTTTTATTGCTGTTTCATTTCTGATAAGCAGTAGCAGACCTGGGTCTCATCCACAGTGGCAAGTCAGGTCCTTGGTAGGGTCCTTGATAAGATGTTCAAACATTGTTTAGAAATTAGTTTTCACATTTATTTTTGGTCAGCATTTAACAAACGTGCACTCATCTTGCACAAAGTATTCTCGTGTTTAATTCTTGATGTAAAATATACTGTACTCTTTCTTTTGATATGCTGTCTCTGTGCCAGGCTGGGATCCATTCATATTACCCTTGCACTGGAGGGACTTTCCAATTTCTTCCCTTTCTTTAAGAAAGGATTTGATAGGATTAGAAAGTAGAGTACATGGTAGCAGTGTTACATAGTACATAGAATAAAGAGAAGCTGTCACATACCAAATCAATGACGGAGTGAAATAAAATGCATAAAAACATGGAGAATTAAATTAGCTTGGCTGGGAAATTCAAGATTATACTAACTTTCACCAGCCACATTTTGTATTTCACTGCCATCTAATACTCTGTCCTTAGTGCAATATGAAAAATGTAACTTGTTTTGGTGTATGTGTGTGCCATGTAGAAAATCTATAGTTGAACTGCTAGCAAAACATTTAAGAAGATATGTCATGAATAAAAGTTGTTTTATATTAAATGTCATGAGATCTGTAAATATTTATAAGAAAACTTTATAGCAATCATGAGTAGCATATGAGTTCATTGATATACTTGTTGAAACTGAGTAGCTAAGAACAGTGTAAATCACATCTTCACAATTTTCATTTTTGAGATGTTAAAAAAACTATGCAATATAGGGTAATCTGATTAGTTCTTTAAAAGTTTTATGTAGTCTGATGCACCTTAGATTTAACATAATTATAAACTGGAAAATTTGAGGAGTAACTGAAAATTAATTGTGCAAATGATTTACGTTACATAATTAGTGAGTATACCAAGAAGTTTCATGCAGTAATTTATTAGACTAGATCACCCATATTTTGTAAGAACTGATAGTAATATCAGCTCAGTTATGTGAAGAGAGACTGGACTGAGCTACTTTCTGTTGAGTGGTTTTGAATTATATGACTTAAACAATTTTTCTCCAGAGATAGATGGTCCTTTTATACTAAATTTAGGAATAAAAGTTATTTGTTTTGTTAAAATAAATTGATGTAATTTAGTTTTGTCAATTCCTATCATTTGAATTAAAACATTTTGGAGAAGAAATAGAAACCAGCAACCTCGGCCTTGGTAATGTGGATAGAACTATGCCCTTCAATTTATTTGACAAAAAATGAAATTCATTTGTTGGAATTATAGACCCCTGTTGTATAAGTCCTTCTTATAATTTTATGTGGTTTTAAATTTGCCTTTTGTTTAATTGGTTCCATAACACTTTGTTATTGTGTATAAGTATCTGTTTCAGCATTAACATTGAAAATCAGTGCTCTCAACAATAACTATATACTACACTAAAAACATTTTCAAGTGTATATTTTGTTACAGGGAGTTTATTGTATTCTAGTTCACTTGTTAAAAAAATTATTTGCATGCTTCATCTGGAAGTATGTTTAATTTATTAACCGTTTCTCAAAGCCAATATATCATTGACTGAAAGAGTTTCTTTGGACAACATAGTCAGCCCCATTTAACCTTTAATTATGCCTTACTGATATGGATAAAAAAATTACCATCATAATTTTATGTTCATTTTCTGACAAAAATTGAACATTTGGAAGTATGTCTCTGCAGTTGCCAAAGTTAAAAGCAGTTTGTACTATCTTAAGTCTGCAGCACTGTGGAAGAACACACAAGAGTCCATGAATTATTAAACATTTTCTGTAACTATTATAATATGCTTAGGATTAAAATCTTTGACTCATGATTACAAATTTGATGAAAATTTTATGATAGGTTACTCTCGTAAATGCTACATTTAAGTTTTTGATTATTCACATAGATCAAAGTACATTAATTTATTGTAATTGCCATATGTAGTTGTTGACATAATTGGTTTAATAGGACTAAACAGTTTTTCAATACCGAGTTCATTATAATGTATCGAGATCTACATGGGTTTATTGAGCCGTCTTTGTGACTAAGATGTTGCAGTTTAAGCTACATGGAATGCTGCCATAATGCTTATCTCACAACATACTTTTCTTTTCCTTTCATTTACAATAAATGGTTGTTTCCTGGCCAACCTCTTACATGTGTAGCTACATCTTTGCTACAGTCAAGTCATATTTCAGTGACTTAATTTTGATTTAATTATTGAATTTTTGCTGAAAAAAAAAAGTGTTTCACTTCTATCTCATGAATTATTGTTGGTTATCCTGATTATAAAATGGTTTTTTGTAATCATTTAAATGAGACTTTCAGTTTTTGTTTACAACAAGGTAATGTCAAACTTTATTACAAACCTATACATTGTGGTAAAATAAAGTTAGGTTAAAAAAAAAATCATGAATGTAATAAGAAACAGAGTTACTTGTGGGATATCAAGCGTGGTATTCTTCTTGACTTGCAGAGCTAAACATTACTGCCAGCATTTCTTTAGCTTGCACAATCCGTCTTTATAAGAGTTCTGCAATTACCGTGAGGATCAGTATTGTAGTTCCAGAATGAAATTTGAGTTCACTCATTAGTGTCTTTCGCAGCCAAGAAAATTTCTTTACTTAAAATGTGTGGCAAGAAACATTATTACAATACTAGAAATAAACATTTTATGGATAAGGATCTTGAATCACTAACTTTGGGATCGAAAGGAGTTAAATACTATACAATAGATATTTTCAGTAATCTGCTAAAAATATAAAATGTTTAGTTGGATGCTCAGTAGTATAGGATTTTATTCTTGACAACTGCATTGGTGAGTTAATTAACAGAAAATATTAATGTTTTGTGTAAGACGTTACAAACAACGAACTGTTACATTATTCATATTAATGACCCCCATACATCTGTAGCTTTAATGTAAAATATCTTATGTCATATAGAGAAACACTTATCTGGATTAGTGTGGTAAAATTAATGTATTTACCACGGGCATAGCCAGGATTAGATTCAGTGTGGGGCAAAAACAAGGAAACTTAAAAAAAATACTTGAAAATTTTTTTATTTGAAAAAATTAAACACTCATTTAAGTTGTTTAAGTACTAGTCTGTGATTTTTCTGGCTAAATTGTAACATAATTTATTTTTCAATATTAAAAGTGGAAATTTTTATTTTCGTGTATATTTCTCTCTACTGCTTGAGGAATGAAGGCGGTGTGGGGGAAGCACCCACCCTGGCTACGCCAATGGAATTTACTGTTTTCAAATAGCCAACACTGAATGAAGTGACTTCTTCACTTTAGTGAAGGAAAAAAATACATTTTTATTTGTGAGATGAGGTGAATCGAATGCATGGGACAAAATTTCATAATCACACCTCCAGTTTTCACTGTGGATATTTGGTTGGGCACATTGTCTTATAGATGACTTTTTTATTTACCACTTTTACTATGGCAATTTTTTCTGTAGAAGGGTACAGCAACAAGCAGTGGTGATGGCTTGATGCTTTTGTCATAATTTAAATGACATAAAATGACATGATTTTCGCTATTTTATTTACTAGCTCTGGCATGCCCTGCCGACCAGACTGAAATTAGATGCTGTAAAACGTTCACAAATGACATAACAGTACTCTTGTTTCCCAACAGCCTCTCAACCCTAGTGTATCTCCAGAGGTATTGCCAGATAAACAGTCTGTTGATTCATTTTCCTTCTGATGTGGAGAGGAAAGCTGTTCATGTGATG
Source organism: Vandiemenella viatica (assembly GCA_031002005.1). Classification (NCBI taxonomy): domain Eukaryota; kingdom Metazoa; phylum Arthropoda; class Insecta; order Orthoptera; family Morabidae; genus Vandiemenella; species Vandiemenella viatica. The sequence continues at coordinate 106,680,584 of CM061921.1, forward strand.
CCATCTCATCCTGTTCTCTGTGCGCGAGTTTTTGCTCTCTTCCTCATATGCTGTGGCTGAACATATTCTTGAAGAAGCACAATGTGTCCTTCTTTGACGTCTGTTGGATTACTTTTGGGATGTGGCACTTAGAAAAAGCTTTGAAGGGGTAACAAGTACTCCTTACTCCATTGCTTCCAAAAGTGATCGGTCAACTGCTGCTGCAATCTGAACTCCTTTACAAGTGTGCTTGTGGGTTCTGATTCTGTGGGCAGTGAGTCACCCTGTGACCAGGATGTGAGACATGGTGTAAGTACTTACCATTCGTTACTATTGACCTCTTCCTGCATCAAGAGTGTGTAGTTCAGTGGAGCTTTGATACTAGTCAGCACTGTCTACAATCCTCCTGTGTCCATCATGGAGCACCCAAGCACCTTTCACAGGCAGCATTTAGTGATGCCAGCCATTTGCTCCCACCATCCTTCCCAACAAGCCGTAAGTGGCGCAAAGAATTTCCACCTGATTCCATGCTAATGAGATTCCGATGAGTACTCTTTGCCAATAATGCTATTAATACAGCTCCATATTTGCAGAATGAAAGGCAAGAGTAAAATCCTGTGTCCACTAATGGTTTCTGAGTGTCACACGTATGGGCACTAGAGAGCTTAATAATTTCAAATAAGGAGTTAGGTACAGAAGTACTGACGACTTTCCACCTCACCCTGGATGCTAGATGATTTACACAAATGATTAAAAAAAATAAAAGGAATTTGCCACGCTGGGAAATCCCAGCTTGTTGTCTCCCACTCCCTTCCTAGATCCGGAGCTGGAGGAAGATACAAATGCAGGACTGTTTTTGTGGTCTGGCTAGATAGTATCGTCCAGTACATTGAGCGAAGTTCTAAAAGTGCAATTCAAAAACTTGTGTAATGAAGCAGTATATATGTGTGACTTATCAGTAGCCATGCAAAATGGTGGTCTCTGTCTCTGCAAACTACAATCTTGTACCAAGGTGCAGATGACTAGCTTCCAAAAGGGATTGAAGCATTTGGGTCTGGTTGTGGAGAATTTTGGCTGCGTGCTGTAATTCCTACAGTGAAACATTCTGTCTGTAATACTTATATTACTTTGCAGTGAGTTCTATCTTTAGATGTTCCTGATGCAAGAGGATAGCACTCAAGCAGTAACTCGCAGCAATTTCACATACAAGCTGAATCTTCTGGCATCAATTGGACTCTCAAGGATGTCGGTCATAAAAACTTGGTTGGTTGCTTCTTGTCTCTGGAAGTAAGCCATTGGAAATGACACTTGGAGGCCAAGTACGAGGATCTTCACTATATGGCTGAAGATGGCAGTTCAGATACGGTAATCCCACGCGATAGTGTATCCGCTGAATTACTCTCAGAGAAACAGTGTTGCCAGTGAGCATGAGTTATGGCCTTTCGTATTTCTGTGATTGATTGGCCATAAACCTCTTCCAACGAGTGAATGGATAGCTATGAATCCAACGTAAGGCTGCCGTAGAATTGCTCTGGAGCGTAGCATATGTAATATCATATCTGATTTAGTTGTAGAAATATTTCAGAATACGCGTACCCATCAAGGTTTCATGCAGTTCCAGTCATGGCAATATCACTTTCATGATAGGAGTGAGTCTACTTTTGCTACAAACCAACCGAACTATAGTCCCCCTTTCTGATACGTTGAAGAATACATGGATGTGAGAATTCCTATTAGTCATGTTGCGGCGAAAGTTCACTTGTGATATTGGTGAAAGTGCTGTCACCCATATAAGCCACCGTTTGTCCTAGGTCTGGGGAAAGTATGTCGTTCCAGCCGATTCCTCCGCAGCAAACATCTTGAAGCAACTTTTTTCCCCACACTGGAAACTAGATGCTAAGCAAAGTGAATCATAAAGTGTGGCTGTGGCCTGCAGCAAATTTCTCTTCGTTGTTAACCCATTTTCTACCTCACCTGTAGGGACTTGTGGTTGTTCAAGAATGTAGCAGTTGTTATGTTCCAAGTTAGTCCTATTACTAGAGCTTCTCTGTTGATCGATCGTCTCTCGGACATCCAAATTCCTTGTAGTTGAGGCCCACTTAGCTTTGGGCAACGTGATTGTCCCCATGAAAGAAATGAGTTTATATTACTACGAGATTGCTTCCACTTCGTTTGAATACCTGCGACGAAGTCGTCGACGTATGTGCTCTTGTCCAAAAGGAGATTTTTTCTTGTGATGCTCGGCGAGCTTGCGCAGTATAGTTGCAAGCCAAAAAGATGTCTCCACTCATTCTCAATACGATAGGAGCCGTGTCATCTCTGAACGATCGCCGAACTACTACTTCCATGAAACATAGAATTGTTCTATATTGCAAATTTTATCCAAATAGTACTATTCTTGAGTGGAAACCAAGTATACAATAATAAACAGTCAAATAAATGTGTTGCTTGAAAGAGTTTAGCAATCGTTAGTCACACTTCACTTGCAAAAAAAAAACTGCTCACAATTACTTCCAGGTTGTTTTAAAGCGCTTCTACAGTCTAAACGTCGGTAGAAAAGGTAATTAATTACTCAGTGGATGCCGCACTTTTACCAGCGGTCTACATGAATTGTCAATATACGGAGGACGAAACGCGTTCGTAATGTTTGATCACCGGCAGTAGACAATCCCTTCACATCCTGCAGCGAGCACACATGTACAGCTGATGGATGTGGAGGGTACCTTCACACACGAAATACAGAATAATATTTAGATTATTCTGAAATGCAAAAGGTTCAACACATTTTTCTAATGCTATTCAATAATATAGTTGGTTTTGGAACTACCGCCGAAAACAGTGAATAGGATAACTTAAATACAGGGTGTCCAGAAAAGGACTCCCTGATTTCAAAATTAAATATCTCGAAAACAAAGATCGATACAGGAATGCAGTAAACGGTATGTTTATTGTGACAGCTGGAAGAAGTGTATACAGCAGTGTGGAATAATAGTTACAAAAGCTGCTAACAGATGGCGCTGTGCGCTGTACAGCTCATATCAGCATACATAAGTGAAATAATCGTATGAAAACAATAACATCACAATGTTTTCAAAATGTTCACCGAGGTGGCGCAAACGAAGAATGAAATTCGCCATCACATTTCGTAGTGTCTCGACCGAAATGGATTCACATGCCGCAGAGATCGTCGATTCCAGCTCGTCCAGCGTGGCGGGATGCTTTGGGTACACCATGTCTTTCACTGTGCCCCACAAAAAAAAGTCACATCCGGCGAATATGGAGGCCAATCCATGCCTGCACCAGTAAATTCGGGATATCCCAAAGCAATGACTCGATTCCCGAAGTATTCCTCAAGAAAGCGAAACACTTGTTCGGGCCCCATCTTGCATAAACCATTCAGTACCTGGTCGATCTTGTAACGCTTGCTGTGTGGCGACAAATTGTTCCAAAATTGCAACGTAACGTGCACCAGTGACCGTTTCTCGAATGAAAAAAGGGCCAACAATGCTTCTGCTGCATACTGCAGCCCACACAGTAACTTTAGGGTTCGCTTCACACCAGTATGGCTTTACGGAACCCCAAAATCGCCAGTTCTGCTTATTCACGTAGCCATTCAGGTGGAAATGTGCTTCATCTGTAAACCAGATGCAGCCAACATCAAATCCTTCACTATCAATCATTGTGAGCATCTGAGTAGCAAAGGCAACCCTTTGTTGCACAGCTCGTCCAGGTATGGCCTGGTGCGTTTGAATTTTGAATGGAAACATGTGTAGGCTCTTTCGCAGTATTTTCTGCGTGCTGGAACGCTTCAAACCAGTCTCCGATGCAATTCTACGGACGGATGACATTGGATTTCGCTGAATAATTCCAGACACTGTGGCGATATTTTCAGGCGTAACTGCGGCCATCAGTTACGCTGCCTGTTCGTTGAAATTTTGGGAAGAGCGTACGAATGGTTTTCGCATCGGGTCCTTTTGGAACATTAAATCGTGCTTGAAAACTTCGCCGTGTTGCCGTAGGACTCTCTTCTAACCTGTGGTACTCTAGCACCAGAAAAACGCGTTGTTCAATGGTGTACATGGTTTTAAACTCTTCCTTCGGTACGCTAACCTCCTTTCACGTTTCAATGGTGGAACTGATCGCCCTGAGCTTCGGATCACTATTTAGGCATTACGTATGGCGATTACAGCGCCATCTGTTAGCAGCTTTTGTAACTATTATTTCAAACTGCTGTATACACTTCTTACAGCTGTCACGATAAACATACCGTTTACTGCATTCCTCTATCGATCTTTGTTTTCGAGATATTTAATTTTGAAATCAGGGAGTCCTTTTCTGGACACCCTTTAGATGCATTCGGCAGATCTCTTATTTCACAAACCCGCTCTAGCCATCTTTTTTTAATATTTATTGAAAATATCGAAAGATGCAACAGTTCTCAATGATGACTCCAACACAATATCTTTTTAATACTTTCTCAAAAAAAAAAAAACCTAAATTACAAGAAAGGTATAAATATAGTCCCATTTAATGTTATTAAGGTCATCGTTAATAACGGTTTAATATCTGACACTATTCTATTCAGAATATGTCACTGAAGCATGTGGATTCTGTATTATGTGGCTCACGGTTTTCTGAATGGAGATTCATTAGATGCGGAGTAGGCCCTATATCATTTTGGGTACATTAGTTTTTTGATATGTGTAGGTGATTTACCTTGTATTATATGTTGTTGTGCCATCATGATTATATCTGACGCCTTTCACAATTGTTGGGGTAATTGGGTCGAGCCCCAGTCGTGTAAGAATTTTTCACAAATCGGGACGTGCAAGTAAGTAGGGAGAGGCGGTGGCGCATGGTTCCTAATAACTGGATTATGGGCCAAAGTCCTGTGTTAAATCAAAAATCTCTCTGCGAATGGAATGCTGTTGATACTGAATCATCCTTCAGATGGGGCCATTAAATTTTGCGGTCGTCTCTCATCCAAAACACGCTACTTCGAACGCCGGCACATTACAGTCATCTACACAAAACGGTAACATGAAAGCTTCCATATTATAGATTTTGGTTTCCCAGAATTACTCCAGGATAATGCCGGTTTTTTCCATCAAAAGGCCATAGCTGAATTGCTTCTCGTTACTTGATGCCCAATATACTCTTCCGCCTGTAATGACCTCGATGTCGGTGAAGTTTAAAGTCATAAGCAAACGAGAACAAAATAACAGTTCCTAGAGAGAGCGTAGTTGAGGCGTAATACCTTCCATATCAACAAATAACACTCGGACTGTTAAAAATAAAATAAAAAATCCTTTTTCTAAGTGACACAATTGTAGGAACTAAAAGTCCTCCAGAATTTTCTAACTAACATACTATTGCAAATTACCTCTCTGATTGTATTAATAATTGATTCAAAACTTATTAGTTGTCCCCAAACTTTTATAAAAACCGATTTAATATTCATATATCACTCAGCATGTCACATAGATTAACACCAGACCTTTGAATAAAATTTGCAGGACAGACGATTCAGTAAGTAAAGAATGTGGAATTTATAGGTTTACACATTAATAATCGTTTAAACAGGAGAGACTGACTTGCTAAGGCAATTAAGTGCAGCTATTTTCGCAAATCATACAGTTTCACCAACAGGTAATCTCTACACGAAGAAGCTAGAATATTTTGCTTACTTTTTACTTCTTAATGTCACATGAAATAATATTCTGAGTCATTTCGACTCATAAATTTAACGCAATCAGAGCTGAGAAGCAAGAGTAATAATTGTGTGTTGGGTTAGCAGTAGAACTTCCTGCAGGGAGCCGTGCAAGTAACAGTAAATTTTCACACTGATGGCAGAATGTATATGTTCATTAATGCCCTTTGTACTCACTAATTATTTTTTTGAACAATAAGTAAAAAAATAGAATACTAGAAATAAAAATATCTTGAACTAAAAGACTTAAACATTTGTTCGAAAGGGACCGAGCGTGGTAGGTAAACGGTAACGCTCTGGCCTCCTATTCGGGATGACATGGGTTCCAATCCCCGTCCTGCCATCCAAATTTCGGTTTTCTATTGTTTCTCTAAATCACTCTAGGCGAATGCCGGGATGGTTCCATCAAAACACCATGGGTGAATTCCATACCGTTCCTTGCCCTGCGTCCTTTCTCATCTCCAATGGCCTAGACGTTGACCAGGCGTAAAGCCATAAGCAAAACTAAACAAAAATGAAATGTTTGAAGGGACTTGCATAGTCAGGAATACATACCGCAAAATATTTCCCAATACTTCATTAATTTTTGGTGGGACATAATCTTAAATCGACGAAACAAAAGAATTTATGCTTGATAATTGCCACTTCAAAGAACAACGTTTTCCGTTGTATCAAAATAATAGTTGCTCATAACTGATTTTTCATACTTTGCTGTCACAGTTCAATTTGTGATGTTTATTTTATTTTGGTTATGCAAGTAATTTTGTTGCATGTTATCTCCTTTTCACATCCCACAGAGATCATCACTCACTTGCTATTCTTCCGACGGACAAGGTAGACTACCATAGAAGAATATTTCATCCAATGGAGAGCCAAACATACAAGAAGATTAACCGGGACCCTGCGTCTAAACGCCTTAGAACTTCCGGAAGATTTGAAGAAATGCCTCCAATCCCATCCTCCAGTGTCCCCTCGGCTATACAGTCTTCCAGAAGTGCATAAAGAAGGAGCTCCAGTGTAACCTATTGTAAGTGTAATAGATAGGCCAACGTATTTTCTGGCTAAATGCCTCAAAGATATTCTTTGCCCGTTAGTGCGGAAGGATCATCGCCATATACGAAACTACGGTGAGTTTGTAGACATCTTGGACAGCATGAAGTTAGATCCTGATTATTTAATGGCGAGTATCGATGTGGTATCTCTCTTACGCAGGCCCCCTTGTTTTTCTCTTTAGAACTTTAAAGAAGGCAATTTGATCAGGAAATGATTGATCAGTTCCACCATGCTTTGACAAACACTTATTTCTGGTTTGAAGGATAAAATTATGAGCAGTTGGATGGGGTAGCAATGAAATGGTAGAGGTCATCGATCGTGGCATACTTTTCATGGAGTCTACGTCGCTCCAGCCAAAATGTTTCTAGAGGTATGTTGACCACAGTTTTGTGATATGACAACGTGGAAGAAACAGCCTGGACCAATACCTGGCAAGTTTGAAATTCGGTCCATCAGAATATTCAGTTGGAACTGGAAAAGGACGGTTGCCGACAAAACTCTGGGGCACTCGGCTTTTCATAAGTCTACCCATACAGAGTTGAATTTGAACGCTAACAGCTGTAACCGTCGGGTGCAACGCGACATCGTACTAACCACGAAGGGTATGTGACAAAGACAACCTTGCTGGTGAATTAGACTTTCTCCATAGAACTTTTTGAAATAATGGTTACAATGAGGGGCAGATTAGTCGCGCGTTAAGAAAGAAGGAAGACAGGCAGAGAAAGATCGCGTTGACGTCAAGGGTTTTTCTCTCCTTCCTTTCTCGGGTTAAGTGCTAAAATAGGTAGATTGTTGACCAAACACATAGTGAAGACAATTTTTAAAGCAGTAGCTAGTCGGTACATGCTAAAAGAGTTTATGACGTCGCCGCCTAGGTTCGGCATTTGTCTTCGATCGTTGCCCGGGCTCCGCCTAAACAGTTACGACGCCAGTCCAACTGCCTATGGTTGAAAATGAGAGCAGAGATTGTTACCCTTGAAACGTCCAAAGAAAGAGACATTTTTACGTGACCTGATGTCCGAGCACATTTCACTAACATATCTCATAGTTGGAACTTGTAGAAAAACGATTGTATTCTCTTTTATAATCCGCAGTAAGAATTAGTTACAGATGTGAGTAAATATGTGACCTAATTTACGTGGAATGTTTTAATCGCCAATCCAGTTTTTCGGTTTTAATTATTTCATAACTGTATTTATTTCTAAAACTTTTATGAGTTTAAGTTGCATCTTCACAAATGCGATATTTTTTACGTGTTTTACAGATATTCCAGGTTCATATTTTATTACATTCTAGTTAATAAAATCAACATTGAAGTCCCCACGTAATATTGCTTGTTTGGTATTTACAAAATGCAGTAAAAGTGAGCTTAAATATAAAAGAAATTGAAATTTCAATTGGGGACTGTAAATATTTATAGCGACGTGCTGTTCCTTTACAATATTGCAGTTTGTTAACACATCATTCCAAGTGTCGTTCTGTACAGTGCTTGCAACTGCTCTATGGGACTGTTTTGATATTTTTGCCGAGAAATGGCAAATCCTTATTTCTTCACCTTGGTTCTTCAATAATGTGAACCAAGCTTATACTTTGGAAAGGGTAGCTGAACAACAGCTCTTTTAGACAAATAAGGTTTGGAAAATATTAAACACTTACTTTGACCTCTAGAAATATTTCTCTCTTCCAGGCATAAGATAGTTTCATAGCAGCCACACAGTGTACCCTCGATTAAAATAATCAATTTAATTAAATTAGCTATGAAAAGGACTTAGAACAAGGCTGCCCAACCAATTTTAGAGATGGGCCACAATTTCGATTTTCGGTTAGCCTGTGGGCTACATAACACTTTCCAATTGTCACAATAAATGTTTTAATATAATAAAGATATAAATAACACATTTTAATTACAATCAAAAAAACTAGAAAACCATCAATGAGACCTTTGCAGAGGTTTTTTTTTAGACATTATAATAAAAAAAAGTAAAATACATCAATAAGACCTTCGCAGAAAATTTTGAGCTAGCATATTCTAGATCGCTGCTGTTGATGGGCCTGAGGTTGGGCAGCCTTGTCTTAGAGTGATTATTTTAATAAACTTATGTGAAATAAAGACAATTGTTATAATTGCGCAGTACAATATTCTCGAAAGAGATAATATCCGGGTAAGATATACTCTGGACATGTGTCCACGTGTATTGGGGAATGCAAGCTGAAGCTGACCACACACCGCCGGTTACCAGGCTGGAAGTGTGGTGTGGGTATCTAGACTGGCCGGAGCCAATTCAAAAAAATCCGGCGTGACTGGAACATCGTACAACTCTGTCGTTCTGGCATAGTGTGGGGCGGCAGTACGAAGCTGCCAGTTTGAAAATTCACCAAGACTTGCTGGAGAAGAGGGCAGCAAAAAATAACAGTCAATAGTAAAATTTTATGATTGGTTGGAGAAATATGCTTCTTTTTGCGGAAAGGAAGAGCTAGAAACTTTACTCAATATACGGTTGGCAAATGAAAAAGATGTTCTGAAAGGAAATTACTGGACGTACAGTCAGCGTATTGAACAGACGTCTTGCAGTGAAAAATTTTGCATTAGCTGATTATTAATTTGAAAGGTTTTTGTTTCTTTGTGGAGGAGGAACAGATCGTTATCGTTCTGGCGATAACTGGAATACAGCTGTAACCGATAGTCAGGGCGGATTAGTTCTCAAAATTGGAGTGAGACAGGCACGCTCACTCTCATTGAAGGGAGTTGAATGTAATACTTGGTGAAGTACCTGCACGATGTCAGATCTGACAACTCGCGCAAATAGTAATGTGATCAATGAATAATTGTTACGCAATCTACCAATCATCATTATTCTTAGGTACCTGTCAAGCCCCATAAGACCTAATTAAGTCTGACTGCTCATGTAAAAACAAGACATAATGAGTACGTAATTTATTTTATTTAGCTGGCCAGATTTCAGTAAATATAATTTTGAACATCATTTTGAATGTTTTAATATCGTTGTTGATTCGAGGCAATTTCATGTTTCGTTTGACTGAAGCTAATTGATGTTATAGGCTGGTCTGGGCGTAAATAGACGATCCGTTTTGAAAATTAAGAAGTTTACTAATAGTGCTTGAAATGACTGTTAAAGTTCTAGACGTTAATGCTTTTGATAAATGTTGCCAAATTAATTTCTTTGCGGTGTGGGTAGAATAAATACAATATTCATTTGCGAAAAATCTCATTAACGGATAATGAATATCTCTCAGAATTTCATTTAATTATTATTAAAATTTTACTTAATAAATCAAATTTATTTATGATTATTTGGCGTTTGTTGCAATAGTTTTTTATTTATTTTTTATAAAAATTCCTTTAATATTTTGATAAATAATGCTGGTTTGAAGAACTTCATTTAATGCTCTTACTGGATTACTGTATCAGCATTTACTTTCTTATTAACTATGGTTTCTGATTCATATAAGTTTCCAATTATTTCACAGACTCTACTCTGTGTCCAGAAAATAACATACGCTTTGGTCTAGTGACAGAAGTAACTGGGCTAGCGCACAATCCTTGTGTCGCTAGGTTGTCTAACTCAATGCGCATCCAGCTGCAGTGGAGAAGTTTGTGTCGTGATATATGTACAAAAACTTCAAGGGGACTCTAGGATAAACGTAACGCCACAATCTGGTGATGGATTATTATGTAACTCGATGAGACAAATAAAAATGAAGAATAAAATTTTCAGATATCATGCTTAGTTTTCGAGATATTCTGTCTCAAACGTGAAATGTTTTTGGTTGAAATTCAGTAGAAAAAATTGGTCAAAATCAAATTTGATGACGGATTCTTATTTAAAAAGACGAGAAAAATAAAAAATAAAGAATAAAAATTTTCGATATCTCGCCTAGTTCTCGAGATATACTGTATCAAAAGTGAGCTGTCTTGAGTTGAAATGCAGAAGAAAAATTTCGCAAAAGTCAAATTTAATGATCGATTCTTATGTAACATGACGAGACAAATCGAAAATAAAGAATACAATTTTTCGATATCTTACTTAGTTTTCGGGAAATATTGGGATTGGGTTGATATGCGGCCTGGACTAAAAATTAATTCTGCCAAAGCCACAATGAATTACATAGTGAACATGCAGAATGGATATTTCAGTTTTTTTACTACCACTTGTGGTTAGATTGAAATGCGGCCGAGACCAGAATAAAAATAGTTATCTTGTTACCATACATTGTAAGCTTAATTGGGAATAGCTGGAAGTGGAAGTAGTTTCCATCGCGTTACATGGTTTGTCACTAACTTGGTTCTCATGAAATTACTAACAGTAATAGATAAATTCTTTGTCCCTTATGGAACAACAAAACCATTCTGGTACAGACTGCATTTAGACCTAACCACAATCTCCATTAAATTGCCGCTACAGAATAAAACTATGTAGGCATACCAACACACGCGTATTTGAATCGCAAACTGTATTTGCAGTAACAACATCGTTTGCTTCCTCAAGATTCCTAGATTGCATAGCATAATTAACAACATTTAATTTCATCATACACTGTCAGTATAAACTGCAACGTAACGAAAGAAAGCGCAATACTAAATTCACTGAATCGCGATGTAAAACACACCCCTTTAAATCTCATTTTCAATACTCGTTAAAAAGTAATGCTAGTCTATTATGTGCAAAATAGCAAGGTATGTTGATTTTCTACACTACACCAACAAAAATTAGAGAACAAAGTCATCCCATTGAGAGCTATGACTAAATATTTATAGACAGGCACCAAAATTTGCATTTCTTACTCCACACTTCAAGAACGATAATTATAATGCAACTTACTTATGAAATGATATTCCAGGTTCTTTCCTCTCTTGCCTATTTGTGCAACCGTATGCAACACAAGATGGCATTATAAAACACTTATACACATTACAAAATGAAATAATCACAGCATCTAACACAATGTGAACATCACATTTGTTTGGGATCGCAATATCGCCGCTGCCGCCACTGCGCATGCGCGAGAGTTTAGAGCCTGCTTCACAGATTTAACGTCACTTCTCCTCCATGGTTTAAACGTGTGCTGCGATTTAAAATCCCACTTGCTGTGAAGCATGGTCCGTAATCAGAATTTTGTTACCAAAACACTGTAGACCAATTGACATTTATACATTTATACGAAGTTTGTAAGGATGACGTAATGAGTGAAAGTGCTGTGAGACAATGGGGCATTATATTTAACAATGCCTGCACTAATGTGCATGGCGGTTTCCTACCAAGTGTTATGACCGACGAATTATGGTAGGCGCACAACTAATGACATCGGAATAGAGAATTCGATCCCGGCCCATATTTCTAATCCCGGAATTTGGGATGGCAATTAAAAACATACAAAAATATGTAATAATCAGTTTTTCATTATAATTTTAGCTACAAATTTTAGTAAAATATGTCCCTACAGAACAGTCATTTATTAGTAATCAGACTTGAATTCACACAATCATGATAGTTTACAAAACAAAAATTAACTTCTCTATAAAGCAATTGACTTCTAGATAAAAAGAAGGCTCGGTGTGTAAACTTTTCTAAGATTCATTTTAATTTGTCTCATAATTATTGATGATCATTTAAAAACATATCTACAATTTAAATAGCCTATTTCATTATTTTTAGAACCAATTTTGCATTGGAATTAGGGTTGCCAGATGGCCGCGAATTCCGGGAATGTCCCGGAATTTTGTGTCTGGTCCCGTGTCCAGGAATTAGCCTTACTGTCCCGGAATTCCCGTATACTAGGGTTTCCCCCCCCCCCCACCCCAACTTAAGAAATTACGGCGGCCAAGAGACCAAACCAAGCATGCCGCGCTCACAGCGGGAGATAGAGCAGTTCGGGCGTCCGCACTACGCACTCCACCTTGCCGACGACCAGAGACAATATTATATAGACTGTTCAACTATGACGAAGCAAGCGCTAGCCGCTTCGCTAGCGCTCCTAAACGACAATACAACGTTCGTTTTCCCTTTCACTCCCATGATTCCATTTACTAGTGTCGTGTGTGCTTTGTTTTGGTTCAGAGTGGACGCATGCAATAAAATATTCATCGATATGGAACCACGGTCATTACCCTCAACGAGCAAAAAAAGATTCACTGGTATTAATGACAAGTGGTCAAATGATCCTGATTTTAAAGATTGGATAGAGGAAAAAAATGAGTTAACTGCAGTTTGTAAAACATGTAACTCAAATATCGCAATTCAGTATGATGGTCGCCGCCCGTTGACAGTAACTAATTACATTTTATCTTGTTTTAATTACGGGTCCGTGGAGTTGTATCGTGGATGAATAAAATAAGTGACAATAAGCTTGTAAAAGTACCTAGGTGTTGTAGTATGTTTAATGTATTTGTACACATTATCGCAACAATGTTATCGTAATTTGCATTGCATTGTTTTAGGCTCACGCCAAGAGTACTAAGCATAAAAAGATGGTGTCAGCCAAGCAAGATGTAGTCCTATGGACAACTTTTTCATAAAAAAAATACAAAGGAAGAAATTTCGATCGTAAATGCGGAAGTAGCATTAATTTATCACAATGTAAAACATAGTTTGAGCTACAATAGTTTAGACTGCTTGGCAAAAAATATACACAAAATTATTCCCGATAGTCAAATAACAGCAAATCTGACATGTGGACGTACAAAGGCGTCAGCAATCACGCGCAATGTTTTAGGCCCCTATTCGCTGGAAAAGTTGATCTCTGATTTGAAAGAATCTTATTATTTTTCAGTAGGGTCAGATGCATTGAACGTTGGCAATATAAAATAATTTCCGTACGCCGTTCAGTTTTTTGATAGCAAAAGAGGTATATGCCAAAAACTACTGGACTATTTATGAAGACGCCGACGAAACATCGCTTGATATATATCAGTGCCTTAAAAAAATCACTGAAGATGCCGACCTCAGCAAGTGCCTACAGTGCAGACAATGCTTCTGTACATTACGACATACATAATTCTGTATACCAGAAGTGAAAAGCGGAAAACTAGCATGTTTTCAAAGCCCACTGTTATTGTCACGTAATAAATAATTGCGTGAAGTATTCATTGAAAGGTCTTGATGTTGACGTGGAAAGCACCATCATGAATATTTACAACGAATTTAGTTCGTCAGCTGTGAAAACAAAAAAATTAAAATAATGCTGTGAGTTTGCTCAAATAGAATATAAAGAACTGCTAAGAATGTTCCTACAAGGTGGTTGTCACTTTTGCCAGCTATAGATCGATTAGTCTATAGTCCGCCTGCAATTAAATATATTTTTTGGAAAAAAGACCACATTATAGCCATAGGGTTTTATGGGAATTTATTTCTGAAGGTTGCGATGATAATGACATAAGTAAGGGCGAAGAGTGTATAAAAGAAGATCTTAATGACTGCTACCTTTTCTTCCTGAATAATATATTGTCTGATTTCTCGAAAGTGATATTGTTATTAGAAAGTGATAGATTCACTATTTTGGACATTGATCGTACAATGCGAAGTCTTTTTGACCAAATAAAAAGCAGGTTGGCTGATAATTTTTTTAAGTAAAGTTTTTCATAGTAACCTCAACGAAGAGCAGAAAAGTAAATTTAAATCACAGGCACACATTTTCCTACAAAGGGCAATAAAATATTTGGAGGAAAGGTATGGTTTACGAATTAATGGAATTTACAGAAAGTTTGAGCTTTTGTCTCTTAAATCAGAGGAATTGAAATTGACATGGGAAATACTCTCTGAATTTCCTGCAATATTGGAAATTGAAGATGCAGTTAACATTGATTCCCTTTATACAGAGTTCACATGTCTGAAAACTGTCTTTGAGGCCCTTACAAAAGACTTGCAAAAAGATAACATCTGGGCCTATTTCTTTAGAACAAACGTTTCTAATGATTTTGTAAATTTAAAGAAAATAGTTTGTTTTGCGAGAGAATTTTTAGCCTGTTGAACAATTTATGGACTAAAAACCGAAACAGAATATCCATGGACTTAATCAAGGCTGAACTTCAAACTCGAATCAATTTTGAAGTCTTGCTCAGAAATTTTATTAGTTTTTAAAAGCAGTGACGCCGAAAAGCTTGTGAAAATGGCAAAATGTAGTGATAAATATTTTTAAAAAGTAGTTAGTTAAGATTAATTTTGATTGATGTAGATTTTGATTTAACAAAAGAGATATGGTCAATTTTTGTTTATTGTTTATAATACCTGATGTTGATTTTTTGCCGGCGTTTATTTAATAATCCTAAAATAAATATTCAGTTTTTGTTTTAAGTTTAGTATTTTTCGTTTTGATTGATAACACCAGATGTTGATTTTCTACGAAAGTATTTTTTTAAAAAGCCTAAATGAGATGTTTAATTTTTGTTTTAAGGTATTACTTGATATGGTTTTTCCACCAAAGTTGAATTAATAATCATATATATATATGTCATGTAGCATGGTTTTTACTTAAAATACAACTTTTGTTATTAATTTGAAATTTTGCCCACTGTTTAAACAAATTTCTTTTTAAGCCCAGAAATGTCCCGGAAATTATAATCCTGTATCTGGCAACCCTAATTGGAACAGAGCCATTTTTAGGTCCAAACTGAGATTTCGTAGAACCTAAAATCCGAGGTTTAGTTCTCCACTGTATTTCTTGCACGGCTTAATCTATTTTTCAAAATCTTTTTTCTTTTCACTTTCCGATGCACTTAAGTGAGTATTATTAAGTATGTGCACAATGGAGATGCTTCATCCGCAACAACGACATGTGGTAAGGCAGTAGGCCTACTTCTTCCTGAAGGTGGTGTTGGTCGATGAAGGTTTGAAGTTCCATCCGCCAAACCTCTATCAAAACAAGAAACTCGAAAAATGATAGCGTCAATTGTTTTATCGAGTGTATCGACATCAGTAACTAAAAAATTATAATTATCTTCCACTAATGCTAACGAAACAGTGCTAAAATGTTTTCTATATGAAAAGAAATTAGAACCATTGTGGGCAGGTGCTAAAATTTACACGTGTTTGCCACTGCATTCAGAAAATTGTATTTTTCTCTAAAACCCTGTTCATCAGGTGTTGGCATACTAGGGGCTTCAAGACAGTCCATACAATGTCGCAAGTTGAATACACAATTTCGCGAACTGTTCTCTCACCCATCCGGGAGGAAAAAGCTAATGAGTGGAATGTGTTCCCAGTAGCCAGATATCTGTAAAAGTAAGAAAGACAATTTGATACATAATATGCAAATCATAAAATTGGTTGGTATATTATTTTTCTTATAATTATATGGTGTGGTACTACCGCAATAGTGTAGGAAGTAGCTACATGAAATATGTACAGTTGTTGACATGGCTTCGGAAGGTACTCTAATCAATAGTTTGTCTTAATTTCATCATTAAATTATCTTTCAGCTTACTGCCATTATTATGTGGGTATATATTAAAACAAAGCAAATCACCAAGAGAAAACGTTTGTAATTATTGCATACGTATCTTAAGCACTCTGCTAGTATTTGCTGATATTCAATTTGAAGTCTATATTTAATAATTTTCTTCACTAAATATGGCCTCAGGATACTTAGAAGTTCTGTAAGTGTTACTAAAAAAATAAGAAACTTTCATTATCTTCAAGCAAATCAGGAAACAAGTATAATACAGTAAAAGTCCGGTTATCCTAGTTCCGATTATCCGAGCCGCCGGGTTAACCGAGGCAATTTTTTTAAATATGATAAGGGAGCTTTTATGAAGATGTGGAATATTTTTCCAACTAGAGTGTGTACGATATTATGTGTGGTACTGTAGCGCTTGCGTGTATCGCCTGTTGCTGTGTCGAGTATGAGTCATGTTACGTCACTGATACAACCCCTTGATCAGGGTGTAATAGAAACATTCAAAAAGAATTACAGAAAAAGGCTGCTTCAAGTTTTATTAGGCAATTTAGAGAGAAGTAGCACTGTGATAGATTCACTAAAGCAAGTAGTATCAGTGAAAGATGCAGTTTATTGGTCAGCCATGGCGTGGGATGATGGAAAACAGGAAACGCTTCAACGATCATGGAGGAAGCATTTTGGTATGGAAAAGCCTAAAAAGGACGATCTAGCTCAACAAGATGTCAATGAACTGAAACAGTTAGCCAACCAAGTTCCAGTTGTAGAAGAAATTAACAATGAAGATATATAAGAGTGGTTGTTGGATGACGATAAGAATCAGCCTAACGATGATGAAATTGTTAATATTGTTGTCAGTGGACAAGGAGAAGAAGACGAAGAAGATAAAAATGAAACTGTTCCAAAAATTTCTCATTCTAAAGGTTTAAAAAGAATAGAAGCAGCACTTGAGTATATTGAGCAACAGGAAGATAGCACAGTAGCCGACATAATGATGCTACAGCGTTGGCACTATACTTCCGCTTAGAAGAGAAACAAAATTATGACACAGAAGACAAATAAAGACTTTTTGGCAAGTGATCGTAATTAATGTACTAAAAACAACTTTGTTACTTCACAAATTAGTTTTACAATATAAATAAATTGTATTATTTCAGTTTCAATACTTTTTTGATTCATTGTAACCTCTTTCCTTGACCTCCGGTTATCCGAGTTTTTCGTTATCCGAGGTGGTCCCTGTCTCGTTTACCTCGGATAATCGGACTTCTACTGTACTACTCTTAATTCAATCTCTTTATATTGATTTTGTAAACACAGATTTTTCGTTTTCGTACCTGTTTCTGTTCCTTATCTTCTTTCAGGAAACAACTGGTTACTACACCTTTTTCCTCAATATCTGCAGCAGTTTACAACAGATGACAATAATAATCTGGTGTGAGCAGCGACCAAAAAAAAATGCCAAATGTGTCTAAATTCCGCGGTCAGACCTTTAGTGAGAAAGGTAGCTGAAACAATTCGTGTGATCTGGCGTTTTACCATAACTAAACTAAACGTACTCGCAGAATAACTCAAATTGCAGCGAATGGTGTCAGCTTTGACCTTTCTTGGGCCATCGACAAAGAAGGTGAGTCATTGTTTTAGTTAATTGTAGTAGGTGACAAATCTTGTGTTATAAGTTAACATTGAAGAAAAAAAAAAAAAACAGCTCATGGAGTGGTCATACTCACCCAAAGAGATCCAAGGAGATACCAGGAACGTTGTCAACAAGAGAGAAAAAAAGCAGTTTTGTGGAATCATTGACTGGTTATAATTGCTTACTTCGTGGTACTCTAATAAACGCAGACGCGTATTGCGAAACAATAAGAACTGTACAAACAACTATACGAAGAAAGGACAGTTGTATGTTTGAGCTCAAAGGTTTCTTTTATCCATAACAACGCTCGCAACACACAATTGATTGTATCTACAATATTTTGGGAAAATCAGGATGCGATTTTTTAATTATCTTCTATACAGTACGGACATTACTCCCAGTAATTGCTATTTGTTAACCTAATTGAAGATATGGATGGCAAGCCAACTCTTCAGCACAAGGAGATACAGGTAGGCGTCGTGGATTGAATGAAATCTCAGGCTTCAGAATTTAATGAAGAAGGAATAAAAGCAATTGTACACAGATAAAATAAATGTCTCTTTTCACATGATGATTATGTAGAAAAATATATTAAAGATGTAGTTTTGAGTAGTATAAAATTGCTTTCTGTTCAGTTTCGTTGTTCTTGTACCAAAACGTGAGTTACTTTGTGGACATCATTCGTATTTATGATCAGAAAGTAAAAGTTGTATTAGACACTTTAATATAGTTACTTTATTACTCTATAAAAGTCCTGACACTGAACTCCAATAATGAAGGTAATAGATCTATAATTCTCCTGACGTTCTTCGATGCCATCAAAAATAAGGACAAAACTTTTGAATGTTTACGATATTCAGGTCGACTCCACGACAGATGAAACTGTTTCTTCCAATAAAGGATACATCTATCGAGCCAAAATGATAATTTTCATGCTACAAGATGCATTAGTTCGCAAGACATGATGCTGCATTCCGGATTGGTCATCAAGATTATCTCAAGATTCTTTTTTCTAGAAGAATCAGAGTGTGGGAATAGATATTCAAAGGCTTTTCTTTAATCAGTTTTTTTTTGTTTTTGTTTTTGCTGCTGTCATCAGTCTTTCGACTGGTTTGATGCAATCCTCCATCCCTTCCTATCCTGTGCTAACCTCTTCATTTCTACATACCCCTTACAATCCACGTCCTCAATTATCTGATTCATATATTCTAATCTCTGTCTACCTCTGCAGTTCTTACCTTCAACTGTTCCCTCCACTAACAAATTAACCAATCCAGCATATCTCAAAATATGACCTACCAGCCTGTCTCTTCTTCCTGTAAGCTTCTTCCATAAACTTCTTTTCTCACCCATCATTTCTAAAACTCGTTCATTTCTTACTTTGTCTGTCCACCTAATTTTCAGCATTCTTCTGTAGCACCACATTTCAAATGCTTCAAGTTTCTTTCTTTCCGGTATTCCTAAAGTCCATGTTTCACTACCATAAAATGCTGTGCTCCACACATAGAGTTTTAAAAAGTTCTTTCTAGTACTTAGATCAATATTTGAAACTAAAAGATTTCTCTTTTTCATGAAGGCTCTTTTTGCTAGTGCTATTTTGCTTTTTATATCATTCCTGCTGCGGCCATCAGTTGTAATTTTCCTTCCCAAGCAACAGAATTCACTTACTTCTCCTTTTGCATCCGATCCGATTTTTATATTTAATCTACTACTAGTATTGGTATCATTTCTGCTACATTTCATCACCTTTGTCTTGCTTTGATTTATATTCAGTCCAAAATCATCCTTCAGTATTTTGTTCAGTAACTTCTTAATATCCTCAGTCCTTTCTGCTAACAAGACAATGTCATCAGCAAATCGTAGCATACTGATTTTTTCTCCCTGAACACTAATGCCACGTGGAAATTTATCTTTTACTTTCTTTATTGCTTCTTCTACATACAAGTTGAATATTAACGGAGATAGCCTACAACCTTGTCTCACACCCTTTTTAACTGATGCATGTCTCTCGTGATTCTCTACTTCTGTTATAGCCACTTGATACTTATATAGTTGTTGAGTATAGTACATTTATATCTGATTTGATTTGTTATCGATTACAGAGAAGAATATTCTAGTACTTACTATATCTTTGGAGATGTACATCAAAGAGTAGTTGTAGTCTGACTTAGGGATGGCGATTCTTTCCGAAAAATATCGATTCTTGAATCGACTCAAATCGAAATTTGATAAATCGATTCACACAAAAATCGATGTCTAAAAGATCGATTTTCTAAAAATCGATCTTTTTTCTATTTGGTTTTCGTGTTCGTATTTTGATTATAATTCCAACCTTGAAAAACAAAAAGTTCACCATAAAAATCAATCTTCTATCATCTTTAAACTAATTAAAGTATTTTTTACAACTGAATAAAAGTAACAGGTGTACAATAAGATATTTATTTCACAACTTTCTTGGTTACATAAAACAGTTTTGAAATGATATAGTTTACAGTTCCCAGTGCTTAATGTCCAAGCTTTCAGGAACAACAGCGTGGTGGTGTAATGGCTAGCGTTCTGGCCTCGCATTCGGGAGGATGGCGGTTCGAATCCCCGTCCGGGCATCCAGATTTGGATTTTCCGTGGTTTCCCAAATCACTCCAGGTAAATGCCGGGGTGCTTCCTTCGAAAGGCCATTGCCGAATTTCTTCCCATTCCTTGGCCCCCATCCTTTCCCATCTCTAAAGACCTCCCTGTTAGAGAGACGTTAAGCAGATGAAAAAAAAGGAACAACAGTCTGTGCAGTCTTGCGATGTTGCCGGCAATTAAAAAAAAAAAAGGTCGCTGGCAAGGTACTGATGATCCCACTATACATATATTGGCTGTTGAGTAAACCTGATAGTTTTTGTTTTTTTTTTTTGCCAGAAAAGTATAGGATCATACTTCAGGTGCACAACTGCTTGCGATAAATAGTGTTTAAATTCTTCGTTCAATCCCTGACTTTCATGTGCAAGTGCATTACATGTAGAAAGTACTTTTTCATGTTCGATTTTCACGGCTGAAATATCGATCCACTGGATCAACTCAGTACTATAAATCGATTTAAAAAATCGATTTTTTTGGTCCAAAAGATCGATTCTTTGATTTATTGATCTCAGATCGCCATCCCTAGAATCTTACTGTTGTGAAGTAAAGATGTAGTAATGAACTGTGTGTGTGCCTAAATAAAAGAATAATTAAAGACCATAAAGTATGATTAACATAATTAACATGTTAGCAGATAGTGGTTGACAAAAGGCCCGTTGCTTACGAATAGGAAAAGTGCTGTCGAGTATTTAAGAAAGTTTTATTTCAAGTAAAAATATCAGACATAGTTATCCCGGTTTTTAAAGGCGAGGACTGTGGAAATTGGAAGAAAAGAATAACGATGTATCTAAAGATGAAGAAATGTTATATAGTGGCTTCAAGAGAGAAATCTAGTATGGATAATGCAGAAACTTGGGAAGAAGAAAATCTGAAGGCAGCAAACTACATCTATGGTGCTATTACGAATAAGCAACTTGAGTTTGTGAATGATAAAGTAAATGCTTTTGAAATAATGATAAAGTTCGACGAATTATACTCCAAGGAATCGACTGCACTCCAAATAATTTGTAGAAACAACCTGGAAAAATTCAAGTTAAAAGACTACAATGAAACACCGACATTCTTTAGTGATTTTAAAAAGACAGTGAACGATTTGAAAACAGCTGGGGCTTAAGTGACTAAGAAAAAAAAATTAAAGCTACATGTTAAGAACTTTGCCGGATTCATTGAGCTACATTGGTGATTTGGTCGATATTCTGAAAGAAGAAGATCAACAAAGGTGAAAGTGAATGTGTAAAAACAAATACATTCCATAGTTGCGAAAATCCGGTACAAGTTGTCAGGAACAATTGTGTTGGGGTTGCGGAAGAAGAGGTCATTTCAAGAGATTTGTCGTCGAAGCGAAGTAAATGGAAGAGGCACAAGGAATCACACCAGACAGTATCAAAGAAGCAGCAAAGGAAATAACCATCTACTGGAACCTTCAGAGGTCACAACAACGTTCAACCGTGGAGCGGATATAAGCAGCATGGATTCAGAAACTGTCAGTATCGGCATGGTCAAGGATACCAACATAGTGAAAGTGCTGCAAGCAGTTTTGTAACAGAAGTTAGGATCTTGGTGGTGCAAAATAAAATGAACACAGGTAACAAAGAACAGATTAAAATTGATTGGTTATTGGATAGTGGTTGTACAGATCATGTTGCAAATAATTTTGCTGAGTGTGTAACTTTGGAACAACCTGTAGAAGTAAGGATTGCTGATGGGAAAATTGGGAAAGCAACTAAAATAGGAAATGTAGATAGTTGTTTTTCAGTTTATGATAAAATAATTCAAATTAATATGGAAAATGTATTTGATGTTAGAAACATGAATAGAAACTTGATTAGTTATGTGAAAGTAACAAACAAGCACAAAATTGTATCTGTAGGAAATGTTTGAAAAGTTTTTGTTAAAAATAACAGGCTAATTGCAATTGCTATGAAGGACGGTAATCTGTATAAAATGACAAGTAGCATTTTTAAGAAAGATGTTAATGTAAATATTGTGAGTGCCAGTGACTCTATGACTGAAAAGGAGAGATGGCATTGCACATTGGGTCATGCAAATTTTAACTATTTAAATACTTTGTGTAAAGATCAATTAGCAGTTGGTTTACCTAAATGTTTAGAGTTTGAATATATGAAGTGTAAAGTTTGTATTGAAAACAAAATGCACAATTTACCTTTTGATAATAATAGAAGCAAAACAGAAGTGATTTTAGAAATTATTCACACTGATATAAATGGTCCTCACTCAACTCTTGGTATGAATGGTGAAACATACTTTATAGCAAAGCAGCTCATGTTTACACTATCAAATCTAAAAATCGAGTTTACGATTTTCTAGTTGCATATGTAAATGAAATTGAAAATTTGACATGTAAAGCTATTAAGAAACTGAGATGTGATAATAGAAAGGAATATTTAAATTCGGATATTTATCGATTTGTAAATGTAAAAGGAATTGTTTTACATGTTGCCCTCCATATGTACACGAGTTAAACGGTACGGCTGAAAGATACAATAGATCTATCATGGATATGTCACGGTGTTTGCTAGCTGTAGCAAATGTAGACAGGAGATTCTGGCCTGAAGTAGTTTGTACAATGGCTTATCTTAAAAACAGAACTTTAGTTAATACTATTGATTAAGAAAACTGCCTATGAAATTTTACTTGGAAAAAAACAAAACGTTAAACATCTAAAGCTATATGGTAGTAAAGTTTTTGTAAGAGTACCAGAACAATTGAGAAAGTCAAAATGGGATCGTAAAGCTGATATGGGTATTTTATTGGGTTATAGTGAAGATGGCTACAGAGAATTAGTGTATAATAAAATTGCTGTTGCAAGACATGTTGATATTGTAGAGAATAATGTTAAACTTATACACTTAAATGGTTATGATTCAGAGAGTGAATGTTCTAGTGATGAAAGTATGAATGATGAAAATGAATCTATAGATGAGAAAAGGAAAGAAGGAGATGCTTTAAGGAGGTTTAAACAGTGATAAATATAATCAAGGATTTAAAGTGACAAGGTCAGGTAGAAAATATAAAATGCCAGATAGATTTATGCCAGATAGATTTAATGATTATGTCTGTAGCAATATCATTTATGTAAACTTTTGCAGTGTTGATAGTCCAGAAAATTTTGAGGAGGTGATTAATTGTAAAGAGTCAGTGTATTGGAAACAAGCAATGGATAAGGAGATTGACTGTTTATATCAAAACAAAATCATGGAAACTAGTAATTAAACCAGAGAATGTAAATGCTCTTGATGTAAAGTGGGTTTATACAAAAAAATCAGATAACACTTATAAAACTAGACAAGTTGTAAGGGGTTTTCAACAAAATGAAGTTGTGGATGATATATATTCACCAGTAGCTAAGATGCTGACTTTGAAACTTTTATCGTCATACTGTTGTCAAAATGGTTTAGTTGTAGAGCAAATGGATGTTGAGACTGCATTTCTTAATGGTAAAGTTTTATCAGAGGTCTACATAAAGCAGCCAAGAGGGTATGAAGATGGTACTAATAGGGTAATAAAGCATTGTATGATTTACGAGAAAACCCTCGAGCTTGGTATGATTGTTTTGATGAATTTATGAGAGATCTGGGTTTTGCAAAAAGTAAATTTGATTATTGTCTGTATACTTTGATCGATGGAGATGATGTAATTTATTTAATAATATTTGTTGATGACCTATTAATTAGTTGTAATAGTAGAAAGAAAATAGATAAAATCAAGAATTTGTTGTCGAGGAAATTCAAGATGAAAGACTTAGGTCAAGCAAAAACCTAATTAGGAATTAATATAGATTACATTCAAAAGAAAATGTTATGAGTTTGAGTCAGGAAAATTTCATCAATTCCTTAGCCTCAGACAATAAAATTGTAAGCTCAAAATTGTATGATACACCAATGGAAGTAAATTTAAAGTTAGAACCTATGAATGAAGTATGTCAAGACATTAGATACAGATACTTAATAGGTGCTCTTTTGTACATCAGTTCAGGAACTAGACCAGATACCAGTTACAGTGTTAATTACTTAAGGAGATTTCAGAATTGTTACAGTACAGTTAATTACAAGTATGCATTAAGAATATCAAAGTATTGTATTTAACGAAAGATTTGAAATTAAATTTCTGTAGAAATGAAAATGTAAAAGTTTTGGATTGCTATGTAGATGCAGATTGGGCAGGTGATAGTGTAGATCGAAAGTCCACGTCTGGGTATGTAATTAGATTGTTTGGAAATTCAGTATTTTGGAAATCGAGAAAACAAGGAATTGTCACCAAATCTTCCACTTTTGCTGAATATATAGCATTGTCAGAAGCTGTTACTGAACGTAAGTTTGTTTTAGATGTATTAAAAACTTTTAATATAAATATCAAAGAACCTATCCAACTATATGAAGATAACTGGGGAGCCGTAAATATTGCGAGGTATGGTAATTTTTCAAAGAACTCCAAGTATATTGAAGTACACTATCATTTTGTGATTAAGTATTATACAAATAGTATAATAGACATTTTACATTGCTGACATATTTACGAAGGCATTATGAGAAGCTAAGTTTAAAAGGTTTAGAGAGATGTTGAAAGTGAATTAATAAAAGTCTAGATAAATGTAAGGAGGCGTGGTGAGTATAGTACATTTATATCTGATTTGATCTGGTATCGATTACAGAGAAGAAAGTTCTAGTACTTACTATATATTTGGAGATGTACCTCAAAGAGTAGTTGTAGTCTGACTGTTGTGAAGTAAACATGTAGTTATGAACTATAATGTGTGTATGCCTAAATAATAGAATAATTACAGACCGTATACTATGATTAACATAATTATCAATAGTTTATAGAGCATTCTTCTATCTCGATACCGAGCGTGGTGGGTAAACGGTTAACGTTCTGACCTTGCATTCTGGAGGACGCGGGTTCGAATCCCCGTCCGGGCATCCAGATTTGGGTTTTCCATGGTTTCCCAAATCACTCCATGCAAATGCCGGGATGCTTCCTTCAAAAGGCCATGGCCGAATTCCTTCCCATTCCTTGCCCCCCATCCTTTCCCGTCTCTAAAGACCTCGCCGTTAGAGAGACGTAAAGCAGATTAAAAAAAAACTCTCTCTCCAGCTGTCCCCTAAGAGGTTCTGTTTCTCATTTTAGTTTCTTCTTCTCATCTGGGACTCTTCTTTCTTCTCTGACATCAGATGTAGTAAACCTCAGTTGGTGCATATGTTGTGCAGTTTCGAGAATTGTTCTGCAATTAAAACCACAGTTTTGTTATGTAGCTCACCAAGCATCTCGTGCTATAGAAACAGATAGTGTAAATGGGTTTCTGTTGTCTATAGCAGTTTCTTAACCGTGTAACAGTACCTACATATTCGTATGTCTCATCCATTCATTTTAGTGAAATAATGGTTTAGCATCATTATGAACCTATTTTTAGAAGATTATTTTAATTGCTTTAAATAGTAAAATATGATACACTTAATTACAATAATTTATGAACAGGTGACAACACAGTCTTACACAAAATAAATTAATGTTGTGGCTAACATATGAAATGCACGTGACATGAATAGAAAATTAAATGCTTGCACACATGCAAATTCAATAGTGCGATAACGAGCTTAGAAAAAATGTTTTAACATTCACGCAGAGAATTATTTTTTTAAATAAAATTTTAATGACTTTCCAATACAGAATAAGTTAATTAATCAATATTTCTACCCATGCGATCATGACCATTAAAAACTTAAGTAAGTTATCTGTGTTGTCAAATTCTTCTTTATATATATACACATAAATATTATTCAGTGTCATCAGTTAGACACTATTTGAAAAGAATATTAAAATACATAATAATTGCACTAGAAGTAAAGATAATATTTATCAGGATCACTAAGTGTTGTCATTTGTGCAAATAGTGGTCTGATATTCAGGGATACAAATGAGCTCCTAACACTTCTTAAATGTCTGGCAGGGATTAAATTCAGGAAAATAATTAAAAGGATTTTTTACTGACAACTCTTTATACTCCATCGAAGAATTTATTGTTCAAGTGTTTACAAAATAATTACCAGTAGTTGTGTAAATGTAGTCAATTTTCTGGATGTACATATTATTCTATGACAGAACATCATCTGGAGTATACATCTACTTTGTTGTGCAATTTTTTATCTGCAAATAGATAAATTTACACATCCCACAGAGCTGGTATCATATATTGGGATAAATGTAAAATGAATTTATTTTATTAACATATCTCTATTTTAGGGACCGTCCCAGATAGTTTTAAGTGTCCTATATATTTTTATGTGTGTATATATGTATAATATGTTTGGCTCAAAGATCGAAAACTTTCATTGAGAGAGGAAAAAAAACGACCACAACACGTTGTGATTTCTTAGAAACGGCCACAGCATGTTGTGGCTTATCAGTATCTAACTCTTTGTGGTCATGACAAATCGGTCCAGGCTGCATTTAATATATATTATTCTTCTTACCCGTCGCGTTACAAGGCTATTTTTCCAATGAAAGAAACATTCCCTGTTCGGCCCTTTTCTGTTCCTTTCTCCCCTCAGGCGTCTTCTTTTTATCCCTTCAACCTCACTATTTTAATATTGTCATTTCCTGACAGTCTGAGTGGCAAATGAGTTTTGTCCTGTTCCACGATCTTTCTGTCTCTTGAACATAGATTAAAAATTGTGTGAGCGCATCATTTACCTACCTGAGTTCCTTCCTGCGACAATCTCTCTAATAAAACCACCCACAGCATTCTTCAGTAAAATAAGATACCATAAATCCTTTGTGAGATGTGAAAGCTGTCAATTTACAGATAAATTGCATAACAGAATAGATAAATACTCCAGAAGATGTACTGTCACAGCAAAATTTTTACATGAATTATGTCACCTTTATTTACACAAATTATTGAAAATTATTTTCTAGATACTTTTAGAAATAAATTCGTCGACGGAGTAAAAGAAGTTGTCAATTAAAAGTTTTTCAATTTTTTTCTGATTTTAATTTTATCATGTACTGAGAACTCCTTGTAAGAATATTGACCTTTTTAAAGAGTTGTCTGCAGGATGTTTTTGGTTTTACCATATACAGCATGCATTCTAATAGTTCTTTTCTCTGCCATTAAAACTTTTTTACTCTGTGAAGAGTTTCCCAAAACAAATTAGACCATACAACTGAATGAAAATATGAAGAGTACAGAAGTTTTGTTATTTCTAGATCTGCTGTTAGACAAAGTGTTTTTATTGCAAAGGAGGCGCTACATTTATTCATTAGTTGTGATGTGATATGTTCTTGCTAGTAGGGTTTCTCATCTATTTGAATACCAAGAAATTTTATACTCTTTGTTTCCAAGATTGCATTATTATTATAGTTTGTATGTAAATCTGACTACATATATTTTTTTGTTTTAACCCTAATACAATACAATACATTCATTTTCCATTGATCCCAATATAAGAAACTGGCTCTGTGGGATGTGGAAAGTTGTCAATTTACAGATAAACAGTTGCATAACAAAATAATACATACACCAGAAGATGTACAGTCATAGCATA
The DNA here is from genome assembly GCA_031002005.1 of Vandiemenella viatica. Lineage (NCBI taxonomy): Eukaryota > Metazoa > Arthropoda > Insecta > Orthoptera > Morabidae > Vandiemenella > Vandiemenella viatica. The sequence goes on from CM061921.1 coordinate 106,708,557, forward strand.
CATGGTACATTAAAAAGTTCCATAACAAAATAATACATACACCACAAGATGTACAGTCATAGCAAACATGGTACTGTAAACAATTGCATAACAAAATAAATACATATACCAGGAGATGTACAGTCATAGCATACATGGTAAATTAATTATGTAAACTACATTTACACAATTGTAATCCTTGTGAAGTTCATTTTTACTTCTAGTGCCATAATTGTGTAGTTTACTATTTGTTTCAAACAAAGTATAATTTGTGACTACAAAGGACATTAATGTGAATATATACTCAGACGCTAATATTAAAATCCCTAACTTCATGAACAGCTCTCTACATGAAGTTCTATTGCTAACCCCACACATAATTCTTATTACTCACTTTTGGGCTCTGAACACTTTGTCTCTATGGGTAGAATTGCCCCAGAATATTATTCCATATGACAATAAGGAGCGAAAATAAGCCTAATAAACTAGCTGCCTCATATGAAGATCACCTATAGCTGAAATTGTACGAATTGCAAATGTGGCTACACCCAATCGCTTTAATAAGTCAGAAACATGTACTTTCCAATTTAAATTATGATAAATATATAAACCTAGAAATTTCACCCTCTCTACCTCTTGAATGGATTGGCCTGCAAATTTTATGTCTACTATATCTGGTGTTAATCTGTGTGATGCAGTGAATTTCATATACTGAGTTTTATCAAAGTTTAAAGACAAGCCATTAGCTGTAAAACATTTATTAATCATTTCAAAGACATATATTCTGTAGCTAAATCTGGAGTATTTGAAATTCCTATGTTTGTGTCATCTGCAAATTGGACAAATTTTGAGTTTTTAGGTGAAACACAAGGTAGATCATTTACATATATTAAAAAAAATAGTGGCCCCAATATAGAACCCTGAGGTACTCCATATCTGTTTAATTTCCACTCAGAAAACAGTGGACCTCTTAAGGCAGGATTAAAATTCTCCATTGATACTTTCTGTTTTCTATTTAGAAGGTAAGAATTAAGCCATTTATTAACAATGCCATCTATACCATAATACTTTAGTTTCTGTATCAGAATTTTATGATCTAGACAGTCAAATGCCTTAGATAAGTCACAAAAAATTCCCACATAAATTAATTTATCATTTATTTCTTTTAAATTATTGTCAGTGAATGCAAATATAGCTTGTTCTGTTGAATGACCCTTTTGAAAACCATATTGTGATTTAGTTAGATTATTATTATTTTTAAGGTGTTCATAGACTCTATTGTGCATTGCTTTGTCAAAACTTTGGAGAAGGCTCTTAGTAATGAAATTGGTCGGTAATTCGATACTGCTGCCTTATCTCCCTTTTTATAGAGTGGTTTAACTGCAATATACTTCCTTTCTGGAAAAGTACCCTAAAGTAAAAATATATTAAACAGATAACTTAGTATATTACTTAATTCTGTGGAGCACAATTTAATTAATCTGCTGGAAATCCCATCATAATCACTTGAGTATTTGGTCTTAAGGAATCTGATAATTTCTTTTATTTCTTCTGGAGTAGCTAATTTTACAGACATAGAGTTAAATTTTTCTTGGAAGCCTGTTCTGACAAAAACCATACTGTGTGTCACTGAGATATTAGCAGTCAATTTATCAGCAATAGATAAAAATGTTTATTAAATATATCAGCAATATGTTTGCAGTACATACTTTTAAATTCTTTAAAAAACCTTTTTCAGTATTTTGCAGTACTGTTTGTAATTAGCATTCTCACTATTCCTAGAGTCAATATACAACTTCCTTTTATGAATGAATGATGTTCTAATGCCAATTTTTGTCCAATGTGTTTGTTCTTTTCGAGAAACACGACACTTTTTCGAGGGGAAGCAACTTTCAAAGTAATTTAATACAATGCTACCAAAAATGTTGTATTTTTCATCCATACCTTCAGCACTGTAAACCTGTTCCCAGTTTGTGGTATTGAGGCACTTTCTAAAACAAGTAACTGACTCATCACGTATTACAAGCTGAAGTTTAAGAACATTACTTTTAGAGCTAGTTCCTATTGAAGTGTTGATGGTTAATAACTGGGCATCGTGATCCGAAAGTCCATTGATGGATAATATAACGTGTTTTATCAAATTTTAATTTAAATGAATTTGCCTTAAACCAGTTTGCTACTTCACTAAGGACTTAATTTACATTAAATTCTATATTAGTATTTGTTGTTTTTCTCAGTCATGTTGGTTTCATCTCCACATAAAATATTCTTAACTTTGTCGGAAAAAGCTACTCCGTAAAACCCTAAATAGACAGAAGTCAGAGGACATCAGCATCCTGGAACTTTAGAACCTTGCTTTAGCTCAGCCCCAGACAGATGAGGTTGGTTGGTTGTATAAGTTTCCATGAAGATTATTGATGTATAACAACTATCTGGGTATTGTTTTTTTCTATGCCCAATTTCTCTGCAACTGAAGTAAAATGTTATTTAAATATTTTACAAATTTCCCCTACTCCACTATGCACGGATCCATTTAGTTCTATCTTTATATCTTTAGAGTAATTTGCAGATATTCTAGTTTCACTTTTTATTATATTCTATATAGTTTTCATTTTATTGCCTGAAATTCTCTATTTTCGGTGATATATACATGTTCTTGGCCTTCCATATTACATTTTGTATTTTAGAATAAAGTTTATAATGAGCTTTCAATGTATAGTTATCTGATTCTCTTACTCTCCCTCACCCAGTTCACTGTTAGGAGGTTAGGAGTATTGGCAACTTTTTTTTTTTTTTTTTTTTAATAAAAAGAAACTTCCTTTAAAAAGCGTTAGAAATATATTAAGAAAGGAATAAAATTTTACATTAACACCCTGCGCAGTGTAATGATACTATTATTATTATTATTCTCGTGTCAAAAACATCAAAATACACAGTTAAATACATTTTGTATATCAACAACTTTAAACACACTTGGCCCAGTACTTCGCAACCTCAATCGCATTGTGTGTTGCTTGAAACAGGTCTTCGTTGTTGCAGGATGTTGGGCACATAGGGCACTCGAACATGTGATTCATAGTTTGGTCTTCTCCACATTCGCATTTAATACTGGTAGTATCAGTATAACCCCATCTCATTAGGTTTTCCTTGGACCTGCCCACTCCTGTTCGCAATCGATTTAAAGACCGCCAGACGTTCCAGTCTTCTTAATGACCAGGTGGTAACTATGAAATGTTTTCATTCATATTTCTTCTATATACCCTGCTTTTCTGTATCTGTTTTCCAGTGTTTCTGAACATGATACATAATAGCTGGGCATCATGATCGGAAATACCATTCATTACTGGAAGTATGCTGTTATTACTGTACTGAGAAATGTCCATGAAAAAATACCAGTTGCAGTCCTACGATTATGTCGTATTCTTGTAGGTAAATTTACAAGTGGCTTTAAGCTAAAAGACAATATTGAGGCTTCCATATCTAGTCTCCCATTGTTGTAATTGAGAAAGTCGACATTATAATCTCCATATAAAACTATTTGTATGTTATTTGTAAAAATGAGTAGCAATTACTCTAGCTGTACCAGTCTGAAATTTCCTTAAGGGGCCCTGTAAATTGCTATAACAATGAACTGTTCTATACTATATTCCAGTTTTGTAACAAAGCATTCTAAGTGTTGTTCAATAAAATACTTACACTGTTGCATTAAATATCAATTCTGACAATGGCATCTTTTTATTTATGTGTTTTATATCTACAGTAATGAAAGCTTAATTTATACATTGGGATGGACAGTTGAGATATTCCTGTGTCAGACAAATGATGTTCAGATATGCACAAAACACCTACATCATAATTTCTGGAATTTTGTATCTCTTCTATGCCCAAGGTAAGTTCATAAATTTTACTAAATATTCCTCTTATATTTTGATGGAGAATAGTAATCTGAACACTTTGATTCATGACGTTGAATTGTTTATATTAATAGTATATAATTGCATGTTAGTTGAAATTTCGAATTTCAATACATTTTGATCGACAGAGAGGTTAATTACCTTTAGACACCTTGAAACATCTATTTATTTACCCTCAAAATGGTGGCGACTTAACACCATTTATAACAGGAATACCTCTTTCAGTCACCTGACATCCTCTCTACGAGTTTAATTGTTGAAATTTAAAAGTATTATTCTTGGAGCTAGTTCCCATTAAAATGTTGATGAATAACTGGGCATCAAACTCCGGAAGTCCAATAATAGATGGCTTGACTGTACAATTTCATTGCTGGCAGTGTATCGTGCAAGGTTGACAGCATTCTACGTCGGCGCGTCAAATGCTTAGAGCAAAGCTCTTCTAGACTAGGGACTGAGTAAACCTGGCGCATACCGCGTGAGTGCGAAAGCATATCTTGGACGGACCATTCGCACGATTGAAGAACGCTTCACCTTAGGAGCTAACCATAAATTTCGACACACACATTTCATGTCACAAGTAGTCACATTCGCGTGACTTCCCTCTCCCCTCACCACCTTTTTAAAACGTCGTTCAGCTTTAAAATAACATGTATAGAGCTCATTTCAGCTTATTTAATTCAAGTTCTAGTAGCCCAATTTAAAGAAAAAAGCAAGAAAGAAGCAATTAAAGTAAGGTTTCGCAAAACTGATTAGCCTGTCAGTTAAAAGATTTTTTCCACCATAAATTAATATCAATATAGATTTTTTTTTTTTTTTGCTGTCGTCAGTCTATAGACTGGTTTGATGCAATCCTCCATCCCTTCCTATCCTGTGCTAACCTCTTCATTTCTACATACCCCTTACAATCCACGTCCTCAATTATCTGATTCATATATTCTAATCTCTGTCTACCTCTGCAGTTCTTACCTTCAACTGTTCCCTCCACTAACAAATTAACCAATCCAGCATGTCTCAAAATATGACCTACCAGCCTGTCTCTTCTTCCTGTAAGCTTCTTCCATAAACTTCTTTTCTCACCCATCATTTCTAAAACTCGTTCATTTCTTACTTTGTCTGTCCACCTAATTTTCAGCATTCTTCTGTAGCACCACATTTCAAATGCTTCAAGTTTCTTTATTTCCGGTATTCCTAAAGTCCATGTTTCACTACCGTAAAGTGCTGTGCTCCACACAAAGAGTTTTAAGAAGTTCTTTCTAATTCCTAGATCAATATTTGAAACTAAAAGGTTTCTCTTTTTCATGAAGGCTTTTTTTGCTAGTGCTATTCTGCTTTTAACGTCATTCCTGCTTCGGCCATCGGTTGTAATTTTGCTTCCCAAGTAACAGAACTCACTCACTTCTCCTATTGCATCAGATCCTATTTTTATATTTAATCTGCTAGTATTGGTGTCATTTCTGCTACATTTCATCACTTTTGTTTTACTTTGATTTATATTCAGTCCAAAATCTTCCTTCAGTATTTTGTTCATGCCATTCAATAACTTCTCAATATCCTCAGCCCTCTCTGCTAATAAGACAATGTCGTCAGCAAATCGTAGCATACTGATTTTTTCTCCCTGAAAACTTATGCCACATGGAAATTTTTCTTTGACTTTCTTCATTGCTTCTTCTACATACAAGTTGAATATTAACGGGGATAGACTACAACCTTGTCTCACACCCTTTTTAACTGATGCATGTCTCTCGTGATTCTCTACTTTTATCACAGCCACTTGATTCTTATATAGTTTATATAGGATTCTTCTATCTCGATACTTTAGACCTGACTTCTTTAAAATTTTGAACATCTTGTCCCACTTAACATTATCAAAAGCTTTTTCTAAATCAACAAATGCCATAAAAGTCTCTGTTTTTCTTGATCCGCCCTTCAAGTATTAATCTTAAAGACAGAATTGCTTCCCTTGTACCGCGATTTTTCCTAAACCCAAACTGATCTTCACCTACTATCTCTTCTACTACCCTTTCCATCCTTCTGTATATTATTCTGGTCAGCAATTTTGAAGCATGTGATGTTAGACTAATTGTGCGATAATTCTCACATTTGTCAGCTTGTGCTTTCTTTGGAAGTGTGAAGATGATATTTTTATTAAAATCAGTTGGAATTTCTCCTGTTTCATAACTTTTTGATATCAGCTTGAATAATCTTTCGATTCCTTCCTCTCCTAGAGATTTAAGAAGTTCTGCAGGGATCTCATCAATACCAACTGCCTTATTTGCTTTCAAGTCATTCAGAGCTTTATTAAATTCTGTCCTCAAAACAGGATCTCCTAAGTCATCCATCTCGACATTGCCTTCCTTTTCCAATACACTATTGCTCAAGTCGTCCCCAACGTACAGTTTCTCAATATATTCCTTCCATCTGTTAGCTCTATCTTCTGAGCTTAAAAGAGGTTTCCCATCGGCAGCTTTAATGTTCATACCTCTTTTCTTCATTTCTCCAAAATTCTGTTTGATCTTTCTATATGCAACATCTACTTTTTCCTGCAACCATTTCCTTTTCTACTTCTTCACACTTTTCTTGTAGCCATTTTTCTTTTGCTATTTTGTATTTCCTATTTATTTGATTTCTAAATTGCCTGTACTGCTCTTTTCCTGCTTCATCCTGAGCATTTTTGTACCTTCTCCTCTGATCGATCAGCTGCAAAATTTCTTCTGTGATCCAAGGTTTTCGGGCAGCTTGTTCCCTAAAGCCTAAGGTTTCTTTGCCAGCTTTCATTATTTCGGTCTTTAATGCACTCCATTCGTCCTCGGTTGAGCTTCTTTCACAGTTAATTCTTAGACCAAAGTCTACCATTTCTGCAAATTTTTCTCTTGTGCTAGATTGTTTCAGTTTATTCACTTCCAGTCTGTTCTGCTTATGCTGCTTCCTTATTCGCTTGAATTTCAGCCTGCACTTCATTACTATCAAATTATGGTCCGAGTCTATGTCTGCTCCTGGGTATGCTTTACAGTCTAGAATTTGATTCCTGAATCTCTGTTTGACCATGATATAATCTAGCTGATATCTGCCTGAATCCCCAGGACGTTTCCAGGTGTATATTCTTCTTGCATGGTTCTTAAACAGTGTGTTCGCCACTACTAGCTTATATCTTTCACAAAATTCTAGCAACCTGCTTCCTCGCTCATTTCTTTCTCCTAGACCAAAACTTCCTACAGTATTCCCCTCTTTTCCTTCTCCCACTATTGCATTCCAATCACCCATGATTATTAGATTTTCCTCCCCTTTCACATATTGGATTAATTCTTCAATTTGAGCGTATATTTTTTCTATTTCTTCGTCATCTTCCTGTGATGTTGGCATATACACTTGTACTAATGTGGTTGGGACGGGCTTAGTTTCTAACCTCATCAAAATAATCCTGTCACTAAATTGTTCATAATAACTGACCCGTTTCCCTACTTTCTTGTTCATTACAAATCCTACACCAGTGACTCCATTGACAGCTTGTGTGCTAATTATCCTGTGTTCCCCAGACCAGAAATCTTGTGCGTCCTTCCATTTAATCTCACTAATCCCAACAACATCTAACTTAAGTTGTTCCATCTCCCTTTTTAAGTTTTCTAACCTACCTGCCCTATTCAGACTTCTAACATTCCACGCTCCGACTCGTAGAATGTTTCTATCCATTCTGATGACTCCTCCCTGAGCAGTCCACACCCGGAGATCCGATTGGGGGACTATTTTACCTCCGGAATATTTTACCCAGGAAGAAGCCATCATGATATATGTAATTTGAGAGGTTTACATGTCCTCGGGATACCCTTTGGGTCTTTAATGCAGTGGTTTCCCGTTGCCTTCTGCATCCCCATGCCGTTGATCATTTCTGATTCATCCGCCTTTAGGGGCCGTTTCCAACCCCAAGGGCAAGAGGGTGCCCTGAACCGCTCCCCGCTCTTCCGCCCTCTTTTCAGAGGCCGTTGGCAAGCAGTGGGTGATTCCTTATACCGGGAATCTTTCAGTCGCCAGAGCCTCGTCCGTGCAAACAGGGTGCACCACGTGAAGGAGAGGTTGACATTTGCTTGGAAAAGACTAGTATAGTCCCTCCCAAACCCTTACACCCCCAATATAGATTAGTCGTCTTAATATGAGCGTAATAAGAGTATGTATCAGGGAAATAGGGAACTCGGTTGTATAACCTTTGTCAGTTCCTAGCTTTACTATTTTGGGACAGAATTGTGGCCAGAATACGGGTGTCAATACTGGAGTTGGAGCATGTGTAAAGAAAGACAGCTGGTTTTATCCATACTATTTACCGCAGAGGGATCTGAAATGATAAATGAACTTGGCTAGAAGTCAGTGGACGAAGGAAGGTGGTTAAAGAGAATGGCAGTTACACAGGGTGATTAAAGAAACGTGGACAAAATGACATGGTAGATCGGTCATACAATAAGGATCAAAAATCGCATAAGAACAGAGGTTCGCAAACACCTGTAGAAGGCGCTAGAGCCATGAGAGGCATGGCCACCACGATCACCAGACCTGTCTCCCTTGGATTTTTTCTTGTGGGGATTTTTAAAAGGATTTGTGTATGAAACACCTGTTGAAACGCTGGAAGACTTGGTAGGAAGAATCGTTGCGGCAGCCGATGTGTTCGAGTTACACCTGGTATGTTTGAGAAGGTGCACCGTTCCATGCAACGGAGATGCCGGGCTTGTCTCGATGCATCTGGCAAAAACTTTGAGCATCTGCTGTAGGCTCAACATTTGGCTTGCATTAGTCGCATGTGAGTGAGTAATTATCAATAAAATGATCTGTAATGGTTTTGTTTCTTCTCTTTGGGTCAGTATTATTTTAGACGCCCTGTAGCGGCTCCAGGTCGCAGTTCCGACCCTCTGTTCCTATGCGATTTTTGATTCATATTGTACGACTGATCTACCATGTCATTTTGTCCACGTTTTGAATCACCCTGTACACAAGTCACATGTTGGCGATTTAAGTTGGCTAAGCATTGGGTGAACAGATGACCACGTCTAGAAATGAACACTTAATTCCAGGCATAAGCAAGGGGGAACGTTTCTTTCGAAGGATATGTAGTCAGGGCTCGTACGTATGGAAGCAGTTGAGTAATATGCTTCCGAAATTGGTGTAGCTTAAAAGCAAAAATGCGCTTATAAGTAGGCACGTAGGGAAATTATATAAAAAGTAGGCTTCACCATCCTTTATTAATAATAGTATTTATAATCGACTTTTGGAATATTTGTTATATACGCTGTTGGGCGTAATAGACAAAGAAACATGAAAAGGAATCTGCACATAACTCCTGCCGTAGGTAAAGCTAATTCTAGATTGAGATTCATAGGTGGAATTTTGAAAGATTGTAACTCTAATACAAATGAGATAGCGTACAAAACTCTCTTGCGTCATCTGGAATACTGTTTTAGAGTTTGGAACGCTTATCGCAACGAATTGATTGACACTAGATAAAGTGAAGAGAGCCGATCGATTCGTGACTGCTTGCCACAGCCCTTACGAAATCGTCACTCTATTGATACATAGATTGGGCTGGGATTGTCTGGCAGACAGGCGACGTAGGTTTCGTTTCAATTTTTTGACGCATGTCTTCTTTTACTTACGATTGCGATGTAATACTTCGTCCACCAACCTATTTAGGTCGCAATGGCAGGAGAGAAATCATTAGAGAAATAAGATGACGTAGTGATGCTCATATTAATTCTTTTTTCCCTCGTCCTATTCAAGTTTCAATGCACAGAATATAGATTAGGTTTGGTGCAAAACACCCTATGACACGCACAATATTTGTGAATTACAGAATATCGATGTAAATATAAATGTAGCAGAGATTTTCAACCATGCTTTATCATCCGACTTTTTCAAAACGTTCATCTTTTCTATTGCTGTATCTGCAGATTCTGAGAAAACTGAGAAAAGTCATCTGCAAAGGCTAGACAATTGATTCGGAGATTCAAGTTCTAGTAGCTCAATTTAAAGAAACAAGATACAGAAGCAACTAATGTAAGGTTTTGAAAAACTGAATTAGACTCGCAGTAACAAAAGATCTTTGCCACGGAAAACCAATATCAATAAAATCAAACATTCAACACAGTCATAAAGCTGTGTACAGCAGAAAGCTGAGGTTTGTATAAAAAAAAAGAGAGAGAGAGAGAGATAGAGAGACACACACACACACACACACGCAGAGAGAGAGAGAGAGAGGTAAAATTGAAACTGTCGGACCAAGGAAAGACAGAATTTAATAGAAATAATCAAGAATTATATACAAAAAACTTCCAGACAATATCAGAAAAAAATAATTGCTTTTTATAGACACTTGGTTCAAATGACTCCACAAAGACTGACAAAAAGATTATTTAAATGTTTTTATGAAAATCACGAGAAACAAATTCGTTGGTTTACTGAAGTAAAAATTGAATAACAGAAATGGATCTAACAAAAAATGAATTCTTGGACAGGGTCGCTGTAGAAAAGAAATCGCAGTCTGAGAGTATCCAAGAGAAATTACAAAGTCAGAGAAAAACAGTTTAAATAGAAGAAGGAAGGAAACACAGAGACTGGATAAAGAAATATCGGGAGCAAAGAAAAGTAAATAAAACATGACTTTTTTCCCGTAGTCCATGGTTAGTCGAAGAAGCGATGGGAGGGAGTAAATCAGAGGAGCATCTGTACATAAGTAGAAATGTGTAATAGAAAATTTGAAATAAATCCTCAGAAAATTATGTAAGAATTAAGAAAGCCAAAAAAGCACAAAGGGGACGGTGTAGATAATATTACTATAGCTGTATTAAAGACAGCGGAATAAGATATTGTACCTTACATTGAAATATTATTTAAAATGAGTGTTGCTGCTTACCAGAGGACCGGAAAAGAGTGATAATAGTACCGGTTCGTAAAGGAGGGTTGAAATTTACAGGGTGATTAGTTTGACAATAATGATGGGAAAAATTATTCAGAAAATAATATGTAACTTACATCATAAATGTCGGTGAAGAAAGAAACTGGTTTGCAGATCGAAAAAATGGCTTTAGCCAAGGATATTTATGTGAATCTCAGATGATGGGCTATATGCAGGATATTTCGGATGAACTGAAGAAGGGAGACCAAGTTGATAGTATAACACTAGATCTTTTTAAAGCATTTGTCAGAGTAAGCTATAAAATGGTTTTAAGGAATTGAAAACTATTGGAGTGGGTAAAAAATTGTCTTGCTGTGATGGGAAAAGTAGATGGGTGCAGAAATTTATACCGATCCACAGACGATCATCTTTATTCCCAACTTTGTTTTCAGCATTTGCTACAGACGGAACGCAATGTTGGAAACCCAGGTGCAAACATAAATATCACGTCCATGTATGTGTCATCGAGTTTAATTTATGCTCTTTGTTATTTTGAATGGCGGGTTTTGATGACATATATATTAGCATTTTGAAGCTTGTGCTACACGACTTAATTTCAATAAGGAAAATTTAATAGTAGTAACTATATACAGTGCATACTCTGGAAACTTCGTTCTATTTCAGAACCAATTTGAACTCTTATTAACATTTTTAAGCATAAAAGTGGCTAACATATTCTTTTGTGGTGATTTTAATGAGGATACTTGAAATAATATTCCCTGTAAAGTCATGTCGGAATCATTAGTCAACTTATACAATCTGACTCAAGTAGTTAATTTTCTCTCTCTAATAATGAATTATAGTTACTCAGCAATATATAATGTTTTCCTAGATATCTCAAAATTCAATTATACAGTCAAGCTATCGACTAATAGACTTTTGGATCATAATGCTCAATTATTCGCCATCAACAGTGATCCGTTCCTATAATTCTTGCAGTGTTGTTGACATTGCGGGTACATAGACTTGGTCCTCCATATAACCCCACAAGAAGAAATCACAGGAGGTCAGACCTGGCGACCTGGGGAGCCATGATAACAGAGGAATATCACTCGGACCAGCGCGCCCTATCCATCGATGAGGCAGTTCTCTGTTGAGAAAGTCGCGGACATTTGTACTCCAGTGAGGTGGATCCCCGTCCTATTGTAGGTTGAAAGTGAAGGAATCAATAACCAGCTATAGCAACAAGCCCACCTTCAACATATACAGGTACAAGGATCCTGTCACCTTCTGTTCGATGAAGAAAGATGGCCCGTATCTCTTTCTCTTTGATATGGCACAAAAGACATTTACTTTTGGCGAATCCCTTTCCAGCCCCATGAATGTATATGGCAATGCAGTACCCCACACTCTCATACTGTGATGATTCAACACCCCTCATTATTTTCTATAGCTTCCAGCATACGGGAACAAAACTCAAAACGACTGTAACAATCATCTGGGGTCAGGTGTTCTACCAATGGCACACGGTAGGCTTTGAAATGCAAACGGCGACGCAAAACATTCCACATTGTTTTCTGCGGAATGCCCAATTCACAGCTGGCACCAACGGTTGATTTTAGTGGACGCGCTCCACTGATTCTTATGAGACAGCCCCTTGCTGATCCTTTTCTATAGACAACCAGTGTCACGAAACTGGCGAAACAAACGTAAAATTCTCTGGTGACTAGGTGCAGCTTTTCCGTATTTTCGTAAGAATTCACGCTGCACATTCGTTACCGAATAACACTTTGCGTATTCTAACACACAAACACTCTTCTCCTGCTTTTCTGCCATCTTCTCCACTGCTGCGAACTAGCGTGCGCGCCAGGCACTAGCGGTCTTATAAACTTTGTGAGTTTATGTATCTTTTCATATATCACTCGTCTTTGTAGGTTTTATACTTTTTAGTACACAGTGGCTTGAAACTCGAATAATTATTTAGTCTAACCCTGTACAATGTCTCGAGGGACAGTCACAATGCTAATGTTAAAACACATTACATGTGGTACTGCAAACTACTGAAAAAGGTTATTGAAGAATCTAAAAGTATGTTCTACAAACATAAGATTCATAACTGAGACAATATGGGACATTGTAAATAGGAATCAGGGGAAAATAGTGATGTCAGTAAACACATTTATATGAAGCAGAATTCAATAGCATCCAATTGTTCAACTGTGATATTTTTAATAAAAAATTTGTATCTGTTGGTGATTAGTTGACTACCCACAACTTAGTGACACACAGTATAGATTTCATCAATAAAGGGTTCCAAGAAAAACTTGACATTATGTCTGTAAGTTTAGCTGCTCAAGAAGAAATACGAAATGTTATTATGTCTCTTAAGAGCAAATACTCAAGTGGTTATGGTGAGATTTCCAGAAGATTAATTAAATTGTCCTCTACAGAATTAAATGACATACTAATTTATTTGTTTAATAGATCTTTACTTGATGGTACCTTCCCAGAAATGCTTAAGTGTGATGTTAAACCTCTCTATAAAAAGTGAGATAAGTCAGTTGTATCGAATTACAGTCATATTTCATAACTAACAGCCTTTTCCCAATTTTTTTTGGGAAAGCAATATACTACATAGTTTTCCATTACCTTGAAAATAATAATATTCTAACTAAATCACAATTTGGTTTTCATAAGTGCTATTCATGAGAACAAGCAATATTTGCTTTCACAGGCTACATTTTAGAATGAATAAATGATAAATAATTACCTGTAGTAAGTTCTGTTACTTCTATAAGACACTTGACTGTGCTAATCATGAAATTCTTATACAAAATTAAAGTATTATAGTATAGATGGCATTGCTAATAAATGAATTAGTTCTTACCTTTTGAATAGAAAACAGAAAGTGCCACTGGAACATTTTAATGTGCCGTCATCTGGTCCACTGTTAGCGGAGTGGGGATGTTTTAGATGCTGAGTACCTCAGGGTTCTATATAGGAGCCACTATTGTTGTTAATATATATAATTGATTTACCCTGTATTAAATCTATACCCTAAAAATGTGTACAATTTGCAGACGACACAAGCTTACGAATTAAAAATAATCGGGATTTCTCTACAGAACATATTTCAAATTAGGACGTTGATTTTATTAATAATTGATTTACAACCAATGGCTTGTCTTCAGCTTTGATAAATCGCAATATTTACACTTCTGTACATCACACAGATTAATATCAGACATAGACATAACATTTGCAGACCTGTTCATTCAAGAGGAATAGAGTGTGAAATTTCTAGGTTTGCATAGTGTTCTTAATTTAAATTGGAAGGTATATGTCTTTGACTTACTGAAGCGTTTGAGTGCAGCTGCATTTTCAATTCATTCATTTCCAGTCATAAGTGATCTCAGTATGGAGAAACTAGTTTATTTTGCGTATTTTCTCTCCTTAATGTCAAGTAATTTAGAACCCAGAGGTGAGTAATAAGTATTTCGTGTTGAGTTAGTATCAGAACTTCCTGCAGACAGCTGTTCAAGACTTTAGGAATATTACCATCGATGGCCGAGTATGTGTACTCATTAATGTTCTTTGTAGTCACCAGTTACACTCTGCTTGAAATAAATAGTATGATACAGAATTCTGACGCCAGAATTAAAAATAATCTTTATAAATATAACAAGTCGTTGTCATTTGTTCAAAAAGGGGTCCAATATTCAGGGATACATTTCTTCAATCAGCTCCGACACATCTTAAATGTTTATCAGTAGATAATATTAAATTCAGAAAAAAATTAAAAGTATTTTTAATTGATCATTAGTACTCCCCATCGAAGAATTTATTTTTAATCTAACCTAAAATAAAATTGCCAGCCGTTTATTTAAATGTAGTTGATGTAATTAATGTACATATTATGCTGTGACAGTACATCTTCTGGTATATTTATCTTTTTTTATGAAATTTTTTATTGACTTTGTAATATATATGATGTGAGAATGAAGGCTTTCACGGCGTATCGATGAAATATAGTCTTCGCGGGTTTTCCGCCGTATGTTGTTGAAGACAGACAACAACGAGCTTTTGGCGGCTGGCTCTGCCGCCATCTTCAGGTTAGATGTGTGCTGCAGGGAGTACCAGCGCTGCACTGACAGTGCCTGGCCTCCGCGCGCCCTAATAAGGCCTGGCCTCTCCCCTCCCCTCACTCCGTCCCGCGGCTACCGTCTTGCGCTCGTCGTTGATTGGCTGGTGGGGCGTCGGTCCCAGCCAACCCCGGCGGGCCGTAAACACTTCCCGTCGGCGCCCGCCTACCTCTCAGTTTGCAGGGTGGATGTTTCAGAAGGGACAGAGCCGGCTTCCACGCATCACTGAGCCATAAACCCGTGTCCCTGTTGACTGTGTCGTTGTTCAGCCGTATTTCTATCGCTTCCTTGATGACTGACTCCCAATATAAGGAACATTTGGCCAGCACCTTTATGTTGCCGAAATCCATCTTGTGGCCGTTTTCAATAACATGCTGGGTGACCGCTGATTTATCTATCTGGAACATGCGGATGTTGCGTTCATGTTCTGCCACCCGAGCCTTGATGGTCCGGATCGTCTGACTAATGTAATTCTTGCCGCACTGGCAAGGTATGCTATAAACTAGGGATGTAACGGATATCCGCATCCGCAAGTGCGAAAGTTTCGCATGAATTCCTACATCCGCTTTCGCATCCGCAATTTTTTATGCGGATGTATTGCGGATGTTTTGTTTACATTGCAATATATATTATTTCTTTCTCTTTATTCGAGATTCTGCACATCGTAGCCTAGCTAACAAAAAAGTGATTGTTTTCTGACGATCTTGCAATAAAAGTAACAATGAACTAAACGGTGTTATTACCTAAGCAAGGTATTTACTAGTTTAAACTTGCAAGTAAAGGTCGGGCTACAATAGACAGCACCGAACCCGCACTGTCACCGACAGACACTTTTCTTATTGTTGTCGCCCACTCGATTGAAGTGAGTTTAAACGACACCGCACCGTGTATCGGCAGTCATTAGTTGGATCTAATTTTTGACGGTGCGGACCGGTGTGGGGCTGGTCGATATGGAGAATCGTATACAAAGAGTTCAGAAATTTCTGGTCCTTTACGATTAAATGTTGTTTTAGCGTTACTGATTGCTTTAGAAAAGCGTCCATTTTTTCAGCCTTACTTTAGGTTTATCAGATGTTAGTAAAATGTAGATATAGTCCTTGCATGTTCACAGTAACAAATGAAATTGCCAGACGTGAAGGTCGATTTTAAGGCCTGTAAAAATTGCATCCGAGACCCGGATTTTGAACCGTGGACCTTGCATACCCGAATCACACGCCGCAAGCATCTGAATTTAGAAGTACTGAAAAATATGTATTTAATCATATAAAAGAACATTTGTGTTTTGGGATTACAAAAATAAATGCTACAGAAAAAAAGTATGTTGATTTTATTATGGTTGAATATTTATTTGTAATTACATCCAGATTTGTCTCTTGACTCAAATGGATGCGGCGTACGATTGGGGTAATGAAATCCTTTGTTCAAATCCTTGTCTCAACTGCAATTTTCATGGGTGTTAAAATTGACAGTCACCTCTGGCAAAACTTTGATTTTATTAATGCTAAGATGCTGGGACGCTCCGTGGTTCGAATTTCAAGTTAATCTGTAGGTCTCATTTTAACAATAGGTGACAACGATAGAGGTACACTGCGCGGCTGATAAGAAACTCTGTGACTGAAATTTTTAGATCACACGAAATTATTATTAATTTACAGAATATTTGCAGTCTGTATTTAAATTAAAATGTATAATATTATCTTATTATTTTTTGTTGAAAAATTTTTGAGTGAATCGAAAGGAACCTTTAACCGCTTTCACGGACCATCAAGAGGTTTTTTTTTTTTTTTTTTAATCGAAAATTGGATCTCGTAGGTCCTACAAGTTGTACTGTGAATGCGCCACTAGAGCGGTGGAAAGGTGGGTGGTAAGTAGGCGGTAACGGCCTGGCCTCGCATTTGGGAGGACAGCGGTTCGAATCCCCGTCCGGGCATCCAGATTTTGGTTTACATGGCTTCCCCAAATCACTCCAGGCGAATGCTTCCATTAAAAGACCATGGCCAAATTCCTTCCCGTTCCAAACCCCGATCTTTCCTCTCTAATGACCTCGACGTCGACGAGGCGTATAGTTATAACACAAAAAAAAAGCGAGCGTGGAGATGAGCGGTGGCGTGGCCTTGTGCTTGACGCTTGAATTAGTCTAGCCAGCCACGAACTCCGCAATGTTCATATGATAAAGACTGGTTTTTAGACGCGTACGTAATTATTTAAATAATTTAATTCACTTGCGAAATCATCCCAAATTTTGTTGTTGTTGAAAGATCAGGCAAATATAAATCAGTATGGCAGTATTATAGGGAAATAGAATTTAATTATGAAAAAAGATTGATTTTTAATTTATTTTTGATAAAATATTAAAATCTAAATAATTATAAATTTATTTTTCCACATCCGCTTCCGCAAAACATCCGCATCCGCGGATGTCAAGCTCTGGACATCCGCATCCGCAAACGCATCCGCAAAGATGACATCCGCAACAACCCTACTATAAACCCCTGGAGTCGTCAAACCCAAGTCATCCTTCACAGGCCGGAGGTAGTCCCGAATCTTGGGAGGCGGACGAAATACGCTCTTGATTCCATACCGGGCCAAAATCAGGCAGGGGAGAGGCCAGGCCTTATTAGGGCGCGCGGAGGCCAGACACTGTCAGTGCAGCGCTGGTACTCCCTGCAGCACACATCTAACCTGAAGATGGCGGCAGAGCCAGCCGCCGAAAGCTCGTTGTTGTCTTTCTTCAACAACATACGGCGGAAAACCCGCGAAGACTATATTTCAATATATATGATGCTAAGGGGCCAATAAATACAAAATCAAGGATTTAAAATTTCCCACTGCTATGTCACCACGTTGACTTGGAAATAATAGGCATTGAGATATATAGTGTTCAGAAGAAAGTTTTGAAGGTATTTGAACCAGCTGGTAAAATAGGAAATCCAGCTATTCGAAATACCATAAACTTGGCACTTACTTCTCTTCGGCTCCAGACCTGTACCTCAGTTCTTCGATTTCAGTTCCCAGCGCTAACAAGTTCTATTATTTAGGGGAAGATGTGTGGTTAGGGAAATTGCCACCGGAGCGTGTGCTCCATTTGAATTTAATTAAATTAAATGACTCTTTTCTTAAATGTGTCAATACTCGCGTTTAGCTCAATTTTTTGGCTAAGAACTAAGAGGTTTGTTCACGCATTCTTCTTTTTGTTACAATCCTTGAAAATACCCAATTTCACTTTCCACAGCTTGGGCAGTTCTCTTAAAGTATCAAAAAATCCACGAAAATGTGAATATTTGGTATACTAGTCTAATTCGATAAACAATTTTATTAAATAAATTACGCCAAACAATTGACTTTTTTGTGTTTATTGATCTCCCGTACGCGTTTCATTTCTTTTGCAGAAGCATCTTCAGCGGGTTTTTACCGCTGAAGATGTTTTGGCGTAATTTATTTATTAATATTATCAGCAATTGAGGAAAATGATCCACAGCATCCAGATATCAATAAACAATAATTGATTTCAAACAATAATAATACAAATAACAATTCTTCAACCGGAAGCGTATATTTATCCAAAACAAAAACGTGTACAGAAGGTCTCCAAGTTCAAAACTGATGTTGATAAGATTGTTGTAAACCTCCCCATTGACGCCACAAGTTTACCATCAGGCTCCTCCCACTAAATATCCAGTGTTTGATCTCAATTCCAACCGAAATATCAACCACCAACCTGCCCACGGACGTTCAACATAGACTTCAACACAGCAAGTTGACAACAAAATTGAAAAGCACACTGATCGTCTGTGAACCCTTTACACTTAAAGTATATAAGAAATGTTTAATTAGATGACTAGGGAAGCAGCATGCGCTGTATTGCAATTCAATTCAAAGTCGAGAAAAAGAATTTACTGTGGAACTAAATCTTGGTTACTCAGAGGGAATATCTAAATAATATGAATGTACTTAGTCTTAAGGACTGTTAACATTTAGCCCTATAAAGGAATGTTTTGCGGGCTAGTCTGTCAATCAACAAAAATAACCGTTTAAAAGATTCCACAATCGATAATCGACTATCGTTGCGAGACCAATCATCGTTTCAGAACTGTAGTGATTGGTCCAGAGAAACCATGTGACATTTCAAATCATTTCAAAACAAACATGGCAGTTAAGTGTATAGCGCAGCAAGACGGTTGACGCGTATGGTGTGATTTTTAACATAGACTTGTGTGGGTGCTGGTTGTGCAACGCTGTTGTGTTGAGTTAATTTTTAGTACATAGAACCTTTTTTCTTCGATAATTGAAATGGTAATAAGAATTGTTACCTTTTACCGGAGACAAGTTACCACTCTGAGATTTCCCGGCAATTCGAATGTGTAATGTTCCTTACTCAGACGCGATAGGGATTTTAACAAGAGAAGGTGCTGTTGACAGTACAATTTCCAGTGAATCTTATGTCAACAGGTTTTTGAATAAGCATTAAACATTTTATGGTTTGTTATTCTGTTCGATTAAAATTTATTGCCATCTTCACCTAATGCACTCCAACTAATTAGATTCTCCCAGCAAACAGATCAGTTATTACTTTGTATTTAATGAATGAATGACGATTGATGAAATGTCTCATCGCGAGACGTGTAGGTAGCAAATGAAATTTGCGTTTTACTCAGTTGTCACCAGACTTCCTTCTTTTAAAATTTCTGTCTCTTGTGTTATGTTGTTGTTATGGTTCAGGTATCGACAAAATAAATTCCTATCTTGTATAGGAATTTCCTGAAATATTTTAAGTCATTTTTAGTGTGACATGTTGTGATAGAGGCTGGAATCCCGACGGAATTCCCGCGTCAACAACGTCAGTTTCATGTGTAGGGTGACTTAGTTTATTAAATATTTACATGATGGATGACAACAATGAAGTTCTGGTTTGCGCATCGGAATATATTAAAGGTAAGTCTTTTAGAAACTTCTAAGTAGGCCTATTAATTATAATCATCTTATTAATCTAATACGATGGTTTGTGGATTCTCCCTCAGTAAGTTAACAGGGATTACTGGAGATAGCGATTCCGCCAGAAATTGGCATCATAATACTGTAATTGTCAAAAGCAAGACTCCGCTAGAAATTATTTCCGAAGTGCATTTAACAGTTTTATGTTGGTCCAGGCTGTATTACAACCTAGTTTCTGGTTGAGAATAATTGTCCATGCTGTATTACAACTGGATTACTGCTTGGTAAATAATACGAATTGTGACTGACTACAGCAGTATTACAATCATATTAGTTAATGTTGTTGTAGCGGAATCGCGATCTCCAATAGACCCAGCTAACATATGCATTCTAATGTTCAGACAATGACTGTTACGAGATGGATTAGAAAAAATGTGTATTAATACAAGAGTTTTGAGGGAAGATGTTTGGAACATAGATTATAAGCGAGAGAGTCTACTTGTGTAAATCTTAAGTTTTTGGAGATTTTAGCATCATGTTTTGGTGGAAGTATTTTGGTTGCTAGAAGTGGCATCAAAGTATCGGTACGAGTTGGGAAATGATTAATTATTTGATATACTTTTAGGTATAATACCACACACTAGCCAATGTTACAGATGCACAAAAAGTATGAATTTGCTGGAAATAAATGCCTAGTCAGCTGTGACTGCAATTTGAATCAATGAAAAACAAGTTGCATCCCACAAGAGACTGGCATGTTTGGTTGTTCACAGGAAATCTTACTATGATTTCTGGTCAAGTAACACTAAATAGAAGGGGACACTAATAAAACCATTTCTGTCGTTTTTCTTTAACATTTTAAACGGCCAATATCATCTTCATCTCAGTTCTACCAGTAGGTACTATGATAGTGAATATTTCCAAACAGAATGGAATATTTAAAAGCTGGCTTTGCAGACACAAAAAATATGATTATAGGATGTGTAGTTAATGCCATATGACAGGGTTCACATGACAGTTTGTGGTAAGTTTGGGTGTTGAAAAATATGAAATTGGAATCCCACAGATAACTCTGGCTTACTAAAGAAAGCTAGTCAGAAGTGAAAATCGGGGGTATATTGGAGATTGCGATTCCGCTACAACAACATTAAATAATATTGTTGTAATACTGCTGTAGTCAGTCGCAATATGTATTATTTACCAAGCAGTGATTCCATTGTAATACAGCCTGGACCATTATTTTCAACCAGAAATTAGGTTGTAATACTGCCTGGACCATCATGAAACTGTCAAATGTACTTCAGAAATAATTTCTAGCGGAGTCTTATGTTTGACCACTGCAGTATTAAGATGCCAACTCCTAGCGGAATCGCGATCTCCAGTAATCCCAAAATCGGCTTGAGTACCTATAAAAATTCCAGCTGTGACAGAGGTTTGAATTGGCATCTTCCTGATCCACTTTTGGACACATTAACCACTCAGCAACCAGACTGCTGTACAAGTTTAATTGCATAGAGTGGGATTACTCGAGATCGCGATTCCGCCAGGAACTGGCGTCATAATACTGTGACGGTCAAATGTAAGACTTCACTAGAAATACTTTCAGAAATTCGTTTAATGGTCTCTATCTGGTCCAGGCTGTATTACAACCTAGTTTATGCTTGAAAATAATGGTCCAGGCTGTATTACAACAGAATTACTGCTCGAAAATGTCTTGCTATTGGCTATAGCAGAATTATGACGTCATTTTGAAACGTTGTAGCTGATTCGCGATCTCCAGTAGACCCCCATAGAGTATTTGTTAATTTCGCGCAGAACTCTGTTGTATTTGGTACATGTAAAATAAAGATATTCTGCAACTGTAGCTCTCCAAAAATTTATCAAAATAGGTAATTTTATTCAATTTTCTAGCCTTGTTTCTTTTTTAAACTGAGATTTGCTTTTTTTTTGAAGAAATGCCATTGGCTATTGTCTTTTCATCACCGAGATTAACAGAGTAAAAATATGTAGAACTTTTTTGGAGTATTCCCAGTGTTACTAGAAAAACTTTGGTATTAGAGCTGAGAGCTATGCTTGAACTGAAATGGATTGTACAGAAAAAAGTATTAATGAATTAATATTCTTCACATTTTTTTATTACAGTTGTTACTAACCAGCATGCCGCTTTCTTACACAGTAAGATTCGTAATTTGTTATAGCTGCCTTAAATGAGTGTTTAGTTTAAATTGTACTTTTTATAATTAAAGTGTTTTCTCCAGAATGGTGATGTTCTATTTGCTGGGTTTTTTAATTAGAATTTTTGTGAGTGTAGTTTATGTTAAGATGCTTTGACCGGGAACTGCACCACTTTTGGTACCTGCCAGAAACTGGTACTATCCTGTTGAAATTTACATCAGTCGCTTCGTCAACATGTCCTCTTCACGTTTTGCAATCATACATTCAGGAATTTAATTAAAAATGCCGAAATATGCCATGACGCACAGCAGTTACATGCCGCCAACGTTGAAAAAATCAGTGACAGTCTCTTAAAATTTTGATTTAATCCTTTGTTGTAATGTTTTCATACGTTTTCAGCTCTACTCCTTTGTAAAAAAGTCGCACAAAATTGACAAACACGTAATATTTATCGGAGTTGTAATATGGTGATGACCGCCATCTTACATAGCAACGAGCAACCAGAGATTCCATTGTAAACAAATACGGCTTTGCGTGTTAGATGCCGCATAGCTAAAATTTCGTAATTTTTTATCACTTGGTCCAGGCCGTATTTCAACCTAACCACGATTTCTATGACAAAACTAAACTGTTTAGGTTGAAATGATCCCTGTACCGATAATCTTTATGCTATTTTAGCAGTGTTGAAAACATTTAGCAGTTGCTCAGCCTTTCATATTTTGGCATTTTTAATTAAATTCCTGGCTACTTTTCCGCAATGTATGATCGCAAAACGTGAAGAGGACATGTTGACGAAGCGACTGATGTAAATTTCAACAGGATAGTACCAGTTTCTGGCAGGTACCGAAAGTGGTGCAGTTCCCCTTTGGCCCCTAATGATGGTACCTACTACTTACTAATTTAAGACCTCTTGTATAGAAATAAAATGGGTACTTGGGTCATAGATTAAGGACAGTCGAAGGTAGCAATTCTGGATAAGGTGTTCTTAGGAATGATGGTAATAGTTAGTAGTTGTCTGGTATTTCACTATATATGAGACTATTACTAAACAATGCATTGTTTAGAGGTTAGGGTGAAAATAGAATGATCGGATAACTTGGGATTTGATTTTTGCTGTTTGTAAATTTTTTTATAAACTATTTTTATTACTGTTCAGCAAATTATCACTGATATTGGGTGCACTTGGTGAATGACAGGCAAATGAGTACTAGTGCTTCATAGTGGAGTGGGGAATATCAAAGTAAATGACGACCTTTTAATATTACAGCATCTGTTATAAGGCTAAGATGATTTTAAAAAAGAGAGAGCTATGTTGTATTCAAACACGATTGTGAGAATACTGAGGCAAGATAGTTTGTCAGCTGATAGTATTGTTATTCTGTACATTTTGTCATCTATCCAAGTAGTTGAGTTTCAGATACATGAACGTTTGTGAAAACATCAGTAGTGTTGTGGAAAGAGTTTTACTGAGTGTGGTGGGTGAGTAGTAACACTAGAGATGATGCGGGTTCGTAAACCTGTCCAGCCATCCAGATTTCAGTTTTACATGGTTTCCCGAAATGACTCCAGGTGAATGGTGGAATGGTTCCTTCAGAAGGTAATTTCCTAATTCCTTGCCCTTTATCATTTTCCACTTCCTATGACCTCTATGTCGAAGACACTTATAGGCATGCATGAAAGAGTTTTGAGCAAAATATTTGGCTCTGCTGGAATGCATAATACATCTGAAATTGAAACACATTGTTCCACTTGTCTGCCAGCTTCATAGGTGGAAGTTTTATAGCAGTACATAAGCACAAGCAAACATTAAGAGTTGAAATTTTTCTTGGCATATAATTGGAGTTGGTTGATAATAGGTTGTAATGTTACACAATACTGGTATGCTTTTTCTAATAGATTTACTGAGCATGGTGGGTGAGTGGTAATTCTCTGGCCTCGCATTCAGGAGGATGTGGGTTCGGATCCCTGTTCGGCCATCCGGACTGAGAGACTGGTTGGCTGCTGGTTTGGGTTAGAGGAGCTACAGTCATTTTGTGAATAATATCAAAGGGCCAAGTGGTGATAATGGGAGACTTAGCAAATGGTTTAAACAAGGATGTTAATTATGAGATTACTCATTGGAAAAAGCTCGATTGAACTAATAGTAGTTGGTGACACTTGTGATTGTTCTTTTTTGATCATAGGTGAAAAATTGGCAAACCTAGATGTGAAATGAATGTCCACAATGGCCACTAAGTTCTGCATGAGGATTATGAGTTGAAGATGCCTTAGGAATGTCCAGTATTTGAAGGAAAGTATAAGTTTAAAACTGTATGGGTCTTCATTTCTATAGTTCACTGGACCAGACAGTAACAATATAGATGAAAGAAAAACTGGATATAACTTCAAAGAGGGTAGTTAATAGAAGGAAAACAATAAGTATAGGTGTACTGGGGATACCAGGTATTAGCTTGCAAGTGATAAACTTTTTAAATATGATAGTTCATGTTTTGTTGGTTAGTTAAGTGAGCCGCATGTAATCGAGATTGAGTCGTGCAGAAAAAGTAAATACTGGGCAATTCCCAATAATGAAACAGGAAAGGCTTTTTGGCAACGAAAATAACAAAGCATATGAAAAGCTTAAGGCAGAAGGATATTTAACACAAAAAAAATAAATAAATAGATTGATGCCATTTTACAATATTTCAGCCTAACACCTTATTCATGCATAGAGAGAGGTACGAGCCATTCGGCAAGGGAGTTGAATATACACCAATGTCTACTGTATGACTGGGCCACTTTTGGAGAAAGGGTGGAATTAGTGAAGTTGAATAAAATAAATTATTAATAACTATGGATGATGATGATATTGTTCCTGAACTGCTTTTTTGTTAACCAGTTCTCTTCTGGCCTTCATTACATTAACCGGATCCTGTGATGTAGGATTGAAATCCTACACTCCTATCCTGAAATGTGCACTCTTCTCCCCAAAATCCTACCCACTGCCACCTGCTCATGCTTCAGCAGCAGATCATCCATTGTAAGAATATTTTGTTCCATCACTGCTTGTGAACTCTGTAGATGGGAACTAGACACCGGGCATCCACCTGTCTTCATCCTCTGATAAGACCCTACAAATAAATCTGTTACTAATTTTTTATTTATTTTTTGTGTTGTTCTCCATCATTGTTGTAATATTTATGTATTTATTATTCAACTTGGATCTAATCTTGTGCCCCACTTTAGCTAGTGATATTGTTTTTCGAGAATTATTGATAGTTACTGTTTTATTTCATCCACTCCACCCGTACTACTCTCATCATGTTCTCCAAGAATGACTCAATTACACAGAAGGCCGTGGTGTGTATGCATCTCCCTTGTGAATTGGCTGGTACCTCTGTACATGATAGAGGTACGTAGCTGAAATATTACAAAATTGTGTTTAGCTCGCATTTTTCGTGTTCATTGCTTTCAACTTTGGTTAGTAGTGAGTTTTATTTCCCGATACTTTATTTTAATAGTTATTTTCACATGACGTGATTACAGCGGATTAGTCGATAGAGCTTGAGTAGGGTAGAGATTACTTGAAATTTAGGGCCATTGTAGTATACTGTTGCTGCCAGATGCTAAAATTAAATGTTCTGTTTACAGAAAAATTTTAGAGGACTTTCTTCACAGATGTAGACTGAAATTACTGGGAATGTTCTGAGAAGAAAGTAGATTGTCTTACATGAAATAACAATGATATCCAGACATTTTTGTCATGCAGGTATATTGACGTAAAATGGGAAGGCAATGGGGGTAATGTTGGATGTATTTCAGTTCAAGTCTGATAAGTTTTTGGGTTTATTTTATTTGGCACATGGCACATACCATCGCATCACTATAAAGTTAACACACAAAATTTTGATCTTTATTTCTAGATCATGTACATAATCTGTTATTCAATTTGTTGCATTCAGGAAGTCCAAAAAATCTCCACTGTATCCATTTTTAAAAAATCACTCCCTGTATGTCCAATGGTTTGTCTTTTGGTTCCAGAACTGCATTCTGGTGATACTGTCCTGCGTCACTTAATGGATATCTGCCATGGGCTATTTATATTCAGTTGACTGTTGGTGACAAAGTAGTAATTTTGTATGTTTAAAGTGCTGAATGGTGGGAGGAGAGAGAACTATAAGGAAATAGGGGAACGAATTAGTTAGGGATGTCACGAGAAAGAATTCAGTGGAAATGGGAATGGTAAAAATGGAATGTAGAGTTCCTGAATCAAAAATACATAGTAATTCTATAGTAACAGGAGGGAGAGTGATGTGGTAGGGGATTTAAGAAGTGAACATAATAATATAAGAGAGCAGAGTTGCAATGGGCGATGAGATAAACGATTAGGCAGGGAACTAACAACAATGAAAACAGTTGTAGAATGTGAATCTGCGGTGGCTGTAGCAGCTAAAGGAAAAACATGAAAATAGAATGAGAAGATTTTCTGGCCATATCAAGAACTTGAAACTGATAGGAAAGTCTTTCAGACTATTACAAGTGTGGGTGGAGGAGTTACATATTGCATAAAAGAAAGTAGTGGTCATAAAATTATTGCTTGAAATAAAACTAAGATTAGTTTTTTATGGTTTTCTCAAATCACTTCACACAAATGCTAGAAAGGTTCCTTCAAGAAAAAAGGGCATGGCTGAATTCCTTCCCATTACTTGCCTGCAGTCCTTTCCCACCTCTAATGATATTGACGAGGCGTAGTGCCAGAAAAGTACTGAGATGTGATGTGGATAAAAGAGTAGCTATTGGATATGAAACTGCAGGAGGATGAGGAATGTCGAGATAAGTAGATAAAAGTTAACTGAAAACATCTCAGTAGTACTCCTTGATGTTCTGGCCTCACATTCGGGAGAACAGCGTTTCGAATCCCCGTCTGGGCATCCAGATACAGGTTTTCCATGGTTTCCCCAAATCACTCCAGGTGAATGCTGGGATGCTTCCTTCTAAAGGCCATGCCCAAATTCCTCCCCGTTTCTTGTCCCCAGTCCCATCACACCTCTAATGACGTTGACGAGGCGTAAAGCCACAAGTAAAAAAAAAAAAAGTATTACTTCTTATAGAGGATAGAAAGAAAAAAAATTGGGAACGAAAGTTGCTTTACATTTAGTCATAGCATGTTATGGGAGAGTAAATTGGCTATTTAAGCTAGTAACATTTTGGGCATTTTAATTAGGTTTAGAATGTATATATGGGCTGTTTGGATGAGTGGACTTGCAGTTATTAAGTTGATGAAATGTTGCTGAGGTTACATGGAGGCGTTTGGTAAAGTATATCAGAAAATGGTGTTAATTGCTTAGCGGTTCACGGTGCTACGGCTGCTGGAGGCAGGGCCAGCATTGCGAGAGGCAAGCGGGACAAGGCTACCCCGAGGGCTCATAAAAGATTTTGTATTGAGGGGAGGGAGGTGTCTAAGAATGCTTACCAGGGGACTAAGAAGCTTAGCACTGGCCCTGGCTGCATTGGCAGAAGAGGCGGATGATTGAAGATTTCTCATTTCACTAGTATTATGAGCTAAATGAAAGGTGGTTTTTAATATTTATCAGCGGTGTCACTTTGGTCAATCAGATGTAAGGTGTGTTTTGATTGCCAGATAGTCCCAGATTAACTGCGAAAAATTCGAGAGGCCTTTATGCCACAACGGTCAGTTGCAAAATGTACATTTGTTGCTATAAGCTGGTAATGGGGTGTAAGATTCCCAGTATAAGGAGTCACCCACTGTTTACCAACGGCCTCCAAAAGGAGGGCGGAAGAGCGGGGAGTTATCGGTCCAGGGCACCCTCTTGCCCTTGGGGTTGTAATTGGCCCCTAAAGGCGGATGAATTAGAAATGATCAACTGCATGGGGATGCATAAGACAACGGGAAACCACTGCATTAAATAGCCAAAGGGTACCCTGAGGACATTTAATCCTCTTAAGTTACATATATCATGATAGCTTCTTCCTGGTAAAATATTCTGGAGGTAAAATAGTCCCCTAGTCGGATCTCCGGGTGGGGACTACTCGGGGAGGAGTCACCAGAATGGATAGAAACATTCTACGAGTCGGAGCGTGATTAGAGCAGGTAGGTTAAAAAACTTAAAAAGGGAGATGGAAAGACTTAAGTTAGATATTGTTGGGAGTAGTGTGATAAAAAGGAAGGACGCACAAGATTTCTGGTCTGGGGGTCATTCCGTGTCAATTCATCCAAGCCATGACACCCACCGACTCGGATTTTGATGAAACTTTGCAAGTTTAGTCTTTCTAGACGTAAAAGTATGCACATCAATTTTTTCTTCTCAATCTGGTTTAGTTTTCATTTTACAGCCAATCGAAATTTTGAATGTTTGATACATTCCTAATGCTGGCGATTCTGCTCTTTGACTGAAAATAATTTATATTTCAGTCAATTTTTCTGATAATTTAAGTAATATTAATGAAAGCATGAGAATTACAGAAAAAATTATGAAAAAATTCCAAGTAATATTTTAAAAATCAGAAGAAAATAATTTTCACTAATTTTTGCTGAAAGTGTGTAATACGTTAAAGACAATATCAACCAAAATGAAAATAATAACCCAAAAAATTCTTTTATCCTAATAATCTTAGAAGTGTGTTCAGTCATTTAAAAAAATCAAATTAATGGCTTTTTCATTTCTTTATATTATTAGCATGGGGATGCATAAGACAACGGGAAACCACTGCATTAAATAGCCAAAGGGTACCCTGAGGACATTTAATCCTCTTAAGTTACATATATCATGATAGCTTCTTCCTGGTAAAATATTCTGGAGGTAAAATAGTCCCCTAGTCAGATAATTATCTGCATTTTTATTTTATTTTTTTACTTATATATTTTCCCACACTATTACCAAATAAATGAATGTTTTTAATAATATAAATATCCTAAAAACTTGTTCATAAAATGCTTTTTATTTTAATTACAAAAATGCTACTTACAGCACCCATTACTGCTACTTACAGCACTCATTACGCTACTTACAGCACCCATTACATAGCTGCCTCTTCAAAAGTGTTCTCTTGTAATGTTTCTTCCAGCTTTAAAATGTTCTCCTATTTCAAAACTAAGACAAATCCCCCCTTTTCTACACCAATCATAATCTGAACAAGAATTGCATTCTATTTTTCTGCATCCAATATTTCTAAAAAAAAAAAGTTTGAATTTCTACAAAAACTATGTTGTGATCTTATCAAAAGACATAAAAAACCTATTAAGAAAGCATTGCATGTAATAAATGTTCAGCAGAGTGAAAAATAATGTCAAAAAGATACAAAATCAAACCAGGACAGAAACTTTGCTCATCCTGTAGAAATCTTTTATTGAATAGTGAAGAAAGTAAAGCTGCAAGTAGTGATGAAAAGAAATTTTTAGGCCAAGATGAAAGTGATGAAAGGAGGCTTTAAGTCATGATATTGGTGATATAGGATTACCACCCAAAGAATTTTCTAAATTAAAAAATAAAGAAACATTAAATCTGTCAAATGCATCTTTTACAGAAGCCGGTTCTTCCCCTCTAAAATTGCATGCTCTCAGTGAACACAGTAAAAAACATTATTGAAAAAGAAAATTGGAACAGTTGCAAGAAAATGTGAAACAGAAAATTGAAAAAGTACTTGAACTTCCAATGGGAGAAAGTGAATCAGAAGAAACTATACAACAAACGGCAGTTGATATGGATAAACTTGCCGAAATT
The DNA here is from genome assembly GCA_031002005.1 of Vandiemenella viatica. NCBI lineage: Eukaryota > Metazoa > Arthropoda > Insecta > Orthoptera > Morabidae > Vandiemenella > Vandiemenella viatica. The sequence continues at coordinate 106,738,291 of CM061921.1, forward strand.
ATAAAAAAACAATTACAGTTAACATTGAAGAAAAAAATTCAAATATTAACAATTCCTGCTTCTCTTATGTGGACAAGACAAAATAAAAGAAACATTCCATGAAGAAGGGGATACTACAATTAAATTTTTGCATCCCCAAGGACCCTCACCATCATTTTACTGGCCAAAGTGAGAAGATATCTGTCCTGTGGCAATTCCACACCTGCTTGCTGTTATAGACCCTCCAGCAACATCAACTGGAAGAGTTTATCAATTCCATAAAGACTGTATGAGGATAATCCAAGAACTGATGAGCCAGATTTAAGAACTTAAATAGTACTATATCTAGGAAATCATCCAATGGAAATTATTAGCCAAAAATTTCTGTTATGGTATTTTGTAGTTAATTTTTTCTTAAATATTATGTACTGTATATATAAGCATTTTCTATTTGTCAAATCCACATAAACTTGAATCTATAAAGGTTAATAAAATACTAACCATCGTATTACATGAAAGAAGTTGGAAAAAAATTAAAGTTGAATCAATATTTCAGAGGAAAAAACTAAATATTTTTTCCGTAAATAATAGAAATAACAAGCTGATCTGATTGATGCTCAATGGTTAATAAAATAACACATTAAAAATTGTATTTTTTCCAGCAAATAATATATAGCTATGTAAACAAATTGGAATGAAATTTTTAAAAAAATTATATTTAATTTTAAATGTATATATAAAGAAATGGAAAAAAGCCATTAATTTTTTTAAATGACAGAACACACTTCTAAGATCAGTAGGAAAAAAGATTTTGTTTGGTTATTATATTCCCTTTCGTTGATATTGACCGTAACGTATTATACACTTTCAGAAAAAAAATAATAAAAATTATTTTTTTCTATTTAAAAAAAAACTTGAATTTTTTTCATATTTTTTCTGGAATCCTCATTCTTTCAGTAATATTACTTTAAATTTTCATAAAAATTGACTGAAATATAAATGAAATATAAATTATTTTCAGTCAAAGAACAGAATTGTCAGAATTACTAAACTTCCCAAGTTTCAATAAAATCAGTGTCCGTGGGGTCATTTTTTTGGTTGAATTCACATGGAATGAGTCCTGGGGAACACAGGCTAATTAACACATAACCTGTCAATGGAGTCAGCGAGTGGTTGGGTTGCTCAGTGATTATTATGTTCTAATCCCAGGAATTTTCCCAAGCTCTCCTTTGATTATAGGACTATGCCAGAACGTTTCATGGTTCAAACCACGGATGTCGCCTGATAACTTACCAATCCTTCAGGGTTTCCTAGCCGAGAATAATATGCAATAAGCACCTTTTATCTCAGTTTGCATGCTTTAAAACTTATATATATCCCTGTATAATGTGCTTACGTTTCTCTCCCATAGTGATACATTTTTCACCTGTGCTACAAGCAAATTGTGTTCAGAGAATGACTTATTATCATCAATCATATTTTAAATTCCTTATTCAGTAGCCAGTGTCTCTAATTTTCTGTACTAATTTTAGACAGTTTTGGAATTGTTCTTTAGAGAAGCAATGTTTGCAAGAAAAGGCACAGATTGATTCCTTTCGTGATTGATATAGCTCGAGCCCAAGATCAGAGACTTTATTATTTTTGATGATTCATTTTGGCCTAGCAATTTAAAACGATTTTTCATCAATTGATTTTAATGGTCCACAGCATTAATTTCAAATGCGGTAGCACCACAAATAAATTTATAAATGTGCTGTGCATTGTCGGAGCATTCAGTTCGACTTTTTGTGTTTTTAGGTTTTCTATTTTAGTTTGTGATTGGATCAGTGAAGTTAAAGATCGACGATCCGGCTATCTCATTGAAAGTATTATGGTGGACTGTCTATGACAACCTGCTAATGAAAACTTGTATGACTAACCAACGAGTGGCTCAGATATTGATATGTCTGAGTTGACCTGATATACCAGCAGATACTTAGAGTAAAACATTCAAAAAAGATGAAAAATGGAACAAAATGATTAAGACAGTCAAGAAGATATATGACCATTTCAGGAAGTGGCAAGAAAAAAACATAGATAGGAGGAAAGGGAAGCTAAAGCAAATTCGTGTCAACAAGGAAATACCTAAAAAAAATAGTACTTCTCTACAACAGTAAAAATGGAAACTATCTGACAAGAGAAACGTGAATGAGCAAACAACACAATGGGATGCTGCCTTAAGTGCTACATATCCGCCAATTGTGGTAGAAATTGTTATGGACTATATAGAGGTGAATTAAATAAGAAGCATCAACAGAAAAATCTGAAAGTAATTTATAGAGGCGATAGTCCAAAGCATCATGTTGACTGATCGAGACTATGAATTTGTGCACAGAATCTTCAGCGAGGAGAAAATTCTGTGCTACGCACACCAGTTACATCAGGACATACAACTAAAAGTGGTCATTAAAGGTTACAACCCATGATGGAGCCTGAAGAAATTAGAGGAATTGAAACAAAAGGGATAACCCATGCAGATTGTGCACCAATTTAAGAAAAGAAAGAAAAAATACAAGAGAACTGATACTGCTAGTGGTATTTCAAGTAGTATTAGTGCCAGGCCATGCCTCCGGAAATATCTATAATGAGCCCACGGTTCTCTACGCTGTGGTACTGATAGAAAGATGTAGAAGGCTCTTTGGACCGCCTGAATGTGTGAGGTGCCAGAGGAGGTCCATACTATTAACTACGGCTAGTTGCCTTTTCGTTTTGTTAAGATTGACAGCATTGTTAACGAGAGTTACACCACTGGAAGTTGCCAGAAGTGAGTGCAGTAGATGTGGTATTGGTGACTCTGTAGAAGCTAAGCGGCTTGCAGGTTCTCCCTTACCAGTCATCGTACCTGCAATCCAGGCAGAGACGTAGGAATCTGTGCGGCCTTCGCCTGGTGGTGACGCGTGTGGTTTCTGGACTTCGACGCCACATGCAGGGGCAGTCGTACAAGCCTGATTCCCAGGAATGCGAGCTTGTACTACTGTCCAACCGGTTCGTCATATTGTCTGGAACTGATTCAGTCCTGCTATCATCATCCTGTGAGCTGAAAGCCTGCTGGGCCTGGACAACTGCAGAAGTGGATTCTAGTGGTCGGCAGCTCTAACTTTAGGCTGTTTAACGAGCTCGTTAGGGAAATGGCGAATAGGTCGGGGATGAAATCTAGTATCCATTCATTGTGTGTTCCAGGGTGTCTGATCCGAGATGTGGAACAGGTCATCCCGGATGCCATTGAACAGACGGGGTGTAGCCAGCTGCTGATTGTGGCTCATGTCGGCACCAATGATGCTTGCCGCCTAGGGTCGGAGGTTATCCTTTCTTCCTTTGGGCGACTTGCAGAAAGGGTGAACTCTGTGGCCATTGTCTGCAAGATTTCGGCTGAGCTAACTGTCTGCCGCATTGTTGTCAGAACTGACTGTGGACCTCTGGTTCAGAGCCATGTTGAGAGGCTGAACCAGAGACTACATCGTTTCTGAGATAGACATGGGCTGCTGATTTTTCAATCTTCACCCTGGGGTTGAGTCATGTAGGGATTCCTTGGATAGATCAGGTGTGCACCACACACGTCAATCAACTACACGGGTGGCAGGGGCCGTGTGGAGTGCTTTGTTTTTTTTTTTCGGTTGAGGGAGGATGACCCTGAACAGGAAATTCACTTACAGTCAGCCCAAATAAATTTAACTCAACGTATTAGGGGTAGATTGAAAGAAACTCGAACATCAAAAGTTGTAGTAGTTAACTGCAGAAGTGTTTGTAATAAACAGCCTGAACTCGAAAAAATTATTTGTAGTACAGATGCTGATATCGTAATTAGGCACAGAAAGTTGGTTGAAGCTGGATATAAGTTCCGTGGAAATCTGAACGTTTTCCGTAAGGGGACATCCTTTAACACTAGAACCGCCGGAACTAGTACTATACTTAGAACCGCCGATGTGGTCAAAGTAACCACTTTCTTTGTAATTGCATGCTGTTCTGATTAATGTAAATATTAATTATCTTGATAACAATGTATCACTTTAATTACATTTATTAACAGTATCACTGTATTTTACAACAACAATGGGAACATAATGTTACTAAAATTAAAGAGCATAGTTCACAATATTTATCTGCAACCATACTAATTGTATTGCAGTAGTTTTAAAATTAATAGAAATTAATCATACTGGAGAAACTAAGTACCCATGAATATGTTAAGAGAAAGAACAATCATAAGATATGACTATGTTTAGTACCTAATCCTACTTACAAGCATTACAAACTACTGTCTTTATTACTTTTTATGTACACGGCCCACAAACATATCTCTTGCATTTACTGCACACTTCATTTGTCTTGTTTCTGCATTTCCTCGTTTGGCATAGTTTTCTAACTTTCGTAGGAATTTCCGCTTCTTCTCTTTCTTCATCACCATCTTCCTTTTCCTTTCCTTCCCTTGTCATCCTTTCCTGATTTCTGGTTTCCATATAGTCTCTACGTAATTCTTCTGCTAGATTTAGGATGAAATTCCTCCTACTTATCTTGATCCCTGTCACTAGCTTGAAAATGATCCATGCGTTGATGGCTGCTAAATCAAGGATATTGTGAAATACGTGGACAGGCCATCGACGAGTACCAGAGCGGACAGAATACTTCCTCGTCATCTGGTCCAAGACATCTACAGCAAATTTTGTGCTATTGTAGAAGCTCACTGTTTCGGGAAGGTGTTTAGAATTATTTTGTATTTCAACATCTGTATGCATGGTACTATACAGAAGAACATTTTTGTTCTTTTTCCCTTGGTAAACAGTCAGAGTACCACCTTCCCTTTTCAAGAGAACAGACGTATAAAGAGGAGTTTTCATTTTTTTTACAGTGTTTGGAATTTCTTTTCTTGCATGGTTGATAGTGCCGACAAGACTAGTTTTCTCTTTTTCCAGTATCTCCCCAAGTGTGACCGTAGTGAAAAAATTATCAGTAGTCACATTTCGACCCTTATTGCGATATGGAGCTACCAACTTCATTACTACTTGTTCTGAAAGTTTCTCATTAGGTGCCCTCTGTTCGTTCTGTCCCACATAAGGGAACCCATTACAAAGATATTTTGTTTCTACATCCGCTAGAAGCCAGAATTTGATTCGGAATTTATCAGGCTTATTCGGCATATATTGCAAATACGGACACCTGGTTCTGCTGGGGAAAAGTTGTTCGTCCTCAGTGACATTTGATCCAGGTATGTAATTCAACTGACAGTTTTCTATAAAATGATTCCAAGTAGTTGATATAAGTGCAAATTTGTCACTTTTCAACCGTTCCGACCGTGTATTTTTTTCATCAAAACGCAGATATTTCAAAATTTCTCGAAACCTGTTTCTGCTCATTGTGTCAGTGAAAAATGGGGCTCCCCACGTTTTCGACCACAACTCATCTACTTCAGTACATCTGGCACCTAGTGCACCACGAACATATAATAAAGCAACAAATGCATCTAATTCTTCTAAAGGCAAACTCCACGAATCATTTCCAAGAAGCCGTTGTGCCTCTGCTTCTGTGCATTTCTTTATGTGTTTCAACATTGATTGATCAACTAAAAGGCGCCAGGCACTCGAAACATGATCATTTGAGACGTGCCGCTTTGCGTGTGGAGTAGGTCCCCATGTTTCTTTCAATATATTCTGTTGACCTATCCTACCTGGTTTAGAAACCCCGAAGTCTGCTACAGTCCACTCCGTGATCCCGTCCTTCCCCAGGAGTTTTGAGCCAGTTTCTGGAAGTGAACCCTCACTTTGTTCTCCTCTTCTACGTCGATTCTGTATTGGTCCACTTACAGGAGGTGCAGTTCTTCTTTTACCCAGGGTAGGTCCTTCTCTAGCATTGTTTACAGGTATATTACTGCTTCGTCCTGGTTCAGCAGCTGCATGAGGAAAGAGACAATTAGAAATCTACAACTCATGATAAAGAAACCATACCACACAATAAAATAGCAGTAACAGAAGTGTCAGCTCTCTTATAATAGTGATCATTATTCATATAGTAACAATAATAATAATATAAGTGAATGTAAATTACCTTCATCTTCAGTCTCGGAGCTGTCACTCTCCACATTAGCGACAGGTTGGTAATCTTCATCTGTAGAGTCTTCCACAAGGTCCTCAACTTCAGGATCATTTTCAACATCCGATTCATACAAAAGTGCGACAATTTCTTCATCTGAAAGTGGCCGTGGTTTGTATCGCTGTGACATCTGAGCCGTGTCTACTGCTCTGAGACCAGTACTCAAATAATCTGCCTCGTTTATGCGAAACCCAATAGCAAACAATGAATGACATATTGCATTGTTGAGCTTCAAACAATGCGAGTAAACTTCAGTAACCCAGATATTTAGTATATTGTTGACGAGTGCTAAGAGTAAATTCGGGGAGTGACGCACAACAATCTTTAAATAATCTGTTTTCAGATTTCACGTAATGTGGTCAAAGTGACCACTCGGCGGTTCTAAGTATAAGTGGTCGTTCAAAGAAAACTAATGAAGATAAAACAAATATTGGACTATTTATATGACCTACATAAACATTTAGGAAAAGTCATTAACTCACAACAGCATTGATTAGAAACTGACTGAATAATAATATGTTAAAATATAAAAAGTGGTCAAGTTGACCACTCGGCGGTTCTAGTGTTAATTACATGCGGTGAAATGGGGGGTGGGGGGGGGGGGGTCCGGCGAAATCTCACCATTGGGGGGGGGGGTGTCTACTGAAATCTCACGTGAAGTTTTGGGGAAAAAAATTTGGACTGTAAAGCTAAAAAAAGGGGTCTACAAATTGTGCGGAAGTCGATTGTTAGGGGATATTTCGGCTAAAAGTGGGTTTGTGACTGGATTTTGAAAGGTGAGACCTAAAAAAAAGAAAGAAGGTCGATTACTAAGGGGTGGAGGGGGGTTCTCACGGACCAGATCTCACGAAATCTCACCAGAAGAGGTGGGGGGGGGGGAGGTCCGTAAATCTGGAAAAAACACCTCATATAATCTATGGATGTTCTCTAAGGACAGGTTCATTTCTATGGCAGTGGTGTATTTATAGCTGTTAGTAAGTACCTCCCGTGTAACGAAATAGTTTTCGATACTGTCTGCGAAATCTTGTGGATTAAGCTCAATGTAGCTAGGACAAAACTTGTGATCGGCTCCTTCTATTGTCCACCAGATGCAGGCTAAACTATTGCCGAGGCCTTAAGGAATAATGTAAATAATATAGCTCGTCAATTTCTGGATCATACAATAATGCTAGGCGGTGACTTCAACTTGCCATATATCGACTGGACTGATTAAGCTCACATTACTGGTGGCAGGGATAATGCAGCTCGCAAAATCATTCTAGCCCTTTTCTCAGATCACAGTCTTGAGCAGCTCGTAACTGAGCCAACATGATGCCTCAAAGGTAATGAAAATATTTTAGATATTCTCGTCACAAATAGGCCTGAATTATACACGGACATTTCTACTACCATGGGAATAAGTGATCACAAAGCTGTAATCACTACAGTAAAATTAACAACCATGGGCAAAAAGAAAGGATCGTTTACAGATTTGAAAAGGCTTCAAAAGAGTGTTTTATAACTTTTTTGAGGCATAATTACCATACCTTCACAGTAGCAAGAGGCACCATTTGAGAAATTTGGCATCGATTCATACGTATAATCAGGAAAGGTATGGACTTGCATATACCGAAACGGACGGTCAGGGAACGGAATGATCCATCATGGTATACACGTGACGTTAAACGGTTACTCAAAGAGCATAGGAAGATACATGCAAGATTCAAGAAGGACGATGCAGCGAAGCGATTTAGATAAGTTAGATGAGATAAGGGGACATGTTAAGCATGCGATGCGTGAGGCCTTTAATGACTTTCATCGCAATTTCCTCTCTAAGAGCCTCACCGAAAACCCTAAGAAATTTTGGTCATATGTAAAAATAGTTAGTTGTTACCTGTTCTAATACAAGACAGTCGGGAAGTTGACGACAGCAGCGACAAGGCTACTGTATTTAACACTGAATTTAAAAATTCATTCATGCGCAAAAATGTGGAAGACATCCCCACTTTACCACATCGTGTAGAATTAGAGATGGATCCAGTAGAAATTGATAGTGTAGGTATTGTAAAGTCATTAAAGCCCTGGAGTGGGGTAAAGCGCCAGGTCCCGATGGTATACCGGTAAGAGTATTTTCAGAATACCCGCAGGAAATTAAACCATTTCTCTCAGTGATATTCCGTAAATCTTTAGAAGAGAAAAAAGTACCTTCTGACTGGAAAATAGCCAAGGTAATTCCTGTTTTCAAGAAAGGAGATCGGAGTGATCCTAGGAATTATCAACCCATATCTCTTAACATCTGTAAGCATTAGAATTCTGGTGCATGCCATATGCTCTAACATTATGAAGTTTCTAGATGAGAACGAGTTACTTACACCGTGTCAACACGGATTTCGGAAGAAGAGATCGTGTGAAACTCAGTTGGCCCTTATTTTCCCATGATGTAATGAAAGTTATCGATGCAGGTTCACAAGTTGATGCAATATTCTTGGATTTTCAGAAAGCTTTCGATTCTGTACCACACAACTGACATTTAGCGAAGATTCGAGCAGACGGTATATCGGATTAGATTTGCGAATGGATACGTGATTTCTCTTCTTAGCTAGATGTTACTTCTGGCGTTCCTCAAGGAAGTGTAATAGGACGACTTCTTTTCCTAATTTTTATTAACGATCTAGGTGACAATGTTAAATGCTGGTTGCAATTGTTTGCCAACGGAGCAGTTATCTATAGGGAAAAAAGGTGCTCTGACGATTGCTTAGAAATTCAGCGCAATTTGGATGTTATTCCGAATGGTGCCGTAAATGGCAGCTTACACTTAATTGCAAAAAGTACAAGGTAATGTGAATAAGTAACAAAAAGAATCAGTTTGCTCATGAATACAAATTAAACAATTCAGTTGTTGACACGGTTGATTCCCTGAAGTATCTAGGGGTAATAGTACAAAGCAACATGAAATGGGACTTGCACATAACTTCTGTCGTAGGCAAAGCTAATTCTAAATTACGATTCATAGGTCGTATTATGAGGAATTGTAATGCTCATACAAAGGAAATAGCGTATAAAACACTAATGCTTCCGCATCTGGATTACTGTTGTGGAGTTTAGGATCCGTATCAAAAGGGCCTGATTGACTCAGTGGAGAAGGTACAGAGGAGAGCCGCTCGATTTGTGACTGGTTGCTACAGCCCTTATGAAAACATCACACAATTGTTACATAGACTGGGCTGGGATCATTTGGAAGACAGACATCATCATTTGCGTTTGAATTTATTGAAGAATATGCGAAATTCTATGACCTACGAGTGCAATGAGATACTTCTTTCACTAGCCTATTTGGGCACAATGACTGGAGGGATAAGATTCGAGAAATAAGATGCCTTACTGATTCTTTTATGTATTCTTTCTTTCCTCGTGCTATTCAGGATTGGAATACGCAGAATTAAGATTGGTGCTTAGCACCCTCTGCCACCCACAATGTTTGTAAATTACAGAGTATGGACGTAGATGTAGAAAGTTAAAAGTGTCAGAGGCACTTAGGGAGAGAAGGTGATTGTGGCTCCTGAAGAATGTGTTCTATGATTGTTTGAGTAATGATAAAACATCAAAACCAGGAACTGAACATGCAATCTTTTTTTTATGTAACACAAACGGAGCAAAAGGAAAAAGAGGAATTAAAGAATTTCTCCATTGAAATGGAGTCGATATTATGTTAGTGAAACGCACTTGAAGGCGAAGGACAAAATCCATGTAGGAGCAAATAACAATCTACTGGAATGACTGGTCTCGACTGCGGGGAGTAGGTAGGGCAGTTCTCAATACCGTTTCAATGGAAGCTGAGGTAACAGAAATAAAACTACAATCCATAAAGAGGGATATGTTGTTCTAGCATATGTATCTCACCAAATAGACTAGTTGGAGCATGACATGTGTGCTATACTCAATACAGTGGTTTGTCCATCGGAGCCAACTTGCGTATCCTCCAACTGTCACCTACTTCCATACATCTTGGTCTTTGCTGTTGTGAAGAATACTATGAAAGAAGTGAGCGTGGCTATGGTAAAAAGTCTCTCATCAGATCACTGGCATGTTAGATTCCAACTAAGAAACTAGGTTCCAGTGCATAGGATACTGAGCAAGAAAACAGATTTAGACTGGAAGCCCTACAGTCGCATAGGCCATACAATACATTCATTTTCCATTGATCCCAATATAAGAGACTGGCTCTGTGGGATGTGGAAAGTTGTCAATTTACAGATAAACAGTTGCATAACAAAATAATACGTACACCAGAAGATGTACAGTCATAGCATACATGGTACCGTCAACAATTGCATAGCAAAATAATACTTACACCAGGAGATGTACAGTCATAGGATAAATGGTAAATTAATTATGTAAGCTACATTTACACAAGCTACTGGCAGTTATTTTGTAGATACCTTAGAAATAAATTCTTTGACAGTGTAGAAGGAGTTGTCAATTAAAAATTCTTTCAATTTTTTCCTGAATTTATTCTTATCATCTGCTAAACATTTAATATGTGTTGGGAGCTTATTGAAGATATGTATCCCTGAATATCGGACCCTTTTTGAACAAATGACTGACTTGTAATCCTTGTGAAGATCATTTTTACTTCTAGTGCCATAATTGTGTATTTTACTAATTGTTTCTACAAAGTATAATTTGTGACTACAAAGGACATTAATGTGTGTATATACTCAGACACTAATGTTACAATCCCTAACTTCTTGAGCAGCTCTGTACATGAAGTTCTATTGCTAACCCCACACGATTCTTATTACTCGCTTTTGGACTCTGAACACTTTGTCTTTATGGGTAGAATTGCCCCAGAATATTATTCCATATGACAATAAGGAGTGAAAATAAACTAGCTGCCTCATATGGAGCTCACCTATAGCTGAAATTGTACGAATTGCAAATGTGGCTGCACCCAATCACTTTAGTAAGTCAGAAACATGTACTTTCCAATTTAAATTATGATCAATATACAAACCTAGAAATTTCACACTCTCTACCTCTTGAATGGACTGGCCTGCAAATTTTGTGTCTATATCTGGTGTTAATCTGTGTGATATACTGAATTGCATATACTGAGTTTTATCAAAGTTTAAAGACAAGCCATTAGCTGTAAATCATTTATTAATAAGTTCAAAGACATAATTTGAAACATATTCTTTTGATAAATCTGGAGTATTTTTAATTCCTATGTTTGTGCAAATTGGACAAATTTTGAGTTTATAGGTGAAACACAAGGTAGAACATTTATATATATTAAAAACAATAGTGGCCCCAATATACAGCCTTGAGGTAATCCACATCTGATTAATTTCCACTCAGAAAACAGTGGACCTCTTAAGAAACCCTTAAAATTCTCCATAGACACTTTCTGTTTTCTGTTTAGAAGGTAAGAACTAAGCCATTTATTAACAATGCCATCAATACCATAATACTTTAATTTCTGTATCAGAATTTTATGATCTACACAGTCAAATGCATTAGATAAGTCACAAAAAATTCCCACAGGAATTACGAGGGTGAGTCAAATGAAAACTTTAAATTTGTAATAAAAAAATCGAAATTTTGCGCCGTTATCCTGTAAGTTGGTAAGCGTGCTACAAGCAGCGTGCAAAATGGCCTGTAGGTGGCAACATAGTGCAGATGCACAAATACCGTCGAAGTATCAGTATAAAGATGGCTGCCTCACTTGAGACTTGCACCAGGGAAGAACAGCGTTCTGTTATTCGGTTTTTTAGTAGTGAAGGTGTGTAAACTATTGAAATTCATCGATGAATGAAGGTTCAGTACGGTGATGCATGTTTGTCACAGCAGCAAGTCTACGAATGGAGTAGGAAGTTCGCAAATGGTGTGACTTAAGTGGATAACGCTCCAGGTCAGGCGTAACGAGTTGTGACTCCACAGATCATTGCAGCAGTTGAAGCCATAGTGATAGAAAACCGCCGAGTGACACTGAATGACATTGCAGCATGTTTAAAGATTAGTCATGGTTCAGCACACCACATTGTGCATGATGTGCTCCAGTTTCACAAAGTGTCTGCAAGATGGGTGCCACGGCAGCTGACTCCTGAAATGAGAGAACGACGTATTGATGCTTGTAAAGAACTTCTTCGGCGCTTTGAACGAGATGGTGATGGCTTCCTTGCAAGAATCGTTACTGGGGACGAAACCTGGATTCACTTCCACCAACCGGAAACGAAGAGAGCGAGCAAGGAATGGCGCCATTCCTCATCACCAAAACCAAAGTAGTTTCGAACAAAACCATCAGCAGGGAAGGTTATGCTGACTATCTTTTGGGACGAAAAAGGCGTCATTTTGGAGCATTACATGCCTAGAGGGACCACTGTCACCAGTGCATCATACACAGATCTCCTAAAAAATCATCTTCCGCCTGCAATCAAATCAAAGCGACGTGGATTGCTGTCATTATTATTATTACTCCGCGATTCACTATAAGTGTGTGGCGGAGGGTGCATAGCACCTATCGAGAAGGGTTATGGTTTGGAAGGGTTATAAGGGATATGGCAGGAGGCGCCCATGGGCTATTGTGAGGAACCATCCCCGCATTCGCGTGGAGTGATCTGGGAAAACCATGGAAAACCCAGATCAGGATGGCTGGAGTGCTTTATCGAAAGCTACTCCTGTCGGATTTTAAGTTTACTCGCCCGGTAAATCCTTTCTATTCCATTCCCTAATCGCTCGTGGGAAAAATGAGTACAGAAATGAATCGGTTCTGGCCCTGATTTCTCTTATCTTTTTTTCACGGTCATTTCGAGATATGAATGTTGCTGGTAGCAATATTTGCTGACTGTCATTCCGAAATACATCTGTCGTGAATTTTTCAGTTAGCTTCCGTCGAGAGCAACGCCTTCGGTGTTCCAGGTCTTCCCAGCCTAACTCCTTCAACATCGCACTTACGCTTTCCCTCCAACTATATATACCTGTCACGAATCGGGCGGATCTTCTTTGGACCTTCTCTAAAGCCTCCATTAACCCCTTTTGATGGGGACCCCATACAGAACAACAATACTCTAAGTGAGGACGTACTAGTGACTTGTATACAATCGATTTAACTTCCTGAGTGCATTGATTTAAATTACGACCTAGAAATCGGAGTATACGATTTGCTTTCCCCATTACATTCTCAATATGCTCATTCCACGACAAATTATTACGAATTGTTACCCCTAGGTATTTAGCGGAATCTACCGTTCTAAGGACAGTGCCATTAATCGTATATTCATAATTAAATGGTGTCACCTTTTTACTCACACGCATGACTTGGCACTTTTTAGCGTTTAACTCCAACTGCCAATCTTTACACCACGCAATTATTTTCGTAATATCGTCTTGTAACAAAGCGCAGTCGTCCAGGGTTTTGATTTCGCGATAAATTATAGCATCATCGGCAAATAATCTTTTCATTCCCCCTATTATGTCGCATAGATCATTGATGTATATGAGAAACAACAGAGGCCCTAACACGCTTCCCTGGGGAACTCCAGACCCCACTTCAGTAAGTGATGAACGCTCACCGTCGAGAACTACACACTGTGTTCTGCCCTTCAGGAAGTCTGCAACCCAGTCGCATATTTGTCTAGATATGCCGTAACCGCGAAGTTTCCTAAGTAACCTAGTGTGAGGCACAGAGTCGAAAGCTTTTTTAAAGTCTAATAGAACCAAATCAACCTGGGATTGCTCATCTATAATTCGGCACAAGTCGTGAATTAGAAGTGCAAGTTGTGTTTCGCATTCTGAATCCATGTTGATTTGGATTTAAAAGCTCACCTTCATCCAAGAACCGCATGACATTTGAATAGATGATATGTTCTAAAATCCTGCAAAATATTGAAGTTAACGAGATCGGCCTATAATTCTGAGGATCATTAACATTCCCATTTTTAAACACTGGAGTTACGATAGCGGTCTTCCATTCGGCTGGTATTTTTCCTTGATCCAGAGAGACGGTATACAATTTCATCAAATACGGTGCAATTTCCTTTGCGTATCTTGAGTAGAATCTTGTAGGAATACCGTCTGGTCCGGGAGCCTTATTGGTTTTTACATTCATAAGCAGTTTAGTTATTCCCTCAACATCAAGAGCGAGATCATTCATAATTTTGTCGGTACGATTGTTAAATATCGGTATCTCCTCTGAGTTTTCTATCGTAAAAGCCTTTTTAAATATATCATTCAAAATTTCTGCTTTCTCTACGCTTGTTTCTGATAATTCACCATTTTCTTTAATCAGCGACGGCATAACCTTACGAGAGCCTCTTATTACTTTGATGTACCACCAGAACTTTTTTGGATTAGTAATGAGATCTTCGGATAAATTCCTGGCTTGGAATTCTTTAAACGCATCGCGCATTGCCTTACGCACTTCCGCACGCAACTGGACTAATTTAGCACGATTAGATGAGTCCCCCGATTTTTTCACCGCGGCATGTAAACGCCTTTGCCTCCTGAGCAAACGTTTCACTTCCCTATTGAACCAAGGGAAGTTATTACTGACCTTAATACACTTCTTAGGAACAAACTTGTTTAAACCGGTCCATATTAGTTCTTTTAAATTAAACCAAAGTTCCTCAACATTTGTATTTAGCGTGTACGTTTCAAAATTCTTCGCAAAATGGTCAACCATACCCGCATCGTTTGCCTTATCGAAGCAAAACACGAGTTTCTCTTTGTCATGCTTCAGACTCAGACTGGAGTTTAACGTTACCACAACCGCCTTGTGATCACTTATACCGTCTTCTATACAAACTTTATCTACAATATCAGGATTGCTAATTAGAAAAAGATCCAGAATGGACGAGGAATCTTTGTGGCACCGTGTTGGCTCTTCGACCATCTGTTCAAGAGATCTTTCTGCAAATGATTCTAGGAACGTTTCGGTTATTAACCTATCTCTTCCACCCAACCTGAACGTGTATGTGTCCCACCCAACCGACGGTAGGTTAAAGTCACCACCCACGATCAATATATGTCCTTGAAATTTTTTGTAAATGTTATTAAGCGACTCCCTGAAGTATTCCGCGTTAGCTAAATCAGAATCCGGAGGTCGATAAAATGACCCGAGTATGAACTTTAAATTTTTGCCAATTTTTACCTTGACCCATATTAACTCGCAAAAATTTTCCGTTTCAGTTACGACAGAGCAATTAACGGTTTTACTTACGGCCACGAACACACCCCCGCCCATTGAGACAGTTCTGTCCTTCCGAAAAACATTGAAATGAGGGCCAAATACTTCGCTAGATTCAACTTCAGGCGTCAACCAGCTCTCGGTTCCAAGTATTATATCGACATCATTAGTCGCAACTGAGGCGTGAAAATCCGCTACTTTCCCTCTAATACTCCGACAATTTAGTACCATTATCCTTAGCTGCTTCGTATTGTTATTTGTGGAGTCTAAAATAGCATTTTTCATACTCGCACTCTGACGGTAAACGGGTGAAGTAATTGGAGCTGTAATATTAAAATTATTCGCGCCATCCCTACCGGGACCAGCTTCTATGTTATCAGCACATGACAATGCAAGGCCCCACACTGCCCGTACAACAGTTGCAACAATAACAGACCTGCATTTTGAGAGTCTTCCTCATCCACCATACTCACCAGACCTTGTCCCAAGTGATTTCCGTATGTTTGGACGACTGAAAGAAGCAATGGGAGGAAAGAAGTTCCGTTCTGATGAAGAGGTACGCCACGCGGTGCATGAGTGGTTGCGCGGATTACCAAAAGAATTTTTTTCTAAAGGAATTTATGCACTTTGTAAGCACTGGAGGACTTGCATTGAGCGTGGGGTAGATTATGTTGAAAAGTGATACAGCTTTGTACCACTTCTGCACAATAAATAATATTTAAAAAAATATTTAAGGTTTTCATTTGACTCACCCTCGTAATTTATCATTTATTTCTTCAAAATTATTGTCAGTGACTGCAAATATAGCTTGTTCTGTTGAATGACCCTTTTGAAAACCAAATTGTGATTTAGTTAGAATATTATTATTTTTAAGGTGTTCATAAATTCTATTGTACATTGCTTTCTCGACAACTTTGGAGAAGGCTGTTAGTAATGAAATTGGTTGGTAATTCGATACAGCTGACTTATCACCCGTTTTATAGAGTGGTTTAATGCATACTTCAGCCTTTCTGAAAAAGTACCCGCAAGTAATGATATATTAAACAGATAACTTAGTATATTACCTAATTCTGTGGAGCACAAAATAATTAATCTGCAGGAAATCCCATCATAACCACTTGAGTATTTGTTCTTAAGGGACCTGATAATTTTTCATATTTCTTCCGATAATCACAAACCAAAAATACATTAAATATGCCTGAAGATATAGGCCCAGCTGTGAATCTTTTTCAAAGTCTAGTTACCGAAGCAGGAATTAAAGCGACCACCACCATTATCTACGGAATTCCACAAGGACCCACATACTTGTGAACTGAAACGACGACTTATCGAAAGAAGATTCGATAAATGGGAGCACAAGATATTCAATTTGTTATTGAAGATAAGCATGACAGCTAATACGGACGTTCAAGACTCCAAGACATGTAAGAACTGGTATAGATGGGCCAAACGGCGTTACCTTCCTATCTCTGGCAGTTCTGAAAGTGAGAGAAAAGCAAGCGGAGGAAGCGATGCAGCAGCGGGCAGCTAATATACGAGATATAATTCCACAGTTATCTACATCACGAGAATACGGATTGATTAAAAAACTGAAGAAAAAAAAAGCACCTTCACCAGTAACCACCTCAAAAACTTCCCCAAAAAAGTGATTGTGCTATTGGCACAGATGATAAATGCTGAAATAACGATATGCCATTTCTTGACACCATTGAAAATAACAAAGATTGTTTCTATTCCGTATCAAGACATAGACCAAAACAAGCCGCCAGGGAAGATCATAGGAAGAACAGTCTTAAAAAGAAAAACAGAAAACTTAAAAGGGAACTCCTCACTACAGAGGAACTGTTCGGGTTACTCTCAAAAATATCTGCAACAATCCTTCTTTTATATCTTGCCTAAAGCGCCCCACACACTTACAGACGAACTGCAGGCCGATGCCTGTGACGAAGAACTGTAGGCTGAAATCTCAAAGCACCACACACATAAACGATAACTGCTTGTAGGCGGTGGTCTGTACACGCCATGGCTGTGCTGCTGCTCACTCACGATAGTTCGTGAACTTCAGTCCAGCGTGCTGTGGTTCGAAATCGATCAACTCGCGCGGATGCAGTGTAGTTGTGCGTTTCAAACCCACTGTTTCATTAACATAATTCACGTTCATAATGGGTCGCAATTTATTACGAAGAAAACGTTTATGCGATTGCTATCGTGAATAATATTTTATTACTTGCAACACCGGGACGCAAAAAGAGGTTTTGGATGAAACAGTGGCTGCAAGAAAGAAGTAAAATGCAACTTATAATATATAGACAGAATACGTTCAAATCCATTGCATTTTTTAAACATTAAAAATTGTGACAGTTCTGAATCGTCAGGGTCTTTTTATTTGCATACGTCTCATCTTTTACCTTCCACAAACATGGATATTGCCGATATAATTCAATAAATGAGGAAATGAATTGCGGTTTGTAGTCCATTTTCCAGACAGTCCAAAACAAATTAAACAGCGCGAAAGATATGTGGCCTGTCTGATTTGCATTAAACATTCTTGAGAACCTCCTTGAAGTAATGTTCTCCTTTTTAATTAATTACTGCACTGATTTTACGAACAGTTATTCGTGTGTTGTCGTGAATAGTTTTCCGAATTTAAAAATCTGTCTGCTGTCTGCTGTGTGAATATAGGACAAAGGCGTGCAGGGAAACAAGCGCACAAATCAAACGCGTTGGTTAGGGGTTACAACACGTCAAGTGTACAATCTAGCTAAAAAAAACTACGAATGAACAGATAAAAAATTTTAAAAAAATGACAAAAACTTTGGTTACTTGTAAAAGAACTATCCAGACAACCATGATAAGTAACGGAGATTTGGCAAATATTTTTTGAAAACGACTGGACAACACATACAAACGTATCCCTTAGCAACGTTTCGATTGTTTAAAATTAGAGCCGGATCGAAACGGGTACACCGCAAGTGTGGCAGTCCAGTAGATGTTCGGCTTCGATGGGGTAGGGGCTAGAGTGCTAGCTAGCTCCATGTGCCGAAGGTCACCGGTTCGAGTCCGACCAAGGGCACAAGTGTTTAAGTGTTGTGTCTGTCGTGTGTTGTTCTACAACAGAATGTTCAAATTACATATGGAAAGATTCGTTAGCATAAAATAAATAATATGCAATACAATTGAGTGCTTGCTGAGTAGCTGAAAGCCGAGTGCCATTTGAGCAGACGAGTACCCTCTTCGTCGGCTGGAAGTAGCTGCTCCAGGACCATACTGTCCGTCTAAACAGTGAGAACTGTCTTTGTGACGCACCACAGATCTTATCCTCCAAAGCTGGAGCTAGATCAGCTTGTAACAGCCCTCATACCTGAACTTTAAATAGAATTGTATTTAATGAAGTATCTGTAGTAAGCTAAAGTTTGCTTGAATATGATCTGGTATGTTTGTTTTGCAATTTCTTGTAAATCAGTATATATAGACTTTGTTTTATGAAAGGAAACTATTTAAAGGCCATTTAATATGTTTAAGAACAGAATTGTGCAAGAAAATTGCTTAAATGTGTGTAATTCCAAGTATTAATGCAAGTTACGATGTCTACAGGACAATTTTCTACAGTTTAAAACCGAGCGGGGCGGTGTAACGGTTAGCGTTCTCGCCTCGCATTCGGGAGGACGGCGGTTCGAATCCCCGTCTGGGCATCCAGATTTGGGTTTTCCATGGTTTCCCCAAATCACTCCAGGCAAATGCCGGGATGCCGGCCTCGGTAGCGTAGGGGCTAGAGCACTAGCTCCGCGTGCCGAAGGTCGCCGGTTCGAATCCGGCCGCGGGCATGGATGTTTAAGTATTGTGTGTATGTGTGAATGTCCTGTCCGTCCTGTGGTGTCTATACTTTGGAATCATAAACGTACTGGAGAAGCTAATTCACATGAAGAGATAACATTAACATATTGAGCTGGCTGAATGGCTTAGTCGCCGAAAGCCATTTAAAAAAAAAAAATTAAAAAAAAATGCCGGGATGCTTCCTTCAAAAGGCCATGGCCGAATTCCTTCCCATTCCTTGCCCCCCATCCTTGCCCCCCATCCTTTCCCGTCTCTAAAGATCTCGATGTTAAAAAGAGACCTAAAGCAGTTAAAAAAAAAGTAGTTCCTTTCCTCCTCTAACGTGGAATCCGAACCACGGAATGACCAGGCATGGCTCATATGACCAAACACTTCCAGGCCCCTCCGGGATCGGAACCCCCACTTCTGAAAAACTACCGAGCAACTAGACCACTCATCTTCAATAAAGGTTGTGAAATAAGAAGAACGCCCGGCAGATGTGAAACATTGAAACTGATCGTTATTGAAAGAATTTATAATTGAAGAAAACCAATAAATAAATATAAAGTAAAATAAATAGAAGCAAAGAGTTTCATTAATAAAACAGACATATTTTTCTTATTATAATAACGTCATGTATATATTCCGTGTTTTGTGTAAGCATGCGCAGAAAGTAAATCTCTTGTTTTGGCACAATGTACACATTTCTAACCTTAAATGAACAAATAAAATAGAATGGTAATAATATAATAATAGATGATTTACTAACCTTTGCTTTGAATCGGTAGATTGTGTTTCGTAAAACAAACGTTGTGCACACGTATTAGACATTTTATTGCAGTCTGCACTTTGATCATCTTTGAACTTTTGTTTATTTTAGTCCGCTTGATCTTCACTGTCACTCATATTTAAACTCAATAATACTGTCACTGATTTAAAATCTTTAAGCACGTCAGACACTGTTGTTTTGAGAGTAGGGAGTGGTGGTGCAGAGGGGGCATGACGTCATGCCACTTGCCGTCACGGCATACAAGTCAGTCTTACACCCAAGCGCGCCAATAGTTGTTTCACATCAGAAAAAAAAAAAAAAAATCAATACGTCACTTGGCCACATTAGTTGGGGATGGAGGCATATATGTAGCAGAAGAATCAGCAAAGTTAGCTTGAAACAAAATCAGAACATACTACTCAGCGCTATCAAACGAAGTGGAAGTCTGTAGTGCTTGGCTGTTCAAAGCGACATCACCACTTGGAGTAGCTCCTTGTGTGTTATAACTTCTATGTCGATATTGACTAGCCTTATAAGTTAACCAGACTTCATTTCAACATTTGATATTTGCCACGATATTACTAGCTTTAGTTTTGGAACTTACGATCAGGTTTGTGGACACATCATGAAGCCAAAATAACGACGATAATGAGAGGAATATAGTGGTAACTCGCTGTTGGGAGGAGACAACGCCGTCAGCCTGCTCATCTAGATTCACTCCAGACGAGTTCTGGGATGATGCCATAAAATACTACTGTTAGTGGTTTCTTCACATGAGCGAATTAATAGTTAAAGTATTACTTGTCATTAAATGATTCGAATTAAATTTTAGAATCATGCTGTGCGTAATGCAAGATTAGTTCTTTTACACAACTACACATGTTTAACACACAACGCCTGTATATCGTACTTTGTGGATTTTTGTTTGCGTGGTTTGTTAAAGGTAGTCGCGAATAATTGAGAATTATCCAATTTTTTGTGCACGCGTGTAATGAAATCTGAAGTTTTTCTACCTGGGTAGTGATAGCTCTGGTATAATTATTTCTTTCAAGAGTCTGCTTCTTTCAGACACTATTTAGTCTAGCCATCGGTGGTATAGAGAGCTAGGAAGTGTACGTCATAGTGCCTCTCGTAAACAATCAGGTAATTTGTTAAACTCTCGTTCGGTCGATCGCTGTAACCAGTTCTGGTTTTGGGATTTTAGTTCAGTATTGTGGCTGCCCTTTAGTGACCACACAAATTTCTGTTCATGGTAAACACGATCTTTTGAATTAACCGTGTAATAGTAGTAAACATATTAAAACTGTGCACTTCGTGAACGACCACAGGCACTAGTGAAGAACGGTAAAAGATTCTGAAAATGAATACTATGGAATGCATACAAGATTTTACTTATTACTGTATTCATCATCAACCAGTTGAATCGTTAAATAATGTGGCCTCTTAGAGGCTTGAGTTCTGGTAGAAATTGAGTAGTCTTCTTAGGTCGATTCTCTGCGAGTTAACTCCAACATCCTTGGTTATGTCCTTATCCCATCGATCTGGTCTTCCTCTTGATCTCCACTCTGTAATTGACCTAATGTTGGTTACTCTTTTCTTGTCTTTTCCCATAGTTCTTTAGGCCATCCTGACTTATAAAAAGGCTTAGAAATGTTTCATACCTCTTAGTTAACTACAACCTCTGCTCTTCTGAAAATGATTTTATTGTTTATAATTTAAATCGGCATCACGCCTGTACCCCGGTATGAACCGATTGGTCTAGACCAGGTGTTTCTCAAACTTTTAAGGGTACGTACCCCCCTATAAAAAGTCCCAGGCGCTGGCGAACCCCCTTGAGAAAAAGCTGCGACGTTTTTTTTTAAAGCTCCACTACTAGCGACAATGGGCAATAATGAATAATGAGCAATATTCACCATTGTGCGTGTAACACGCATAAGATAGCCAGTCCGCCATTATGGAAATCTTATCGCGAACCCCCTACGATCAACTGGCTAACCCCTAGGGGTTCGCTTACCCCACTTTGAGACATGCTGACGAGTGTGGAATAGTCTTCAGCGTCTCCTCTAGCTACAAGTTTAAAAGGGGGGGGGGGGTGCTGCACACCAAGGACACTCCAACGAGTGAAAAGTTTGTCATTTGTTGTTATTCCTTCAAATTTGTTCAGTCTTGTAGGAATGATTCTGTATTTTGTTGGATTCTCGGTCAATGGGGATCAGAAATTGAGGCAGCGAATCAGCTTGTCAGTGTCTTGGTGGTTTGATTAATATAGTAATTAATATAGTAATTAATTAAGTAGTCCACCATAAAGTTCAGTTTAACATTTTTGTTTATTTTCAAAACAAAGTCAACGATATTGTTTACATGCAAAGATTCAATCCAGAGATACTACTGACGCAATCTTTGGCAGTTCCAAAGTGAATCTGTATAAAACTGTCCTGCTGATTTCTTTATATAGGCTCTATCGAAATTTCCCGAACACTTCAAAAGCTTCAGCGAGATATTTCTCGAACATTAACAATTACTCAAACAATTAAACATATTAAAAACAATCAGAATTAATACATAATCAATTAACATCATTACAAAATGGTCATAAATGGAAATTAAAGATACTTAAACACAAAATTATTTACAGAAATCATTTTAAACTATTTTTTTTTTAACTGCTTTACGTCTCTTTTTAACATCGAGGTCTTTAGAGACGGGAAAGGATGGGGGGCAAGGAATGGGAAGGAATTCGGCCATGGCATTTTGAAGGAAGCATCCCGGCATTTGCCTGGAGTGATTTGGGGAAACCATGGAAAACCCAAATCTGGATGCCCGGACGGGGATTCGAACCGCCGTCCTCCCGAATGCGAGGCGAGAACGCTAACCGTTACACCGCCCCGCTCGGTTTTAAACTGTAGAAAATTGTCCTGTAGACATCGTAACTTGCATTAATACTTGGAATTACACACATTTAAGCAATTTTCTTGCACAATTCTGTTCTTAAACATATTAAATGGCCTTTAAATAGTTTCCTTTCATAAAACAAAGTCTATATATACTGATTTACAAGAAATTGCAAAACAAACATACCAGATCATATTCAAGCAAACTTTAGCTTACTACAGATACTTCATTAAATACAATTCTATTTAAAGTTCAGGTATGAGGGCTGTTACAAGCTGATCTAGCTCCAGCTTTGGAGGATAAGATCTGTGGTGCGTCACAAAGACAGTTCTCACTGTTTAGACGGACAGTATGGTCCTGGAGCAGCTACTTCCAGCCGGCGAAGAGGGTACTCGTCTGCTCAAATGGCACTCGGCTTTCAGCTACTCAGCAAGCACTCAATTGTATTGCATATTATTTATTTTATGCTAACGAATCTTTCCATATGTAATTTGAACATTCTGTTGTAGAACAACACACGACAGACACAACACTTAAACACTTGTGCCCTTGGTCGGACTCGAACCGGTGACCTTCGGCACATGGAGCTAGCTAGCACTCTAGCCCCTACCCCATCGAAGCCGAACATCTACTGGACTGCCACACTTGCGGTGTACCCGTTTCGATCCGGCTCTAATTTTAAACAATCGAAACGTTGCTAAGGGATACGTTTGTATGTGTTGTCCAGTCGTTTTCAAAAAATATTTGCCAAATCTCCGTTACTTATCATGGTTGTCTGGATAGTTCTTTTACAAGTAACCAAAGTTTTTGTCATTTTTCTTCTTTTAAAAATTTTTATCTGTTCATTCGTAGTTTTTTTTTAGCTAGATTGTACACTTGACGTGTTGTAACCCCTAACCAACGCGTTTGATTTGTGCGCTTGTTTCCCTGCACGCCTTTGTCCTATATTCACACAGCAGACAGCAGACAGATTTTTAAATTCGGAAAACTATTCACGACAACACACGAATAACTGTTCGTAAAATCAGTGCAGTAATTAATTAAAAAGGAGAACATCAAGGAGGTTCTCAAGAATGTTTAATGCAAATCAGACGGATGAAATTGAAAGAACAACATTGGACAGCTTTAGATCTTCTTCCCCATAGTCCAGATGTGTCATTTGTATGGACTTCTAGAAAGATTTGTGAGGAAAGAAAATTTCCCACGGCGAAGAGGAATAAAACTTTGCCTACGGACACAAGGAATAATTTTTTTGAACGAATTGAACAAAAAAGCTTCCGGTGTAATGGAAAAAAATGCTTAGACAGTAGTGGGGGCTGTGTAGCAAAATAGTTTATTTGTATAAAATGTTCTTGGGCCTCTCACTGGGAGAGCGCGTCAATTTGAGGCAACGTTTCGAAGTCGGAGAGCGACTAAGAACGTCGCATCCTCCGATGGGAGGCCTGAGAACATTTTATACTGTTTCGAATTTGTTTTCTGTATATTAACGTTGTGAAGAATTTATTTTAAGAAAATCTCTTTCATTTCTAATCAATCCTCGTAAAGAAATATGATTATCCCATTCTGCAAGTTGATATTTAATTCGCGGTACAAACCTTTACAGATGGTGGGGGATATCAATGCAAACATGCTCCGACGAAGAATGCAGGTCAGCAGTGGCAGCTTTAACGCGTTAAAGGACGCCGTGTGACTTGCGGGAAACCGGTTCGTTTGTCGCAACGCAGTCATTCGCAGTGTGGATTGCGAACTTAAAGGAACATTTGCGATGTAGATAGACGAGCATCTTGTGAATCGGGCTGTCATTTTCAGTGAATCCCAGACAAAATCAAATTCAAATTACTGACAGTTGAAATTTTATTTTATATGCACAACCCGGTTGGTATTGTCTCAAGCTGGATATGAGTGGACAATAAAACTTTGAGAAATGTTACTGCGTCCTCTTAGAAGCTCTGCCAACAAATTCTACTTCTACTTCCACGTCCACGAAGGAGAAAGTCGTGTAGCCTTTGGGCAATGCACCCAACCTGTTGTGTGGCAGACGGAACAGGGTGAAAAGAGAGTACAAGGCGCCTTAAAATTGGAACACCTCGACTAAAGGTGGGTTCCCACGGCGCGTGGTTTTGTAGGCCGCGCCACATCAGCCGAAGTGTACGGATCAGCACTAGTGACGTTCCGATACCATCAAAGTATCGATACCTACTCAAATGAGTAGTACTCAAATTGTCTTACAATACTTACTCATATGAGTAATGTAAAAGTATCGATACCTACTCATATCGATATTTAATAAAAAATTAATGTCGAAATGTAAGAATATACGTGACATTTTGCTTAATTATTTATTTTATTTGCCTAATGTCATAAAATCAAATAAATTGTAATAAAGCGCACATAGTAAGAAAACTTTGAAGGTTTTGTCTTATCTTTAAATTTTTATTTATTTTAATTTTAACACTTTCAAACAAAAAAGTTCGCTTTTGGAAGTTTTGCTAAAAAGTAATTGCTTCAGATATTTTGGGGACAGCTTGTTTCTTGTGTTTGTCATTGTTTCTCCCGCCTTAGAAAACAAACAATCACTCGGTACTGACGTTGCTTTAACAATAAGATACTGTTGTACCTATTTCTGCAGACAAGGAAATGTAAGTTTCATTTCTTCCCATTTTGTAAACGAATTGCTTTTTAGAGACGTTACAGTGTTTGATAAAGGAACGCCCATAAACTACGTAGTTCGGTCTGGGAGGAAGGGAGAGGGGGTGAGGTCAGTGGCGGATCCAGGATTTTGGTTTGGGGGGGGCTATGATGTGGCTTGTCTGATTTGGGGGGGGGCTTGACTCGGGCGAGGAGAGAAATCTCACATTTTTCCAGAATGCCGCCCTTATAAAAACAGTAGCGCAAAAAAAAGGTCCCCAAAATCGATGTCGTTGTGGGAGACTTAGGTACTTTTGGGGGGGGCTTCAGCCCCCTAGCCCCCCCCCCCCTGGATCCGCCACTGGGTGAGGTACAGAACACTCAACAGCATCTAAATATTTATTTCTGTCATTTCATTATCTCCATATGTAATTTAGGATAGTCTGACAAGAGAAAACAGTACAAAATGTCTTCTGCAATCAATATGGAAAAAAGCTACGTGCTACGCAAGGGGTGGGAGCACAGGCAAATGCCACGTAGGGCTACGTGGGGGGAGGGGGGTTCAAGGGGCCAAAATGGAGTCACGTTGTTTATGAACGCTCCCCAAGTAGAGAGAGCCTTTGTCCCTACGCTGCGTTTTCTTTTTGTGACCGTGGGATAGCTCTTTGTGATGTTTCCAGAAGTCATATTTCTGAAAAAGATAGCTGAAGCAGCTTCTTCTTCCGATTCACATGGGCTGCTTAGTTGCTCTGGGGGGGGGGGGGGGCTGCATCGAAGCGACCATAGGCCAGGCATAGCGAAGTAAGACTTTATTACAGTGAAATAGGGATATAAAACAAACTCTTTGATATTATATTGCCTATTCTAAGACTGATTTTGTTTGATTTTCTATGCTACCAACTTGACGCCAGAGGGAAATTAAATTGGTAGGCGCGGCTCAGTGACGTAGAAGGGTTGATGCGTTTAGAATTTAACACCGGGTGCGTTTCGATACTATAGATTCGATACAAGTACTTTTCTTGCGATACCGATTAAGTATCGAATTAAGTAATTGGAATACGAAAAGTACTCGGTATCGAAACAAAGTATCGAGTACTTACTCGTATTTACTTATATCGAATCATCACTAATCAGCACCCGTCACAGGCTAGCCCTCGCAGCCTCCCCACCACCTTGCCTAGTGTCGTTTCAACTACCCAGGCGTTTGATTTTTACCGACTGGGCGTCGGATTGAGGCGCGCCATCCCTGCAAGCACAGACGAGACCCTTCCCACGGCCCGCTCTGGGTAGCTGAACCGGCCGGCAAATGCGCGGGCCTTGGGAAGCCAGCTTAAAGGTCGCTTCCCACGACGCGTGAATTTGCCGGCCAGGCTGGTCTAGCAATCAACAGCGGGCCGTGGGAAGGGTCCCGTATGTGGTGGCAGGCGTGGCGCGCCTCTATCCGTCGCTCAGTCGGTAAAGATCAAACGCTGGGGCAGCTGAAACGACACTAGGTAATGTGGTGGGGAGGTGGTTGTGAGGTGGCGAGCTTTAGCCAGTGGCGCGTGCTGATCGGTTGCATGGCGCGGCCTACAAAACAACGTGAGAAGCTAGTATAAGATAGACAACACTTGCGGCAGGTGACAAGGCCTAAAGGCGACATCCCCGCCGTGACTTACGCGGCTATGAGCTGCTGCTCCATACAGAGAATAGAAGGAGAAAGAATCTATCTTTTTTGTTTTTGGCTTTATGCCTCGTCTACGTCGATGTCATTAGTGGCGGGAAAGGACGGGTTAGGAACGGGAAGGAATTCGGCCATGGCCTTTTGAAGGAAGTATCCCGGCATTCGCCTGGAGTGATTTGGAGAAACCATGGAATACTCAAATCTGGATCGCTGGACGGGGATTCGAACCGGCTTCCTCCGGAATGGGAGGCCTGAACGTTACTGCTCGGTGGGAAGGATCTTCGTACGACCATTGATTGGTGACCATTTGAGGCTCTTTTTGGATTTCACTTACCCCAATAACGATGGGAAGTTCGAGGATTATTATGCACTGCTACACTGGATTGTACACGATTGGTTTTAGGGGACAATTCCATCTCATGATTTGGGCACCTAGATGGTCAATCATGAACACCGTCGAGCATTTTTGGGATATGATCGTCAGAACTGTTCGTGCAGCACGAGATCCAGCACCTATCATAAGAGTGCAGTTATCAGCGGGTACCGAGACAGCATGGCTGCAGTCTCCTCTTAGGAATCGACGCCGATTAATTGAGTCCATGTCATCTCAATTTCATGCAATTCGGCAAGCTAAATGAGACTTGTCATATTACAATTAGGAGTTTTGGAATTCCAGTTTGTTTAGCTGATGGCGTAGGCTTTATCTGGTAGCTCAGTGGTTAAGGCGCTTGCTCTGAAAACTAGGGGCCCGGGTTCAGATCGTGCTGGGGACAGTAATTTTTAAGAGCTTTGCCTAATCATATGAGCTACGCCAGTACGTCCCGTGATTCGGATTCCATTTTAAACCATAGGTCCAGCCACGACAGAGGCGGAATCTGAGGCAAATCGAAACTCTGTCTCTAGGTGGCAAGATCATAAGAATGAGCTCAAATGAAACTAGTTCCTTAATTAAACATGTCGCAGTTCGTGTATACATATCTTCGAAGATTTACCAAGAGCACAAGTAAAATTTACTGGTTTAAGAGGCTTAAACTGTATACCACGGTTGTAATGTAAATTCTTACATTTTGCTAATAAGCCGGATAGATTGTAAAACTGTTGCACGAGCCCAAGAGACTGAGCTCAAGTCTGAAGGTACGTGACGTAGCAAACACGTCAGCCAGTCATAATGCAGCATTTTTCAGAAACATCGTTAATTTTAACAATCACTTGAACGCATGTTTCACAATTCCACTTTGTTGCTAGGCTTTACAACACCCTAGAAATTGCAAATGTTAACAGGAAGAAATTAATAATATTAAAGTAAATATAATTATGGTTTCAATCTGATATTCGATCCGTATGGCTGTAAAATAAATCCAAAATGTACCGATGTTGGTCTTGCTCATGGTTATTAACTCTTAACCGATATATATTGTAGATATTATAATAGGAAAATGGTTATTGTACAATTAAAAGTTTTGAACGAGGGCACACCACACAATACATTAATCTTTGGAAGTTTGAATATGACCCTGATGTATTTCGTGAGGTTTTATGAAGAAATTATATTTCCGTAGCCCGATAAATAAAAATGTGTTTGGGTTTTCATTCAGGAACGTTCTATACTGTAGAAAAAAACTTTTTTCGATTCTCTACATTACGCCTGCTTTGTTGTTGAACCAAATGGTCTGACTGTAAGGATGAAACATTGTGGCGAATGTGACGATCCATAGTTGCATATCCATGGAATGACGAGGAGTTGCACTCTATATTTTCTGTCATTAGTTTGTTAGGGAGCGTGCATAAACTACGTAGCTCCATTTTGGCCCCCTGTGAACCTCCCCCCCCCCCACGTAGCCCTACGTGACTTTTGCCTCTACACTCCCCCTCCCCCACGTAGCCCTACGTGACTTTTGCCTCTACACTCCCCCTCCCCCACGTAGCACGTAGCTTTTTTCCCCCTTTTATTCCAGACGACATTTTGTACTGTTTCTCTTGTCAGACTATTGTAAATTATACACTTAGATAATTAATTGAGGGAAATAAATATTGTAAGTTCTGTTCCTCATTTTAACTATAAAAAATGTTATGAAAAGAAGGCTTCGTGGCCTGGCTCGGAATCCCCCTCCCCCCCCACGTAGCCCAGTGTAGCCTTCCAGCCAACCCCTCCCCCCCCCCCTGGACCGAGCCATGTAGTTTGTGCACGTTCCCTTATTCACGAGTTTTTTTCTAGCGCACCGTCATAGCAGCGCCAGAACTAAGGACGTATTTTCACAATGCAAATTCCGCAGGAAAATCACGGTGTGCGGCTGTCCGACTCAATAAGGGGTTCCCAACCCTAGCTATACACAGTCTCCTGTGAGATGTCATTGTTAGTACTGAAAAGTAGGCATTTAGCTTATTTATAATAAAATTGTGACGTAGGAGGAGAGTCGTGAACTCCTAAACTAAATGCTTTTGACAGTCTTCCTCCTCTTGCCAGTGTGTCAGTTTTTTTTTATGGTACACCCTGTACTTAAAATAGTATATAGTTTTGATTACTTGTTTCTGCCACGTTTCTGATTGTTACTGCTTGCGTATTTTGGTGCATATCTAGCACTTAAAAAATAGAAAAAGCTCTGTAGTCCAGAAATCTGCTAATTTGTATTATAATTTTTTCGATTATATTTACTTTGCCATTTCATCTGGGCACATCATTAGTGATATAATGATAGGTGACGCAGAAAAATGAGAATTACCGTTGTTTCAGAAGCTTAATTTTTCGGTTCAAGCAAAACTGCAAGCCGACTGCTCCGCATGTCATCATCCCGTGTGAGTGATATCTGAACGCGTTAAAGCGGAGATATCGCAGGTAGGCGCGCTACTGTGTGTCCGTTTGCAAACATCATTCTATTTTAAATTAATTTTGAGGGGAGGGTGGGAGTGTTTACTTATGAATTTAGGGGAATTTTTCTGTTACTCATAGAACAATCGAGAAGTATTGTCAGTACATCACAAGTGTTGTAGTATTCTGCGCATTAAACAAATAAAGTGACAATGAGTAACATATAAGCATCTTATCACAATTCTCCACTCATTTTTTTTTTAAAAAAAGGTTTTGAAATCAGAAAATGTTTAAACCGCTAAAAAAGTTAGCGCGATAGCTTAAAACAGTTGACGGTAGAGTTTCGATTTGCCACACACCCCGCTCTATAGTAACCTATTATTCCTGCCGTGTAAAGGGAGCGTCCTTACGTATTTCATATGAACAAAGCCCAGAGGGCTCGTAAAATATTCCTGGAACCTCTCTATCCCCACGGAACTGTGAGCTTGACAGCTGGTACATGTAATAACCCAGACTTGAAAGCAGCAAGCAAAAGTTGTAATGGCGTTTCCTGGCATGAAAATCAAACCATGCGTTCATACTGTATGCCTTGTGGAGGAAGTGGCAACAATGTGGTCGTTTAGCCTCTCGTCAAGTTGCTTCGCTAAATGGCGACGAGCAAGTAAATGGTAGTTCAGGCTCGGAGTTTTAAGGTTGAGTGTATTTTTTATTTTATACTTTTTCTTTTATAAGATGTCTGTAAGATTTACGCCATGTGTATCAAAATAGAATTTAATTCGACCTTTTAGCTGTTAACAAATGTCAGAAAATGAAAGAGTAAATCGTTTGTGCAAGTATGACACTAGTAAATCATGTTTTGATTAAAATATACGAGTTGTTAAAACAACATTTCATACGTTCCAATATGAATCTAAAGTTAATGTTTATTAATATATATATTGGTTCATTGCGTCTTTCTCAGTCATAGAGTATTATGGGGACTGTTGCTGTCAGAAGAGTGGATGAGTCCTGTATAAACTATTAAGTGTTGCACCTCCTAGCCGAATATTTTGTGTGTATTGTTTTTCTTTAACAGCCAACATTTGTATTTGCTAGTGAAATATCGGTGAAGATTACTTGAAATCGTTGTCGAGTATCGGCTTGCACCTGTAGGCTGTGTCAAAAATGTTTAGCTCTTGTCGTATTATCATTCAGTTAAAATTTATTCGGTATCTGTTCGAGTGAAAAAATCACGTTTATTCAGCCAGAATGCAAGAGACGGATTCATGAAGTGTTCAGCGCGGAAATAACAGTTTACTAATTTGTTTGTCCTTCACATGGCGCACCTCGTTTTCGCAGTTGAGACTCTAGTGAATGTGTCCAACCATCTAATACAAGAGCAGACCAACAAGAGTCGAAGCACGCAGATGAAGCAGTAAGGAACAGTCGTTGATATGGGGATGCAGGGAGTGGAGGGAATTTAAATCTCTGAAATAACATTACGACAACTTAATGATGGTTGCAATATACTACGTCTAAAATAGTTCCCAAATCGCATCTTCGCGTGGAGTCTGCTCAGGAAAGAGTCATCAGGAGACAGAAAAAGGGGATAGGACAGGAGGGTAAATTCTGCGAGTCTGAATGTGGAATGTCTAAGTTTTAATACGTTATGGAATTTAATGGGAGAGGTGGATTGATTTCATGTGTAGAAACAAGCAAGATTACTGGTAGAGGAATATCGAGCAAGACTAATATTTATGAAGAAACAAGGAAACTGGACAATGAACTATGTTGAAGATCAGACAAAATTAATCTGCAGTCACACTGTTCAAATATACATACCAACTTTGTAGGAAGATATTAAGGAAATGGGGATCATATATGTTGAAACAGAAGAGTTGATTAGGTAAAGGGTGGTGGATCTAACGATCACGATTTATTGATTAGATTAATTGGAGACGGGATGCAAAAAGGGGAAAATGGTTGTTACTTCGGGATGGGAAATCTGCGAGTAAGACAGCTATTAAAATTTCAGGAAAATGTGTTCATAGCAAGGTTCAGATAATAGGCAAACGACCAGGGGATTCCAGAAAATACCGGCTTGAATGTATTATAGCTAAACTATAAAAGTTGCGGAAACTGTTTCAGACTAAAGAATACCGGATCACAGATATTTGTTTTGCCTACATATCTATAATTATAAAGAACGTAAAGAAACAAAATGAACTAAAGAGGTTGAAGTGTACAAAGTAATATGCCTCGCTAGAACAACTTATCCCGAGAGCGTGTTTGAAATAACAAGATTAGCATAGCGTAGAAGATAGCAACATGCCACCGAGCGGTAACGCTGTGGCCTCGCATTCGGGAGGACGTGGGTTCGAAACCTGCCCGGTCATCCAGATTCAGGTTTCCCTAAATCACTCCAAGCGAACGCAGGGATGTTACCTTCAAAAGGCCATGACTGAATTCCTTCCCGTTCCTTGCCTCCAGGTCTTTCCCTGCTTTAATGACGTTGTCGAGGCGTAAAGCCTTAAACAAAAAACAAAAATATGTCTCAAAGTAATTATTACAGGCTGTCTGCAGTAAGGCGTCTATAATATCGGTGAATGAC
This sequence comes from Vandiemenella viatica, assembly GCA_031002005.1. Taxonomy (NCBI): domain Eukaryota; kingdom Metazoa; phylum Arthropoda; class Insecta; order Orthoptera; family Morabidae; genus Vandiemenella; species Vandiemenella viatica. The sequence goes on from CM061921.1 coordinate 106,770,717, forward strand.
AGGAGGGATAAGATTCGAGAAATAAGATGCCGTACTGATTCATTTATGTATCTCTTCTTTCCTCGTTCTGTTCGGGATTGGAATGCACAGAATTAGGATTAGTGCTTAGCACCCTCTGCCACCCACAGTATTTGTGATTTGCATAGATGTAGATGTAGAATGTCTCTTAGGATTTAGCAGCGAAAAGACAGATTGCATATGAAAGAATTACCTCGGATATCATCAGGGTGGCGAAAGCAAACGTGGGCTCCTGGAAGACTACTATGAGAAAATATAAACGCCCGGTGACAACGTTACTCAACTGTTTCACAGCAGTAAAAAAAAGAGAGCAATGAGACCACAAGGCAACGCCATTTTTGGCGTTGATTATCTCGATGGAAAGATTTGATTTTGATCAAAGATCCTTCCATAACTATTTTTATAGACTACAATTGCCTGTTACCCCGAAATGCGACTCCTCTGTTGAAAGTTGGATGCGTGAACCGTCTTTCCTTTACTGACTATAAATTTAAAAGCAACATTAACTTAGTGTTTTTGGAAATATAAAATCTTAAATATTTTTCCATGCTCATGTAAGTAACATTTTACCTGAAGAACGCAATGAAATTCCCGTCGATTTCTTAAGAAACAATGGTATTAAGATTAGATTAACTTGTACTCAGATCTTCTTGTATCCCTGATATAGGTAATCGAGATGCTGCAGTGTGCGTTGTTGCAATTCTAATTTGTTTCTTTTCTTTTTATACATAAGCGGGCGTCCATTAATGTCGTTAGGTGTTTTTCCGGGATTCCGGCTTCTCATGCTTCCAAGTGCAGCTATACCCCCACTTTTCGACGAAATATCCCCCTAAAGTTGACTTTCGCGTCGTTTGTGGACCTTTTTTCTTTTTAGCTCTACAGTTCTACAAGAATTTTAAAACCTCACGTGAAATTTCCGTTGGATCCCCCCCCTCCCCCTTAGTGAGATCTCCCCCATTTCACATCACGTAATTAATGATTAATGGACGCCCCCTAAGCAGTTAGCATGCCAGTAATGATATTAAAACATGGGAGAGAGGATAGGGCTGAAGCAATTCGAAAAAGACCACGAGTTTAACCTCATCAGGGACATTAGCACAGATGTGTACGTTGGTTCCTAAGTTCAGTTTCTCTACTTATGATAGTTCATGTATCATCCAGTGGCTACTGTGTTTACAGTATGCCCTTTGCAATGACATAACCTGATACCAGGTTGGAGTATAGGCATACTACCTTAACTGAAAGTTCACTTGAAATAAAAGTTCTGTTGAATTTGACGAAATAATTTTAAATTGATCAAGTGCCTGCCTGGAACTCAACTAAAATGCTTAATGGTCGCCACCAAATTTGTTTAAACCACAAACTTAGAAAAGGTTTTCAGTCTACTACCAAATCACAAAAAGTTCATTTTCATAAAAATATGAAGTTTATTTTCAAAGTCACATTTCCAAAATTTAGCATTCTACAGTTGAGTAGGCAATCGAACAAACGTTTCCAGAAAAATTGCAGATTGTGGAGAGAAAGAATACCAACCGAACCCCTTTAGGAAATTTATAAGTTCATAATAGCTCTTAATACGACACGATAGCAAAACAAGTCATCATGGACGACACATGCTTCCAGCCCAGCTAGCTCCCGGCTTCAAACAGACCCGCACCTCGGCAGATTTACCTTACATTTTTGTCTGATATATTCATTAAATCCCGAGAAGAGCGAAAAGTACCTTCAGACTGGAAAATAGCGCAAGTAACTCCGATTTTCAAGAAAGGTGATCGAAGCGATCCTGGGAACTATCGTCCCATATCTATAACATCTGTTTGTAGTAGAGTTATGGAGCTTATTATATGCTCGAACATTATGAATTTTCTAGATGAAAATAATTTGCTTACAACAAATCAACACGGATTTCGGAAGAAAAGATCATGTGAAACACAGCTGGCCCTATTTACACACGACGTAATTAAAGTTATTGAGGCAGGTTCACAAGTAGATGCAATTTTTTTACATTTTTAGAAAGCCTTTGATGCTGTGCCACACAACCGCCTTTTAGCGAAGCTACGAGCGTACGGTATATCGGATCAGCTTTGTGAATGGATAAAGGATTTTCTAACTGGTCGATCGCAGTATGTCGTTGTTGAAGGAGAAAGTTCTTCTAATCTAGATGTTACATCGGGTGTACCTCAAGGAAGTGTAATAGCACCACTTCTTTTCTTAATTTTTATAAACGATCTCGGAGACAAAGTGAAAAGCCTTTTTAGATTGTTTGCTGATGATGCGGTTATTTATAGGGAAGTAAGGAATTTGGCCGATTGCTTAGAAATTCAGCGTGATCTGGATGTTATTTTGGCATGGTGCGTTGAGTGGCAACTCACACTAAATTGTAAAAAGTGCAAGACAATGAGCATAACCAACAAAACGAATCCGATTGTTCAGAAATACGAGGTAAACAGTTCAGTTATTGATATGGTGGATTCTATGAATTATTTGGGAGTAACAGTACAAAGGAACATGAAATGGGAATTGCATAAAATTGTAATGAACAAACAAAGGAGATAGCGTATAAATCTCTTGTGTGTTCACATTTGGACTACTGTTGTGCCATCTGGGATCCGTTTCGTAAGGGGTTGATTGAGAGTATAGAGAAAGTACAGAGAAGAGCCGCTCGATTCGTGACCGCTTGCTACAGTCCTTACGAAAGCGTCACAGAACTGATTAGTAGACTAGTCTGGGAGTCTCTGGTAGATAGACGATGCACGTTTCGTATAAACTTATTGGTAAACATGCGTACTCCCACTTTCACTTACGAGTGTAGTGAAATACTTCGTCCACCAACCTATTTGGGTCGGAATGACAGGAAAGATAAAATTAGAGAAATAAGCTGCCGCACTGATTCTTATATGAATTCTTTTTTCCCCTGTACCATTATTGACTGGAATGCACAACAAAGAGATTAGGTTTGGTGCTGAGCACCCTCTGCCACCCACAGTTTTGTGAATTGCAGAGTATATATGTAGATGTAGACATCGCGTTCCCGGAGTACAGACTGAAGACGAAACAAGAGACAAACCTCCTCTACGGGGTACCCGCTTATATAGCAAATCCGCGTGACATCGGGTATTCACTTACTTTCCCAAAATAGTGTAAAATGATCGAGATTATAGAAAATGTTCAGACTTTAACAGTATATAGACTTGTCGTCAAGGTACATAAAAAGTGTTTAGTTAGAATTTTCGAATGATTAGTTTGTTTATAAATGAATTTGGTTTAAATGGCGTATTGACACAACGTCCCAAGGTTCAGTGGGGGTTTTATCTGAATTTTAAGTACTTTTTTTTTTTTTTGGAAATCCTGCTGAATTTCAAATAATTTAACTAAAATTAGTGCCAGAGTGTTCTATGTTAATTCGTGAGTTTAATGGTGTAGATTTTATGAAAATCGGTGGCGAGATGGCTGAGTTATGAATTGAATAAGAAATCTGTTTAATTTAGTTTAGCAAACACTTGGTTTCTCGTTAATAATTCTTCTTCTATTGTTTTTATCGAAAAAGTAAAGTTACCGGAATTTTCTTTGATTTTAATTACGTGTTTTAAAAAGTTATTTTATCTATGGAAGTGGCTTGGTTCGATTACAAATACATCTCAAGTTAAACCACGTGTGTTTAATGACGAAATAATCTTTAAAATATCTATAAAATCTGTTCTACTGCATTGAATGTTCTGAAATTTATATATGTGATACTAGATTTTAGGTTTGTTTAGGAAATCTACTTTTTAGATAGAGAAATTACTAGGAACATATGATAAAAAATGTTAGAATTGGAAGTGCATTTATCGAAGTGTTTAAAAATTTATTTACGTTATTTACACGCCCGAAACTACGAAATTTTAGTGAATTTAGCTTTCTTTTAAATTATTATTATTTTAAAGTTACTTTACTTCATTTAAAAGTATTCAGAAATGCTCATGTAGCAAAAATCTGTTGTTTACAAGTTGAATGGTAATGGATTATCCTATTCCAGGTTAGTTAAAAGTTTCTTTATTATTATAAAAAGTTTATTTAGTTCTTTTATTAGATGTTATGAGTCTTTACTGCTTTTAAAATGGTTTATTTAATGAATTAGGTTACAGTATCAGCTTCTATATGAAACGTTCCTCCCATAACTTGTGATGAAAATTATATGGCTATTAGGAATCTTGCTCCCTCCCTCATGCTTTAAACTAAGCAAACTAGAATTTACCAAAATTCTAAGGTGCTTACACCTTGTCCTTTATACAAGTTGCAATAGAACTTATACTTGTACTAGTTGATTTAATAACAGACGATACAGTTTCTCGTATTTTTTACTCAAAGTAATTCGTCCTTGAAGTGGTTGACTATCCCCCAATGTGTTGCACCGCACAGTTAGTATTTCTGTGTCAGTGGAAATTTCAGTATGACTTCTTCAAAGCTACCTTATGAACAGTGTATTGATTTGGGAGCAGCAGGACATTCATGTGTTATGCACTGGAATCTGTTATCCAATTTCTATTTGAGACATCATTTTATTTTTTGCAGTGTACGAAGAACATTATCGAAATAGTTCAGAGTTTTAAAGTATGGCGTCCTGTACTCTTCTTGTATTACGTTTTGTCCATTAGAACCTTGGATGGTGTGCCTGATAATTGTGAAATTCAGAGGTATACTATGCAGACTGCGCCGTTATAGGCAGTCATCATTTGTATTTTAAAGATAGTTTTGAGCTCGCAGTAGTTTCCTGCGTGAATAAACGTCCCGAAGCTAGGTCAGTGTATCCCAATGTATTTTAGGAACTGACGAAGTGCCAAAGCGTACCCCTTGACTTATTGGTGAAGTAAACTAAATTCGTGTGCTATAAAAGTGTGTTGCTATGTAAATTCCGTCGTTTGCAGATCCTTAAATTGAGACCTGTTGCTTTAGTGCCATCCGCTTTAAGCAGCAACCTTGAGCGCGGGTATTGGAGGATAAAGGAAAATACATTATGCGAGGAGCGCACGACTGCGACGTTCGTGTCGGTGAACAACTTGGCACCCATACGTGCAACCAGTAATCTGAAAGACGGTAAACGGATTGTTTTAGCGAAGATATGCGATGTCAACCGGAATAATTTAGTTTAAAGGTCCATCAGTACTATTTTGGCGACGATGCACAACATACAGTACGTTTTCCTGCTTGCACATGTAGTTTATCCTAACGATGGAATATTTGTATTGACATCTGTCTGTGAAACGTGTAAAGTGTTTTTTGTGTAGTTTGAGGACCGTCTCAACATTCGCCTAGGTTGTGGTGCATCACTTGATCGTTTTACATTACCTTATGAATGTTAATATTAGTAACTGTGATTCTCTGCCTCGTTTATATAGTTTACTTATAATTAATGGGCGCCTTGGAAAATAATTCATACTAAAAATAATCTCTTTTGACTTATGAAACAGTGAACTCGGTTCAGTACAAACGATAGGAGAGATATTACTTCTATACGAAAGTTAACAAATGCACAAACGTTTATTTAACTTGAACTTTATACTTCTAATAATTTTTTTACGCCTGTCGTTCATAAAATGATTAAAAAACAGTTGACACAGTTAAATGACACGAAATTGGTATTGATTATAAAACAAAAACTAGCAGATCATTGTACAAAATGATGGCTCTATCTCAGTTAAAGATTCTGTCTTGTAATTCGCATCAGCAAGGCGTTCTCAGGTTTTAATGTTCAGATTTTGAGTTGCGGTGAGTGGATGGTTAAATAGAACACAACGTAACAGGTTAAAGAAGTTTGCCTGTACTGGAAAGTGCCCTCTTTCTAACTGGAAATTGTTAGAAATGAGGACTCTGTCGGAATTAGTCCTTCAGTCAGATTCCTTTGCATCATAATCACTTCATGTCGGACCCCGTTGCATATCTTTATAGAAGGTTCTGCGAAATTTTAAGACAGGTTTTATGCACTGAGATTCCATCTGCGCTTAGTTGCTGGCTTCGTTTTGATCATCCACGGTGGTTATCGAAATATACCGCACCTTATTTACAGCGGCAGTAACTCGCTCGATTTTGATTCTAAAGTGGATCCTTCCCAAAACCAAATTCTTTCCATGTGTTAGTTGTGACATCTGCCCCAACATGGAGAAAGTCTGTCCTTCCTCGCTAGTTACTATTCGAAATTAAAAGTGCAACACCCAGGCGGAGTTGTGATGAATGAAATTTGGCCCATAGTATCCCCATATGAAGAGTATTAAATGATTAAAATCTAAAGTTTTACATGTAATAGTATAATAATTACGGGCTATTTACTATGCAAAATTGCTATTTATTTTAGCGTATAAGTGGTGAACAGTGTGATCTAACATGACACTTTTTCTTCCATAAGTTCTTGTTGACCAAGTATGCCAAGGCGAAGAGTGACGACCCTCTACAACCAATTGTCTGAGAGAGAGGGGATTTTCGTGTTTGAAATGGGTGCATCATGTCCTGAAATCTCCCGAAGGAATGGCCGTAGTGCAGTGTCAGTATACAGACTTGTTACACAGTCGATGAAAGAAGGCTCTATTACTTCTAAAGCAAACACAGATCCATACAGAAATCCAAAAGCTCGTGATTATCGCCAAATTGCGTGTGTTGCTTGCAGACCAGATCCAAGCAGTGGTTACAGAAAAGTTACGACGATTGTAAACCAATTGCTTAAAGCTGGGTTACACTCTGACTAGGGATTGCAATCCAGCGAAGCGGGATCCCGCATCATTAGGCAGTCTGGCGGATCCCGCACAAAATTATGCGGGTCCGCAATCAGCAAAATCCGGTGAATATGTGTGTCAGTTTGCGTGACTCGCTGCCCCACTCGGTCTCTATCGAATGTATTGCACTGTTTGCCTGTACCATTGCAGTTGGCATTTGACTCGTGTGAACAAACATTTGTTTTTGTCAACCTTCGCCATTCTTAGTAAATAGATCCGCATTTACGTATTCATTAAATCTTACGTTTGTTTTGAGCACACATTTCCGTAATTTAGTACCATTAGTATTTTTTATGTGTCTCACTCGTCACCTGTATTTGTAGATAAAATAATTGACAACTTCTTATATTTTCGGCTGAAACTTTTATTATTCGTTGATACAAAACTAATGTTATTGTAATTTTGACGATTGCATCCCTATTTATTTAGCAGTTATCAAAAGGCAATTGTATATTCTTTGACTTATTGTTGTTCTGGCCGCCGCCTCAATGTGTTTGAAATACATGTTCTTTGACGAAAGCCGCCTGGTGTCACGTGCCGCTTTGGTTTTCGATTAATCCCTCTTGGGTGGAAAATCGCCACAATACATTGTTTTTGAGTGAATAGCATGCGTCCTTTCAACTCCTCATTATTTCGACTAAAGGCAACAAAAGTTATAATGAAGTTTACACGGGTGTGTCGCCGAATTGTAAAAACACCATGCCTCCGCCGTCTTCAAGCGTGAAATTTCGTGGTTTTTACAACGCAATCCGGCTATACACCCGTGAGGACTTCATTGCTATTATACGCCGAGAAAGTCTCCTTTCTTACATATATAAAATAATTTCCACTCTAAAAAAGTCGTTACGCCACTTAAAGTAAAACTGAAATACTTGACAGTTTATGTCTTGGTGAGTAGTTCCTTTTAATAACAATGACTCAACTATAAGATAAATCAAGAAATCAGGAGACAGAGTAATGTATCCCACGAAACAATTCTTGTAAAAATAGATCACGTTTCGTGCTTGTGCAGTGAGAGAAAGTTATGAAATCTACTTCTGAGCTAAGTCTAAAGTTAAAAGTGTATATTCACTTCAATTTATGAAATAGAATGCTTTCTCTCGGTTTTATAGATCGTTTATTTAGAAAAAAAAAAAAAAAAAATTCTGGTGACTTGCCCACTATGCATACCATGTTTTCAAACTGTTATAACTTATTGTAAGGCACATAATATAACCTAAGACTGAATAATTTGCACTTTAATTATTTATTTAAAAATTGGTTTAAATTTTTTAAAATGTCAATCTCTAAATATAATTAGGACATGCTAAAAAAAATTGTCATTTAGCGGATTAAAATATTTTTAACTGTTAATTTTTGTAATTTAACATAAAATTGATTTATTAATTTAATTAACAGACGTTTATTGTTTAATTTGTTAACACTTTAAATAAATATGTTTTAAAGATATGCGTTTGAAAAACTATTATCGCCATTCCGGCGGGATTGGCGCAAATCCCGCAAAAATCCCGCGGGATTGAAAACACTGCGGGATTGCAATCCTTAACTCTGACCCCTGTGCAATATGTTCCATTAATCTGATTTCATTGCCAGCATCGTCTAACCCGGTGTAATGCAAATGGACACGTGAATGGCGTACATTTGTGTTTAGAGACGAGTCTCGATTTTGTCTGTGGCGAAGTGATAATCGACAACATGTACGCGGGTGTAGTGGAGAAATGGCTTAGCCTGCTGTGAATTCAAAACGTCACACAGGTCCAGCCACTGGTGTCATGAGTTGGGGGCAATCAGTTTCGACAGCAGGACTGCGTTGGTTATTGTTGAAGGCACAATGACAGTCCACTACTATGTGGACGGGGTGCTGCACCCTATTGTGATACTCTACATGTCCACAATTCAAAACGCATCTTCCAACAGGATAATGCCCGTACTCATACACAAAGCTTTTTTTTATTATGGCATTTGGCAACGGAGGCCATACAGCCAGCTCTATGTAATTATTATAGCTTTTCAGTGTGTAAGTCGTCATCCAGTATATATATTTTTTCCGATGTATGGACGCCACAGGACGGACAGGACATTCACACAGACACACAACACTTAAACATCCATGCCCACGGCCGGATTCGAACCGGCGGCCTTCGGCACGCGGAGCTAGCACTCTAGCCCTCTACGCTACCGAGGCCGGCTACACAAAGCTTGCAAGGGGCTACGATCACAGTTATTTTTCCTCATTAGAGCAAGTCTGGGATGCCAGGAGTAGACACATTCGATCAAACTGTGCAACAACTGATTACACAAGACATGCAGGCATACCCCGGGAAGACATCCGAACACTTATTGATTTAATGCCGTCAAGGATTCACGAATGTATAGGTGCTCAAGGTGGGTGCACTTCTTACTGACAACTGCATCTAAAGATAATAAACTTAGCCTGATCCATATTCAATTTGTTGTCATTTCTTCTGGTATAACCCTGGATATTTCTACAAAGTTTCCTAAAATACCACCATTCCTGTCTGGGTGTAGCACTTTTAATTTCCACCAGTGTAGTTTCTTAAAAACGTAACTTAGTCCAACACCCGAAGTTTGGTTGGATCCTCCCGTAGGAGGCATACTAAGCCATTGTGTCAGATGTAGGACGGCCAGTTCCTTTCCTCTGGGACCTACAGTTTAACTGGAATCCGAACCAGGGAACGACCTGGCATAGCTCATAAGATCAAACACAACTCTTAAAAATTCCTATGCCGACCCGAATTTGAACTTCTCGAAAGCAAGCGTCTGACGGTAATCACTGAGCCACTGTAGTTTCTAAAATGATTTGGCCTGACACTCCGCCGCTTGCATTGTGCATTGGACTTCGTTACCCCAATCGTGGGAAACGTTTAGACTACGAGAAGTAACAGGCAATAAACAATATTAAATAGATAGGTTGTACTATTGGACGATTAAATTCGTGTTCCCTTTTTCTTTATTTCTCAGCTTCATCGCGTTAGTATGAAAAACTAATTTTACTTCAGATTTACCCTACGCTGTAAAATGTACAAAATACAACTTCAAAAACGATTTCTTCTCTGCAGCTTATTAATAGTGCCTCAAACTCGTTATTTTTAATTTTTTTTCAAAAGTCTCTTTAATCTACATCCAGCCTTTTTACATTTACTGTTTTTGTATAGTATTTTTTTTATTTTTTTTTTTTTTTTTTACTTTTTTAGTCCATTCTTTTGTCATATTTACACATCAAACTTCTTTGTTTTACAATTATGTAAATATGATTCTCTTCTATGGTGTGGCCTTAAACACAAACTTAAAAAAAAAATCAATTTTACTCGTTTACGAAGGTGAGCGCGTTTCATTACCTGTCGATAATCCACATCACAAAAGATATAATCGTGATGTCTTTAAGCCCCTTTTAAAATGACGCGTGCTACATACTACAACACTCCTCTCACAGAACTGTTGTAAGATTCTAATTACACTGCCACAGTAACTTTCATTTAACTTGGTGAATATATAAAAATATTACCAATTGAGGCTCTCTTCGAATAATTAGCCTTACTGGTAATTTACGGAGACTAGCAACTACATTTGGAAACTAAATTGAATCACGAAACCAGTGACATTGGCGTTATAGGGGCTTAAAAATGCGCCAGATACACATGGTGAATGCCGGGATTATTCCTTCAATAGGCCATGGCCAAATTCCTTCCAGTGACCTCGACGTTAACGAGCCGCAAATCGTGAACTAAATAAAAATTCGGGGAAGCGCTTGATACTGGAAGCCGCGGCTGAAGCCTGCACCAACAATACATTATACAGTGTTAAAATATTAGACAAGTGTCAACATATGTATAAACATAACACATTTTGATAAAATCAACCGTTGCTTGCTAGTAGCGCGAAAATGGATTTGCCCGTAGAAATATCAGAATGTTGCCCGACTAAAAAAAATCAATATTATTTCTCACAGACGATTCAACGAGACCAGTAAACTCCAAATGATCTTCACAGTTTCTTATTTGATTTGATTTATCTCTGATGCAAAGTGTTTCTGTTCACAGATCGATTATACTTCGTGACACTGAGGACTTGCGTCAAACCTAAGTCCACAGCCAACACGCATTACTTCAGCATAGACGATGAACTCGTCTACGAGAACTTTTACGCTGACTTTGGGCCTCTCAACCTAGCCATGTTGTTTAGGTACTGCCAGAAACTGAACAGAAAGCTCAAGGTAAGTTTAGGTGGTGTTGAACAGCATGCTATGCATTGGGAACTCTCGCTTGATATGAATGTTGTCATTATTTCTTCTTTGTTGCTGCATTGTTGCATCAGATTTCCTCTTCCTTCAGATTTGGCGTGTGTGACTTCTTTAACTGCTAATGATCTGGGTCAGCTTTTCGTCTATGCGAAAACTCCCTCTCATATTCTATGGCTTTTTTGTTGTTGTTGGGGTTCCGTACTGTCACATGTACTCTACTATAGAGCATTGTACTCTGTTTCATGTGCGAATTATTTTATAATCTACAAAAGTAATAGAGTACGTTAAAATACTATTTTTTTATAGCCAACACGCATTGTCACCTCATTGATTGGCTTTTTTGCGTAAAAAAAAATAGTATCCGAACGGAACCTTGGGACCGAGCGTTGTGGGTGAACGGTTAACGTTCTGGCCTCGCATTTGGGAGGACGCGGGTTCGAATCCCCGTCCGGGCATCCAGATTTGGGTTTTCCATGGTTTCCACAAATCACTCCAGGCCTGGATGCTTCCCTCAAAAAGACCATGGCTGAATTCCTTTTAGTTCCTTGTCCCCAGTCCCATCCCGCCTCTAATGACCTTAGCCGTCGACGAAACGTAAAGCCGTAACAAAAAAAAAAAGGAACCTGTGATTTTTCAGTCACTCGGCTGCATTAGACCGAATATGTCGTGTGCAGTGGATAGCGTTGCCAGGTGTCCCGATTTGCGGGGGACGTCCAGATTTTCGGGGGTGTGGTGACGCGTCCCGATTTATCCTTGATCGGGACGCCAAATGTCCCGATTTTTGAACTAAATGATAATCACTATAGCAAAAAATGAAATCGCGTCACACGTTCGAGATGCATTGCACCCAACCAGCAATGCCATTCACGGCCTATGATACAACTGTCCTCACTAACCTTGAGCGCGGTAATAGTTCAGTGAACTAATTTCTGGAGCGCTGAATCGGTTACAGGTCTCCCTTCCACTGCTAGGTTAGAGTACGCTCCTTCTATTGTGTTTGAATCGAAATGCATTGTCCTGTGTATTGCCTCGGGCCACAGCGTTCGTGCTCACCCTTTCTTTCTTGAAACTCTAGCTCTTACTTGCTGGAGACGCGATCTCGCTTTTAACTCATTTATTCGTCGTTCGTCCGTTGACTGGTTGAATTCACTTGAGTTTCGTTCGTAGTGCAGTTTTAATTAATCAAGGCACGAGATATAAACGTTTCTGTGTAGGCTGTGTTAGAACTATTTATACAGTAAACTAGCCTCTAAACCTGTCAAAAATTACGCGTGAAACGAATTTTCTGGCAATTCATTTCTTTGCTGTTGCCTATATAAATATAATTGTTGTTATTTAATGCTCATAACCTTATTTTATAATTTGTACATATTTCTGTTGTAGTTTACACAGCGATACAGATGGAACGTGTACTGAATTAATCATGTAAGAATTAGGGAACTAATAAAATTAAAAATAAATTAGAAATTCCAAAACCTTATGCTGTAGTGCGTGATATTGGTTTCAATCCTGGTCCAGGTCTCATTCAGCACGATAAATACGGAACTACTTCCATCCGTATGAAATAATAACTTCAGTAACTCGGCGCTTCTGAAAGCAGGTTAAATTATTTATGAAACTAAATTCATTGTGAATTATTATGTACCAAAATTGTCTCAGTTGTCAATCCGGTCCTATATGCATTTCGACATAAACACAACTTTTACGAATATTGCTGTTCAAAATTCATAGTTTCTATTACCACTATATGAATATGTTCACTATATTTCGATCTAAATTTGACCCACTGGAAATATTTACATATGTCTGATATAGTGACATCAGTAATAAAAGCAACTAATAGTTAATTTATTGATTTAAACGCAGTACATACTTTAATTTCAATGTTTCAGCAAATCATTTCTTTGAGTATATTGTAACAGTGACTTAAAGTATCTACATCGAATATAAATATTTTGCAAACCCGTCAATAAATGACGTGTTGAACGCAGTATTTCAGCAATTCGTTTCTTCGCTAACTAAGTATAATTTTCATCAAATAACGCTCATAATCTTGAAAATGATGTAATGTAGATATTCATTTGCTTACTGTAACAACGGTATCGCTGTACACAGAGTATAAGAAAAATCTACATTGAACAAATTTTAATTAAGAAAAAGCAACTTATAATTAATATGTTGATTATTATGGAATACATACTTTTTCATTTAGTGTGTTGGCAGCTCATTTACACGTGGATGCTTAGATAAATAGATCTGTTATTAAATAACGTACATAACCTCGAATATATTCGGTCGTTGTTGGTTGGACAGCGGAGGCGGGAAGCGTTACGTCAGAGCGTGACAGACATCGCTACATCGTGACCAAGATTAGCGTTTTATAAGAATATATTCCTCCATATTATACTAAGTCTGTTCATGTATTTTTAAGATTTTCAGGAATTTGGGATTAAGTTTTGTATTTTGGTATAGAGTTTATTCTCTTCGATTTAGTAATATGTATATGCGTGCGCGATTATACTTATTGTAATTCGAGATTGAATAAATTTTTTCGGTGAAGGTTTATTGGTTGTAATCTAATGGTCGGAAGGCAAAATGGAAGAGAGCTTCTATTTGTATCGTGTGCCAATTTGGTATGTAAATACGTGTGTTGTTGCTGGAAAAATATATACTTTTTTTCAGAATCCTATCACAATGAGCGATTTGGACACCAATTCCGAATCAAAAAACGATGCTCCTACGAGTACTCCGAGACAAAAAAAATCAAGGAAGAACGTATTTTTTCCTTAATATTCGGAGAAAAAGTTATTCGTTCATCAAAAACTGGCCCAAATAATAAATATAAAGCTGTACACTGTACCAAAAACAATTTAGCATATGTCACGGTGGCAGAAATGGTGTAGAAACACCCAGAAATGTACCACAAGATGAAAGAAGTGCCAGTTTGACAACGTCACTGAAGATATTTTTAAACATCTATAAAATAAGCACCCAAGAAGAAAAAGTGATAGCTGCTGACTCGATTTTGAATCGAAACTGGATCTTACTTTGTATAACGATTCTAAAATTGTCCAGAAATTGTCACTTGGAAGAACAAAGATTAGTAGGATTTCACATAATGTTTTAGATTCAGTATCAAATCAAGAAGCGAACGAAACTCTTTTATAATGTTGCTACAGGTGCTCCGATCACGGTGGGAACAAAATTTTTCACCGATGATAAGATTTTACAGCCAACTACAGATTAAAAAACTTGCGCACTTAATTTTTACACGAATGGAGCTTCATCAGCCACATATAAATTTTAGTGACACGATTGAGGAATCACACTATTAGTTAAATTCCTTCCCGTTCGTTGGCCCTAGTCCTTTCACGCATTTAATGATTCGACTTGGACGAGGATTAAAGCCGGAAGCAAAAAAAAAAAAAAAAAAAAAAGTAAAACAAATCCCATTTATTTCAATCCAATTTTTCTGCATGATGATTCTTTCTCTTACGCGTCATTGGTTGATGTCAGTGAAAAACTAAAAATGAACACGTCGTTATAAGCTTTATACTAGCTTGACCTGTATGAATTTAACGGAATATTTCAATTCAATTTTCACCCACTTCCAGATGTCCAATTTGTTTGAAATTTTGCAAGCAAATTAAGAACTGGTGACAATGCAATAATTTCATAGCTATGTCCTGATATTCTAATTACTATGACAGTAACAATATAAAAACTTTGTGAATGCAGTGGAATATTTCAATTCAATGTTCACCCATTTACTGACGTTCGAATTGTTTGAAAATTTGCACAAAGAAGGTGTGAAAATACAATAATTTCATAGCTGTCTCCTATTCTATTTCTTTGACAACAACAATAGGAAAGTAACAGAATCTGTCAATTCAATTTCCCCACTTTCAGATATACGAATTGTTTGAAATTAAGAACTGGTGATAATATAATAATCTCATAGCCAGGTCCTGCTATTTCCATTATTTTGACAGTAACAATAGGAAAGTAACAGAGTCTGTCAATTCAATTTCACCCACATTCAGATATATGAATTATATGAAATTTTGCACACATATTAAGAACTGGTGACAATATAATAATTTCATAGCTATGTCCTGATATTCTCATTACTTTGACAGTAACAATAGCAAAGTTGTTGAATGTAATGGAATTTGCAGTTGAATTTTAACCCACTTCTAGATGTCCGAATTGTTTGAAAGTTTACACATGTATTGAGAAGCGATGACAGTGCAATAATTTCATAGCCATGTCCTGAAATTCTCATTACTTTGGCAGTAACCATAGAAAAGTGGCTGACTGTAATGAAATCTTGGAATTCAATTCTAACCCAATTTTAGATGTCCAAATTGATTGAAATTTTGCACGTGTATTGAGAACCTGTGACAGTAAATAATTTCATAGCTATGGACTGGTATTCTTGTTACTTAGACAATAACAATAGAAAAGCGGTTGAATGTAACGAAATATTTCGTTTCAATGTTCATCCACCTACTGACGTCCGAATTGTTTGAAATTTTGCACACATATTGATATCAGTGACAATACAATAATTTCATATGTATGGCCTGAAATTCCCATTATGAACTAAAAATTTGAAAATGAAATTATAGTTTAAAAAACTAAAATACAGTCTTTTGTAGCAATGAAAACTAAAAGATTAAAAATAATCTTTAAATATAAATATTTTGTTCAACAGCACTAGGATGTCCCACAATTCAGTATAACTTTTTTGAGTAAGCTTAAAATAAGAATAAAGTCACTGATTAAAATGTTGACTTTAATGTAAAAAAGCATGGGGTGCTCTCTATTTGTGCATATTAACTCTAAGAATACTGATATCTAGCACCCCACACTTTTTCATTTAAGTTTACTTTTTAACCAGTAATAATATTCTTATTTTAAACTTAAGTTAGTTGGTTGGATCCTCCCGAAGGAGGCATACTAAGCCATTGTGACAGAGGTAGGACGGCCAGTTCCTTTCCTCTGGGACCTACAGTTTTACGTGGAATCCGAACCACGGAGCGTCCTGGCATAGTTCATATGATTAAACACAACTCTCAAAATTCCTGCGCCTGCCGGGATTCGTGCCCGGGGCAGGAGCAGCGAACCGTTTTGAAAGCAAGCGCTTAGGCACTGAGCTACCAGAACGCTCTGTTTTAAACTTATTCAAAAAAGTTATACTGAATTGTGGGACATACCAACTCAGTTGAACAAGATTTTTGTATTTAAACATCATTTTTATCCTTTTAGTTCACATTGCTACAAAAGCGTGTATTTTAGGGTTTTAAACAATAATTTTATTAGATATGGATAAACATATTGAGGAAGTTTGTAATGTTAAAGATGTTGTGGATGCAGCAGTGCAGAGAAAAAGTTTGTCTGTTGCAAATATTATAACTACGTTAAAAAAAAACAAAGCTATGCTAGAAGCAGTAAAATCTAATATAAAATAAATTTTTTTTAACACACATGCTTTAGACTTATTAACAGCATAAACAAATACTTAGAATCCAACTGCTAAATACTGTTTTTTCCATGATATTTTGTTATTTATCGTAGTCAACAAGTCTGACTATTACTATAATGTGTAATGTAATTATAAGCTCGTATCATATGATAGATACCTATAGAAATTATCTATGTCCTGCCTAAATTATAAAAATAAACATGAACTATTGTTTTTGGTTATCCCGATTTTAATCAAACCGAACCTAGCAGCACTAGCAATGCCTTCTCATGTCATGGGATTAATCGGTTATATTCGGATACAGTCGGCTGACCACTTACTTTTTATTCAAATAGTTTCTTGTTTTGTGGACTGTGCAACTGGCCCACTGATTTGACATGTGTACTGTGTTGTGTTCGATATGAACATTTTGTGTGTTATTATTGAAGCTTTAAATCTGCGTAAATGGCAAATTTCTATGGACCATTTGTATGAAGAAAAAAATACTGCTGAATGAGTTGCATTGAAAGCATAAAAGTTTTACTAAATGTGACAACTTCTCAAAAATGGCAGTAAGTATACCATAGATGTGAAGATTTTCCAAATATATCTAAATTTTTTTCTTTTATCTTTATGTGTCACTTGTGTGTTCATTGAAAGAGGTCCCCCCCCCCCCCAACATGCAGAGATGATAGAAACAAGTCTTCACTCAACACAGTATGAGCTCGTCATATATTTCAAATATGGACTGTACGGATGCTGAAGAAGTGTTTAGGAAGAATAAGTATTTGTTGAGAGTGTCATAAAGCACAAACATAAATAATAAAGCACTGTTTCTCTACACAGTGTTTTTGCCATCCCAAAACCGAGACACTTTTTATCTTCTTTCAGAATTTTCTTGAAATGTAAATGTAATTGAGGTAAGTCATGAGAATCCCCATCTAAATCTTTTTCGCTTGCAGTTTCTTCACATAAATCATATATCTGGCCACAAAACACCCATGGAAAGATTTGCTTCTGTTGATATTAACATGCACCCGACATTGAAGTTACTACTGTGATAGTATTTTGTAGTGGATGCAGTATTGATTGTTTGGTTATGCGAAGAGCATTGTCTTATCAGCCACGATTCCCAATGCATCGCTTAATAATATATTTATTAGCTTAGACTGTTGGACTGGCACTAATTCAGTTAACCTGGGATAAAGTTTTGATGCATTACAGGTTTTGAGATTTTCTTTCTTACTTCTGTGAAGTATTACTGAAGCAGGATGCCTTAACATTATGAAGAACTAGGTGGATTTTAGATCTGCAAGAGTGTTGTGTGTGTGTATATATATATATATATATATATATAAATATTTTGTTTGTTTCACAGTACTCTGTGTAGTTTAAACATCATTATTTTCAACTAACAATGTATCCTTGAATTTTTTGGTACATAAAGTATCATTTTATTTTTGGGAAATGTGTTTTTCATTTTCTTTTTACTTTTCTGTCTCTTTCTTCTTATTTTCTTAACTAAATGGAGTCCTTGGAGAAACAATCCCTAGTCCTCCTCAAAAGACAACAGTAATAATGTGTAATGTGGTTGGAATAACAACAAAGTAGACCATGACTGCGATTAAGCGTTTTACCTGGTGCATTCGTCTTCCCAGAACTTTGTACTTATGTAGTTGTTCACCTTACCCCATAACCAATTAATTTAATCCAGTGGATAATATGTTATTTAGCTTTTAAATAAGTAATGCAGCTGTTGCTTGTCGGGGAGGAAATACCAGGTAAGTGGAAAATACTTCTAGAATTCTGGAAATGAAAAATCTATACTCTTTCACTTCCTAAAAAAAGTAGCATATCGTTGGTAGTCCTCTATGAGTGAATCCATTTGAAACATTTGTATTCTTAACATAGAATAGCATTACTTCATTGCTAATTGCTTTGCATTGTTGCACAGACTGTGTTAGCAGCTGTTTTGATGGTTATACACAGTGTTCAGTCTGCTTAGTCATAACATTAGCAAATAGAACGATCTGATATAAAAATGTAAGTTTACACAGGATGTCGAAACAATGGAGAGGTAAGTTGTCTGTTGTGTGTCTCTTTTTGCCAACTCTTTTCCCTTTCCATCCAATTACATGTTCTTATTGTCATTTATGATAACCGACTTTGGGTTGCAGGTTAGTACCCATTCGGTTAAAGTAAATACAGTTTTTAAATGTTTCACAGATTGCTGCATGAAAGTGCTTAAAGTTGTAGAATCCCATGTAGCGCCAGAAGAATACAATTACAATTTCCGAATTTTTTTATCGTAGAGCTGTCAGTTTTTGTTTCACCAGTAGCTTAGTCTTCCTTTAGTTTGTTTACGATCTTGCTGCTTCTTGTAATATAGCTCCTACAATCCGTTACAAGATAACGTAATTAATAGTTTTACTTCTTACGGAAGCCCAAACAGCAATAAACCATCATCACAAATTTATAATTGATTAGTTTTTAATAATAAGTTTTAATATGCTGAAACTATTCCAAGGTGCTTCTAATGACAGGGAATCCTTAAAAATGTTGTTTTTCGCTTATAACTGCTTTAAAGTAAGTGCTTATTTGCTATGTTTTCATTAACGGGTTAATTTAGAATCCTGAATTGAGGGAATAAAAGTAAGGCCATAAATGGGGGAAAATATTCCACACAATATTCTCCCGCGTGTGACGATCGGAAATCTGTTTGCTCATGTGTTAGGAGATGGTAGCAATATTTTGAAAATTAGACAAACAAGCTCTGATATTTTTTAGTTACTTTGCTACTGCAGGAGAAGGAGAGAAAGGTAAGGCAAATGCCGCTTATCTGTAGTTAAAGTTAACACAAGAGTACCTAATAAATTTGCTTAATGCAGTTCCAGACGTTGACTGTGTTATTGTGTCTTGCTTAGTGACCGACCGAAGATTCGGTTTAGTCCAAAAAAATCTAGTTTGGGCCACAGTTTCGGTTTCGGCCAAAAATAGGCCGAAACTTCGGCCTTTCCGAAACTATTAACTAGGATTTATTTATGATTAGAATTATGTAAAGTAAAAAGAGGTTATGTTTGATTCAGACATTACTTACCTACATTTTTAGGTTGATGGATTACCCTTTGTACACGTATTTTAATTTTAACCACCCAGACAACTACCTGCTGTGATTTAACTGTGTGTTGATTTTAACCGTGAGAGAGCGCGTATAGCTCGTACGAATTGTCATCTCGCATACTACCTATGAAAATTCTCGCCTAGACAGGAATTCGAACCAGGGACCTTTCGATCCCCGGTCAGACACCTTAACTACTGAGCTACCTGACCGATCCTACATCTGCTTGGTGAAAATGTAGAAAAACTGCTTTTCTAGCGAACAATATAAGACCGTTTAATGACGAATACTGAAATTAATTAGTAAATAATAATAATAATTCGTTTTTTTCTTTCGATTTTATAACTGTTTTTCAAATTAAGTACTTGACTGTTTTATTAATTAATTATTGTAATCTTTGTTGAGACTGATTATTAGGTAGATTTATTTCTTTGTTGGGACTGATAATTGGGTAATCACCAAGTGCTACGTAAAAAATCTCGGCAAATAAAATATTTAGTGAGACATTGTGATTAATTTTTTATTATTCGAAATTATAAATTAATCATATAAATATTGTGAACACAATTAAAATACTCAATTTATAATGAGTCTGTATTTTATATCTATGTGTTGATTTTTAACAACGTTTATTTACAAGGGTGAGTCTTTAACATGCTTATTATTTTTCTTCGTGTTAAATTGTTAATATAACATAAATAAAGCATTATTTTTGTTACGTACTTCATTTATCATTTTAATTCCATTTAACACAAGTTAACTGTCTGTATATGTCTAAAACTACAATTAAATTCAGTATACAACAGAAATTTTAACATGTCTGAATAAGTTTCGGTTTCAACTGAATATCCTGTTTCGGTCGGACACTAGTCTTGCTATATCTGTTCTATTTCGTTCACCAATGCATATTGTCAGGATACATCTCCCGACAGATACAGCAAATAGGTAGCGACTATTTTATAGGTGAAAGAAAAGTAATTGAAAAAATCTGTCTCTCGGGCAGAATCTCAGTCTGTCCGTGCATAATAGTATAATAACTTCTCTTGATAATCCGCAAGGTACTGTTGTGCTCAGCGGAAATAACATCAAACGTTTCTTCGCTGCATTAAACGTGTTTTCTGAAGTGAGATGTTCTCTTGGAAATTTAATATAATTGTCTGATGACATATGATTGTGGGCGTGTTCATGATTAATAGAGACTGCTATGGGAGAAATAAGAAAAAGAATCCGTCTGGAGCAGCTGCTGGTTATTAGCTCGTCCGAGAAATGGTTCAGGGAAAACAGGAAAGTTGGTTCTTTCCTTCTTTGGTCTTAGGTCTCAGCTCTCTACCCGCTCACGCCATCGTGTGCTTTAGAATCCCTCACGCCTTTTCATGGTCCATAAAATACTAATTTTTGCCAACATCTCTGACTCGCAGCCAAACACGAATATGCGAATTAATGGTTCTTGTGTTGCATCCGAAGATTCGGAAAATCTGTATATCAAGAAATAAGGGATTGCTAGGCAAAGGTTTTGCTTATCTCCTTAAACAACAAATTTGAGCTCGCTGTTCAGAGACGTTAAGCAGTTAAAAAAAAAAAAATTTGAAGGCAAAAATAGTATTGGATTCTTTGCTGGTAGGTGCATGAAATACGTCAAATATTTTCCGTCTTTTCTTTTTTGCTGTCGTCAGTCTTTAGACTGGTTTGATGCAATCCTCCATCCCTTCTTATCCTGTGCTAACCTCTTCATTTCTACATACCCCTTACAACCCACGTCCTCAATTATCTGCTTCATATATTCTAATCTCTGTGTACCTCTACAGTTCTTGCCTTCAACTGTTCCCTCCACTAACAAATTAACCAATCCAGCATGTCTCAAAATGTGACCTACCAGCCTGTCTCTTCTTCCTGTAAGCTTCTTCCATAAACTTCTTTTTTCACCCATCATTTCCAAAACTCGTTCATTTCTTACTTTGTCTGTCCACCTAATTTTCAGCATTCTTCTGTAGCACCACATTTCAAATGCTTCAAGTTTCTTTCTTTCCGGTATTCCTAAAGTCCATGTTTCGCTACCGTAAAGTGCTGTACTCCACACATAGAGTTTTAAGAAGTTCTTTCTAATTCCTAGATCAATATTTGAAACTAAAAGGTTTCTCTTTTTCATGAAGGCTCTTTTTGCTAGTGCTATTCTGCTTTTAACATCATTCCTGCTTCGGCCATCGGTTGTAATTTTGCTTCCCAAGTAAGAGAACTCACTCACTTCTCCTATTGCATCAGATCCTATTTTTATATTTAATCTGCTAGTATTGGTGTCATTTCTGCTACATTTCATCACTTTTGTTTTACTTTGATTTATATTCAGTCCAAAATCTTTCTTCAGTATTTTGTTCATGCCATTCAATAATTTCTCAATATTCTCAGCCCTCTCTGCTAATAAGACAATGTCGTCAGCAAATCGTAGCATGGTACTGTTTTTTCTCCCTGAAAACTTATGCCACATAGAAATTTTTCTTTGACTTTCTTCATTGCTTCTTCTACATACAAGTTGAATATTAACGGGGATAGACTACAACCTTGTCTCACACCCTTTTCAACTGATGCATGTCTCTCGTGATTCTCTACTTTTATTACAGCCACTTGATTCTTATATAGTTTATAGAGTATTCTTCTATCTCGATACTTTAGACCTGACTTCTTTAAAATTTTGAACATCTTGTCCCACCTAACATTATCAAAAGCTTTTTCTAAATCAACAAATGCCATAAAAGAATCTTTGTTTTTCTTGATCCGCCCTTCAAGTATTAATCTTAAAGACAGAATTGCTTCCCTTGTACCGATTTTTCCTAAACCCAAACTGATCTTCACCTACTATCTCTTCTACTACCCTTTCCATCCTTCTGTGTATTATTCTGGTCAGTAATTTTGAAGCATGTGATGTTAGATTAATGGTGCGATAATTCTCACATTTGTCGGCTTGTGCTTTCTTTGGAAGTGTGAAGATGATATTTTTATTAAAATCAGTTGGAATTTCTCCTGTTTCATAACTTTTTGATATCAGCTTGAATAATCTTTTGATTCCTTCCTCTCCTAGAGATTTAAGAAGTTCTGCAGGGATCTCATCAATTCCAACTGCCTTGTTTGCTTTCAAGTCATTCAGAGCTTTATTAAATTCTGTCCTCAAAACAGGATATCCTAAAAGTCATCAATGTCGACATCGCCTTCCTTTTCCAATACACTATTGTTCAAGTCGTCCCCATCATACAGTTTCTCAATGTATTCCTTCCATCGGTTAGCTCTATCTTCTGAGCTTAAAAGAGGTTTCCCATCGTCAGTTTTAATGTTCATACCTCTTTTCTTCATTTCTCCAAAATTCTGTTTGATCTTTCTATATGCAACATCTACTTTTCCTATGACCTTTTCCTTTTCTACTTCTTCACACTTTTCTTGTAGCCATTTTTCTTTTGCTATTTTGCATTTCCTATTTATTTGATTTCTAAATTGCCTGTACTGCTCTCTTCCTGCTTCATCCTGAGCATGTTTGTACCTTCTTCTCTGATTTATCAGCTGCAAAATTTCTTCTGTGATCCAAGGTTTTCGGGCAGCTTGTTCCCTAAAGCCTAAGGTTTCTTTGCCAGCTTTCATTATTTCAGTCTTAATGCATTCCATTCGTCCTCGGTTGAGCTCCTTTCACAGTTAATTCTTAGACCTAAGTCTACCATTTCTGCAAATTTTTCTCCGTCATTTATGAAACGCTATATGCAACGATATAAGCCTAACTGTGTCTTACAACTTTTAGGCTGTTCACAAAACTATATTGATAGTTCATATCTTATTTATTTACTAGTTTCAATCCGATGTGAATAATGGGCGGTTTTGTCATCAAAAAGTTACACTAAAGTTTTTGATTGGAAAACAGGTTGTTTGTAAAAGGCAACTGGGGATGCGACGGGGTGAAATATCCCAATTTTCAATAAAATTCACTGATCGGGGTTCGAATTCGGTCGTAAGTTCCGAAACAGTGGATACTGATGTTGCGAGGGCGTAGATGCCAAAAATTCATTTGATTTGCTTTACCGAGACTCGAATCGCAGTACTGCGAGCTGAAACACTAGCTACGGATAGCCTTGATCAGGATGGTACGCGAACGTGACCTTGAGCTAGGTAAAGTTAGGATTACTTAACGCTATGTGGCTCAGCAATGGAAAATGGCTTCAAATCTGCCATTTATCTCTACTGTCTACCGTCGATTTACTAGGTCTGGAGATTGAATGTTCCATCCACTAATCTTGCATCAGTTTTCAGCGCCTCTGTCGCTTTCCGTTTAATTGTGTTTATGATTGTTTCCTCCTCAAACTCTCGCTTTTATTTAGGAGCTGTATTAAAGATTTATTTCATCACTGACCCGAGGTGAACCTTTGCGGATCTACTATTAAGAGAGGAAAACATTTGCTTTCTGACGCTGATGTTTTCACGGAGCATTCATGTAGCGTCTCCAATGGAAGGCAACCTTGAAGGTTTAATTGTTCAACGATGGATGCAATTAATCATAAAGCAAAAAATGATGTATTTTTTTATCGTATCATCACAGTATTTTAAACTTTAACTATACAATTAACATCCTTTAAAACCAGTAAATTTTTATGTTCAATAATGCCCAAAGTTTCATTGCGTTGCGTTTCATAAACTCCGAATTCCTTCCCATTCCTTGCTCCCCATCCTTTCCCGTCTCTAAAGATCTCGTTGTTAAGAGACGTTAAGCAGTTAAATATATATATATATATATATATTTCGCTGTAATGACTGCTTCCTTGTTCTTGTAGCAACGAGACGGAGGGCGAAGGATATCAAGGATTCGAGTCAGAACCTAGTTTTTCGTTATTTGACAATATTCTCCTCAGAGTAGCGAAATAAGTTTTCCAGAAATTGAAATCTGCTCCAGTCGGAATTCTCTAGTTTAATGCGAATAGAACTGAACTGGATTCGTAACAGTTATACGTTATGAGTAAAATGAAACGAGCTCCATTACCCGTGAAATTTCTAAACGTAATTACTGTAAGCCTGCAAGGCTTTTTTGAAGAGTCGCCGCCTGGGTCACTTGCCCGAACCCCTACTCACATCTCAAGCTACAGGCAACGCCCGTTACCCACATTGTGGGGTTGCGTAGTCCATCAGCAGCACGTCTCTCGTTTATATTGGCGTTCTAACCATAATGGTTCGGGTAGGTACAGCGTCCCTGCGATGGGACAACAGCGGAGCGCCGGATAACAGTAAAAGACTCGAAGTCCAGCTGAAGAGAGTTGATCTATCAGCTCTCCTCCCCACAGGAAGACTCTAGTCTGGAGCCATGGTTCGACTAAAACACACACTACACGTATCATGAGAATTGGCGCCATCCTTTCTCGTTCTCGCTGGCTCGGCGAAGAACAAGTTTAAACAAATTTCAGTAATGCTATTGTGAAACTTAGGCTCGGGGTCCAATAAAACCATTAGTCAATACCGATAGTGCGAAGAGCTTTACTCAGGCCTCAGTCTGATTATTGGAAGTGATCAGCGGATGCTCACTTAAGCAGCAAATGTTTCGTTTGGTTGCTGGTCGCCGGTGTGCTTAATCCCCCAGCACACTCCTCAAGCTGTTCCATGCCCCTAGTAGGAGATACACTGCACACTAATGAATGACTTAGGTAGTATGGCCAGTTCCGATCTTCTTTGCTCCTTAGTGTTCTTGTATGTATCTACCTGACTAATAATGGTGTGTTGTTTTGTGTTGCGTATACAAGGACGAGAGAATGTGAAGTCTGGTTCCGACCCATTCAGCCCTCCACTTCTGAAAGATACTAATCGAGCCGCAACGTTTTACATCTCCGTTCAACGGATAAAACTCGATCAACAGTGTCAAGCTCTCTCCATACTGCACAGAGGTTCAGGTGTTACGTACACAGTCTGGTAAATTCCTACTATCCAACCAAGTCCGTGATGGGCGACACACAGTGTCATAGCTACCTGGCCCGAGGTAGAGTTCCAATAAAATACCTAAACTCCAAAAGTTGTTAGAAGCAATATTGGAGAGACAGTTGTATGAATTGAAAGTTTTGTGACAAACCTTTTACAAACTCTTACACTTCTGTATTTCTATTCCTTGAAACTAAAGAAATGCCTCAGCCTTTTGACGATAATATTCTTGGATATTCGTGAATCTTTTAAAATTCCCACACAGTGAGTTTTAGTAACGCAGGTGTCTCCTAGCATCAAATAACTGTACCTCCTTTCGTCTGGTTCCTAATAACCAATTTGAATAAGGGAATACTATAACCAAGAGTGGTGGGTGAGCGGTTAACGCTCTGGTCTCGCTTTCGGGAGGACGGTGGTTCGAATCCCCGTCAGGGCATCCAAATTTGGGTTTTCCATGGTTTCCCCAAATCACTCCAGACGAATGCCGGGATGCTTCCTGCAGAAAGCCTTGGCCGAATTCCTTTCCGTTCCTTGTCCCCCACTCCCATCCAGCCTCTAATGACGTTTACGAGGCGTAAAGCGATAAGTAAAAAAGAGGAATATTTTAACTCAGGAAATAAGTGCTGGGGAAGATGCCAACACACCGATTACTCTCCGAAAAATTTAAGCTGTATTTTCTCTCCAGCCTTAAGCCATACAGCTGTGATAACACAGTTAAAGCCTGCTTTATGACACACTCGCGCTGGGTTATTCAGTCGTCTAGACTCTAGACCTTCGCCCTTTCCAATTGCTAGAAATAGTCTGACTTATTTAAGGGAACTGCGTTTCCACTATTACCCCTCCTGCTTTACATTTTTGAAAAGGCCGCTGAGTGTTAACAAATTAATCGAATGGATGTTAGGCGATTTCTCGGAATCTAGGGCTGTGCGGGAAAGGCCTATGATTTTATCAAATGTTTGTTTCATAAACAGTATAACCCAATGCACATAAGCACAAAGGTTGCAGTCTCCGCGGACAGATGTCGACATGGTTATTCTACCTAGAAGAAACGTATTGGACCGCTGGAAGGGTGGTTGGATCTCTCGAAGCAGGCGTACTAAACCAGAGATCGAACAGCCTGTTCTTTTACTACAATACCAAGAGGTTAACCTGGAATCCGATCTACAAACAGATCACATAATAATGCACATACTGAAAGCAATATTTGTCAGAAGTAAATGTTGGGGCAGTATCAGGAATCGAACTGGGGATATTCTTTTTCCGAGGCAGGCACCTAGAAAAAGAAGAACCGAACAATTTAAGGTACTTGTAGTTCTCAGCTGTCAACAGTATACTCCAGCAAAAATAAAACTAAAAACTGATAGGCCGGATAATTTTAGATTGATCCTTCATGTTTTCTAAAAGTTACACTTTTTGATTGTAAATCTATAATTTTCAAATTTGACGTTCTTAGTTGTTTTATATCAGGTCTCTTACGAAGAAACCATACCACGGTTGCCTTGGAGCTATTTTCGAAACCGAAAAGTATCAAAGAGACCAAGCAATGCAATTAAGATCCTGCAGTCGGCGAAGAGAAAGCGCTGATGTTCATACCTTCTTCCCTTCCACCCCTCCCCCAATTCCGTGCTAGAGAGGGGGGTTACGTATCTGCAAGTTGCGTATAGAAGCAGCTACGAAGTACAGGGACTATCTCACGGGGTAAGGAATCCCAGCGAGCTGACGGATGATGAAGGCAACGGGATACTTTTGCATTAGAAATGTATTTCGATTCACCTTGTTGAAGAAGAAATCGGAATGGTCGCACCGGTAATCGAACCATACTTCAGATACTACAGAAAAAATTCACGCATTAAACTGTGTGCTGCTGCGTGAGAAATCGGCGCACTTAGCTACTAAGTTTTGATGGGATAATGCGCCCGAAATTGGCATTCGTTATTTTGATTTTAGGATATACGAGGATTGTTCTTTGATTCGAATTTATAGTTAAACTGAATGAAATGTTAATCCCAAACATAAGTTACATCGTTGGTACAAGTGATCACTATTAGTGAAGTACTGTATCACAGAGATGGGTGGGAGAGTTTCCGGGTAATGAGTCACAGCGATGTCGATCGCTCGCCTGTCACACCCACCTAATTTTCGTGCTGGAGGCTCTGCTTAGGGTGGTGATCTCATATGCAACTTCCTCATTTCAAAATCATGCATGTTTGTATGTTCGTTTGGGTCAACTAGGACCACTTTAAGCTTTTGTTTGGCTTTAATTTGCTGTGGATGTGTACACATCAGTGTTACAGCTAGAAGGTACTTACAGTTTAACGTGGAATCCGAACAACGGAAGCATCCTGGCGTACTTCACATTACACAGTAAGCTGTGCCGGAGGTGAAGGTCCGGTTAAGGGCTTATGAAAATCCCTGCTGAGATCAGAATTCGAACCGGGGACCTTTCGATTTCCAGTCAGACCACTGCGCCACCATATACCATTCATCGTTTCAAAATCATATTATATGAAAATTAGCTTTTTCAGTGCTGGAGAAAGCAGAAGGAATGCTGGATTAGGTGTACTAAGAACTACTTGTGCTTGGATAAGGAAGAAAATTTTTTGTTTGCTCAAGGATAGAAGAGAGAGATTGTTGATAGCTTTGTTGCGGCGCGATTATTTATTAAAATTTGTTATGAATGGAAATATATATACCTACTAATATCGAGGCATTTATATTCTTAGCGCAGCGTGGAAGTTTGGGCTGTAGCAACAACACATGGCGTATAGCTCTAGGAACTCCACAGAGATTTTTTTTTTTTTTTGAAAAAAAAAAAAAAAAAAGCGTCTGGCGATTATATTGCAGAATGCCAGTTTCAAAATGATAATAATGAGATACACCTTATTTTCAGG
This sequence comes from Vandiemenella viatica, assembly GCA_031002005.1. Lineage (NCBI taxonomy): Eukaryota > Metazoa > Arthropoda > Insecta > Orthoptera > Morabidae > Vandiemenella > Vandiemenella viatica. The sequence continues at coordinate 106,799,149 of CM061921.1, forward strand.
AATAGTATCTCACCAGCTACTTGCACTGGTAATGTCATATTTTGGCGGCTCATTTCAGAATCGTAGAGTAGGATGTCAGCCAACGTGTGCCGTGTTGATGTTAATAAGTAGTTAATATGCTTGAAAGTATTTTGAACGTGTTCGAACATCATTTTTACCGTTGGAACTTGTATGCATCGTTAAGAAGCGGTCGTTTGTGCACGCCAGGAAAATAAAGGAAGCTTAAAAAGGTTGGCTTCAGGATGGCAGTGTTCTCAGATGGGCGAGAAAATACACCGTTAGCCATTAAACGTTTTCGCGTGTTTTAACGGGTTGCTCCGGTGTTTGTTTAATTCATGACTCGGCTGTAGGTGTTGGATCCCGTTGTTAGCCACTTGATGCGCTCCATATTCCGTCGGCTGCACATAATACTCCTTATAGGCCTACAGATATACAAAGCAGGAAGTATTTTCTGAAAAGTACTGTTGGTTCTTTGGTAATCGATACACAAACACGTCCGCGTTCAGGTAACTTGTAATATCACTCTTTTAGTAGCATAACATTTTTTTATTGTTGTTATTAGAGTACATTTTTCGAAATGTGCTTCGCGTGTTACTTAGACATATGCTTCGAGCAGTTCACGTGTCGTTTAGACATCTGCACGAAGACCATCCTAATTTCCGTTTCAAAGTAATTTTCCGTTATCATCTAGGGCTCTAGGCCAATGTTGCGATTGTTTCCAGTTTCTGCTCAAAATATTAGTAAGAAGCTTACTCGATTCGCTAGCTGATGGCGCCTCGCAACTCCATAATGTTTGTTTCAGAACTGTGTCTCCGAAGTTCCATTTATTTTTTCTGTGAAGTGCGAGTCAGCATTTAAAAACTTTCGCTAACGACGGGACGTTAATTATCAGCAAAAAAGTAATTACGCGTCTAGTCTGATAAGTTTTTATTGACATAGGAACGTTATTGCCTCTAAATACATCGTCCTTTTAAGTTTACTACAAATTGTTCCATTAAATTGATGTCGTTTATGACTGAACTAAAAGCTAGTCTTACCATCGTAGTGCACACAGCTCTTACCTTTTTTAAATACCATCATCGAACCTATAATTGAGCGCTCTGCTATCTCAGTGGTCAACGCGAGCTCTTGGGTCAGAATCCCGGTGTTCCCAAGAATTTTGAAGGGTTTTGCTTTGCTCTTATGACTACGCCAGGACGCTCCGTGGTTCGTAAAATGTAGGCCCAGCCACGACAGAAGGGGAATGCATTCCTGCCAACTTTACGGTTTTTCCGTAAGAATTACGGAAAGGTGCTGCATTTTACGGTTGTATGGATGAACTGTGTTATCTTACGAATTTCCAAACTAAAATTCCATCACGTATGAGAGATTTGTGTATGGGCAGTCGTGGTAGGTTTCCGATTTTTCTCGTGGAAGTGCTCCTGTTTGTGCGGTAGGGCTTATTTCATTTGATTATAAGATTACGCCAAGATACGTTATATTTTTCTATACTCAATAATCAATCGATCTGTCTCTCCGATTTTACATCGATACTGTTTCTGAAAGTCGAATCAGCAATCATTTGAATATCGTTTTCTTTCACTTTCGGATAGTGCCGCGTGCGTTTTATCGCTGGATGGAAATTTGTCTTAAATGCGTAACTCTGACGTGGTTGATATTTCACTTAAATAGGTCTTAATTTTTTTTATATCTTTAGTTCATAGTCGATTAAATGCAAATGCTAAAAAAAATTTGTGGTCCAGGATCTTTATGTAAAAACAGTTTTGAAAGTTAGCAGGTATGGGGATGCATGGCAAATAGAAATTCTGTCTGCAGGTCCTAGATTCCTAGATAAAGGTAAAGGCTCGTGTGGTTATAATGACCTGGTGACTGGTTGCACTATCTGTCCCTGTTGTAGCAAGTCTAACCTATCCCGGTAATCCTACCGGATATAGTTTAACGTGGAATCGGAACCACGGAAGCATTCTGGCAAGCTGTTCCATATGTATAGGCTGGGCTAAGAACCTTTGAAAATCCCCACCGAGACAGGAATTCTAACCGGGGACCTTTCCATCTCGTCAGATGCGTTATCCACTAAGCCACTAGGCCACTCCCAGCAGGTCTTTCCGGAGCGTCCATTAACTACGTGGCTGTCTAGGGATACAGGGGTTGGGCAGATAGCTACACCGGAGGAGGGAGGAGGGTTCGGAGCGAAGCTAGATAGCTTTTCATTCATATTATTTGTCTAAATTAAAATAAGGCACAGAACACACAACAGCCTGTGAATATTTATTTCCGTCATTCAATTACGTCCATATGTGATTTACAATAGTTTGACAAGAGAAAACAATGGGTGGAAAAAGCTACGTGCCACGCGAGGGGGGGGGGAAGAGGCAAAGCAACGTAGGCTACGTAGTGGGAGGGGGGTTCAAAGGAGTCGAAAATGGAGCTACGCTTATGAACGCTTCCTAAGACTATAAGAAGTACCGGCCGGCGAAGACGTTAATAACATAATAAGGACCTCTTTATTAACAGGTTCGTATCTTTGACTCAGTTAAAAGTCGTCATAGCGAAATATTTTAACATTGGAGCACAGGTTGAACAAATATGTGATGTATGAAATTGTATATTAAAATACTCCAAGACTGATAAAGCCCTGTACAGTACTGAGGTGCACCACTCGACAAATTTCGTTTATTCACTGGGCAAGGGAAGAGGTAATGAGTGAAGTTATATGTATTTTAACTGTTTAGTTTCATACACTCAGTCTTCTCGCCGACATTTAGTCACGACAACGAACATCTGTCATCTGAGGTTACACGTTACATTATATTTTTGATAAAAATTCTTACCATCTTAGGAACAGCAGACAGAATTTTGATTTGCCATGCATTCCCCTTCTATCGTGGCTGGACTGCGGAGTGTCCTGGTGCATTGATAATTCTTGGAAACGCAGGGACCCTGCGATTTCCACTGCGCTACCAGACCACCCACTTATATTTACGATGATGGTTTGAAAAAGGCAAAGGGAGTACAACAATGGCCAAAATTGCTATTAGTGCCTGCAAAATCGGCGTCGAATTAATGGCGCAATTTGCAATGATTGATGCCAAATTATTTATTTTGCGGAATTTCAATACATTCCCCAGTACGAATTTGGAAACAAGTGCTCAAAAATATTTCGACACTGGAGCATAAGTGCGTGTCCGTCAACAAACTAATTGAAATAGTAAGATTTGAGGCTATTAACGGATTACCTTGAATAAACAAGCTTCTCACCCTTAGTACAGCCATGCTCAGTTCATGCTCTCGAAACCGCCAACATTGATTCTAGTACCACTTACGAAAACGCTAATCATTTTTTTAACTGCTTTACGTCTCTCAACAGCGAGGTCTTTAGAGACTGGAAAGGATGGGGGCAAGGAATGGGAAGGAATTCGGCCATGGTCTATTTAAGGAAGCTTCCCGGCATTTGCCTGGAGTGATTTGGGAAACCATGGAAAACCCAAATCTGGATGCCCGGACGGGGATTCGAACCGCCGTCCTCCCGAATGCGAGGTCAGAACGCTATCCGTTACACCACCACGCTCGGTAAAATGCTACTCATGGAACATTCCTAAATAATTATGTATTAGTCGTGCAACGCTTAGGGAACTAGGCTAAGGATTGTCTCTGGCCTGAGAAGCCACTGTAACTGTGTTATACGCTGTGCCGCTTTCTCCTAGACAGGTATGCCGATCGAATCTGGACGTGGGTAGAAATTGTTTTATTTTATTCTTGCTGTTCTTGTAAATACTTAATGCACAAATAAAGGACTTTGCATTGTCATTTAGTAAAATATATTACGTACAATTCGAGCTAGCTTTGTGGAAAAAACGAACTTATAGATACAAAAATAGAAAGAAAGATGGAAAGGGAGAGAACAAGGATGAAAACAAAATAGCCATTTGTGTGTGCATAGAAGAATATCTGGAATAAAGAGACCTTGTAATTATTAACACACTTTGTAGTCAGAATTCCCAGCAGTAGGGCCTACTTTGTAATAACTATTTAACAGCGCCAGGCAGTGCGACGAAAATGTAATATGTATATTTTTAGTTATTCGTACTCACTGGCTTTACATATACACGTTTTGATCAACAAGGACCACGTCAAGCCTTAGATTAGTTCGATTTTGCTTTCGATGTGTAAACATCCGAGTTACAACTATCGTAGGTATCCCTAGAGGGGACCTACAGTTTAACGTTGAATCGGAACCACGGTAGCATTCTGGCGTACTTCACATTACACAGCAAGCTGTGCCAGAGGTGCAGGTCGGTTTAAGAACTTACGAAAATTCCGCGCCGAATCGGGGGATTCGAACTGGGGACCTTTCGATCTCCAGTCAGACGCCTTAACCATTGAGCCACCAGGCCGCTTTAATCATTATTATTTTGCTTGGTTATTAATTTTAATTAATAATTTTTTTATACTTATATTTATCAGCATTGCAAAAATGCTTCTAGAAAAGAAAGATAATTTGCACAATTTATATTTATTTTGCCTTTTTCGTAAATGAACTAGAACTCTCATGTCGTATTTATTCAGTGACACTCAACACGTGAATCAACACAAAATCAATAAACAAATTTGTACATATTATGCAATATTTAATAACTTTGCATCATCGAGAAACATGGCGCGAGGCTAACAACTCAACACCACGAATACATTAAAATTTTAAGCAATGACGTAAATGATGAACACAAAAAAAAGTTATGAATGCAATATTAAATGGCGTGCACCATGAAACAAATTTTATATCTGGTTGACGTAATAATTGCCAAGAACAAAAATGATTGACTTCACAATTTGAGCATGAAACCGAGCGAGGGGATGAGCGGTTAACGCACTGGCCTCGAATTCGGGAGGACGCCGGTTCGAATCCCCTTCCGGGCCATCCAGATTTGGGTTTTTCAGTGATTTCCCCAAATCACTCCAGGTGAATGCTGGGATGCTTCTTTCAAAAGGCCATGTCCGAATTCCTTACCGTTCCTTGTCCCCAGTCCTTTCCCGCCTCTAATGACCTCGACGTCAACGAGGCGTAAAATCCATAAAAAAGAGCATCATTATTACCATCTTAGTGATACGAAGCTGCTGCAAACACTGAAAATCTGCATCAGCGTCTATCAGCCAACCTCGGTATGTTGGTGCTCTTCCGATAATCAGTCTGCTACATTGCACTCGCCGTCAGTTATCTTTCTCTTTTGTTGCCCATCTACGTTCGAATCTCCCGGGATAACTTCTCTAGCTCGGAACGTTGCAAACATCGATAAATTTTCCATCCACTATTGTATTTTCACTATGGCGTAGTTACGTATGGAAAAGCTGAAAATGTATAGAATTTAGGACTTTGCTGAATTCGGATTAATTTTTATTCAGCGACGTGAAATTCTTGAAGACGTGGCTCCTGAATTCCTTTACGTTTCCTTGTAGCATCGTCCAAGCTACGAGTATTTTTACAACAATTTTTCTTGCCCATTGGCATGTTTATATTGCCGTGACGTATTTCTAGTACGTTTAGCTTGTTGTTTGACTCCACTTAGCTGAATGTCACCCTCACTCTGTACGTCTGTCACTCATATGACTCTGATTTTTCGCTAAGGCACTCGCCAAAGTTTTACGCATTTGCAGTACGAGAGTCTTCTAATAACTGGAAGCAGTATTTGCTCTTATTCTTAAATTCCACATCTGTACCACTGCAACCTTTGATATTTGATATCTAATTACGTATTGTGATTGTTTTATATTAATCACAACTGAGATACGCAATTAAAAATTTTAATCAAATCAGGGTACAAAGTAAATTTTAAATTTCCTTGAAGACAGATTCAAGCATCATAAGAAAATGACTGAATTACCGTAGCTTTTGAAAACTATCATTTGACAAAGAAAGTAATACAAAGTCGCGTTTAGATCTGATTAAAAACTCAAATACATTTGGAAGGGAGCCAGAGAAAATAAAAATGAGACGTATGAAATTGAATTAAAGAAGCAACTTTAGTGCATTGAGCTGAAAAATAAACTGTGGAAAGCGTGCAGTGGAACAGGTTCATATCCTGTAATAGAAGTAGAAGGAGAAACACCTGTGGGATCAATACGCGAGGAGGGAAATGTGTAATACCAAGAAGTTACTGAGATAATTCTACAGGAAAAACCAAGAATCGATTAATACTCGTAGATGAAGAAATCTATACCTCCTAATGAAATGTTGGGTTCAACTTGGTTTATATAAAACCCCATGCAAACAGTGTGAAAAGAACGGCACGAGTACTGTCAGTTAATGGTGTTCTTCTCTTAAGGACGTACACCAGTTTTAAGAAAGATCCTTGTTTCGTATTTAATTGCAGGTCCAGCCACGACATAGGCAGATCGAAGCTGTCAGCTGGTCGCAAGACCACACGTATTTAATTTTACTTAGGAAAGCTAAACTGTCGTAACACGGGAAGTACTGTCTTCATAACGGATCGTAATACATAAATTACACATTCAGAAGCAAGTAAAACAGTTTAAGACGGATAGTGTTAGAAAGATTAGAATGACATAAATTAATCATTTAAACATTCATAGAGATGTGGACGTTTTATGGGTCCTATGAGGCAATTGTGCCGTATGAAAACTGCAATGAGAAAATTACGATAGGGAAGAATGCATATATGAAGTATGTTAGCAGACAGACCAGCATAGAAAAGTGATTTCTCAATATTAACATTCACTGATATCCTAGTATAACCGGACGGGAGCAATAAGGAACTAACAGTGCAAGTGACATCGTAAATAGGTACACTTTACGAGACTGTTCGTATTTAGCAGTTTCCTGTTATATCAGATACTTTATAAGAGCGGTCTGGTGGCTCAGTGATTAAGGCGTCTGACTGGAGATCGAAAGGTCCCCTGTTCGAATCCATGGCCTTTCGAAGGAACCATCCCGGCATTCGCCTGGAGTGATTTTGGGCCGACCAGCCTGATAGCTCACTTTCCAAGTTTATGAAAGGCGTGTCTGATAGATAAAGTACGAAATGACTGGCGAGGAAAGAAGTTTGTGGAAGAGTCTAACGGAGAAGAGAGGCAGGATGGTAGATCATATTTTAAGACATTCGAGATTGGTTAATTTGTTAACGGAGGGAACAGTCGAAGGTAAGAACTGTAGAGGAAGACAGAGATTTTATAGAATATATGGAGCACATAATTAAAGACGTAGGATGTAAGGGGTGAGATGAAGAGGTTAGCGCAAGATTGAAAGGGATGGAGGATTGCATCAAACCATTTGAGAGACTGATGACAGCAAAAAAAAAAAAAATCTGACACACTGGATTAAATACATCGGTGCCCATGTAAGATATAATAAATTGCGTTTATTTTTCGTATGTTGTTCAGTGTAAAACAAAAAAATAATAAGCTGAATGGAATAGATTATTCGGATGTATAATTTCTTCTTATTGGGAGATTTAATGTCCTTCTAGTATAGTTTAATTCATTGTTTGAATTGAAAGAGAGTTTCCTATCGGAAGAGCAGAGCAGAAAACTTATTTTCAGTTATTTTTCGGTTGATACTAACATTAAAGAAAAAATCTTTCATTCGTAAAATGAGAAATATTAGTAAAAACAAGAATTTCCGGCAAAAGAAAGAACTTATACTTAAAGTTTTGCCAGCAGTGTTTGATTTTCAGTTGGGGAGATAGTTGGCTTTAACAATTTTGTAAGTACTCTTCAGTATTATGATTCACAACTACACAATTGATATCTACATCGTTGATACATATGTTAGTTAAAAAAAAAGATTCCGACTTTTTTTGGTAGTTCACAAGCTTAATTTCTTAAAGAAACTTGATGGCGTCAAAAATAAAAGCTTTAATTTATGCTTATTTTAGAAATAATATTTCTTCAGCTTTCGATTTCTTGTAAGTTATCCTAATTTTGAGTGGCGTAAGAAGTGTTGTTGCTGAATACTAACGCTTATAACTTTTTAATATGACGTTAAAAGACCGGCGATTTCTCAGTGTTTCCTGTATTTCAATTAATTATACTGCAAAAATCGTGTTTTACACTCTGACGTGTTGCATATTCCACGTTCGTTTTTTCTCTAGGATTGTTTTCACTGTGATGGAAAAAACTGGAAGTGTTATTTTTATTGCACCTTCGAGATTTATTTCTTTGATATTTTATTCAGTACTATACTTCCGCGTTAGAAGAATTAGTGATAAGACAGAAATGTTTACCGTAGTGTACAGTAGGTTGTCAGAAGTGGTGATTGCCAGTTGCCAGGAGTCTCTTCGTCCTTGATAGGGTTTGCCAACTGATAGTGACGTCACTGCGCTGCGCCATTAAGCCAAAAATACGATAAGCCCGTCAGAAGGTACGTTATTAGATGCCATCGCATTTCTTTGCACCGACCACAGTTATTTTCACGCACTGCAAGCCGAGCGCGCATCTACCCCTCCAGTTGAATCCCCTCTCCAAGGAGCTAACGCTAATGGCCCTTGCGGAGCTGCATTCAGTTCTGTGACAAGTTTTGGGCTACTCTTCATGTTGTAACGAGCCGCGCTGTCGCCACGTTACAAGGTGCATTTTTATTATATATGTAATAATATAAGAGTAATTTACATAAATCTTGGGCGACCACGTGAATAGATTTTTGTTGTAATTTTATAAAGTACGCAAGATTCCAAGTGAGGACTGTAATGAAATGGTGAACTTATACAGTGTATCGTAGCAAAGCGAATATTCAAGAATTATTGAGCTATGTAGGCTATGAAGCTAATCTTGGTGTTCCCGAGCCTTGGCGACAAAAAGTCGCGGATTTGGGATTTGCCAGACCACACACCCTGCTCCCTGGGGATGGGCGGTCAACGACGTCACTCTCCTGGCGGGAAAAGCCTGCCGTCCGAAACCCGAATGTTCTCTCGTCCCGGCGAACTTAGCCGAATATGTCCGACCTCTGTTGGATTCTTTGGCCAAATCACATATCGAGGATATCACGTGACATTAGGTGCCGACCTGAAGGTCCAATCAAAATGAGCGTATAACTCAAAATCCTGGGAATTTTTGTTGTATGTGAGCTTCGAGACTACAAATGGGCGGAGCAAGAAGTTTCCTCGTGGACCGAAGAGCGAGGAGCTGACATTCTACATTCTAACTTCGATCGCACCAGTCTGAGGTTGACTTGGAAAGTTGACTTCTTTCGCTAACCGCAGCTTGCCTTGCTGGAGCGAGCGTATCACCGCAACACAGCCGGTAATGCGATGATGCGCATTGCCAGACCAGAGATGCCTATAGCCGACTTGTGAGATAATCTCACATATCCGTGGGTCCGCTACACTCATCACAGACATCAGACGCAGAACTACAATGGTAATTGATTACGACCAAGCCATGTGATTGTGCATTCCGTGAAACAGAACCCGTAAGCGACTTTGAGAGGATAGGTCCATGTTCTCACTTTGTAATTGTAAAAACCCCTGAGCTAGCGGCATAATTTGCCAGAACTAGTTATTTTCGAATGATATATTGTTCATTCTGGCGCCCATGATTTTCTTTTTAACTGTAAAGTCACAGTATTATGATGCCTTTGTCTGAGGTAGTCATAACTTGTATTTTTCATTGTTTCCAGTTGTCATTATTTCTTGCATTTTGATTCTGAGATATTTAAAAGTAAATATATAATTGTTTGCTTGCTCATGACGGCTAATTGTAACTCTGAGCGTTGCTTTTATGATTTTGCCAATTTGTGTTAATGTTAACGGTAAATTCGCTCAGACTTGTAATCGCCAGTGATAAGAAAATAAATGTCATATTGTGACAATTTTTCCTAAATTCCAACTAACGTCGAGATTCTTGCTAAATTAATAAATTTCCACTCCTTCATATAAATTAAAATTAGAAATCCACAATTATTCATCATAAAGGTATGAGAAATAATTGTAACGTGGTTTGCCCACCAAGGCACCACCACATAATGGCGCCCAACGCTGGGGCTCAGATGAGACATTACTTCTTAATGTCTGCGAACTTGGTGGCACTAATTCAAATTAATACTAATTTGGAGCCCAATTCAGAAAGTTTCATGGAATGTTGCACATGGCTTTTGGCAGTTTTATCATTCTTGTAGTCAATAGATATTCATACAAGATTTTATTTTTGATGTTTCACTTATATTTTAATGCATAAAGTTCATTTTGTTTCAATGCATAAAATTTATTTTTGTTTAACGCATTAAAAAGAAGTTCATTTGTATTTTCAATTGAGATGCAATACACTTTGTATTGTAACAATTTGTGATCATTTTTCAAATTTTTAAATGAGTAACGTCAGTGTTGATTTCTTAATGCATGGTAGCTTCTAAGAAAATTAAAGACACGCATGTTTTGCCCATGTGTTTGAAAGTAAGTCTGCTTTCATGGTGTTGTGTTGCATGATTCATCGTTGCTTTTCTCTTGCTGTATTTTGGAGGGGTATATGTATTTGTGTGTATTGAAATTCGCGGTATTTTTGTTGTTAGTGAATCTAGATTTCGTCATTGCACAATTGCGGTGTAAATTCATTCGTTGTGGGTTCATATGAAGCTACGATCTCGTACAGTAAAAGATTTCGATATGGAAGATCAGTCTGATAAGCAAAAATCTCCCGAAATCATGAACGATCAGGTTCAGTTAACGGAACAAAGCGAAATATTGGCTGCAGGGGAGGGGAACGTATGTTCTGAAATTCCGACCCACTCATATAGTTCGCAGTCTACGTTGTCGCCACAGGAAGATATGGAAAATTTTCCGTCTCCTGTCGGTGAGACGACACAGAATACTCCCGCACATTCAGAACAGACACAACATATGACCCAAATTCCTATAGAATCACCACCCCTATCATCGCAAATACTAAACATGTTGATGGCTGCAATAGAACAATCAAGCCAGCAATTTCTGGAATTAAACAAGCGTTTTGATTCACAAAAAGAGGAAAATAAGAGAAATTCGGATTTGCATAGCCAATCGAATCAACAACTAATGCAGGAAATTAATTCACAAAAACAGGAATCAAGCCAGCAATTTCTGGAATTAAACAAGAATTTTGATGCACGGTTTGATTCACAAAAGGAGGAAAATAAGAGAAATTCGGATTTGCTTAAGCAGAGTTTTGATACAAGATTTGATTCGCAAGCTGCGATATTAACAAATTTGGACGGAAAAATATCCACCTTCCGTTCTGTGGTCACAAAAGAAATATCCGAATTCAAGTCTGATGTAACTACAATTGTTTCTAAGCTGGAAAGGGACACAGAAGAAGTAAAAACTACCTGTGCTTCTTTGCAAACGGGCAATAAACAGTTGACTAAAAGACTTGACGCTACCGACCTGTCCATTGAACAGATGCGAAACGAGAACGGCCAAAACCTAGGACAAATTTCGGAATTTGTTCACAAGGTCAAAGACCTTACTGAACAAAACATCCGAAAACTTGACTCGGAGATGACTGCCGTAGCAAGTTCTGTCGAACTCGTTAAGACGGCACAAAACGAATTAAAATTGTCACAGGACGAACTGTCGGAAGCCACTAGTTCTAAGCTCTTACGGCTAGAAAATAGAATGAAAGAACTGAGTAGTTCTAATGCCGGCAATGTTCAAATTCAAGGTAGTGGCATGTATTACGCAGCTGCCCATATTGAATTAAAGCTCCCATATTTCGGATCCCGTAAAGACATTAATCCGAAAGCATACCTCGCTGAAATGGAGAGGTACTTTCATATAAAAGGGGTTCCCGAAGCGATGAAGCTGATCCTGGTTGAGCAGTCATTATCAGAAGCCGACCGTCTTTGGTTTCAAATCACTTGCGAACCGGAAATGTCATACGACGAGTTTCGGAAAGTGTTTCTTGAAACATTCTGGTCTAGCAAGATCCAAAACCAAGCGAGAATAAAATTGTATCAGGGCAGATATGTTCCGAAGCAAAATTCATCTATGGAGAGATATGTGAATAAATTGCTAGTCCTCACTAGGCAGTTCGATGTTCGGATGTCGGACGGGGAGTTTGTGGAAATGGCCACGGCACATTTCGGTTCACAAGTCCAATCCCTAATAAATCCAGTTCTTATACGTACTGTGCCAGAGTTGCTGGACACGTTAAGGAATTTAGATCGGATAGGGCGGCAAGCATGTAACTTTGATCGGCGGGAAACCGACAATGATAGCTTGGAACCGCAAGTAGAGATGAGGCCACACGAAACTAACGGGAAAGGACGCTCGCATAAAAAATTCCCAAAGAGGAAATTTTTATAACAAGCGACAGCCCGATGCCGATGGTGAACCACGTCGTAATAACGGCGATACAAATGGAAAGCCGGGAAATTCATTTTGGAAGAACGGGAATGACCGCGGAAGTGGCAAGAATTTTGGCAAGGAACGGGCTGCAATTAATGCAGTTGCCGTAGAATACGAGGATTCCAAAGTCCAAGGCCAGCAAAAGGAAGAAAAGAATATGTGCGATAGGACGGCCGCACCCGGAAACGATGCGCCGCAATGAGGCCTTCCGGGGGACACTAGAATGGTGGAATGCATCAATATAAACAATTTGGCCTACTGGCGTGGTGAGGGGCCGGAAAATAGCGAAGACGACGCTAATATGGATTCCCAAGGCGAAATAAGCAGATGCACCAAGTGTCCCCAAATATCGATCATAGCATACGGAATAAAGGCTAACGTGTTAGTCGACTCCGGATCTTCTGTCTCCGCAATCTCACAAAAATTTATGTTACAATTGAAGAGCAAAAATCCGCGGTTGAAAGTAATCCGACCACTCAAGTTACGGTGGTGCCTGCCCTCGGGAAAAGAGAAAGATCGTCAGCTCGCAGGTGTTCATCCCGATGAAAATCGCCAACAGCGAATTATCGCTTTCAATGCTGGTTATCCCCGGATTGACCCAAGACGTGATTATTGGTTGCGACCAACTTGAAAAACGTCGGGTAATTCTGGATTGGGGGGAAGGAACCATCAAGCATTTGGTGCCAGAGGTATTGCACTGGAAAAGCGAGGCTCACTCGCAAAATCTGGAAATAAAGATTTCCGATAGAGTGCAAGATCCCGCGGAACAAAATAGCGAGCGTATTCACGGGGAAGGAGCAGCCATAAGCGCTTTAGCTGACGAACGAAGCCTCATTCTTGGAGAATTTGACCGCTAAGGTCCGAGAAAAAAATTATTTGGCAGTAGCACAAAAGCGTGAGCTGTGTAAAGTCTTGGAAGAGAACTTGCAGGCGTTTTCGTACCGTCCCTGGGGAGATACGCAATTATGTGCACAAGTTCCGGGTCAAGGACAAAGCGCCGCTGAAGGGACGCACGTATAGTATCCCACACAAGTTGCGGCAGGCAGCTCAGGTAGCTGTTGCGGAAATGGAGCGGAATGGATCATTACCCCACTTCCTTCCGTGCACCTCAACCCGGTCACTTTTGTTGTTAAGAAGGACGGATCTGTTCGACCTTGTCTCGACGACCAGACTACTTAACCAAAGGATAGAGGCGGACGGGGGAAAGAACGGAACGAATTCAGGACCTCATGACGCGGTTCCACGGGAAAGCCCTGGCTGACCACTCTAGACGTAACGTCAGGTTTCAATCAGGTGGTACTAGATGAAGAGTGCCAGCCTATACTGCGTTTTGTCTTCCAAGGAAGGCAGATGTGCTTTAAAAGGTTGCCATTCGGGATAAAGGACGCCGCTTCCGCTTTTATTAGGGCCATGAATTACGTGTTACCGCCCGAGGTTAAAGAGTTCTGCTCGGTGTATGTCGATGACCTTCATCGCGTCCGAAACGTTTCAACAACACTTGACGCATTTGGATACGTTACTGAAAGTAGTGGCAAAGAGCGGGCTCACTCTACGGCCGACAAGGCCACTTTATGCGCTCACGAAGTCGAATATTTGGGATTCAGAATTACTCCCGAAGGGATTTCGCCTTCCCCGAACAAGATACGGGAAATCGAAGAAATGGCGCCGCCTACCAAATTAAAGGAGCTCAGGAGTTTCTTAGGAGTGTGCGCTATTACAAAGGGAATGTGCCAAACTTTGCGCAAATCCTGCATCCCCTATATAGCCTCTTAAAAGGGGGACGGAAATGGGAATGGCGGGAGCCACAACAGGCCGCATTCCTGAGGATTAAGCAAATCTTTGCGGAACAAATTTGCCTGGCCCATGTGGATTTTCAACAACCATTTTATTTGTACACCGACGCCAGTTATCTTGGAATTGGCGCCTGTCTTCACCAGAAAGGGGAGGATGGTAACATGAAAATTGTTGCAACGGCAAGTCGAACACTAAGGCCGGCAGAGGACGATATTTTATCTGCGAACTTGAGATGCTTGGAATATTTTATGCAGTACAAAAATTCAAACAGTATCTATGGGGTAGTGAAACCTACTTAAGAACTGACCATCAAGCTCTCACTTTTCTCAGAAGCGCCACGTTTACGAACAACCGGATTGCGCGCTGGGCGATGTTCCTACAGCAATTTAATATACACATCGAGTATTGTAAAGGGTCGGAAAACGTGATGGCGGATTATTTAAGTCGCAACGCTAGAGACCACCCTTCCGAGGAACAAAGACGCATACGGGCAAACGAGGTGCTAATCTCTGCCATAACACTTGCCGATGGCACGACCTCGGCGAATTAAGGAAAAACTTATATCGGCTCAAGAGCGGCAGGCCGACATAAAACGGGTTCGTGCGTACTTGCGACGAGGAGAATACGCGGACGATGTACACATCCGCAACATAGCAATGCTGTGTACAATGGAAGGAAATGTTTGCTTCCGAAGGGAGGACGCTAACAGCCGTTGGAAGATATGGCTTCCAGAGTCGTGAATTCCTCGATCGCGAGTACATACCACATTCAGTGCGGACACCCGGGGACAGAGCGGTTGTACCACACGATCCGCGCGGAATATTTCGCCAAGGCACTCCGGAAGAGCGTCGCGAAATGTACGCGCACGTGTGAAATTTGCCAGAAGGCAAAACACCCTAACATGAGGACGGCAGGACCATACGCGCCAATGGTACCGAAGGGGCCAAACGAATTAACTTGTGTCGACCACTTCGGCCCGATCCCGGCCGGAAGATATGGATTCCGACATGTGTTCCTCGTGCTAGATGCGTTTACAAAATATGTTAAATTGTATCCAGTTGCAAAGCTCAGCACGAGAGGATCGCTGAAAATAATGTTCGAGCGATACATACCCCATTGCGGACCAATGAAAGCCGTGTTGTCGATCATGGTAGCGTCTTTTACAGCCCCAAATGGAGGAAGGCTTTTGAAGACAGGGGAATAAAAGTAATTTATTCTTCTATACGATGTCCTCAGGGTAACAACAGCGAGAGATTTATGCGTCAACTGAGTGTATATATGCGAACACTAATTGGGGACAATCACGCTTCATGGGTAAAGCATATTCCTACAATAGAAAACTATTTTAACTACACTGTGAACTGCGCGACGTTATATCGCCCCATTGATTTGCAGTTCGGAGCTCAGGCCGCTATGTTGGCAGAGAAAGTAGTACGTTTCCCGAAGGACCAACCTCCCAAAAACTTGGAAAATGACCTAAATAGGGCGTACGAATTTCTGATGGAGAAGGCGACTAGGCGGCAGCTCAAGCATGATCAATCCAAAACGCAGACGTTCGAGGTTGGCCAGCAGGTTTTGCTGAGAACAATAACTCCTTCCGACGCACAGCGGAAGGTGATATCGAAGTTTTTTCTGCTATATTCCGGGCCTTATTCGGTTGCCAGAGTGATCTCGAAGAATTGTTATTTGTTGACGGACGGACAAACCGAGATCGGGCCTCATAACGCCCGGAATTTAAAGCCATTTCATACAAAGTAACGGTTTCGAAAGAGTGGGGAAACAGCTACCATCGAACAGCTGAGGTCATTAACGCAGGTAGGCAGCTGAACTCAACCGGCAGGTTCCTAGAATTCTGGCAGGTAGCGCATACCCAAGAATGAATGGGAAAGAAAACAAAAGTTTCACGCCTCGTTCTAGCGGTATTTCGCGTACCCTTACTGTAAATTGTATAGTATTCCGTAAATTAGATTAAAACCGCGCAATGTAAGGAGATATTTTACGCTCACCTCTAGCATCTTTATGGATGTTTGTTGAAGGCAGAATTATTTTTATGCACATGAGTAAAACATCACGCTAAATTGTAAATACAATGTATAGTTCAACCACTTTCTGCATAAGTGTTCTGACAATGTTTTGTTTTATTAATGTGTTTCATTTTAGTAATTTAATGATAAGATTTGATACAAGTTATTTTCAAGATTATTATTATTTAAACATGTATGTAAATAATTTGTTTTCATGTATATTTTAGTATTGTGTTTAATTTAACTTTGTATTTGGGAAGGCTACCTGAATTCACGTGCTTCTGTTTGTAAAGAATTGTAAGACGGCCAAAAGGACATATGCTCCCGTTATAAATTCACCTTACAAGGCAGGAATACCGATGGTTATTGGAATCACATTTAAAATTAATGTAATTATAAAAATGCTTAAGTTTTTGTTGAGTCACAATGGAGATAGAATTAGGTAGTTAAAAATAAAATTATTGTACCATAATTTCATTTTTCACCAACGGCCGGCCATATTGTAACGAGCCGCGCTGTCGCCACGTTACAAGGTGCATTTTTATTATATATGTAATAATATAAGAGTAATTTACATAAATCTTGGGCGACCACGTGAATAGATTTTTGTTGTAATTTTATAAAGTACGCAAGATTCCAAGTGAGGACTGTAATGAAATGGTGAACTTATACAGTGTATCGTAGCAAAGCGAATATTAAAGAGTTATTGAGCTATGTAGGCTAGAAGCTAATCTTGGTCTTTCCGAGCCATGGGGACAGGACGTCGCGGATTTGGGATTTGCCAGACCACACACACTGCTCCCTGGGGATGGGTCACTCACCGAGCGGGAAAAGCCTGCCGTCCGAAACCCGAATGTTCTCTCGCTCCGGCGAACTTAGCCGAATATGTCCGACCTCTGTTGGATTCTTTGGCCAAATCACATATCGAGGATATCACGTGACATTAGGTGCCGACCTGAAGGTCCAATCAAAATGAGCGTATAACTCAAAATCCTGGGAATTTTTGTTGTATGTGAGCTTCGAGACTACAAATGGGCGGAGCGAGAAGTTTCCTCGTGGACCGAAGAGCGAGGAGCTGGACATTCTAGATTCTAACTTCGATCGCACCAGTCTGAGGTTGACTTGGAAAGTTGACTTCTTTCGAGATCTGCAGCTTGCCTTGCTGGAGCGAGCGTATCACCGCAACACAGCCGGTAATGCGATGATGCGCATTGCCAGACCAGAGATGCCTATAGCCGACTTGTGAGATAATCTCACATATCGTGGGTCCGCTACACTCATCACAGACATCAGACGCAGAACTACAATGGTAATTGATTACGACCAAGCCATGTGATTGTGCATTCCGTGAAACAGAACCCGTAAGCGACTTTGAGAGGATAGGTCCATGTTCTCACTTTGTAATTGTAAAAACCCCTGAGCTAGCGGCATAATTTGCCAGAACTAGTTATTTTCGAATGATATATTGTTCATTCTGGCGCCCATGATTTTCTTTTTAACTGTAAAGTCACAGTATTATGATGCCTTTGTCTGAGGTAGTCATAACTTGTATTTTTCATTGTTCCAGTTGTCATTATTTCTTGCATTTTGATTCTGAGATATTTAAAAGTAAATATACAATTGTTTGCTTGCCCATGACGGCTAATTGTAACTCTGAGCGTTGCTTTTATGATTTTGCCAATTTGTGTTAATGTTAACGGTAAATTCGCTCAGACTTGTAATCGCCAGTGATGAGAAAATAAATGTCATATTGTGACAATTTACCTGAATTCCAACTAACGTCGAAATTCTTGCAAAATTAATAAATTTTCACTCCTTCATAAAAATTAAAATTAAAAATCCACAATTATTAATCATAAAGGTATGAAAGATAATTGTAATGTGGTTTGCCCACCAAGGCATCCACCACAAACTGGAGTTATCTTCGTCTTCCATCATGTACAGATTCTTCATTTGCTACTTTTTTCACATGATCATTTCGCAACGCAAATTATCCATTCTTGTTGTTCCAGTCTTGTGACTCTTGAACTCTATCTCTGTGACCTACGTTTTATTCTTTTTCTATTTGCTATCCTTACTCATCGCCACTTCTACAGAATAAAACCAATCTTCGTTTCGTGGTTAAAGAATATTAAGTGTATTTGTGTATGCTTCTTAATCTGATTTGAATGACTCATAACTGAAAGGAAAAACATTGAACTAAGGTAAAACTATTACAGGCGGCAACATTAGCAACATATGTTCAACTCCTTCCTGCTTTTCTTATAGCTGAAATAAGAGCTGAAAGTTGGAACTGGAAGTTCAAGACATCAGTGCACACTATTTGGTAACATAATACCAAGTATCTCGAATGATTTAAACACAAAACTTCTTCTAACCTCCAGGCTGCTCACCACTGTCGTCTTAAGGGAAAGATTGACTTGGTCCCTGTGTCCATACAACTTATCTTTTAAGAAATAAAATATTCCTGGAAATGCTTATTTTGGGATTCTAAATACTGAGCTACATGATTAAAATAGTAATTCTTTTCAATTGCTTCTTTTAGTGTGTGGATAAAAATGAAGTTTGCAAGCATAAATTTTGAGGAATACATTGTAACTTGAACAAGTTTGGCAATGTTTCTATCCAACAATTCTCGCGTAAGAACTGAAGAAAGGTCGAGTAGGTTGGCAACATGGAGTTTTCAGAGTTTTGTGTTTACATATTTTACATAATTAACTTAGTTAAACATCAGATAATAATTATAATCGAATGATACTTTCAGAATATTTGTCCTTTTACAGCTTGAAAGAGAAAAATCAGCTGATCCACATTGAGTGTTGTGTAAAATTGAGAGTATATTTCATGGAGATAGGGAACGTACAGGAATCACTATTGTCTTCATCAACTTTACTCTTGACGGAAATTATCCATTGTCTACGGCCACAATCTATCATTTGTTCTTTCTTTTGTAGCATTAAACGTATACAATGTTGGCAGTATCTCATGCGTCCTCCATGCAACGATTTTCGAGTTTCAGAAAACATTTTTCCCAACCGTGGTGTTCGTCCATTATCAGCTGGGTGAAGAACGATGAAATGTAAAACTATAGCAGATTTA
>CM061921.1:106819394-107119437 GCA_031002005.1 Vandiemenella viatica
TAACCATAATGGTTCGGGTAGTACATCGTCCCTGCGATGGGACAACAGCGAGCGCCGGATACAGTAAAAGACTCGAAGTCCAGCTGAAGAGAGTTGATCTATCAGCTCTCCTCCCCACAGGAAGACTCTAGTCTGGAGCCATGGTTCGACTATAACACACACTACACGTATCATGAGAATTGGCGCCATCCTTTCTCGTTCTCGCTGGCTCGGCGTAGAACAAGTTTAAACAAATTTCAGTAATGCTATTGTGAAACTTAGGCTCGGGGTCCAATAAAACCATTAGTCAATACCGATAGTGCGAAGAGCGATATACTCAGGCCTCAGTCTGATTATTGGAAGTGATCAGCGGATGCTCACTTAAGCAGCAAATGTTTCGTTTGGTTGCTGGTCGCCGGTGTGCTTAATCCCCCAGCACACTCCTCAAGCTGTTCCATGCCCCTAGTATGAGATACACTGCACACTAATGAATGACTTAGGTAGTATGGCCAGTTCCGATCTTCTTTGCTCCTTAGTGTTCTTGTATGTATCTACCTGACTAATAATGGTGTGTTGTTTTGTGTTGCGTATACAAGGACGAGAGAATGTGAAGTCTGGTTCCGATCACTTCTGAAAGATACTAATCGAGCCGCAACGTTTTACATCTCCGTTCAACGGATAAAACTCGATCAACAGTGTCAAGCTCTCCCCATACTGCAGAGAGGTTCAGGTGTTACGTACACAGTCTGGTAAATTCCTACTATCCAACCAAGTCCGTGATGGACGACACACAGTGTCATAGCTACCTGGCCTCGAGGTAGAGTTCCAATAAAATACCTAAACTCCAAAAAGTTGTTAGAAGCAATATTGGAGAGACAGTTGTATGAATTGAAAGTTTTGTGACAAACCTTTTACAAACTCTTACACTTCTGTATTTCTATTCCTTGAAACTAATGAAATGCCTCAGCCTTTTGACGATAATATTCTTGGATATTCGTGAATCTTTTAAAATTCCCACACAGTGAGTTTTACTAACGCAGGTGTCTCCTAGCATCAAATAACTGTACCTCCTTTCGTCTGGTTCCTAATAACCAATTTGAATAAGGGAATACTTTAACCGAGAGTGGTGGGTGAGCGGTTAACGCTCTGGTCTCGCTTTCGGGAGGACGGTGGTTCGAATCCCCGTCAGGGCATCCAAATTTGGGTTTTCCATGGTTTCCCCAAATCACTCCAGACGAATGCCGGGATGCTTCCTGCAGAAAGCCTTGGCCGAATTCCTTTCCGTTCCTTATCCCCCACTCCCATCCAGCCTCTAATGACGTTTACGAGGCGTAAAGCGATAAGTAAAAAAGAGGAATATTTTAACTCAGGAAATAAGTGCTGGGGAAGATGCCAACACACCGCTTACTCTCCGAAAAATTTAAGCTGTATTTTCTCTCCAGCCTTAAGCCATACAGCTGTGATAACACAGTTAAAGCCTGCTTTATGACACACTCGCGCTGGGTTATTCAGTCGTCTAGACTCTAGACCTTCGCCCTTTCCAATTGCTAAAATAGTCTGACTTATTTAAGGGAACTGCGTTTCCACTATTACCCCTCCTGCTTTACATTTTTGAAAAGGCCGCTGAGTGTTAACAAATTAATCGAATGGATGTTAGGCGATTTCTCGGAATCTAGGGCTGTGCGGGAAAGGCCTATGATTTTATCAAATGTTTGTTTCATAAACAGTATAACCCAATGCACATAAGCACAAAGGTTGCAGTCTCCGCGGACAGATGTCGACATGGTTATTCTACCTAGAAGAAACGTATTGGACCGCTGGAAGGGTGGTCGGATCTCTCGAAGCAGGCGTACTAAACCAGAGATCGAACAGCCTGTTCTTTTACTACAATACCAAGAGGTTAACCTGGAATCCGATCTACAAACAGATCACATAATAATGCACATACTGAAAGCAATATTTGTCAGAAGTAAATGTTGGGGCAGTATCAGGAATCGAACTGGGGATATTCTTTTTCCGAGGCAGGCACCTAGAAAAAGAAGAACCGAACAATTTAAGGTACTTGTAGTTCTCAGCTGTCAACAGTATACTCCAGCAAAAATAAAACTAAAAACTGATAGGCCGGATAATTTTAGATTGATCCTTCATGTTTTCTAAAAGTTACACTTTTTGATTGTAAATCTATAATTTTCAAATTTGACGTTCTTAGTTGTTTTATCAGGTCTCTTACGAAGAAACCATACCACGGTTGCCTTGGAGCTATTTTCGAAACCGAAAAGTATCAAGAGACCAAGCAATGCAATTAAGATCCTGCAGTCGGCGAAGAGAAAGCGCTGATGTTCATACCTTCTTCCCTCACCCCCTCCCCCAATTCCGTGCTAGAGAGGGGGGTACGTATCTGCAAGTTGCGTATAGAAGCAGCTACGAAGTACAGGGACTATCTCACGGGGTAAGGAAACCCAGCGAGCTGACGGATGATGAAGGCAACGGGATACTTTTGCATTAGAAATGTATTTCGATTCACCTTGTTGAAGAAGAAATCGGAATGGTCGCACCGGTAATCGAACCATACTTCAGATACTACAGAAAAAATTCACGCATTAAACTGTGTGCTGCTGCGTGAGAAATCGGCGCACTTAGCTACTAAGTTTTGATGGGATAATGCGCCCGAAATTGGCATTCGTTATTTTGATTTTAGGATATACGAGGATTGTTCTTTGATTCGAATTTATAGTTAAACTGAATGAAATGTTAATCCCAAACATAAGTTACATCGTTGGTACAAGTGATCACTATTAGTGAAGTACTGTATCACAGAGATGGGTGGGAGAGTTTCCGGGTAATGAGTCACAGCGACGTCGATCGCTCGCCTGTCACACCCACCTAATTGTCGTGCTGGAGGCTCTGCTTAGGGTGGTGATCTCATATGCAACTTCCTCATTTCAAAATCATGCATGTTTGTATGTTCGTTTGGGTCAACTAGGACCACTTTAAGCTTTTGTTTGGCTTTAATTTGCTGTGGATGTGTACACATCAGTGTTACAGCTAGAAGGTACTTACAGTTTAACGTGGAATCCGAACAACGGAAGCATCCTGGCGTACTTCACATTACACAGTAAGCTGTGCCGGAGGTGAAGGTCCGGTTAAGGGCTTATGAAAATCCCTGCTGAGATCAGATTCGAACCGGGGACCTTTCGATTTCCAGTCAGACCACTGCGCCACCATATACCATTCATCGTTTCAAAATCATATTATATGAAAATTAGCTTTTTCAGTGCTGGAGAAAGCAGAAGGAAGCTGGATTAGGTGTACTAAGAACTACTTGTGCTTGGATAAGGAAGAAAATTTTTTGTTTGCTCAAGGATAGAAGAGAGAGATTGTTGATAGCTTTGTTGCGGCGCGATTATTTATTAAAATTGTTATGAATGGAAATATATATACCTACTAATATCGAGGCATTTATATTCTTAGCGCAGCGTGGAAGTTTGGGCTGTAGCAACAACACATGGCGTATAGCTCTAGGAACTCCACAGAGATTTTTTTTTTTTTGAAAAAAAAAAAAAAAAAAAGCGTCTGGCGATTATATTGCAGAATGCCAGTTTCAAAATGATAATAATGAGATACACCTTATTTTCAGGAATAGTATCTCACCAGCTACTTGCACTGGTAATGTCATATTTTGGCGGCTCATTTCAGAATCGTAGAGTAGGATGTCAGCCAACGTGTGCCGTGTTGATGTTAATAAGTAGTTAATATGCTTGAAAGTATTTTGAACGTGTTCGAACATCATTTTTACCGTTGGAACTTGTATGCATCGTTAAGAAGCGGTCGTTTGTGCACGCCAGGAAAATAAAGGAAGCTTAAAAAGGTTGGCTTCAGGATGGCAGTGTTCTCAGATGGGCGAGAAAATACACCGTTAGCCATTAAACGTTTTCGCGTGTTAACGGGTTGCTCCGGTGTTTGTTTAATTCATGACTCGGCTGTAGGTGTTGGATCCCGTTGTTAGCCACTTGATGCGCTCCATATTCCGTCGGCTGCACATAATACTCCTTATAGGCCTACAGATATACAAAGCAGGAAGTATTTTCTGAAAAGTACTGTTGGTTCTTTGGTAATCGATACACAAACACGTCCGCGTTCAGGTAACTTGTAATATCACTCTTTTTAGTAGCATAACATTTTTTTATTGTTGTTATTAGAGTACATTTTTCGAAATGTGCTTCGCGTGTTACTTAGACATATGCTTCGAGCAGTTCACGTGTCGTTTAGACATCTGCACGAAGACCATCCTAATTTCCGTTTCAAAGTAATTTTCCGTTATCATCTAGGGCTCTAGGCCAATGTTGCGATTGTTTCCAGTTTCTGCTCAAAATATTAGTAAGAAGCTTACTCGATTCGCTAGCTGATGGCGCCTCGCAACTCCATAATGTTTGTTTCAGAACTGTGTCTCCGAAGTTCCATTTATTTTTTCTGTGAAGTGCGAGTCAGCATTTAAAAACTTTCGCTAACGACGGGCGTTAATTATCAGCAAAAAATTACGCGTCTAGTCTGATAAGTTTTTTATTGACATAGGAACGTTATTGCCTCTAAATACATCGTCCTTTTAAGTTTACTGCAAATTGTTCCATTAAATTGATGTCGTTTATGACTGAACTAAAAGCTAGTCTTACCATCGTAGTGCACACAGCTCTTACCTTTTTTAAATACCATCATCGAACCTATAATTGAGCGCTCTGCTATCTCAGTGGTCAACGCGAGCTCTTGGGTCAGAATCCCGGTGTTCCCAAGAATTTTGAAGGGTTTTGCTTTGCTCTTATGACTACGCCAGGACGCTCCGTGGTTCGTAAAATGTAGGCCCAGCCACGACAGAAGGGGAATGCATTCCTGCCAACTTTACGGTTTTTCCGTAGAATTACGGAAAGGTGCTGCATTTTACGGTTGTATGGATGAACTGTGTTATCTTACGAATTTCCAAACTAAAATTCCATCACGTATGAGAGATTTGTGTATGGGCAGTCGTGGTAGGTTTCCGATTTTTCTCGTGGAAGTGCTCCTGTTTGTGCGGTAGGGCTTATTTCATTTGATTATAAGATTACGCCAAGATACGTTATTTTTCTATACTCAATAATCAATCGATCTGTCTCTCCGATTTTACATCGATACTGTTTCTGAAAGTCGAATCAGCAATCATTTGAATATCGTTTTCTTTCACTTTCGGATAGTGCCGCGTGCGTTTTATCGCTGGATGGAAATTTGTGTTAAATGCGTAACTCTGACGTGGTTGATATTTCACTTAAATAGGTCCTAATTTTTTTTATATCTTTAGTTCATAGTCGATTAAATGCAAATGCTAAAAAAATTTGTGGTCCAGGGTCTTTATGTAAAAACAGTTTTGAAAGTTAGCAGGTATGGGGATGCATGGCAAATAGAAATTCTGTCTGCAGGTCCTAGATTCCTAGATAAAGGTAAAGGCTCGTGTGGTTATAATGACCTGGTGACTGGTTGCACTATCTGTCCCTGTTGTAGCAAGTCTAACTATCCCGGTAATCCTACCGGATATAGTTTAACGTGGAATCGGAACCACGGAAGCATTCTGGCAAGCTGTTCCATATGTATAGGCTGGGCTAAGAACCTTTGAAAATCCCCACCGAGACAGGAATTCGAACCGGGGACCTTTCCATCTCGTCAGATGCGTTATCCACTAAGCCACTAGGCCACTCCCAGCAGGTCTTTCCGGAGCGTCCATTAACTACGTGGCTGTCTAGGATACAGGGGTTGGGCAGATAGCTACACCGGAGGAGGGAGGAGGGTTCGGAGCCAAGCTAGATAGCTTTTCATTCATATTATTTGTCTAAATTAAAATAAGGCACAGAACACACAACAGCCTGTGAATATTTATTTCCGTCATTCAATTACGTCCATATGTGATTTACAATAGTTTGACAAGAGAAAACAATAGGTGGAAAAAGCTACGTGCCACGCGAGGGGGGGGGGGAGAGGCAAAGCAACGTAGGCTACGTAGTGGGAGGGGGGTTCAAGGAGTCGAAAATGGAGCTACGCTTATGAACGCTTCCTAAGACTATAAGAAGTACCGGCCGGCGAAGACGTTAATAACATAATAAGGACCTCTTTATTAACAGGTTCGTATCTTTGACTCAGTTAAAAGTCGTCATAGCGAAATATTTTAACATTGGAGCACAGGTTGAAAAAATGTGATGTATGAAATTGTATATTAAAATACTCCAAGACTGATAAGCCCTGTACAGTACTGAGGTGCACCACTCGACAAATTTCGTTTATTCACTGGGCAAGGGAAGAGGTAATGAGTGAAGTTATATGTATTTTAACTGTTTAGTTTCATACACTCAGTCTTCTCGCCGACATTTAGTCACGACAACGAACATCTGTCATCTGAGGTTACACGTTACATTATACTGTATTTTTGATAAAAATTCTTACCATCTTAGGAACAGCAGACAGAATTTTGAGTTGCCATGCATTCCCCTTCTATCGTGGCTGGACTGCGGAGTGTCCTGGTGCATTGATAATTCTTGGAAACGCCGGGACCCTGCGATTTCCACTGCGCTACCAGACCACCCACTTATATTTACGATGATGGTTTGAAAAAAGGCAAAGGGAGTACAACAATGGCCAAAATTGCTATTAGTGCCTGCAAAATCGGCGTCGAATTAATGGCGCAATTTGCAATGATTGATGCCAAATTATTTATTTTGCGGAATTTCAATACATTCCCCAGTACGAATTTGGAAACAAACATATAAAATAAGTGCTCAAAAATATTTCGACACTGGAGCATAAGTGCGTGTCCGTCAACAAACTAATTGAAATAGTAAGATTTGAGGCTATTAACGGATTACCTTGAATAAACAAGCTTCTCACCCTTAGTACAGCCATGCTCAGTTCATGCTCTCGAAACCGCTAACATGATTCTAGTACCACTTACGAAAACGCTAATCATTTTTTTAACTGCTTTACGTCTCTCAACAGCGAGGTCTTTAGAGACTGGAAAGGATGGGGGCAAGGAATGGGAAGGAATTCGGCCATGGTCTATTTAAGGAAGCTTCCCGGCATTTGCCTGGAGTGATTTGGGAAACCATGGAAAACCCAAATCTGGATGCCCGGACGGGGATTCGAACCGCCGTCCTCCCGAATGCGAGGTCAGAACGCTATCCGTTACACCACCACGCTCGGTAAAATGCTACTCATGGAACATTCCTAAATAATTATGTATTAGTCGTGCAACGCTTAGGGAACTAGGCTAAGGATTGTCTCTGGCCTGAGAAGCCACTGTAACTGTGTTATACGCTGTGCCGCTTTCTCCTAGACAGGTATGCCGATCGAATCTGGACGTGGGTAGAAATTGTTTTATTTTATTCTTGCTGTTCTTGTAAATACTTAATGCACAAATAAAGGACTTTGCATTGTCATTTAGTAAAATATTACGTACAATTCGAGCTAGCTTTGTGGAAAAAACGAACTTATAGATACAAAAATAGAAAGAAAGATGGAAAGGGAGAGAACAAGGATGAAAACAAAATAGCCATTTGTGTGTGCATAAAAGAATATCTGGAATAAAGAGACCTTGTAATTATTAACACACTTTGTAGTCAGAATTCCCAGCAGTAGGGCCTACTTTGTAATAACTATTTAACAGCGCCAGGCAGTGCGACGAAAATGTAATATGTATATTTTTAGTTATTCGTACTCACTGGCTTTACATATACACGTTTTGATCAACAAGGACCACGTCAAGCCTTAGATTAGTTCGATTTTGCTTTCGATGTGTAAACATCCGAGTTACAACTATCGTAGGTATCCCTAGAGGGGACCTACAGTTTAACGTTGAAATCGGAACCACGGTAGCATTCTGGCGTACTTCACATTACACAGCAAGCTGTGCCAGAGGTGCAGGTCGGTTTAAGAACTTACGAAAATTCCGCGCCGAATCGGGGGATTCGAACTGGGGACCTTTCGATCTCCAGTCAGACGCCTTAACCATTGAGCCACCAGGCCGCTTTAATCATTATTATTTGCTTGGTTATTAATTTTAATTAATAATTTTTTATACTTATATTTATCAGCATTGCAAAAATGCTTCTAGAAAAGAAAGATAATTTGCACAATTTATATTTATTTTGCCTTTTTCGTAAATGAACTAGAACTCTCATGTCGTATTTATTCAGTGACACTCAACACGTGAATCAACACAAAATCAATAAACAAATTTGTACATATTATGCAATATTTAATAACTTTGCATCATCGAGAAACATGGCGCGAGGCTAACAACTCAACACCACGAATACATTAAAATTTTAAGCAATGACGTAAATGATGAACACAAAAAAAAGTTATGAATGCAATATTAAATGGCGTGCACCATGAAACAAATTTTATATCTGGTTGACGTAATAATTGCCAAGAACAAAAATGATTGACTTCACAATTTGAGCATGAAACCGAGCGAGGGGATGAGCGGTTAACGCACTGGCCTCGAATTCGGGAGGACGCCGGTTCGAATCCCCTTCCGGGCATCCAGATTTGGGTTTTTCGTGATTTCCCCAAATCACTCCAGGTGAATGCTTCTTTCAAAAGGCCATGTCCGAATTCCTTACCGTTCCTTGTCCCCAGTCCTTTCCCGCCTCTAATGACCTCGACGTCAACGAGGCGTAAAATCATAAAAAAGAGCATCATTATTACCATCTTACTGATACGAAGCTGCTGCAAACACTGAAAAACTGCATCAGCGTCTATCAGCCAACCTCGGTATGTTGGTGCTCTTCCGATAATCAGTCTGCTACACTGCACTTGCCGTCAGTTATCTTTATCTTTTGTCGCCCATCTACGTTCGAATCTCCCGGGATAACTTCTCTAGCCCGGAACGTTGCAAACATCGATAAATTTTCCATCCACTATTGTATTTTCACTATGGCGTAGTTACGTATGGAAAAGCTGAAAATGTATAGAATTTAGGACTTTGCTGAATTCGGATTAATTTTTATTCACCGACGTGAAATTCTTGAAGACGTGGCTCCCGAATTCCTTTACGTTTCCTTGTAGCATCGTCCAAGCTACGAGTATTTTTACAACAATCTTTCTTGCCCATTGGCATGTTTATATTGCCGTGACGTATTTCTAGTACGTTTAGCTTGTTGTTTGACTCCACTTAGCTGAATGTCACCCTCACTCTGTACGTCTGTCACTCATATAACTCGGATTTTTCGCTAAGACACTCGCCAAAGTTTTACGCATTTGCAGTACGAGAGTCTTCTAATAACTGGAAGCAGTATTTGCTCTTATTCTTAAATTCCACATCTGTACCACTGCAACCTTTGATATTTGATATCTAATTACGTATTGTGATTGTTTTATATTAATCACAACTGAGATACGCAATTAAAAATTTTAATCAAATCAGGGTACAAAGTAAATTTTAAATTTCCTTGAAGACAGATTCAAGCATCATAAGAAAATGGCTGAATTACCGTAGCTTTTGAAAACTATCATTTGACAAAGAAGTAATACAAAGTCGCGTTTAGATCTGATTAAAAACTCAAATACATTTGGAAGGGAGCCAGAGAAAATAAAAATGAGACGTATGAAATTGAATTAAAGAAGCAACTTTAGTGCATTGAGCTGAAAAATAAACTGTGGAAAGCGTGCAGTGGAACAGGTTCATATCCTGTAATAGAAGTAGAAGGAGAAACACCTGTGGGATCAATACGCGAGGAGGGAAATGTGTAATACCAAGAAGTTACTGAGATAATTCTACAGGAAAAACCAAGAATCGATTAATACTCGTAGATGAAGAAATCTATACCTCCTAATGAAATGCTAGGTTCAACTTGGTTTATATAAAACCCCTTGCAAACAGTGTGAAAAGAACGGAACGAGTACTGTCAGTTAATGGTTCTACTCTTAAGGACGTACACCAGTTTTAAGAAAGATCCTTGTTTCGTATTTAATTGCAGGTCCAGCCACGACATAGGCAGATCGAAGCTGTCAGCTGGTTGCAAGACCACACGTATTTAATTTTACTTAGGAAAGCTAAACTGTCGTAACACGTGGAAGTGCTGTCTTCATAACGGATCGTAATACATAAATTACACGTTCAGAAGCAAGTAAAACAGTTTAAGACGGATAGTGTTAGAAAGATTAGAATGACATAAATTAATCATTTAAACATTCATAGAGATGTGGACGTTTTATGGGTCCTATGAGGCAATTGTGCCGTATGAAAACTGCAGTGAGAAAATTAGGATAGGGAAGAATGCATATATGAAGTATGTTAGCAGACAGACCAGCATAGAAACGTGATTTCTCAATATTAACATTCACTGATATCCTAGTATAACCGGACGGGAGCAATAAGGAACTAACAGTGCAAGTGACATCGTAAATAGGTACACTTTACGAGACTGTTCGTATTTAGCAGTTTCCTGTTATATCAGATACTTTATAAGAGCGGTCTGGTGGCTCAGTGGTTAAGGCGACTGACTGGAGATCGAAAGGTCCCCTGTTCGAATCAATGGCCTTTCGAAGGAACCATCCTGGCATTCGCCTGGAGTGATTTTGGGCCGACCAGCCTGATAGCTCACTTTCCAAGTTTATGAAAGGCGTGTCTGATAGATCAAGTACGAAATGACTGGCGAGGAAAGAAGTTTGTGGAAGAGTCTAAAGGAGAAGAGAGGCAGGATGGTAGATCATATTTTAAGACATTCGAGATTGGTTAATTTGTTAACGGAGGGAATAGTCGAAGGTAAGAACTGTAGAGGAAGACAGAGATTTTATAGAATATATGGAGCACATAATTAAAGACGTAGGATGTAAGGGGTGAGATGAAGAGGTTAGCGCAAGATTGAAAGGGATGGAGGATTGCATCAAACCATTCGAGAGACTGATGACAGCAAAAAAAAAAAAATCTGACACACTGGATTAAATACATCGGTGCCCATGTAAGATATAATAAATTGCGTTTATTTTTCGTATGTTGTTCAGTGTAAAACAAAAAAAATAATAAGCTGAATGGAATAGATTCTTCGGATGTATAATTTCTTCTTATTGGGAGATTTAATGTCCTTCTAGTATAGTTCAATTCATTGTTTGAATTGAAAAAGAGTGTCCTATCGGAAGAGCAGAGCAGAAAACTTATTTTCAGTTATTTTTCGGTTGATACTAACATTAAAGAAAAAATTCTTTCATTCGTAAAATGAGAAATATTAGTAAAAACAAGAATTTCCGGCAAAAGAAAGAACTTATACTTAAAGTTTGCCAGCAGTGTTTGATTTTTCAGTTGGGGAGATAGTTGGCTTTAACAATTTTGTAAGTACTCTTCAGTATTATGATTCACAACTACACAATTGATATCTACATCGTTGATACATATGTTAGTTAAAAAAAAAGATTCCGACTTTTTTGGTAGTTCACAAGCTTAATTTCTTAAAGAAACTTGATGGCGTCAAAAATAAAAGCTTTAATTTATGCTTATTTTAGAAATAATATTTCTTCAGCTTTCGATTTCTTGTAAGTTATCCTAATTTTGAGTGGCGTAAGAAGTGTTGTTGCTGAATACTAACGCTTATAACTTTTTAATATGACGTTAAAAGACCGGCGATTTCTCAGTGTTTCCTGTATTTCAATTAATTATACTGCAAAAATCGTGTTTTACACTCTGACGTGTTGCATATTCGACGTTAGTTTTTTCTCTAGGATTGTTTCACTGTGATGGAAAAAACTGGAAGTGTTATTTTTATTGCATCTTCGAGATTTATTTCTTTGATATTTTATTCAGTACTATACTTCCGCGTTAGAAGAATTAGTGATAAGACAGAAATGTTTACCGCAGTGTACAGTAGGTAGTCAGAAGTGGTGATTGCCACTTGCCACGAGTCTCTTCGTCCTTGATAGGGTTTGCCAACTGATAGTGACGTCACTGCGCTGCGCCATAAAGCCAAACATACGATAAGCCCGTCAGAAGGTACGTTATTACATGCCATCGCATTTCTTTGCACCGACACAGTTATTTTCACGCACTGCAGCCGAGCGCGCATCTACCCCTCCAGTTGAATCCCCTCTCCACGGAGCTAACGCTAATGGCCCTTGCGGAGCTGCATTCAGTTCTGTGACAAGTTTTGGGCTACTCTTCAGGTCTATTCTAATGTGTGCCAACTCGTACACTAATTTCCCTATTCCTTAAATTGAGTTGTAACATTTGTTGACAGAATAATCTAGTTTATATGAATAGAATTCTTTAAGTAGATAAAAGTTTTTTTTTTTTTTTTTTAATGGCTTTTGGCATCTTATGCCATACAGCCAGCCTGATGAGCTTTTCAAGATAATTAAACACACCACAGGACGGACATGACATTCACAGACACAACACTTAAACACCCATGCCCGCGGCCGGACTCGAACCGGCGACCTTCGGCACGCGGAGCTAGCACTCTAGCCCCACGCTACCGAGGCCGGCTAGATTAAAGTTATTGTGCACGGAAGCTAATACTGGAGCATTATTTTGGATCCATAAATATAAGAGTCCTCATTATGCTATGTCATTTAGCAAACCTATGTGTTTAATAATATACGAATAATAGCTGTGGTGTTACCATCTGAAGACAGAGTTTCAAGTCTGCCTCTGTCGTGGATATCCTAACCACAAAGCATTCTTCACATACTTAAAGGAAGCTTTGTCAGACGTGAGTGCTCTTAAGAATTCTTGGCCGGACCGGGATTCTCTCTCTCTCTCTCTCTCTCTTTTTTTATATTTAAATATGGCACTTGGCCTTATAGCCATTCATCCAGCAATCCTCAATGGAATTTTATTATCAGCGTGTATATATTAATGCGTCTTCCAGTATTTTTCTGATTATTCAGATGTAGCTCAACACTTACTTCAAATACCCATGATCTCGGCCGGACTCGAACCGGCGGCCCTCGACACGGGGAGGCAATCTAGCCCTTACGCTACCGTGGCCGGCGGATCGGGATTTGAACAGGAGCTAGTCTTGATTGGTCCCAACTGTAATCGTTCTGGCCTCGCATTCGGGAGGACACCGGTTCGAATCCCCGTCCGTGCATCCAGATTTGAGTTTTCCATGGTTTCCCTAAATCACTCCAGGAAAGTGCCGGGATGCTTCTTTCAAAAGAGGTCTTGGCCGAATTCCTTCCCGTTCCTTGTCCCCAGTCCCATCCCGCCTCTAATGACCTCGATGTCGACGAGGCTAAAGCCATAATTTAAAAAAAATCCTGCTGTAGTGTTCTTATTAGGAAATTTCTATTATACATATACGATGAATTTTGTCCTGCCCCTCTCTCCGGTAGCCAGCCGTGAGACTACCTTCAACTTTGCTTTTAATGCAGTACGTAACGTTGTGTCAAAATGTGAATGCTTATCAAGGACGATCTAATGTAAGAGAGGGTAGGTAGTCTTATATACCTGCTAACCTTGTGAGCTTCAGTGTAAAGTGTTTGATGTTTTTATGTTATGAAATATTTAATTTTGAGGTGTAAATTGGATACAATCCAAGCATATACTGATTGTTAGAGAAAACCTACTAAGACCTCGTCACAGCATACGTCTTCAATTATCTGTTTTTCATATTTTAATCTTTATTTTTATCTATTTTCATCTTCTCTCTCCCCCGCAGTCGTATCCCCACTACTTTTTTCTGTAAGATTCTTATAGAAACTTTTCTTCTTCACCCATCATTTCCACACCACCTTCATTTGGTGCTTTACATGTGAACTTAACTTTCAACCACCTTCTGTAGCATCATATTTCTAATTGTGTACTTATTTCTGGTATTCCCAGTATCCAACCGCAAGCTCCACGAACTGCTGTACAATGCACATACAGTTTTAGGAAATTCTAAGTCCTAGGTCTATATTGCGTATTGATAGTTCTTGTTTCGAAGAAGAATTTTTTTTTTTTTTCTAGTGCTAATCTACTTTTAATTTCAGTGTTATTTCGACTATCAGTTACAATTTTATTTTCTAACACAATTCACTGCTTCTACCACATTTAATAATATTTTTATATTTACTTTCATATTACCTTAAAGTGCCAAAAGTCATGGGGATACCTCCTATTATTGTGTGGGACGGTGAAGTGCAGCAACCTTACTTAGCATTGAAGTTCCCTGAGGAAATATTCAGCCATGCTTTCCTCTACAGCCGTCCATAATTGCGAAATTGATGCCAGTGCAGGACGTTGTGCATGAACTGACCTTTCGATCATGTCTCATATGTGTTTCATTTCAATCATGTCTGTCGATCTAGGTGATCAAATCATAAGCTGGAATTGTTGAGAATGTTCCTCAAACGAATCGTGCATGGTTTTGTCCCAGTGACATGACTCATTGTCGTTCTGTAGAAGCCTAGTTTTTTTTTTTGGGTGTTGGGAGGACATGAAGCCCACGAATGGTTGCAAACGGTCTCCAAGTAGCTGAACATAACCATTTCTAGTCAATGGTCGGTTCAGTTTGACCAGAGGACCGAGTCCATGTCATGTAAGCACAGCCCATACCAGGATGCACAGTGCCTTCCTGACTCCCTGGTCTATGGCCTCGTGGAGTGCGTGCTAAACTAAAACCCTACCATCAGCTATTACGAACTGGAATCGACACTCATTTGACCACGCAAACATTTCCAGTCATCTAGGGTTCAATCGAACCCAGGAGAGGCGCCGCAGCCGATGGTGTTTTGTTAGGCACTCGCGTCGATCTTCTGCTGCCATATCCCATTAACAACAAATTTCACTGCACTGTCGGCTCGGACACGTCTGTCGTACGTCTCATATTGAGTGTTTCTGTTTTTAGACGCAGTGTTGCTTGTATGTGAACAACTCGACGCAGACGTCGCTGATCTCGGTGATTAAGTAGACGTGGTTGGCCTGTGCGTTGTCCATGGCGGGAGTTAATGCCGGAAATTACGCATTCACTGCACACTCTTTACACTGTGGATCGATGAATTTTAAATTCACTAACAATTTCCGAAGTGGAATGTCCCATGGGTCTAGCACCAACTACCATTCCTCATTCAAAGCCTAAGACCTTTATCATGCCAGAAAACCTCACACTCACGAGAGTTCAAATGAAAGCCCCCACACTTCACGGCGCATTTTCTCGGTGCTACCGCCATCTTTATATCTGCATCGTCTTATCACATTACTTTTGGCACTTTAGTGTATTTTTACAGCACTTTGTGACTTGTTCCTTCCTTTGTATGTAGAATTTAATCCGCAATCAGAAGGTTTGTTGTGTCGGAGGTAGTGTGACCTACAGTTTATCGTGGAAATCCGAACCACGTAGCATCAAAAGTGTACTTCACATCATGATGATTTTCACCTTTACCCATGTGATCTACGCTTGGTGGCTGTCTAGAAGAGGCAACTCTCTTGGGACATTTAACTGGACTGGTTTTCCATTGGGTTCTCCAGTGGAAGTGGAATGGAAGTGTTATTGTTTTGTGCGGTGTGAGTGTTCGGTGTACTGAATGAATAAAAGACACTGAGCGTGGCGGGAGAGCGTTAACGATCTGCCTCGCATTCGAGAGGACGCAAGTTTGAATCCCCGTTCGGCAATCCGGTTTGCCATGGTATCCCGAAATCCAGGCGAATGGCTGGATGTTTCCTTCAAAAGGCCACGCTGAATTCTTTCCCGTTCGGTTAATTTTAGAAGTTTAAAGCGGAAAAAGTCTTAACAGGTTCCTAACTATACTTCCTGGTTTGTATTACGAACACTATTCTTAGTTTAACACTACGAAAGGATGGATTACTGCCTAAGGAATCCCGGTTTGTTTACTGGCTCATTTGACGTAGGCCTAAAATATCTTTCGAACAAAACGTAGATCGGTTTTTCGCACTATGAACACTTTGTCGACCAGTTTGAGGCTAGAACAGGAAGGATTATGCACAAATGCCTACACGAACATTTTAAGTCTATTTCACAATAAATATGGCTCACACCTATCTACGTTACACAGGGAACTACCAGTGCTTTCTTTCTATTATCACATTCTGACGTAAGTACGATGAACTTCTTTATATCGCTATGAGGGGGTGGGGGAGGTTCTGTCGAGAAGAGTTATATAACGATGTAGTGTTCCTAAAAAATTACTGTAGCTCAAGACCCGCTTAGATGAAGTGAGAGAGTGTATAGAGGACATTCCATTAAACCAAAACTACCCCATTTCCCGCACTTCCAGTGACGTCATATCAAAAAATAGCCTCTGTTAGTTTGAGCCTCGTACAACCCAGTGACGATTGTTTCAATAGTTTATGAATATTGTGAATTAGACTGCTAGTTACAATTTCATGTATTGTTGAGTTTTGTGGAGCCAAATTTTGGTTTACTTTTTTGTGAAAATGCGTGGGGATAGAAACAAAACTTACAAAATTACTGGTAAATGTTTCCCAAAGTAAAGAAACACTGTGTACAGAACGTGTTCGGCTTTACAGATTAAGAAAAAAATCGGCCAAGAGAGAATTTTCCTTCAAGTGGAAAACAAAATTGGACAATTGCCGGCGACCAGCCATCTGTGTTGCGTGTAACTCCAACGACAACATTTAAGAACTTTGTAAAGGAAAGAAATATTTCTAAACCTTGAGAACATTTAAGAATGTTAAAATAAATAAAGAAAAAATATACATGTAAAATTTGTGAACGTGCATCAATGTATAACAAATGTGAGTTATGAAATTAATATCTTGAAAATCAAACGAGTTTCAATGAATGGTACTGAAGAAAATAAGGCATTATTCTGTTTATTTTTTTAATTTTAAGATAGAAGTTTTAAGACTATAAAGTTCCTTTTCTCCATATCAATTTTAAAAACAAAGCAAATGTGATATGTCCAGTTCTTTGGCTGAAATGCATTACCTCGTTAAGATCAGAGAGAACCCTTCGATCAGCTTAATAACACAAATTAACTTTAAAACTATTTTGACATTATTTAATGTAAAACACGAAGATCTTAGTTCCGTATTTTAATTTTATGTGTAACTTAAAATTAACCGTTTCCTGCCATTCACTTTTGTTTCACGCGGTACCGCAACTCGATGTCTCATATGGCTTCCTGAGATTAATAGGTTGCCAGAAGTCACGTTTCCCACAGCGGCCGTGTCAGCAACGATTCGTATTCCAGGCACCGGAGTTTCTAATTAGTTGTAAGTATTGTGAATTCAGAAATGGAAAACTGTTAAAATTAATAATTCACTTGGAGAATAAATATAAACCATACTCGGCGTACATTGATTACTTGCAGGAAACACATTGGGTTACACAACTTGAGTTGACATTCTGTGCAGGTAGGGGAGATCACGATAATAGATCTCAAATAGATAATTGATGCAACAGGAGGGAATTTGGATCCGTTATCTGTAGTCTTATTTGACATAATTTCTGAAAGCAGCATCCGGTAAAGCGTTAAAAATAAATTTACATCGTTGAATGTATAAGAAGTTACGTGGATCTCCTTCATTTCTGTTGAGTGATTTCAAGCGACTGGTGCAATGCTTTCTGCCATCAGGAGCATGGGTGTATCCAGCGAGGGGCAGAGGGGGGCTGCTGCCCCCCCCCCCCTAGAAGAAAAATTAAGTTGCCTTCAGTATGCTTCGACGAGTGAAGAACTAGTTCAGGAGCACTTTGGGAGAGAAAGATTGACTGGATTATGTCTGATGAGTGGCGTCGAAATTTCGTGAAAGAACACCATGAGATATTGACAAACAAAATTATTGAAATTGAAAATCCGAGGCAATTAATGTTTACATAAAAAACTAACTGACTTACGATCTTAATTAACTACATAGTAGGTCCTTAGATTAAGGAGTTGGGTAACTATATTAATCAATGATAAAAATAGTTTCCTGAATAGGTTTGAGTTTGATTTTGTAATGTCATGTTTCAGTCCCCCACCCCACTTCCTCGAAACCAAAATGAGTTGCCCCCCCCCCTAGTTCAAATCCTGCCCCCCTCTAGTTCTGATCCTGGATACGCCCTTGATCAGGAGCAAATGTAATTACATTAGGTTAGATATACTCGCTTTGATCCTATATGAGAACAGTCTCGGTGATGTGCACAAACCAATATTACCACCTGCTACTCATTACAGATTAGTTACCTAGCATCCCGAAAGTACCTCTTACATACAAATGCTAACTTCCCTTTTTGTTATTATATTTAAATCCAATTTGCAAATCCTTTTAATTGCTTTATTTGTACATAGTTTCCAAAAACAGAAATTTGAAACCATATTAGTGATGTCACCTCTCCTTCCTTACCCCAAAACATATATTATTTTGTCATTCCACGTCAGTGAGCAAGTTCCTAAAGA
Source organism: Vandiemenella viatica (assembly GCA_031002005.1). Taxonomy (NCBI): domain Eukaryota; kingdom Metazoa; phylum Arthropoda; class Insecta; order Orthoptera; family Morabidae; genus Vandiemenella; species Vandiemenella viatica. The sequence goes on from CM061921.1 coordinate 106,837,725, forward strand.
AAATTTTTTCAGCTAGTAAAATGGGTTCGGAAGTAAAAACTATTCCAGTTTGGAGCTGATTGTGTTATTTAGATAACACTATTTCTTGTAGCAGGATGATATCTGAAGAAGCTGCAGAGAATTCTACCCCTTTCTGTGCAAACGACAAGTAATCTTCGTAGATGTTATAGTTATTCGCAATATTCTGAATATGTGCATAAAAAAGTTTTGTATCACCTGTATACTGTCCAGTCCATGACATTAGGACGATGAGACATGAAATCTTAATGTATGTTCAGTACTTGACGTTGATAAAAACAAATCTGAAACATTTTTGTTTAAGAACAAAGTCTTGGCTTGTCCATTGATGCTCTGCTTCAACATGGGGAACGCGTCACCTTGACTTGATACAGGCTTGAATCCATCCACCAGCTCACTAATTATCCCATTCTGCAATGGCGATTCTCTGCAAGTCCTGCAGATTGTGTGATCGGCTCTTACATCCACAAACTGTTGTTTTCACTAGGAGTTCAACAGGGTTCATGTCCGGGGAACAAGCAGGCGGTACCCGCATGGTGAAGGAAATTAATGACGATACCTGCACGATAGGTTTACTCGTTATCGTCCATAAAATTCTTCTATTGCTGCAAACGGTTCCACTATGGCTTGAAGGATGTTGGTCCTGTATCGCTGAACATTGAGGTTACATCGCAGCTCATCACTGAATCAGCACCCTGCTGTGTCTAAAGTGTGCAGAATTACCTGGTAGTCTCCAAACACGTTGCCGATGATCGTCCGGCCAAAAACAGTCATGTTTCTTCGGTAAACAATATATTGCGTTATTCCGAATAGCCCATTCTTCGCAATTTCTTGTACAACTTTAACGTGCACCATGCTCTTAAGATGTAAGAGCTGGACCAAGCCATGGATGTCAGTAACAAAGAAAAGCACCTCACAGTTTGAGGCTCCAGAAATCAGCTATGTAGTCTTGACGACACGTTTCCTAAAAACCAAAATATGCAGGTATCGGTCATAACCTGCACTTGTAGTCCGTGGACGACCGATACGACGAAAGTCATGAACGCTATAGCGATTCCAGATTGAAAAACTTCACTTTGAGTCTCTATTACACGTGGAAAAACTTTCCTTGTTGACAATCCCTCCTAATGTAAAGTGATCGAGAACAGTCTTCTCGATGCATCAGAACCTCAGAGCAGTTTTAAAACGTCTGATTTACCTTCCAACTTCAACCTATACTCTGCTTGCGCTTAGAGATGAGTTTTTGCTATTGACAGATGAGGCTACGTCCCTTTTTGCTTTAACGGATCTCTAAAGCAACTGTTCTCTTGACTATGCGAATATCCAATCGAACAGAAATCCCATTCAACATAAAGAGGTGATGAAATACTTCTTTTATCAACCTATTAAGGTGTTATGACTTATTAATTTTACAAACAGCTAATTATTGTGATTGCTATTGTTTTTTATTAGGGTGCCAGTGGTATTAATCAGAGACATTGGCGCAGTTAAATTACTGAGAACATTCTTCTTGTTTTAGTTACCAATCAGAAGATTGGTTTGTATCAATTTTCCATGTATGCCACTTCTCCGGGTTCCTTTTTAATTCTACTTAGCTGTTACATGTCATTTCATTCTTAATTTTATTCGTATAGCTTAATCTTCCTCTGTGGGTTTTTTCCTTCTATCTTTCCTTCAATAATGACCTTAAGCAAACCATTGTGAGCCAAAACATGGTCTATCATTGTGTGTCTTCTTTTTTAAGTCCTTCCTGAATCTTCGTTCCTCAGAACTATTCTGAATACTATGCCCCAGACATATATTTTTAGGAGATTCTGGCGTGTTGAAAGGCTGATGCTGTTCTAAGTGAAAGGTTTCTTTTGTTTATTAAAACCATGTTTAGCTTGTTTAATTCTAGATGATATATCTTTTCTGCTTCTCCCATCTTCTGTGACTATACTACCTAGGTATCTGAATTGTTTAACTTAATTGTACGTCTAATTTTAACTGCATTTGTTTTTGGTCGTCCGTTCCACATATTAATACTTTAGTCTTTTACTTGTTTATTTTCAGATTATAGTGCTCATTTAGAACTTCTTCCATTTTAGGAAGAGTTTCGTCCAAATCACTTTCATTTTCTGAAGCAAGTGCAGTGTCATCCGCAAATCGCAGCATACCTATGTTTGGCCGTGAATGGAAATTCCTGCATTTACTTGACACCTCACAGCTTCCAATGCTTCTTGCTCGTATGTATTGAATAGAATAGGGGAAATAATACAACCTTGCCTTACTTCATTCTTAACTTTTGACTCCGCTTTGTATTTTCCAAACCGGATTACTGCAGTTTCATTCTCGTAGAGTTTCCAAATGAATCTTCGATCTTTGTAGTTTAGTCCCATTATTTTCAGAATTGAGACAACTTGTTCCAATTGACATTGTCAAAAGTCTTCTCAAGATTTATGAAGGCTACATAAATATCCTTGTCTTTCCTCATACACTTCTCGGAAAGGACTCTGAGAGCCAAGAAACCGAATTGGTTATCGATTAGCTCTTGATCAATCTTCTATTCAATCCAACCTTGGATTTTAGATGCGTGAGAAACCAAAATTAGTGTTCGAGAGTCTTCTCATTTATTTGCAGATGCTTTGTTGGGTATAGGAACTGCAATATTCTTCTCAAAATCTTTTTTTTTTTCCTGTTTCGTATATGCTCCCATTGGATTACTTATTCCACCACTATTATTTCTAGCATCACCAAAAAAAGTTTTGACAGTTTTATACGCACTCTCATAATTGCCTTTCCTGATAATCTGTTCTACTTCCTTGCACTTGTCCTGGAGATAATTTTCTTTAGCTTTCTTGGCTTCCCTGTTTATTGCATTTCTAGACTTCTATACTTCTGTTGCCCTTCTTCAGTTTTAGAGTTCTTATACTTTCTCCTTTCATCCATCATTTTAATCACTTATTTAGTAATTCAGTCCTTTCTGGCTGTTGGTGTTACTGCTCCTAGCAATTCATCTGCTGTATCCTTAAGCATAGTTTCTATTTCTGCCGAATTACTGTCTACAGTTTTTTTCTCCAGATGAAATAGTGGTCTTCTTTCTTTCTTCTGACTTTCTTTCGAATGAATTGTATTTTCAAGTCTGTTAGGTCCACCGTTTCGCTCTTTTCTTCTCAAGTTTCTTCAGTTTCAAATGGAATTTCACCACGACAGGATTGTCGCCACTGTCAGTGTCGGCTACTGGGTAAGTTCTGCTGTTACATACTTGATTCCTGAATCAGCGCTTGACTAGAATGTAGTCGATCTCGTGTCGCCTTAGGTCTCCTGGCATTTCCCATGTCTATCTTCTCCTCTACTGATGCTGAAACCAAGTGTTAGTTATTATTTGGTTCCTTGTACAAAACTGTATGAGACGGCCCCCTTTTCATTCCTTTTGCCAGCCCGAAGTTCCCAGTAATTTCACCTTCGTTTCCTTCTCCTACGCTAGCCCTCAAATCTCCCATTATTATGAGATTCTCGTCTCCTTTGACCCATCTGATCATTTCGTTGATTTCTTCATTGACACTTTCAACTTCATCACTGTGCCCTGTAGTTGGCATGTAGACGTATACAAGGTAGTGTCTGTTGATTTAGTTTCCAATTTTACTAGGATGATCCTGTCACTTTGCTGGACATATCCTTCAACCCGCTGAGGACTATTCCTACATCCTTGGTACCAGAGCATATTACTCTGTAATCACCTGTCGAAAAATCTCCAGTCTGCGGCCATCTCATCTCTGATATCCCAAGAACATCGATGGCCATTATTTCCATTTCGAGCTTCATGTTCTCTAATTTGCGGCATTTAAGCAATGTCTTCACGTTCCAGGTGCCGATTCTCATTTCCTGTAGACTAGCTTCTCTTGTTGCTCCCTTGCAGAGATCCGAGTAGGGAGCTATGCGGGACATTTAAATTAAGAAGACTTCATTCATGTACTGTTGCTATTACTTAGGATATCCCATGGAACTTTAATGCAGTAGTTTGCTTTTGCCTTCTGCATTTTATGCCATCACCAAATCTTGCTGGTTTATCCGCCTTTAGGGGTAATTTCTCACCCCAAGGATAATAGAGTGCCATGCACCAACAGAAGGATGGAGTTGGTAACTTATTTCGGCTAGCCATTTGGTCCCCTCCTAACTCCACTTCCCATCAGAGACTATTGTCTCACTTGTGGAGGTGCAAGGTAGAGTTTTTCTCATCACTGAATCAGAAACCATAGGGCATTTCTCAAATTCTCAGGTACTTTGGGAAGTGCGAAAACATTATTAATATTAATAATAATCAAATACGCGCGGATAGGTTAGGATACTAATTAGAACCCACAAAACTAATGAGATATAGTTTATTAACTCCTACAAAATTTTAACTGTTTATCTCTTGTAATAGTCGACCAGATTATATAATCGATTCAGGCTGTCTTATAATTTAGATGCTACAACTGAATCATTCCGCGTACTGATTAAATGCGAACCGAGAGCTAATTTACGGTCTGTCCCGTTAAGACTAGTGCGTATGTGTGGGGTTGCCATACGAATCTCACATGCGGTTGCACATAATAGTGTGGTCTGAATGATGGCTACAGTGGCCGACCGCGAAGCGCTGTAATTCCGTAACAGATATTTGCGACACTGCTATTTGCTCACTGCTCACAAATTCAAACAACAAAGTCTCGCAATACTAGCACAGGCGAAATGAAGAATGGACTGTGTAGGGCTTGTCCGTATTGGCTCAGCAGTAAAAGTCTCACCATTTTCTAGATATTGAGACTTTTACCAAAATAAATTTTGTCATTCCACTTCATCTGTTCATACTCTGTCCTTGCATTTTATGAAAAGTACACTAGTTATTGAAAGAGATTCAACCTTAGGAAATTTCCAGTTGACCGGTAGGATTGTCACAAACGCTTATCGTGTTTTTCCCTAGGCACATTCTCTCGGGATATCTCAAGTAGGGATGTAACGGAACTTCGCATCCGCAAGTGTGGAACTTTCGCGTGAAATCCTACTTCCTCATCCGTATCCGCATCCGCAATTTTTAATGCGGATGCATAGCGGATGTTTTGCTTACATTGTAATATGTATTATTCTCTTTATACGAGATGCGACCCATATTCTCTAAGCTAACAACATTTTTTTTTCTTTTCTTGCGATCTTGCAAGAAAAGCAGGAATATACTAAATGACGTTATTACCTAAGCGACGAATTTATAAGTTTAAACTTGTATGTAAATTAAAGCGGCCTATTCACGGTCCAGCTTACAGGACATCCGAGTAGAACTACCGAGGATGCCCTCACCCATTCACGTCCAACAAAATGTTCCAAGAAATCCTTTCCATTCGTACTTTCCTGCCGCTCACCAGTGCCCTTATCGCACACTCGCAAGATGTTTCCTTCAGTCATGGTCCAACGCCTTAGCGTTTGGACGGCAAGGACTCGTGTTGGTTGTCTGGGAGTCCAACAATATTCAACACGTCCTACATGTAGTCCTTTCACGGCCCATCAAGAGTCCTTTATCGGAAAATTAGATTATCGTAGGTCCTACAAGTTGGACTGTGAATGTGCCACTATAGTGGTGGAAAATAGGGTTGTAACGGAAGTCATCTTTACGTATGTGGATTTTCATCTTGACATCCGCGAATGTGGATGTTTTGTGGATGCGTAACTGGAATAATAAATTTATATTAGATATTTAGATTTTAATATTTTATCAAAAATAAACTTAACATCAAAATAAGTATTATTTTTTGGCAAATTCTACATTTTTCAGATGTAACGTTTATGACCATATAATACTGCCACATTGATTTATTTTTTTTGCCTCATCTTTCAACAACAAAAAACATGGGATGATTTTACAAGTGAATTAACTTATTTACATAAGGGAGCGTGCAGAAACTACGTGGTTCGGTCCAGGGGGGGGGGGGTGGCTGAGCGGCTACGCTGGACTACGTGGGAGGACGGGGGGTTCCGAGCCAGGCCACGTAGCTTTCCTTTCATAACATTTTTCACAGTTAAAATGAGGAATAGAACTCACAACATGTTAATATTTATTTCCGTCATTTAATTATCTCCGTATGTAATTTACGATAGCCTGACAAGAGAAAACAGTACAAAATGTCTTCTGGAATCAAAAGAGAAAAAAGCCACGTAGGGCTACGTGGGGGGAAGGAGGTTTCACAGGAGGCCAAAATGGAGCTACGTGGTTTATGCACGCTCCATAACGACGAACGCGTCTAAAAAAACAATCTTTGTCATGTGAACTTTGCGGAGTTCACGGCTCGACCAAGTCAAGCACAGTGCCAAGCCACCACACATCTCCGTGCCCACCACACCCACCGCTCTAGCGGCTCATCCACAGTACAACTTTTAGGACCTACGTTCATCCGATTTTCTATAAAGAATCTTGATGGGCCGTGAAAATGGCTATAGAACTACATGCAGGACGTGTTGGATGTTGGGACTCCCAAACAACTAACACGATTCCTTGCTGTCCAACAAGCAAGCTATGGTGGTAGATTATGATTGGAGGAAAAATCCTCCGAATATGCGATAAGGACACATGGTGTGCCGCGAGGAAGTACGAGTGGAAAGGATTGCTTGGAACATTTTGTTGGACTCCTTTTTAATAGCGTGAATGGGTGAGCGCATCCTATTGTAGTTCTACACGGATGTCCTGTAAGTTAGACCGTGAAGAAGGCGCTTTACTTTACACACAAGTTTAAACTTGTGAATTCGTGGCTTAGGTAGTAACACCATTTAGTTCATTGTTATTTTCACTGCATGATCGTCAGAAGAAGAAAAAACACATTTTTGTTAGCTAAAAGACGATGTGCAGAATCTCGTATAAAGTAAAAAGAATAATATATATAACAATATAAACAAAATATCCGCTATACATCCCCAATAAATATTGCGGATATGGATGCGAAAACGGGTGTGGGATTTCACACGAAAGTTCCGCACTTGCGGATGCGGAGATCCGTTACAGCCCTAGTGGAAAGGCGGATGGCGGGCGCTGAGATGTGAGATGGCGTTGCCTTGTGCTTGGCGCTTGAATTAGTCCAGCCGCGAACTCCGCCAAGTTCGTTTTTTTAGATGCGCGCCTAGTTAGGTAAATAATTTAATTCATTTGTGAAATTATAAAACTGTTCTTGTTGTTGAAAGATGAGGCAAAAATAAATCTATATGGAAGTATTAAATGGAAATAGATTTTAGTTGAAATGTAAAATTTGGCATAAAATATGCTAATTTTTATTTTAAGTTTATTTTTGATAAAATATTAAAGTTTAAATAGTATAAATTTATTTTTCCACCTCCGCTTCCGCAAAACATCCGCAACCGCTGAATATCCGTATCCGCAAAAATTACATCCGTTACAACCCTAGTCTCAAGTAATGCAGGTATTCCGAGATCGCAACTCCGGCATACAGTGTGTATTATATGTCTATGCAGACATGTATTAGTAAATCCATATTTTTATATACAGGGTGTCCAGGAATGAGAGGATAATCCTGCAACCGCAGATAGGTCACATTATGTCCTACTATATGACAAAATTTTATTTTGGTAAAAGTCTCACCGTTTTCTAGATATTGATTTTTTAAAATATTTTTTCGAAACATGTTACTTTGTTCAGGTTATTCCACGCCATTTCTACAAATTAAGACGTTTTGAACCCTATTTTTTGTAATTTACTCAAAGTATTTTAGTCATCTAAAACAATGTTCTTTTTTTTTCTTAAAACATTAAAGAAACCTTATAAAAATCTTAAACGGTATAATTATTTTATACTTCTTTTAAAATGATTGTTTTATGGTAGTTCAATCTGCCAAAGAGGTCATTGTGCATTTTAAACATGTAGTAAAAAAATGATTATAATTTTAAAAAAAGGTTTTTGCTATGGTGTGCAAACAAATAATATACAGCATATAAACATCCTTGAGTAAATTTTAAAAAAATGTTTAAAAAGTCTTAATTTGTAGAAATGGCATTGAATAAACTGAACAAAGTCACGTTTCGAAAAAAAAAAATATAAGAACTCAATATCTCGAAAATGGTGAGACTTTTACTAAAATGAAATTTTGACATATACTAGGAAATGACGTGACATCTGCGGTTGCAGGATTATCCTTCATTCCTGGACATCCTGTATAAAACTGTTATTAGCACTCTTGTTACACCACATTTTGATGTGTGTATGTCAGTTTCATACCGGAGTGTTCGGGTGTTTGGACAGTGAATGAATACGAAGTTTTTGGGCTAATATACAAACGAAGAAACAAACTTTAAATGTGTAACAATGACAAAATTAGCATCAAACCGTGTTTCGACTTGCATTTTGCGTTAATAATGTGGGAACAGTCAACTTCCGATCGCAGTTTAAAACTTGTTGCTAAAGTCCATAATGTAATTGACTAACTTGAGAGCCGGGTGTCTAGCAGGAGATTGAGGAAGTAATCCTTGCACCTGTCCTGGTCCGATACAAGAGGTCGCCCTACTTGAAGCAGGGTCAACGGCCGGGCGCAAACTTTGGCGCTTGCATCACTACTCAGAGACCGCTCTTGATCCGTTTTTATTTGCATCTTTATAAATATGTAAAATCGGCGTTTCGTAACATTCCCTCATTAATATTACTGATATCAGCCTGTCCAATGAAATGTCACGCTTCAATTGATACAATGTTTTCGTATCATCTGTGTTAGCCAATTATGTAACCATTGTTTTTCTTTCATCCTGTTAAGCGATATTCTGAACTCTTGTTCGGACACACAGTTTTCTGCTTTCCTCCCGTTGCTGATACTTTGCCCTTATGACATCGACATCGAGATAATTAGAGACGGGAAAGGAGTGAGGTTATAGAACAGGAAGAAATTTGGCCAGGGCCTTATGAAGTAACCATCCCAGCATTCGCCTGGAGTGATTTCGGAAAATCTGGATGCGGGATGGAGATTCGAATCCGCGTCCTGTCGAGTGGTTTCACCGTTCTTTCCATGCTCGGTGGGTATCTTGTAGGCCAATTCACTTCCCCATCTCCAAACGCTGGTCTACTGCTCACTTTTCAATCTAACTTCCTAAAATTCTCTACCCATTTGTGTCAGACGTTTTAACTTCGTCGCAAACGAAATAATCATAGATTTCCTCGTTATTAATTATTAGAATTCGCCATTTTGTGAAATTTGAGGCCAGCTGGATATAATACATATAATCCAAAATATTTAGATCTGTCCGGATTTATTTACACTTATCCTGTCATTATAAACTATTGTCAACTAGAAATCGAATCTTGCTGCTGTCTGGAGTTGTTGACTAGTATTTCAAGTATCTAACTTATTATTAAGATATTGCGATTTGCTGTTATTGAATGGCAGTTTGTTGGTAGGGTTAAAAAAATTCAAGGATTAGATGAACTAAAATACCTAAATACCTACACTTTCGTTGCGGTAAGTCAGGTTTCTTTGCTAATACATCGGTAGTGGACGAAACTATAAATTTTAACAGCACTTCCGGTGTTCTGATTAAGTTCTGGTACACTTTTATCATCAATAGTAATTTTTATTTTAAATGCTTATTATTGCGTAATGGGATTCAAATAATGGGAAGAAACACACTGAGCAGAACACAAGTGGTTAATGTTTCTAAAACGCCAAGTTTTGCGTGCTATGTTTTGAAGCTTCAGATCACTCTTTGGCTGAGAAAAATTTATCACGCTATTCGAAAGAATTGATTGATTACGCTTCAAGAAACGAAGAAAATCTAATATTTTTCCCCGTTTCTTAATTATGACGTAAAACCGCAGAGCGAACGCGTGAGCGGCTACTCTGTGTGCTCAGGAAAATGAACTCTTATCGGCAACAACAAAACCCTGAATCTCTGTTAAGCAAAATATATTATCAAGGCAATGCGAGCTTTGTTACTATTCTGCAAATGGTGAACTATTTGGTGATTGATCTCGTTGTCAGAATATTTCCTCCATGCAACTGAAAATTCGTCGTTGGAAAAATTAAACTTTTTAGTACCTTCAACTTTTACCGTTGGCTGACTTACTGACGTATTGTTCAGTCGCAGTTGGATGCTATACAATTTATTACTCTTATTAAAATGATGAGTGTGGTTTTGTTTCTGTGTATTATGAACAGAAACGAATAAGCTATGTTCTTTTATTAAAAAGAAACGAAACACGATAAAAGGTTGTTATTTGAAGTTAAATAACAGATATATTGTGTAATTACAGGTTTCAAATGATGTTTTTTTTCGGATGATACCATTCACAAACTTTAGTTTTGTAGAGTACCTTTACTTCTGTAGTACTCTTGTTTGTCTAAAACTGTCATTTGAAAACTCAGAACAGCGTAATATTTCCTGTAACGAGGAAATGTTACGAAGATGCCCTTGGAACAACATTGTAAAAAGATGGATGCAGCTGACTGTTGCGAAACGAGAGCCTTCTTAGAATTGCAGAGGTAGAACGCGCCAACAGTACACAGATCAGTTAATTTGATATGCTGCATAGAGTAGACTGAAGTTTTGTGATGGTAAGTGTGTGGAAATCAGACGAATAGCAACCGCAGTTTTATTCGCTGGAGGTATTATACCAACGAGTGCGTCACACCTCTCGAACGATGTAACCTCACAACTTCAGTTCAGCAGAATTGCATCGATGAAGTAGTTACATCGTTAGAGGTTAAATAAATACCGGTCTCCTCAAACTTCAGAATGTTCTATTCCGTATCAATATTTTGTTCTAATAGCGGAGCACATTGCATGCAATTGAGCATGTCGTTCTCGTACTCGTTTTTTCAACTAAAATAGAATTGGCATGAAGCTAATAACTGCAGTTTCGTTACGTTGTAAGAAATTCGGAGTAGATTTACGAATGGTTAACGGAGTTAGAAGACAGAACTCAAACAAAAATTTAAGCAAGGAAGCTGCACAAAAGGCAATTTTTAGACTGTTTCAAGATAATGAGGTGTGAGTTGGTGTACATTAAATGTTAAGTAAAAGCAATATCCAACATGTTCGACTGTTTTATAAGAAATCAATCTGAAGATCTTCGTTCTGGCCTCGCATTCGGGAGGACGCAGGTTCGAATCCCCGTCCAGGTATCCAAATTTGGGTTTTCCATAGATTCCCGAAATCATTCCAAGCGAATGCCGGGATGGTTTCTTCAAAAAGGTCATGTCCTAATTCCTTCCTGTTCCATGCCCCCATTCCTTTCCCGCCTCTAATGACCTCGACGTCGACGAAGCGTAAAGCCACAAGAACAAACATAAAATAAAATAAAATAAAAAAAAAAGCTTAGGATTTTTATACACAAGCCTACCAAATTTCATCCAAAGTTTTATGTGATCAATAGTCATTATACAAAAAGGCCGTACTAGCAAAGAAAGCATAAAGTGAACTTGTATGTGTCAAAAATCTAAACAAATGAAAGGTATAACACTTGTGTGTTATAATATTGTATCATTTGGACTGGTCTTCTCGCAGACACACACAGACATCATTCAGACCATGCTATCAAATTTCGAAGTATAATTTTTGCAGTAAATGTGAGAACGCTGAATAGGGAAAGAGGGCTTTAAAATGGAAGTTGCTTCTGTTACCGATGCAAGCTTGACTTTATAGCTGGCATTCTGATGTCTAAAAGGCAATCATCAGTTCTGGCATTTGGAAATACCCCAAATCAGTATCTCCACTCGATACCTGACCATTCAAATTTCGGTAATTTGATATTCTCCCAAAATTTGTTTTCTCTTTATTCGTGAACCGTTATTGTAAAGGTTCGACGAGCAGTAAAACCCTAGGAGGGACCATAGTGGGTTGCCTGTAAAAAGGACAAGATAGCGCTTGAAGTGGACACGTTGGCATGCTGTGCGAGGTACCGTACGCTGCAGCTCTACGTCACCGCCCACTTGGCGACTCGTAAGCTGCATACTAACCCGCTATCTCTACAGTTGACTCATTAAACGAAATTTTAGCAGAGGCCTTCTCGTAAAAAAACATTTGTTTCGTTTTATGAAATGGAGCAAAATTGCATTATGAGGCCATTACACCATCTTTTTACCGGAATAATCCCTCGCCATAATTTTTTTTTATCTCCAGCAAGAACGTAGAAGAAAAATGTCCACTTTCTCGATTCTTTTAATAGCGAAGATGATAAACTTCTGAGTTACCTGAAATTTTCTGATGCCCCATGACAAATCAAATCTGATCTTAGAATATCGTTTTACTTTTGTACTTAAGAATGTTGAACATTTGCACTGCCGAACTGTTGAATCCCTAATAGTAAGAAGTTCATGGAAAGTCAGTCCTGCAGTAAACTCTTGGCGGGTCGCCAGTTCGAGTCGAGACTCGGTCACGGACATTACGTCCATAAGTGATATTAATAAATGTCGAGACTGCATGGCTACAGTAGGACACATATATCACATACCTCGAGCAGGTTGTGTCGGAAGGTGCTAATAGAAACATTCTCTTCCATTAATACTTGTGGACGTAGGAAACTGTTTTAGATTAATTATTCACTTCTTTCATGCTGCATGCATGCTCAAATACGTATGGACTTATACAGGGTCTAGGAATGAAAGGATTATCGTGCAGATAGGTCACTTCATATCCTACTATGTCTTACCATTTTCTAGATATTTATTTTTTAATTTTTTTACTAAACATGTAATTTTGTTCAGTTTTTTTCATGCCATTTCTACAAATTAAGACTCAACCCTGTTTTGTTTTAAAATTTACGCAAGGATGTTGGGTCATCTAAAACAATCTTCTTTTTTCTTAAAAACATAGAAATAACTTAAAAATCTTTTTTTTTAAAAATCATTATTATTTTTTAATATATTTTTAAAATGCACAATGGTTTCTTTAGCGGGTTGAACTGCCATAAAACAATCATTTTAAAAGAAGTATAAAATAATTATACCATTTAAGATTTTTCATAAGGTTTTTTAACGTTTTAGTAAAAAATGAACATTGTTTTCGATGACTCAAATATCTTTGAGTAAATTTAAAAAAAAAAACAGGGTTCAAAAAGTCTTAATTTGTAGAAATGGCATGGAATAAACTGAACAAAGTCACATGTTTCTAAAAATATCAATATCTCGAAAATGGTGAGATTTTTACTAAGATAAAATTTCGTCATATAGTATGAAATGCGATTGCAGGATTATACTTTTATTTCTGGATGGCATGGAATAAACTGAAAAAAGTCATGTGTTTCGTAAAAATATTAAAGAAATCAATATCTGGAAAATGGTGAGAATTTTACTAAAATAAAATTTAGTCATATAGTAGGACATGATTTGATCTACTTGCGGTTGCAGGATTATCCTGGACACCCTGTATAATATCAGTGAATATTCCGCGTAGTTTCAACTACTCATATGGATTATGTTCTTGCTTTCTACGTTGGAATTTCATAACGTCTGTTTCTCTTGTCCCGACAACATAGTAATTACGCAGTAATTATAGCTGAACTGAACAGTAAATGACTGACAGCTAAAACACGTACGACAAACGAATGCGCCAAATCCAGACGAAAGAAATGAGAACTCACGGCAGAGAAACCACACCCAAACTAGTATCGTTCACGACGGATATTAAGACAAGCTTAAAACACTAGTAAATCAGATTAATATGGTGGCAATCCTCATAGCTGCAGTAAGAAATTGTGTTGCAAATTAAAGTTCAGCCACATACAAAAGAACTGATTTATAACCATGATACCGCCTGTTACCTGGATAATCGCACAATAAGAGATTGCCGAGATAGAAAATATCAGTCTAAAGTTACACACGCGTTAGGAAGTAACGAATTTCCGTCAGACTATATTGATGCTGTTCTAAATGATACCACTGGTTTTCTGTAAGATGCAAATATAGAGAATTGTCTGGAGAGTTTGCCGTATCTCGCAACAATTATCACGCGTCTGCGAATAAAGGGCGAGAATCAAGGTTCAGGCCAGTTTTATGATGGAGACCAGCTCTTTCTTTGAAAAATGTATCCGTATTGTTGTTTTTGCTGGAGATTTATGGCTCATCAACTACGAAATCATCAGAGCCCCGAGAGGAACGTTGCGGCGTTCCTTGTTCCTTTGAACAGATTTTGAGAAGCCATGGGACCTAGCGTGTTGGGTGAGCGGTAACGCTCTGGCCTCGCATTCGGGAGGACGCGGGTTCGAATCCCCGTCCGGCCTTCCCAATTTGGGTTTTCCATGGTTTCCCCAAATCACTCCAGGCGAATGCCGGGATGGGCCCTTCAAAAGGCCATGGACGAATTCCTTCCCGTTCGTTGCCCCCAGTCCTTTTACGCTTCTAATGACCTCGACGTCAGCAAGTCTAAAGCAAAAGAGAGAGAGAGAGAGAGAGAGAGAGAGAGAGAGAGAGAGAGAGAGAGAGAGAAAAGTATTGGAGGACAGGAATCTGGACAGTATTAACTCGCGTTCACGATAGCAGATCCCAACGATACCACCAGGCTGGGTACTGCAATTGCCGCCAGACACCACTAGAGAACAGTTTTCCAGAGTGAATATGTTGCGGATAAATTTGAAATCAAGATATTTGAAGGAAATTATTAATCTTTCAGTACTTTTTGCCGCTTACTTAATGTTTTTGTCTTCAGAAAATATCGGATATCATTCAGGGAGGACACGATTACTCCGGTAAATTCTTTCAAGTGGCTTTTCTTGAAACTGTATCCACTTTTCAGATCTTACTGGGGAGTGACTATCGCATTTACCTGGGCCATCGTCAGTAGGAAGAGGGACAGTCACAATGAATACTGTAAATGTATTATGTTTCAAGGATTTGCTTCAAGTTCGAGGGGGAGACTTTCCGCATTTCTTTTAAACACGGATCAACTAGAGTAATTGATTAGCGTTAGTGTATCGTTGTCGCGTGACTCCGTATTATCGTCGTAGGAACCTTTAGAATTGATCTGTTCCTACCAGGGGGAGGGGGGCGGGGAGAGATTCACAGGAGGCCAAAATGGAGTTACGTAGCTTAAGTCAATCCATTACTTGATTCTGGTTACCAATCCATAAAACAAATAATATTAGCTGCAATTTACCAAATCAAACAGCTCTAATTTGCTCAAAATTGATGTGACGATGCTGGGAATATTTTTCGTATAAAACAATGATTTCTGCTTAGAAGAATTAGGAAACGTCAAAATTTTCCTAAAACTGTACGTACTCAAAAATTGAAATTACATTTTTCTGCATTTATTGGCATATAATTAAGAACATTTATATAAGAATGAATTTCTCGACGTTGAATTTAAATGTTACGCTTTAAAGAATTTCAAATAGTTATATACCTTAGAAATAGTTGTTTTAAGCTAAAATTTATTTTATAAGACCAATATTAGCAGATGCACTATTTGAGATGAAAATATTGCTTAATTCCTGTGGACACAGATAGACAATGAATTATTAGGAGCATTCGTCGCGAAAATATACCAATCACAGATATTGTTAATGATGAACAGCAGTTTTAACAGTTGCAACTTTACGAAAATTACTGACATATTTTGGAAAGAATTTCTAATTTCCTAGACAAGTATGCATTTAAATCATGAAACAGATCATATTGATGAAGTCACTAAGGATTGCAATCCCGCAGTGTTTTAAATCCCGCGGGATCCGTGCGGGATTGGGGCAAACAGTTTTTTAACGCTTGCTTATATTTAAAACATAGTTACTTAAAACGTTAATAAATTAAATAATAATTAAATTAATAAATCAATTTTAATGTTAAATGATAAAAATTATAGTTAACAATATTTTTATTGGCAAAATGATATTAAAACTTTTTAGCATGTCTTAAGTACATTTCGAGGTTTTACATTTTTGTTTTTTAATCTAAACCAATTTTTAAATAAATAATAAAAAAGGAAAATATTCAGTGATAGGTCATATTATCTGCCTTACAAAACATCACATGAATTTAAAAACATGGTTTGTTTAGCGTCCAAGTTACCAGAGTGTTTTCTTAACTCTAAACACCGAGAGAAAGCATTCCATTTCACAAAGTGAAGTGAATATACTCTGTAAAGTGTAGACTTGGCTCAGAACAAGATCTCATAACTTTTTGTCACTGCACAAGCACGAGACTTGGCTTTTTTTTTTTTTTTTTTAAACAAAAATTGTCTATTTGGGATTCGTTATTGTATCTCCTGATTCCTTGATTGATCTTACAGTTGATTCAATGTTATTAAAGGAAACTACTCACCAACACTTAATCTGTCAAATATTTCAATTTTACATATGTGGCGTAACGACGTTTTAAGAGTGGAAATAATTACTTTTTAGTAAGGAAGGAGACTTTCTGGGCGAATGATTGCAGTGACGTTTTCATAGGTTGTATCTCCAGATTTCATTGTAAAAACACAAGATTTCATACGTGAGGGAGACGGCGGAGGCAGCCGTCGAAGTATGGTGTTCCTACAACACAATTCGTTGATACACCCGTGAAAACTTCATTATAACTTTTTTTGCCTTTAGTCGAAATAATAACAAGGAGAAGAGGTATTAATCTATAGCCTGAGCGGCACATGTAAACAGGCGGCTTTCGTCAAAGAAACGCATTGAGGCAGCGGCCAAAACAGCAATAAGTCAAAGGATATACAATTGATAGCTGCTAAATAAATAGGTATGCGATTAAAATTACGATGACATTAGTTTCCTATCAACGAATAATCAAATTTTCAGCCGCATAAAAGGAAATTGTCACAATAACTTTATCTGCAAATACAGAAAATGGGAATAATGAAACCATGAATAAAAAGCTGTAACTTTGTAGTTCAGATAATGTTTGCAACACATAAAAAATAATTATATAGTTACAAAATCGTACTAAATACGCAACATATCTCAAATTACAGAAATGTGTACTCGAAAATCAATACGTAAAAGTATATCTATTTACTTACGAATGACGAAGGTTGACAAAAACAAACGTTTGTTCACATGCGCCAAATGCCAATTGGAAGGGTATAGGCAAACAGTGCAATACATCCGATAGAGATGAGTTGGGCTGCGAGTCACGCACTGACACGCGTTTTATCCGCATTTTGCGGATTGCGGATCCGCTTAATTTTGTGCGGGATCCCGCTTTGCTGGATTGCAATCCCTAGAAGTCACATATTTTAACAGGTTATAAATACGTTGCGTTTATATGAGCACACGGTACTTCTAAAGTGATAATTCATTTATCGATAGGCATTTAAAATTTGCACAGAAAAAATATTAAACTACACATTTCATTGAACGTGATAAAATATTAAGTAAAACTTAGATCAAAGTGATCACAGCAGAAATACATTGAAGTTTTTGTAGACAACTAAGCAGGGTCCAAATTTAGGCACTTTTACCGCATATTTTCCTTATTTGGATCGTAAATAAACAATTCGTTTGTTGATGTAATTGATGCGTTTACGCACTGAGCACTATAAACTACTTGTAAACGCTAGATCTGATTTTGTCAACAAAATAAGCAAACTGCTATTTTGTTTACAGCGGCACGAACTAAGACGTGACGTCACAAGAGACGAAATAACAGCTACCATCGTTTCGAGGCCAATATTCAAATTAACATATAAAAATTCAGAAATTTGTCACTTTTTTCGTTTTTTTTTTTTAGTAGATTCATATATAACTTCTTTCCAAAAATTAGTCAAGTGAACTTTGAAAACTACTCTTTCAAATGCAGAAAATATACCACAACTTCAATACGAACCTTTTAAAGTTTGTTTCTCTCGATAGTGTACAATTTAGGCTGTGTGCAACCATACGCCTAAAGAACTGTTTGCGTATCCATTCACCCATACACGTAAGAAAATCTTATAACACTCGATCGTTCCGTATTAGGCAGTATGCAAAGTGTTGCCAGAGAAATTCAAACAACTCTACACGAATATCTACCAGAAAACTGGGTTTTCAACGATTATTTTCCGCTAGAGGTATTTTCTTCGATGAATTAACATGCAATGTCCATTACGACATATATCGTTTACGAGGAGACCACCCGTACAGCTACATTACAGTTATAACTTTAAGGTAGATTATGTTGAGAATACTTGAAAGGTGCACTACTCCACAGCGTAGTACCTCAGGTCTGCTAAACGACATTAAAGCTTCAGGAAAATATGTTACCCTTACGTCTGGGTGTGTCCTTGATAGTCTGACAAGGCAGAACAAAGTTCATAGTGATTGTGAGACATCACACATAGACAGCATGCTGAATGTAACATAACTATATGGGAGTCTAACTACTCTGTTCTGCTGGAGGTATTTTCTTCGACGAATCAACACGCAATGTGTACCACCAGACGTAAAACAGATCAAAGTTACATTCAAGGCAACCACACCCGAAGTTGAATTTTCAGGTAGGAAAAAAGAGCTTTAAAGCCACTATGTTTCGAGTGTGGTAATGCAAACCGCACCCATAAACACATACATCCCAAGGGGGAAAAAACGTAATGCGTTTGTGTAGTTATGTTTGGTACACAACATGAAACTCAATTGGATCCTCCAGAAAGTACTCGATCTGCTAACGAAGATATGGCGGCCATTTCGTATCCGTTTGTGTAAGTTTAGACGTTGACTGTATGTAGATAACTAAATGGTTAGGTCTGCATGGAATGAAGATAAATGCCAAGAAGAGTCAGCTTATTAGGTATACAGATAAAAACTAAGGGTTAATTATAATTATAGGGTGGGGTCAGAATTTCTTGTTGAAGGCTTAAAGTGTAAATATCTTGGCATAACGTTTGATAACAATCTCAACCGGGCAGAGCACATTGGGCAGATGCTAGGAAAAGGTTACAAAATCCTTCATTTACTGGAGAGGATGTACCAGAGAAGTTAGGGAATTGGGTTGCAAAACTTTGGCCAGACCATTGGTTGAATATGGTGGTGTGGTTTGGGACCCACATTTTGGTTATCAAATACAGGAGTTGGATGGTGTGCAGAGGAGAGCAGCTAGATTTGTTTGTGCAAATTATCGCAGGACCCAGTCGGTAACTGATATGATAAAGTAGCTGGATTGGGAGTCATTGGAGGAAAGGAGGAGGTTGAAGAGAGTGCTGGGAATGTACAGGACATATGTTGGTGATGGGGCTTGGAGGGATATTGGCCAAAGAATAGGAAAGGCGACCATGACCACAAGCTGGCGATTGATTTCATGCATAAAGCAATGGGAAAATTTTCTTTTCTGGGTAATGGTGTCAGAAATTGGAACAAATTACCAACTGAAGTGATGAATAATTTACAAAAAAAACGCTTAAGGAAATTAAAATTTGTAAATCGGAAAAGTAAGTGGGGAGGAATTTAAAACTCCAATTATAAAAGATTTTTTTAAAAAAACTATTGCTTGTGGTTTATGAATGAAGAGAGAGGGTGACATGTTGGACTGACCCATTCAGGTCTAATCTTCGAATGTCACCAAGGAGCCACTGAGCTTCAAGTCGACATACGACGGACGAATCACCAACAGTGTCGAATGCCTTCACTTCACATATACTGCGGACAGATTTAACCAAGAACTCCAGTACACAATTTGATTAATGGTAGTCTAATACGTTCATAATCACTTCTCACACACTTCCGGGATAATCCAGATAACGAAAATTTCCATCCATCACCGAGTTTCAAACCAATTACCCCGGGTCAGATTCCAAACACAGTCATGATGCCTCAACGAACTAAGACGCAAGAATAGTCAAATTCACAAACATCTTATCGCTCACCACTATAATTACATTAGAATAACAAGCTGACGCGTTAATTTTAATGTAGGATTGGTACGAAGCTTCTTACCCATTGAGCCTATTGGATGAGTGGTAACGCTCTGGACTGGCATTCCGTAGGACGCAGATTCAAATCCCTATCCGGCCTTTCAGATTTCCTGAAATCATTCCAGGCAAATGCCGGTATGGTTCCATGGTTGAATTCCTTCCCGTTCCTTACTCCGCACCCTCTTGCGGCTCTTAATGACCCGAAAGTCGACGAGCTGTAAAAGCCCGAAGGAAAAGTAAAAGTTGTAAAAACTCTACCAGACATGTGTTTGCTGTTTGCAAACAACCAGATGTTGATGGCATAGGGGGATGCATACGGTCGACGTCGGTATATTTGAAGAGAGCCGAAGACAGGTAAAGAAATCGTTGTACCATAAATGAAGAGAGTGAACTAGAGAAATCACGGAATAACTAAATTTGGATGGTCGAATAGAGAATGAACCTAGCTCTGAAGTTTCTGATGATGTCTTCAACCACAGTTCTTACATAAACTAACGTGGGTCTACGATAAAAAAAAACACACACACACACGAACGTAAGGCGTGGTCATTTGCTTTAAAGAGAGTGGACGGGAGGTTGTTTGTTGTGGACATGTAGTAATCGATGTGTGCAAAGTTGTAATGACGTGATGTAAGAGGTTAACAAAGTTGCGTCTGAGAAGCGGAAGGAAGGAACAAGGAAAGGAAAGATAAACACGGAAAACGAATCAGTACAGATGGGCAATGTTCCATTGGAGAGGACGAGGTTTCAAACTCCCGTCCGGACATACAGATTTTGGTTTTTCAAGATTTCCCGAAATCACTCCAAGTGAATCGTTCCTTCCAAAGGCCATGGCCGAATTTCTTCCCGTTCCTTGCCCCAGTCATTCCCCGCCTCTAATCACCTCGACATTCACGAGGCATAAAGCTCGAATTATAAAAAAAAAGTTTGGGGATACAGATCAAAAGTTAAAAGCCCAAGTTGAATAAAAATTTATCAATGCCAGAACACAACAGAGTCGTTTATCCCACCGGTTGATATGTAAACCAACAGGATGGTCATCGTACTCAAACCAGGACACGGAAAGGACATGCTTCATAATTCCAAACACGTGGGATTGTTAATAAATGAAAATAACAGTTATTTACCCGGTCACTTTAGTGGTGGGATATCTTCATCGTGTTCAAAGAGGTTAGAGCATCGATTTTCCAAGTGCTGTGACTTCAGAGTGTCGCTTGGATAGAAAATTTTGTTCATTGACTCTTGTTTGGTTGTCTCTGTAACGTCCGGATAAAGCGAAAGTGATTGTCGGCTTGAGGTGTGGGTGTTACGTAATACGGAGTGTTCGCAGTGGGCGTCAGTCTGATCCAGGACCGAGCTTAATCTCTGTTGACTCCTGGAAATATCTCCTAATCCCTTTGTTGTCCCAGGAGTGCCATAATACTACTCTAGAGCAGCGGTTCCCAACCTTTATTGGTACCCGACCCACTTTTAAGCAAAAAAATTTTCGCGACCCACCTAATATGAGAGTTTATCTAACATCAGAATTGGAACTCTTGTATGACCTAGATACGCTATCGTCTATCCTATCCTACGAAATGGCCAATTTTCGTACAAAGGATATACTATCTACAAAAACAAGAATTGATAATACATAAAACAACAACATATAATAGACCGGGAGGCGGCTGCACAGACTATAATCTCATCAAGTTCACTGCTGAAATTCCACGATTAGAAGTAAATCGATCAGCATATTAAAATGCAACTGGCCATGCAAGGTGGTTTCCAGCGCCTAGTCACTGGAAACCACCTTCAGACCCGATTTTAGTGGTTGATTGGTAGGTTTATCATTGTGTTTTACTGCACCCAAATGTATGAAAATATGGAAGACCGGGAGCAGGAAAACACAATGGTAAACTTACCAGTCGACCACTAAAATGGGATTTGTAGGAGTTTTCCACCAAGATATGACTTGGCACATCAGTGGCATTTTAATGTGCAAATAGAGGTTTAACTAATCCTGGAATTTCAGCCTTCAACTTGATGAGGTGATGCTTTGTGCAGCTGCCTCCCGCTTTATTACAGATATAATGGAAAATACGTTTAAAATATTATAAAAGCACAACTTCACAAACAGTGAGATTTCTGGCACTGGTGTTTACTGATGAGTGCATCGATATCAGGGTTAAGACTGGTTAATTTTAACCATAAGACACTTTCTACACATAGTTTATTTCTATATTTGTTTTTCAAAAACAATAAAGTAGAAAAAGCTCGTTCACACAAGTATACCATGTCGAACGGCATCAAGAACTTCACAGCTAATTTAGAGATTTCTGGATACTCTGCTTGTACATTCATCCAGAAGGAAATTAAGGATTTTACCTTGAAAATTGTCTTTAAAGAAGAATCGCAAAATAGTTCTATTAGCGAGTTTTCTTCAGCTGTTAAGAGTTTTGGGCCTTTCAAATGTTCCTCTTCAAAAATAGATGAAGTAAAAGATATATTTTTGTGGCAAAAACCTAGATTGTTCCGCGACCCACCAAAACACATGCCGCGACCCACTAGTGGGTCGCGACCCATAGGTTGGGACCCGCTGCTCTAGAGTGTAAACTTGTCTCAGAACTAGATCTCATACCTTATCAGTTCATCGAGGGTGGTGGGTGAGCGGTAACGCTCTGGCCTCGTATTCGGGAGAACGCGGGTTTGAATCCTCGTCCAGCCATCCAGATTTTGGTTTTCCATGGTTTCCCAAAATCTCTCTGCTTCCTTCAAAAGGCCATAGTAGAATTCCTTTCCGTTTTTAGCTCCCTCCCCCCCATCCTTTCCCGCCTCTAATGACGTCGACGTCGACGAGGCGTAAAGCCATAAACAAAGAAAAGGAGTTATTTTTTGTGGTTATGAATTTGATGTCAGAAAAGAATCGGGGAAAAAAGTGTGGACAGTCTTACAACTAGTCATTCATTGTATGTGCGCCTTTGTTTCCGTTAAAAGGACTAAGGGCTCATTTTAGCAGCTAGTTGTTGAGGCATGAACTTAAAGTATAAGCTAATTTTTTATTTGCGACGAATTTAGACGGATGGAAAAGATTAATATTAATATTTGAGAAAACTGGGCGTAATAGTCGTAGCCATTTACGGCAGGATATATTTTACATCGCTTCAGAACAGGTAAGTTTTCGTGATAGATCAGTGGAATAGGAAAATACGTGCCCGTATTCACTTTAGTCCTTAATGTGCACTATAGAAATAATCTGTTTAAAAAAGAAACTAGATACAAACAGTATTCGTCACAGCAATGATAATACAAATGAGAAATGGGCATAAACAGGTAACATATTATTTCGGGCATATTATTTCTCTTTTCAACAATCATCTTTTGTACCACTGTTATGATATCGAAAATAAAATTTTATTTCCAAATTTTCCCAGCAGATCACTGCCGGAAATGATTCTGGAATGTTTTCTTATTTCTGGTGATATTTTAAAAAATAATTAAAGCATAAACTTAAAACTCATTCATGAAATGAGAAGACGTTTTCTTTCATAAATGTTTCTGATTTTAAAAACTGGCAGTGCCATGTTATTAGTCATGGCCACAGAGGATGTGCGTGGATGTTTTTTTTCCCACCCGCTATGATGCGGCTACTCACATAGAGCCTCATGACTCTTACTGAATTGCTTGCAAAACACTATTTAAAAAACGTATATGTTTTCTGTATTTTGACTGAGGTATTCGATGAACAAATATCGACATTTTTCTGAATTTTATTTTCGATTTCACCCTAACCACTCGACGACAATGCTTTGAAAGTACTCGATAGATCTTGGCAACTACCGACTGATACTGCACCGAGCGTTGTAGCTTGACCGAGTCACAAGTTACATACACCACGCTTAACTTTCGAGAACAAAAATGGCGACATTGAAACAGTACCCACTGGACGTGCATCTAGCGGTATTATTGGATTTTTGATATGGATGATAGATTGGCGTGTTCCCGACTGCTTGGCCTGTCGCTCCCCAGGGGTTTGGGCCTCCCGACGGGGAGACCCAGATACGGGTCTGGCACACCCGGGGTCCTGAGCCCCCCCCCGGCGTTCTTTGTTGTATCTTTATAGGTACAATTTAGAGCGCCGGGGGAAATTTTTTCTCCCTCTGGGACGATGCTGTGGGTTGATTGAGCTGGAGGTGTCTCTAATAAGCATTATTTGAATTGTGATGACTGGCACTCTTTGAAAACCGCTAGTCTTGGTCTTGTACCTGTTGCGTCTACCAAGAGAGGGGATATTGCTGGGCATCGGAATTGAGTCCTTGTAGGGGGCGGTTGAAGGGGGCGGATCCGGACCGCCTCCGCCGCCCCCGGGACTTATGCCTGGTGTCCACAGTCCCGTCGCCCTCGGCTTGAGGCTGGGGGTTCAGGAGGGGTCGCGCCCCCTGCTGGACGGAAGGCTTGTGGGTAGTCAAGCTGCAAATAAGGCGCACTACGGTGTTGGCCGCAGCTCAAGTGCAGCGAGCAACCTTGCCCTGACTGCTCCGGTGCTGGGGGTGTCCTGGTGAATGAAAACCAAGCACCCCAGGGGTTTAGTGCACTCCTGCTGTCAGCGTCGCATAGTCCCTGGAGTTGAATGAAGGGGCCAGTACCACGGCTCTGGGGGCTGCCCCTGATTGCTGTTGTTGCCTCTGGGGTCAGCCCCGGGGGCTCAGGGTTGCTACCCTGCTGGTGGGAGCATGTCTCTATGTTGCCATAGTAGGTTCACTATATAAGTGTGAACCAGTAGCGTATTGGCTTGCCAAGGGTGGGGCAACATACACCCTGTGAACGCTGTGGGGACTCTAGGGCCTCTGCAGCGGGATCGTGCGCTACGACGGTTTTCTGTGAAGCCGATTGGTGCGTGGGAGCCTGCGCAGTGCAGGTGCCATCTTTTGGCAGCCTTCTCGTGTGGGAAGCCGCGTATTCAGGGACGACATGTTCGGTCTGCTGGCGTGGTGAACGCGCGGGAGGTTTTCTTTCACGGCTCCCGGTCGCTACGGCTTCCGCCCGCCCTGCGGGGTTAGGGTGGGGCTGGGGGCGCAGTGGAAGATTTCACAATGAGGCTTCAGCTATACGACCAGGTTTTGGAAGGGTCTTCGGCCTGGTGCGTGGCGGGCGCCGCCTCCACGTTGGTTCCCCGCGGGCACCCATAAGGGGTGGCTGAAGGCGCCTAGCCTCACCGTCCCTGCTGTAATGGCGGGTAATTCGGAAGAGCCCAATTCCGCGGCGGGGGTGGCTGCTCAGGTGGCGAATGGATCGGTAGAAGTTGGTGAGGCAGGATGAGCTCCGCTCGAGTATGTCCGATGACCCAATTTCGAGCCTGATGAAGGCGCCGCACGGCTCACCCCTGGGCTGTGGCTACACTCATTGCTTGGCCTGTCGTAGCTCCACCAGAGTCCTATCAGCCGTAGTTTTTCAGAGTTCCTGTAGGGATTTCACATCTACTGTAGTTGGCCTGGGAAACAATGTTTCCACATTCTACCACCCATACCGGCTACACGCAATTTCACGTTTGCCGTCTCCCACCACGTGCAGGATGGGAGAGGATGAATGATTTTTTTTTATTTATGGATTTACGCCTCGTCGACGTCGAGGTCATTAGATGGGGGATGGAACTGGGGACAAGGAACGGGAAGGAATTCGGCCATGGCCTTTTGAAGGAAGCATCCCGACATTCGCCTGGAGTGATTTGGGGGAAACCATGGAAAACCCAAATCTGCATGCCCGGACGGTGATTCGAACCCGCGTCCTCCCGAATGCGAGGATCGAGAGTTAACCGCTCGGTAGGATTAGTAATGAAAAGATGTCGATGCAATTGTGAAGTGTTACATTGGAAGGGGGAAAGACCTCAAGGAAGATCACGGGATAGATGGATTAAGGGAGTAGACAGTGTGTTAAAGACAGAGTAGCAAACTGGACTCTATTGAAAAGGGGAGGGGGGATGGTGGAGATGCTCGAGAGTACTGTGATACCAACAGACCCGGTCAGTCTCGAAACTGCACTACTAATCTGTAGCCTCCCGATATTTTAATATCGGGTTTTGTGTGCTGCTCACAGCATGGAAACAACGCCAGGAATATCTCTTTCTTTCATAACCAGCTCTCCACAATGCAGATACAGTACTGCATGCATCAAGTGCCAAATAAAGAGCAAGTTGTTGCCATACTAGCGATATCTCGTTAGCCTGTTAGGCTACTTCTATTTGACGTGGCTGTAAGACACGATTGCGTAACCTACCTGTGTCCCCAAACCCTTTCGCAATCCCGCGCGAATGCCATTTCGAATGTGAACAGTGTTCTACCCTGACCTTCAATGCTTATTTAACAACGCCAGCTATTGTTTACTATGGTCTCGTCTTCTTGAGTTTACACCTCTGATTACACAGCGTGGAAACCGATCAGCGTACAATGAATCACAGCCGTAGAATACCGAGCGTGGTGAGTGAATGGTTAACGTTCTGGCCTCGCATTCGGAAGGACCCGGGTTCGAATCCCCGTCCGGGCATCCAGATTTGGGTTTTCCATGGTTTCCCCAAATCACTCCAGGCGAATTCCGGGATGCTTCCTTTAAAAAGGCCATGGCCGAATTCCTTCCCGTTCCTTGTCCCCAGTCCCAGCCCACCTCTAATGACCTTAGCAGTCGACGAGGCGTAAAGCAGTAAAAAAAAAAAAAGGCCGTAGAATGTAAATCATGCGTTGTTGTAAGTAGATTTAGTAAATCGTCGAGAACGGAGAACGGTGCCATCAGGGACACTTTGTACGATAAAGTAGGGACCTTCCCAGTGTTTCGGCGAGACACATGAAACTCTGTATTAAGATGCTTTGGATTTCCAGCTATTCCGTTCCATCGTCGCTGTCTGCGATGACTAGCAGTAGACTGACGCGTCAGCGGTGTTGTTAATGAGGCAAACGCTGATTGACTCCTGAGACTAGATGTTGGCGAGAATAAGTGTCGTTAGTATAAAACCTGTCGTACCAGACAAAAAAATCCGATTTCATTTATCACTACGTCCTCTTCCAACCTTAACTGCGTCATAATATACCACCACTCTTTCACTATGGTGGTACTCGTGTTTTGGAACATTTCTCGCTGGACTTGTCTCTGTGAGTCTTGGCTCTGTTTACTGCTGCTCTTTAAATACTAGCCACAGAGGATTAGGGAGCGTCCATGAACTACGTGGCTTGGTCTAGGGGGGGGGGAGTAGTGTTTGGGTAGAGAGCTACGCTGGGCTACGTGAGGAAAAGGGGGGGGGGGGGTTTCGGAGCCAAGCCATGTAACTTTTCATTCATATTATTTGTCACCGTTAAAATAAGCTACAGAACACACAGCAGCATGTGATTTTATATTACCGTCATTTAATTTGAACAAAATGTCTTCTGGAATCAATAGGGGGGAAAAAACTTCTTGCCACGCGGGAGAAATTGGGGTTGTAGGGACCAGGCTACGGGGGGGGGGGGGTGTTCAGTGGAGGCCAAAATGGGGCTACGTAGTTTATGGACGCTCCCTTATGAGAATCTTCTTCATTGTTTGCTGACGCGATGGCGTTTGTAGTTGTTCTCGTGCGCTTGCTATCACCGGGGAACCTCTTTCCTAGTGGAGGCGATGACCTGGTTGCAGACGTAGCAGTGTGTGTCTACAGACCCCCACGACGTTTGCTTACAGCCATTCTGTTGCCGGTAAGTGCATCAACTCCCGGTACTTCTCGTCGAGATTACTTGTTTGCGGGTATGTCTGGGAGTTTAACAACGTCTGTGTGGGGTCACGTCATTACCGAAAACACTTTCCTCTCTACGCGGTCAGCCACCGTGTTTCCATGTACGTTCTTAATCTGTTTGGACAGTTCATATTTTATTGCACGAACACATTTTGTAGCGTCTTAAGAAATCTACTACATGTTCCATAGCGTACGGAACATCCCAATGAACACCAACGTTGTTTTGTCAGCAAAGTGAAAATTACGACTTATATAATTAAAATCAGCAATTGGCGTAGCCCTTAAATGACTTTCTACAAGTATGGCATTACGTACTGTTTCTTTACATTCTAGAATTGTAAATTTAACTTTACTTCAACAAAATACGGATGACATTTAGGAGGTCGCTGATTCGAGCCATTCAGATTTCGGTTTTCTGTGGTTTCCTTAAATCACTCATAGCCAATGCCGGGATGGTACCTTCAAAAGGCCGTGCACTAATTCTTTCGTGCCCATTCGTTACTCACAGTCCTCTCGGGGCTCCAATAATCTCGAGATTGACAAGACGTAAACATCTAGTTAAATACATTTTTTTCATTAAATATAATGAAAGGATGACACCATAGTTGCTTCACGTGCCGTTCTTCTGTACCTGGGAACATTTAAAAGACACCAAGGGAGTTTAGTTAGTTTGACGAAACCATCCGACGGACAAATCACCTTTACCAATGTGTACGCTCTCACTACATAAGCACTGTGAAATTTGGAACTTAAGCCAGGCGTTTGGTACACTACGTATAATTCGAAAATCCCCCCTCTCTGCTACCCTGCTGATGAAGCCCAGGACGATGAAAATTTCTTCCATTATTGGGCCTCGTGTCGAGCGCTAGATACCATCATCGCAAGGCGGGTTAGCTAGTTATATAGAAATTAAATGAGATCATACTGAAGTGCTAACTCACGGTATAAACACCTGCACCTTCTGTGACGTCACAGAGGTGCCGTGTTTAGTTACAGGTACGAGAGGTAGGAAGAGCACTGTACCACGATACGATGTATGTAAGTGACTAGTCAATTTCTAGTCTTAATAAATAGACGTTAACAAAATATTACTTCGATAGATATGGAACAAGATAATAGAATCGAAAATTCGTTGAGAACAAAACAATGGATGCCTGATTAATCAATTGTGGTAGGAATAATATCTTCTAGACGGGAAAAAATTTCCTGTTATCATGGGAAATTCATAATTATTAGCTCTTTCATTGATTAGGTACTGGTTACTAGCTATTCATATCATAAAGCTAAATGTTAAAAATAAATTTCAAGCCAACACAGCAACAAGGCGGGGACCCCACTGCAGATACTACTCTTTGCTGTTTTCGAACCTGATGGATATTGTTGACGGACTGGAAGCAGACAATGTCTTAAGAATTTAATTAAAAAAATATTCTTTCATATTACATATTACCACACTTTGAAAAGTAAGATTAAACTCTAAGTAGCTGCTCAGAAGTTCCGTAACGATATGTCACTAACACAACGTTTAGTTCGAGAAGTTGAATTAAGTACAATGAAAATACTTTGATTCTTAAACTTTCAATCATATAGGATTTACCAGGCAGAATGTGTTATGTGATCGCAGTTAGGTGTTTTTTAAATGTAGGATATTATTTTATAATGTGTATAACAACACGCTGGTGTGCTAAGGAGAGCAGACAGATTTGTTTTCGGAAATAATCGTATAACATTGTGAGTAACTGAAATGGTAAAGCACCTGGCTTGGGAGTCATTGGAAGGTAGGAGGCAGGTTAAGAGAGCTCTGAGGGTGTATACTAGTAATGAGGCTTGAATGGATATGGTTAGAAGAATTAGGAGTGGTACGTGGACGGGGAAAAGGGGGGGAGGGGGGAAACCACCATTAACTGACTCTTGACTGCCGGCAAAAGGGGGTGGAAAAATTTTCTTTTATAGGTAAGGTGGGTACGGAGTGGAATAAATTTCTGGAGGGTATGGCGAACTATATACCTGAAACGCTGAAAAGGTAAAAAGTAGGTGTATAGGGAAGCTGAAACTTCATCACAGCTTATCATTATTATCAACATAAACACTGTCGCTGAGCAGCGTCCATATTCATATAATTTAGTCCATAATTATACAATTTAACAGCGCGTATGTTTCAGAAAACATATAAACAATCTGATCTGAAAATCACTTTGAGCGAGATAATTTGTATGAACGACCCTTCTTGTTTGATATCTTTTAGGACATATGTGGGTGGGTGGGAAGTAAGGTTTTTGGTATCTTAAAGATTTTCTTAGTGGTGAACGGTAATATCCGGTCTTCGCTTTCAGGAGTAAGGAGATTCAAATCCTCGTCTAGCCATCCAAATACGGCTTTACTATGGTTTCCTGGCGAATGCGTGGGTTGTTCCTGCAAAAGTTTATGACCGAGATTCTTCCAGTTCCTTGCCCCCACTCTTCTCCCCCCTTTAATTACCTTCACGTGGACGAGGCGTGAAGCTATAAGCAAAAAATATATGAATAAATAAAGTTGCTTAGGAAGAAAGTAATCTTTCTGGAGAACGAAATCATATAACCGCTGGTTGTTCCTCGATTCACTTCTCCGGGACTGATGGGTTATCGAACACTAACTACACACGAGACTTCTCTTGACGAGACGGTTTGCGAAATCTAAATAAAATATATCTGCTGTGTTAGATTGTTCCACAGCATATAATTTACCCACGGCAAGCATTGTAGTGTTATGAAATGCCTTTCAGTGGCGACGTACAGAAATTCCTGGTAAATCTTTTTGCAGTTTCATCGAAATATGCGGCAACTACGTCATATTTTTTCACTTTGTTTAGCACTCAACATTGTTTGCTCTCAGCATTTTTTTTTTTCGGAATAAAAACTGCTTTTGTCAGCAGATTGTAATGCTATGCCAATGAAATACATAGGGAAAGCCTATAAGCAGCTCTGTTGTTTCCTCTTTGTTGCATATCCTCCTTCCCTTCTGAATTTTGGCTGTGTGTTACAGTTCGTTCAGTTAACAGAGGGCGTTCAACGTCTGTCTGCTCTATCCCCACTCCGCTGCCTTACCCCTCCCTCCCCTACTTGGGATAGGTAAATGTGCCATTCGTCGCACGGACACATCGGCTAGCTCGGAGAGGTAGGAAGCTGTTAATTCGAAGTGAACAGAATATAATGTTCAAATACGTTTGTGCACATAGCTGTTTTCGTCTCCACCTAAAACGGCCACTACTGGGGACGACCCACAGACATGCATCAGTATTGTTTAGAAAACTCTGTAAGCACCGAGCGTGATGGGTGAGTGGTAACGCTCTGGCCTCGCTTTCGGGAGGGCGCGGGTTCAAATCCCCGTCCGGCCATCCAGATTTGGGTTTTCCATGGTTTCCCCAAATCACATCAAGCGAATACCGGGATGGCACCTTCAAAAGGCATGGCCAAATTCGTTCTCGTTCCTTGCACCAGTTCCTTCCGGCCTCTAATGACGTCGACGAGGCGTAGAGCACAACTTTAAAAAAAAACATCTGTTAGCACTATTTGCAGCGGTTAGGACTAGCGCATTTACAAACAGAGCAACTAATTTGTTTGTATGTAAACTATGATATAAAATTTCTAATTGGATCACAAAGTAATTCTGTTAGTTTCCATGATTTAAACACACCGCCACGAAGTTTAAATGGTTGCCAAGTAATTGAACTACCAGTAATTACCTATACTTGAGTGTAATTGAACTGTACGTATCTGTACAAACATAACGCCTAAGTTTTTCTTCGCAGCATAGATCTTATGATGGTTACTATGTAAACTTATTAGTGTGTACTGTTTTAACGCAAATGTATTTTTCTCATTTTCTTAGGACGCTTGAAACGTATTGGGATAAAAAGTGTCGTTTGTTTTAATCCATGACATAGGCTATCACTATGTGAAGTTTCGTTGAAATTCATTAATTAGTTTTTGCTTCATCTGTGCGCAGATAAGCGAAAGGTCTAAAATTTTTAGTGTTGGTCTTTGAATCATCTAAAAAAGAGTGGTAAAGAGTATCCTACATGCTAACTCTTAAGTTATCAGTGTGCAGTTTTGTTAAAATCCGTTAGTTAATTTTTTGGGTAATCCGCGAATAGCAGACAAAAACTTTAGAATAAACGGTTTAGGTCTCTGTATCATCGGAAACTATGTTAATAAACTAGATAAAAATTATCCTATATGTTAACTCATCACATAGGCAATCATTACGTGCAGTTTCGTACAAATTAGTTCATTAGCAGATAGACAGGCAAAATATCCAAATATTTTAATTTTCGCACCTCCGATCATCCTTTTTGTACATTCCTGTCACACTTTTGAAAATAAATTTCATGCACAGTCACAATTGTTCTAGAATTTTATTACAGAGTATAGATCATCGGTTGTTAACCGATAAACTAATATTCGTTTCATGAGACAACTGCTCACTTGCACCTAAAAGAAATTTCACTTTAAACTTACGATTACTATTCAGTTTGAAAGTGTGGAATAAAAGAAGCAGGAGAAGGTTAGTAAAAGGTGAGAGAAAAAGGTTTTGTTCGTTGGTCATCTGGACCAAAACTATGTTGAATATTTATATCGTACTAGATACCTGCGCAGTAGTAATAGCTGCAACTAACCGAACTTGGTGGGTGAACTGTAACACATGGGCCTGGAATTCTGGAGGATTTCGAGGTTAGGACATTCACGAGGCAAGGTCAACTTAAGGGCGTCTCAGGCACCTTGGCAATGAGCTACCGTTCAATTTTAGGAAACTAGTACAGAGTTTTTTGATTGCTTGGTTTACGCTCAAGACTGGCGTTCGGAAGTACGCGGGATTTACTCCCGATACGGCCATCCGGATTACGGGAAAATGACTTGGCGATTGATGGAGTGGTTTCGTCAAAAGGTCATGGCTGCTCCTTGCTGTTCCTCAAAACCAATCCTCTTCCAGCCTTGATATCCTCAATCACTAAAAATATGAAGACTCAAAAATAAGTCTTAAAAATAAACTTCTCAAAGATTAATTTAGAATAGCTTAATTTAGTATAGTGAATTTATGAATGAGACAAGTGACGACGCAGATATTGTTCATTCCACGTGAACAGACGTGAGCTCCAATCTACATGTTACTGTTCCAGCGGAAGTATTAAATACTTTGTTCCGTTGCGATATTGAAAGCGCTGAGCTGAAGCTCGCCGTGACATGCGAAATCGTTTCCTAGTGTCACCGCCAGAAATAGCTATCCGACTCGGCCACTGCCAACACCTTATAAACCTGAGTGTTTGAGGGCTGCCGGAGACGAAGATGGATAACTGTTGTCAGATTTCTGGTGTTCCAACAAGCGACAATGATCTTCGTGCCTTGCCGAAATTCGCGCTAAGCTATTGTTTGTTACCTTTTGTTCGTATTATACAAAATTCAAACTCTGACTTGAATCAAAGTTACTACCCTGTTAACGATATGTAGAAGTTTCTGGTTACATTCTCAGATAAAGCTGGTGCTAATTGATCAGTTTTCAGTGCTACGTCAGTCACGTAGTATTTTGATGATAGCGTTTGTTGATAGTTTACTTGCGTTTAGAGCATCAAGTAACAGGTTAGAAAAGATTCTCTGAGTGATTTAAACAATGCAAGGATTTTCTGATAGTGTCTAAATACCGGAATCCGTGGATCAGTTTTACGTTCAGCTGGTGCAACGTGTGTCTAGCTGGTGCGAACTGCCAAGACGCACTTTGTAAACAGCGGTCGAGGTCGGAACTCGAACCCAGGACTTCCCAATCCCAACTCACTGAGCTTCAATAGAGCTCAGTAGGTGATATGGCTTTTAAAAGGAAAATCTTCTCCCAGAGTATATTTATTACACTTGGATATATCAGCTGTAGAGAACGCTTATAACCTACTAGCTAGTTCGGTCTGGTGGCTCAGTGGTTAAGGTGTCTGTTTGGGTATCGAAATGTTCCCGGTTCAAATCCTTGTCTCGGCAGGGATTTTCATAGGCCCTTACACCGACCTTCACCTCTGGCAATGCTTGCTGTGTAATGTGAAGTACTGCAGAACGCTTCCGTGGTTTAGATTTCACGTTAAACTGTATATCTCCTGTACCCGATAGGATTACCGGGTTAGGTTAAAGTGGCTACGACAAGGGCAGAATGCGCAGCCAATAGAAATCTTGTCGCCAAGTCATTACGACGACATGGAATTATTGTTATACGTACTAGCTGTTACCCGCGACTTCGTACGCGTGGACTTTGAATGTTATTGCCCGATTTGGATAAAATCCACATCTGTACTGCGTAAGGTTTTTTGAGTATACGGAATTTATGGACAGATCATACACAAACTGACCGCGAGTGAAACAAAACCAGAGCTACCGATATAACATTAGAGATACTTACACACGCTACCCATCTGTCACCGGTAGCTTTTCAAAATTTCGTGACAAAAATATGTCAGTGATCCTTAAAAAATATCCTATATCCTTCCTAATAATTCTTAGTATTTCCTTGTCAGATATCATCGTGACCAGTTTAGCCGTTTTTTCGTGAATGTTAATACAGCATATAAAAGACGTTTACGTTTTTCTGTCGTTGGTAATGTTGATGCAATTGAACGCTGACTCCAGAATAATTTCTTCGTTAACAGAGTGATAGGTGGTTTAGAAACTACGTGTTCCAGTCAATGCCCACGCCATAGAAGAGATTACGAAAATCGCGTTTACTTCTGCGCAATCGACTTTCTGCGAAGAACGAACTGGCAGGGCGTGGGTTCAAACTGGTATTCCTACGTATTTTCGTTACAAGGGCCGGTTCTGTGCAATTTAACTTGGTTGCACCTGGTTTAAGCGTGTTTCAATAATCGGGTTTGGTTACGTTTCCTTCATTTGTTGATTAATTATTTGACAAAAAGAAAAATCATACTAAAATGAACACATCCCCCTAATTCAGTGGTACTGCAATACCTATTAAAAAAAAGTAGAAGATGATGACATATGGAAGATATTAGAGCAAATGCAGTTATTCTGGTCTCGCATTTCCGATAAACTTACGAATAAAGTATCACGCTTTCGGTTCCGGCATCTTATATAGTTGATTTTAATTGTTAGGGAATACCCGTGTTAAATTTATCACGAAATGCAAATGTTAAATCAATAAAACAACTTAAATGAAGGGAAGTATCTAGATTGTACTGTTAGGTGGCGATATATTTTAGAACATGGTAGTCTGGATTTTTTTTGAGGGGGGGGGGGCGTGTATAAAAGTTCTACCCACTATAACTGAATTACACGTTAGAGAAATTTTAACGTATTCAAACTACTGTACCTTGTTGCGATTGACGTGACGTCCATTAACACAAAATACATGAAATTGTATTTGTTTCTTGAACGAAAAGTGTCGATATCTGTGGGTGAGACAGAGAACGTGCTGTAGTGATCTCTAAACAAACCAGTTTATTGGAATTGGGAATATTTAAAAATAATCATTAAAAATCGTAATAAGGTAAAAATTAATATGTTACAGAAATTATGAATATCAGTCAGAATGTTGGGTGATCCAGGAATACGATGATGTGTGAATTATTAACATTTTAGTGAAAAACTCGTGAGGGTTTCTACATTTTTCATGGAAACTTTTGTATTCATAATTGCGCTTGTGTAAGACTTCACTACTCGAGTACTCTTCGTTCACATACATGTCAGCTCGTTTTCTCCTATTCCTTACACTTGTAAACTCATCAACAGAATGACTTAGAAATAAAGCATGTGTCACCTTCGCGAAAGTCTTGTGCAAGCTTATTCCATTAGATCAACGAGTAGACTTTAAAAACATGGTTTAAAATTAATGTTGAAGAACTGAACAACCTGGGATGACCATCGTCGGCGAGTATGGCGGTGTCCTGGGAAGAGGTCCCATGCTTCCAATACATAGGAGAGGCACAGCGTCATGGTGTGGGGAGATATTAGGTATGACTTCTGGCAGTAATTGAGGGTACTCTGACGGCAAAAGGGTACGTCACGGACATTCTGCGTCCACGTTTATTACCTTTCATGCAGCAGTATCGTGGTGCCATTTTTCAACAGGATAATGCTTGTCCACACACGGACGTGTGAGCATGAACTGTCTGCTTGATGTTGATGTGCTCTCCTGGACAGCAAGAACTCCAGTTCTGTCCCCGATAGAGTATGTGTGGGACCACCTCGGACGTCAGCTCCGTCCCAGTGCCAGTATCCAGGATATCAAACACCAGTTACAGCAGTTCTGGGCCAGCTTGCATCAGTATATAATAAAATGCCCTTATGAAACCTTTCCCAACCAAACCAGAGCATGTATCCAGGCCAGAGGTGTCTGATTAGGTTGGCCGTAGGTGTGACTTCTCTTTGTTACCCGGCAGGATACGAGAGCAGTGAAAGCTATCACCTCTTCATTTGATTGCAACCGTGTTCCCACCATTAATTTCTTTAGATTTGCAAATAGGTGGAAGTCATAGGGTGAACAGGGTGGATGTGTTCCCATCGCCGAGGCATCTTATAGTGGGCAAGTGTATCGTCCTGTTGAAAGATTGTTTCTTTCGTAATCCAGGTCTCTTCTCACGATTCCCCCCCCTCCCCCCCCCAGAAGACTTACATATTGTTCGCCTTTTGTTTTCAAGATAATCAATAAAAATAAACTCTTTAGCCTCCTACAAAACACTGGCAATTACATTTCAGACAGATAAAATCGACTTCGCCTGTTATTTGCTGTACATCCATCGGTTTCCATCCACTATTTTGTTTATGGCGTGCAGTGATGCATCGAAGTTTCATCCATCCTTTCACAAAATTTGAAGATCTGTTTTAAAACGATCCAATCATTGTTGAAAAATTCTTTTTTGCATTTAACAATTGTGGCACACATCTTTCACATACGTTTCTCATACTTAATTGTTGATGTAAATTATACCGTTCTGATAAGGCTCCGGCCTTAGCTATGTTGTACAACTTTATTGCTCTGTCGTCCAGTGCCATAGTGCACACATTCTCAATGTTTTCATTTGTGGTTGCGGCCTTCCCGTGGATTACCTTTAAGGCATGTACTACAAGGTTAAAATTCAGACACCTGTTGTTAACTGTTGAAAATGAACCAGTAGACTCCTTAAGAATCTTTACCAACGTTGGATGATTTTCTTTTGGCAATAAACTGTCCAAAACGAAGAATTTTGTGATGCCATGTTATTCTAGTTTATCAATTTCAATGAAACGTACACTACGTCTATTTTAAACAGCCGTATGTGTAATTAATATATAAACTACTTCACAAATCCATTTGAAACTAGAAGTTCGTTTTTACGAAACGTGTACCAGCATCATAAAAAAATTAATTGATACCAGTGCCATCGCAGTGCCTGTCATCGACATGGATCAATCTACGAAAACCAGGGAAAATAATGAAGTCTTTATATGTGAAGCATCCCACAATCAATCATCGTATTATGTTCAGATATATCAAGTATGCAAATTAATTCTTATGGTATTCAGAAGGACGCAAGATCGTTCTACGGCTATCCAGATTCTGCTTTCAGTGGTTTCCAGACGAATACAAAAAAAAAAAAAAAAAAAAAAAAAAAAAAAAAAAAAAAAAAAAACATCCGGGCCATAGCTTCATTATTCCAATTTTATTTCAATTCATTCGGTGTTTTTTCGTGGCACAGAACTTAACATTCATTTATTCTGCACGTGTCCGGCTCGTAGATAAGTGGCAGAGAGAAGGAAATACTGAGTTTCCTACAGTTCCGTCTAACAACTGAATGTGAGCAATTGCGTTATTCGTTTTTTTTTTTTTCCTCAGTAAATCTGATTACTTGAAATGAAAAATTGCCAAGTGTTCACTCCGAAATTGGAAGAAATTATCGTATAAATTGAGGAACCATCGTGCGAAACATAATGTGAGCTATTAACTGATTTGTGTCCAAACGTAAGAGTAGTGCCCTAAGTTTTGTTCGCTGATGTTTTTCAAAATGGCAGCCGTTGCGGCCATCACCCGCAATTAGCTATCTCTTATATCACAGGTGAAAGTTCGCAGGTCACTAGCAGCAGACGGCAATAGATAAAATACATAGTTGACGCTTCCGAACTCGCCCGTCCAGCACTACCCAGTGTTCGTACGTATCGCTTAGCCTGTTTCAACAGCATTGTCGCAAAGACTAACTAGACCAACATTAAGTTCATTTATTACATCATTGTTGGTGTTTACTAACAGCCAAACGTAGAATCAACACTATTATCACGCCCATTATTTATGTTGTTTATTATACCATTAGTAATGACCTAATGACCAGTTGTTGTAGTGCTGGTGTCAGCCTGTTTATTTTCTCCTCTAGATATCTTCCTCGTCCTTACACTGCCCGTCTCAGTTGCAGCATTGTACAACCAATTTCTACTGTTCTCATCGGTGTACAATTTGAATGCAAGTAATACAAAGGTTCAACCACCGAACTACCGGCGAAGGAAGATTCTGCAACGGTGGTGGTGCTTGAAACAGCTGGACACAACAAAATCAGCTATCATCCAAAGAATGAAGAATGTTGATCTAGTTGTAGGACATAGTTCCCGGTTTATTTAGCACTAATTGGTAAACGAGCGTTCTGCTCGGCTACCACACAGTCTGATGTCGAACTGTATTTTTACGCAAAACGGATTCTGCCAGCAATGTATTCTTCTGTAAATCAACAATGTTGAACCTGCTCGACACCCAACCTGCAGTGACCAAAGTTATTTTTACCAAATGACTAAGGCATATATGAGATACTACATAGAATTTGCGTGATAAATGTAATTTCTCGTGTTCCAGTGCAAAACTTCCACGTGCTAGTGGCTATACAATGTGTAGCGATAATCTTGTCTGATTGGATCATACATTCGAAATCCTTTTAAATAAGCACACCGTTTCTTGTCTTGAATCCCTGTGCGTCGAAGAAGATGGTTATCACAAGAATGAGAGAAAATGATCGGCGCAGAGTTTTATGTAGGCATAGACTAGTCATTGGTTGTGTATGCCACAACATGATCACAAAAAACACGTGGATTTTTTGACGGGTCTCACTACTTTCAAATTACATACGAATATATACAGGTCCTGTCTTAACTAATTACGATAAATTCATCACGCTTTAGTAAAGTTGAGATTGTAGTGGTTAAACTATAACGCAATACTACCTTCGTTGTTTTTCCTGTCTGAAGCCCCAGAACCACAACACTATGTTTCTCCAACTGCGTTGGTGTCATACAGGAAGCAGGGGATATTCG
This sequence comes from Vandiemenella viatica, assembly GCA_031002005.1. Lineage (NCBI taxonomy): Eukaryota > Metazoa > Arthropoda > Insecta > Orthoptera > Morabidae > Vandiemenella > Vandiemenella viatica. Next base: position 106,876,581 of record CM061921.1, read on the forward strand.
AGCAGTTCCCAGTTTCTGTAAGGTGGCTTCACACTCTCAACAGTTTTATGTCACATACACGAACGTAAGGTATTATCTAACTTAACTTAGTCTACAACCCGAAGGTTGGTTGGATCCTCCCGAAGGAGGCATACTAAGCCATTGTGTCAGAGGTAGGACGGCCAGTTCCTTTCCTCTGGGACCTACAGTTTAACGTGGAATCCGAACCACGGATGGCATTATCTGTAGTTGCTAATTAATTACAAAATTTACCATTTTTTCGGATTTGGATCAGCTTTTGTATATGAATTTGTATCATCCCTAGCACCAATCAGTACTAATTCATATTTTATACACTGAAGAGCCAAAGAAACTGTTACACCTGCCTAATATCGCATAGGGCCCCCGCGAGCACGCAGAAGTGTCGCAACACGACATGGCATGGACTTGACTAATGTCTGAAGACTACTACAGCAAGAGTGTTAATCGTTTCAGTGTTGGCTCGTAGCTAACAACTGTTAATGTTATATCATGCACCCATTATTACAGTTTGTGTATGTGTCATCTCATGGTAATTGTTTCACTTGTAAAATCCACCAATTCAACTTCTTGGTCGACAACTCCAATTAGGATGATCTTGATTGTTTTAATCATGGTTGATAGATAAATAACATTAGCGGGTACTTCTGCCATCTTGTACCCTGGCGGTACTGTTCGGGAAAAACTTGTATTATTTATTTAAGTTTATCTTTGATGTAATTGCTCGTACATATTCTACACTCTGAACATATTTCATTAACTTTGAAGGTATTTACAGTATAGTTCGAGGTATAAAATTTGGTATTTTGAAAAGCCGAGCAGTGGTCCAGTTGAGTTTTGTTTACCGAAATCGATTTGCACCTGTGTTTGTAGCTCACTTCTGAGCGAATCGTGAATAATTTTCTAATATTTCAGTCTGTTACTAAATTCTATTGTTACTTAGGAGTATAGATTATAAGTATGTAGAGGGAACGAATTCAATAAAAACTGAAATAAATGAATATCCAAAAACTGACATATAATGAATATCTCAAACAATATTAATTAGCAATCTGTGTTATATTCTTGAAAGTTCGTCCTTTTTTTTAATAAAAGAATGAATGGAACTTGCAAAAGTTTACATAAACTCTTTCTCGTGGCGTTTCTAATCTGCGTAATTAGTTCCTATGCTGTAAATATCTTTCCGAAGTCATATTACCGCGAGCTGAGTGATGCAGATAGCTGGATGAGGCGAGCGTCCATTCCCGTGAGGCGCCCCCACAGCGCACTGTTTAGCTAGCTTCCCACGCCCCGCGCATTTGTTGGCCCAGCCGATCCAGCTACCAAGAGCAGGCCGTGTGAAGAGTCTTGCCCGTGCTTGCAGGGATGGTGCGCCTCTATCTGTCGCCCAGTCGGTAAAGATCAAACGCTCGGGTAGCTGAAACGACACTAGGCAAGGTGGTGGGGAGGCGGCGAGGGCTAGCCTGTGGCGCGTGCTGATCCGTACACTTCGGCTGATGTGGCGCAACCTACAAAACCACGCGCCGTGGGAACTCACCGCTTGTGGGTGGTGTGGTCTTGACTCAGGCCAGTGTGACCTGTTGTGTGGGTCGACCAGCTGATGATCGTAGAGGTGCGCTTACTATTAACCGCCAACATCGGAGTTCCTGTCAGGAGCGGTGGAACGTGCACTTGGAGCGTACCATGTAGTACGGGAATCTGATGCCCGTCGTTGGCGTTCGCGCAGGCGGCGGGCGCGGCGGAACGTGCGCGAAGGGTAGGCCCGCGTTGCGCTTGGTCGCTGCGGCTTCCGCCATGTCCCTTGCGGAGGCGTGTGGTGCCGGACTCACGTGGGACTAGCAGAGAAGGCTCTAACTATACGGCTCTTCGGCCTGGTTCGTGGCGGGCGCCGCGTCCCCGTCGGCACCCACTTGGGTGGCGAAGTGTGCCTAGCCTCACCATCGCCACTGTAATGGCGGGTAGTTCGGAAGAGTCTCTTTACTGCGGTGGTGGGGGATGCTGGGCAGCTGGTAGTCGGGGGGGATACGCGAGGGCTACGAAGAGTGTCAACTTAGGTGTGCCCATTGACCGGACCCAACATCCCTGGTGCTCTGCTACACTCTCTCGACGGAGGCCTCAACAAAGCTAACCCAACACTCCATTTCACCGCGTAGCGCCGCTTCACTGTCCCACGCAGTCACACGCCTCTCTTGGCTTCTGCAGTTACGTCCGGTTGACCTTCATTGGTTAGTCATATGGAAAGTAATATAAACATTAGTACATATACACTGTAAAACGCTCTGGTTGTCTCTGTCATCGCTCACCAGATTCACAGAAAGCTTTCTCTTTAATGCAACAAGTCGTTTTCTTTGACTGTTTCGCGGAAACAAGGTCAATGCAAAATTCCAACGAAAACAGTCTCCAGTAGAAATCACAACAGTCAAGGTAAGTTCTTCAACAAGTTGTCTGTTCGCGCACTCAGCTTCAAAGCTAGACACCCGACTGCGTCTCACTTCTCCATACTTCAGGAATACGTTTCGGCGTGGTACCTACAGTCATCCGCTTGCTTGGAAAAGATACTGTAAGAGTCCAGCCTGCTGCTATGGGATCTGTTTTCCACTGAACAAGGTGAATTAGTTGTATACCAATATTAACGATTTATGTAGCGTCCTTGCCTACACGAGGACAAAACTATGTTGACCCATTCATAACTAAACATTTTAAATACTACAAATTGAGTAAAAACAAAAAAACAATTATTATGTTTCAATTGTCCGGCCACTATCTCAGGGATGAAAGTTTTTAGAGCCATGAGGAATCCTAACTGACAAGCTTCTTTGTCCAGAGTCGTGATCGTGTTTTTCCTTTTAATCTCAGAAACAAGTGCAGTATATTGAACTTTATCACATTACCATCCGTCGGATGTCTTCAACATCTTGCTCAGATGATTCCCTACTATATGAAAATGTTGCCACACGCGACCGCAAACTTGGATCGTATATCATAACTCTCCACTTGGTAAAATGATGGAGAGTCCTCTCACCACTTCACTCTCCTCGGCGTGCCGGTCACGAAAGATGGCCTCCCTTCCTTCTTGTTGAGCAGGTGCATCCAGCCACCCATTCCAAGCATCCTTTTGGTGACAAATCTCCCAGCCAGTCACCCGTCGGCACATGCAAAGAAAGAAGTGCTACATTTAAGTACTGTCCTGCAGTGCCCCCCACACTCATTCAATCTCTTTCTCACACTGGTTCAACCCCTAACAGATGGCGTGGGTGGTGCCTCTTCGCCACGACCTTGGACGCACGCATCTGGACCGATAATAGAGTGAAAGCTGTCACTACAATAAGTACTTAGAATATTTGACCAAACAAGTAGTTTTCAATCAGAAATGAGCCCTCGACTATCCTTCGGAGTTTAGTTAACACTTTAGAGAATTATAACCCGAATTAATTCATTTTTTATAGGATACGAAAATCTATTTAAAAATAAATTGTTGATATGTTTCCATAAAAATTCTTCCGATTAAATGTGCTGAGTCCTCGGTGATGCACAGCTGGGGGGAGTTTCCGACTCTACAGTGTGTGGTGTTCATATCCGCTCACTGTGATCCTAGCACGGGAGTGGTTCCTAGGTATTGGTCGGGCTGCTTTAAAATCAATTTCCCGTGGTACATATTGTTAACAGCGTGGCAATGTTATCTCCTTCAAATTATCTCTCCATCTGTAAATTAATGGTTCACCTTAGAAGAACTAACCACTTTGTACAGTGAAACTTTTCTTCTTCTTCATTATTTCCCTGAAGAGATGGAGGACGTTGATTAGAATTGTAGTCCAGCCATCTAGATTTCGATTTTACATGGTTTCTCGAAATCACTTCGAGCGAATGCCAGAATCGTTCACGCAGAAGAACAAGGCCAAATTATTTCCCGCTTCTTGATTCTAACCATTTCCCTGCTATAATGACGACGATTTCTGAAGCTTTATATATAATTTTCGTCATCCTAACACCATCTATCGGCTATTGTATCTTTGAATTCGTTAGATGACGATAAGATTAGCCGGCGATCAGGTGAAACAGTGTTACACTTCACCAAAGTCGATAAATGAGATATCCTTTTAAAGATTAAGATATCCACTTTGGTAACATTTATTAAGACAACAATTTTTCGAATTCAACGAGTAAATGGCAAAATCATAAACATTTTTTTTTTTTTTTTTTAATGGCTTTCGGCAACTAAGCCATTCAGCCAGCTCCATGTGTTTATGATTTCTCATTCAGTGAATTAGTTTCTCCACTACATTTATGATTTCTAATTATAGACACCACAGGACGGACAGGACATTCACACAGACACACAACACTTAAACATCCATGCCCACGGCCGGATTCGAACCGGCGACCTTCGGCACGCGGAGCTAGCACTCTAGCCTCTACAATCATAAACATCAAGGTGACGGGTACGAGACAGTTCAGAGTCATGCTGCTAGGCGTCGCTGGCGTCGTTACAACTAGATAGCAGCACCACATATCAAAATGAAACAACTGTAAGCATTGTCTCTATTAGGGAAACATTTCATAATTTCTAATTGTTTTGTAAGGCGTTGTAAGTGTTTTACTATGTATCTGTTTCAGTTGACAAATAAACAATTGCTACTAATAAGCAGGTTCTTATTTTATCCCGCAACAAGCCACCAACCTCGCTATTCATCGTATATCATTCGCGAAATTTACTCCCGGGGCGGCTCTAGTGACACTGTGACATGTCATCACCTACTAATCAAGAATAAATAAAGGAAGATAAATATTTAAAAATGCGGCATACGATAACTTATTACACCATAAATAAACTATTTCGTTATCATGGAGACAGATACCAGACGGCATAAATCATGCATGCGCACTGGATTTTTCGCGAAATTACGTGAGGTGAAATAGGAGGGGGGAGTCCTGCGAAATCTTACCAAACCTCACCAAGGAGGAGGGTGGGGGGGGGGGGGGAGATGTCGACGGAAATCTCAAGCGAGGTTTTGAAATTCTTGAAGGATAGTAGAGCTAAAAAATAAAAGAGGGGTATAAGGACTAGAAACGACGCGGAAACCGATCTTGGGGGGAAGGGGCGTATAACCTCTACTCGGAAGCATGAGATATAAAAAAATAGGTCGATTAGCAGGGGCGACGTGTGTTAACTCCGTTCTTTCTCAGCGTGCCCGGGCATAAGGCTTCGCAACATTAAGGAAGGTCGTCCACTGGAACCGAATTTTGTCAGATTTCACGGCCGACCAGGTCGTCCGATTAACCTCGTCCACTGCAGCCGAATTACACCCGACACACATTGCCGATCCGTCATTGTTGCTACAACACCAAGTGAAGGGAATGTTTTTATAAAATTTATAGTGACTTACATTTCATAAAAACAGACTTTACCGTGCCCTCACGAAATATTACGTGGGTCAGGGCCGTATTTAGGATGTGCACCTGTGATGCGCGCCCTGCCCCGCAAAATTTTTAAATTCGACCTCGCATTTTATATTAATTTTCTAACCAAAAACCTTAAACATACATTTGAAATTTATTATAAAATTGTAGAATATTTTCTATGTTGTATATAGAAGGATACAGAATTGTTGAGATAAAAATGAAAACAATTGAAAATCACTAATGTATTCAATGAAATTTATTAACATCGCTCTGAATAATTCTAGAAGAAAAAGAACGCGAAGTTGAGATTTATGTTCCTGTTACACCAGTTGCTAAAAATAAATAAAAATAAATGAACATACAAGAAAAAAAGAATATACAAAAAGAAGAAACAAAAAATTCTGTTTTTGTGGTGTGGGCTCAAAGGCTGCAGCCTAGATAGCTTACGGGTAAATGCCGTCCCGATAAGAGTGATATCTTATGATCGTTTGAGAATATTCCAGTACAAAATTCAAATAATTGTCTTTATAAATTTTTAATAAAATAATTATTATAACTGCGTAGACGCACTTGCAATAATTGTCCTCCCGTAGATAATTTTATTAAAATATTTATACTGTGAAAAAAATGCAAATCAAGATGAAATAAAAGATAGAAAATGAAGACTTGTTTATTAGGAGCGCAATATGTGTTTGCAATTACACCGAATACGTCCGACTGATCCCATTTCAATGGGATCCGTCCGTCAGTTGGCCGTATTCGGCAGAGGAGATCGTTTCAAATGGACGACTAACAATGCCTTTACCTGTCTCGGGATTAGTCTGTCATATTCGGCCGTATTCGGCCGACCAGCCGGTCGGACGAATTCGATGCCAGTGGACGACCGGCCTAAGGACCTCGAAAAAGTAACAGTCGGTATACACAGCAACAGCTGAAATTTTTGTCACAATGCGAGGCGGCAATATTGTTTCTATTTCTTAGTTCCTTTGAAGGAGTATTATACAAGCAGAAAGCAATAAACAGAAAACGACTCCCAAGTGAAATGTGTGCCACTGTCGTCGTGGTCATGGAAGGCAGTGGCTGTGCCATGCAGGCAGAGCCCGATAAAGAAGGTACAGGACCCCAGGCACTCAATTTTTGAGGCCCTTTGTTTTTTTTTAAAAAATCTATATTTTATAGTTGCAACGAAAAGGTTTTGCAGATGACTAATTGAATAGATCATATATTTTATTCGATTAAACAAACGAATGTTATAATTTTGAGAATTACTTTTATTTATCTTACACTACAATAAAACAAAAAAATTAATAATAATTTTCATGCTTTTCACATTATTTATTTTGTACTATTTTTAATTATTTTTATTCGATAAAAAAGAAGGTAACTCTCAGGGGGCCCTTAAAAGTCGTACCTATTGAGTAATTCAGGACTGCCTGTGGTTCAACTCGTCGGTTTTTGGCTAATCTTTCATTGTTTACCTTATGGTAAATTTTAAAGCATTTGTCGTTGATTCCCTCAAATTCAAAATGATTTCTTTAATCCTGCTGTACGCGCAACTAATGAGACATTCACACGTTGAAATTTTTTAAGTTATAAAATTCTTAGGCAATTGTGAGTTGTTCTTCCAGGCACCTTTCACTTTAGCAATTAAGATCAGTAATCCGTCCAAAAATTTCAGTGTTGTTACTACCTGAGCAAATCACTTCGGCCGCCACTGTCTAAATGTTGATAAAATAGGCGAAGGGCACGGATACGTTTCCCCGCCCACGCTCCACAATTAGGCTATTTCTTACTCTGCTCCATCACGCTCAGTTTGAGTAACGAAGGAACGAGCCACCCGCCTGGCCTTCCTGAAATGCTTTCGAGGGCTCTTGGAAGAGACTGCTTTGGACCAGTGAGTTTGTTTTTGTTTGTGCTAAAAGTCTGAAATCAGTCTCTGCTAAGAATAGATGCGTACTTTTTGTTTGTTCAGTTTGGGCTTCATGGTTGGTCGACATCAATGTAAGGATTGAAGGCTAGGGAGGGGGAAGAATTTGGTAACGCCCTTTTGAAGGTACCATCCTGGCACTCGCTTGGTGTGATTTCGGGGAACGGAAAACCGAAATTTAAAGTTCTGGCCTCGCATTCGGGAGGACACGAGTTCGAATCCCCGTTCGGCCATCAAGATTTGGATTTTCCATAGTTTCCTCAAATCACTCCAGGGGAATGCCGGGATGATTCCTTCAGAAAGGCCATGATCGAAATCCTTCCCATTCCTTGTCCCAGTCCTTTTCCGCCTCTAATGACCTCGACGTCGACGAGGCGTAAAGCTATAAGCTAAAAAAGAAACCTAAATCGGAGTGGAACCGTGTGTTGTACACGTGTCCTCACTGAGGAAGCTGGACTGGTGAGTAGATAATTATGTTGGTAGTTGTTGTTTGTAGTGCTGGAGTTTGACATTTAGCAGCGGCAATTACACGGGGACCTGTGTGGGAGAACCTCACACCCACTGCAATGCCCGCTTATAGCGGTGGCCTCTGTCATCCCACGGTTTAGTGAGTGTACATTGCCTGTTTGTTCCAGCTAATTCAGAAAACTTTAAATAATACCAGTTTTTGTAGCACGGTAATTGTTGAATTGTAATCGGAATTTTTCTGTATAAATATTTTAAAAAGTCTACATTTTAATTTAGATCTCCTCCTTTGTTTGATTGGAAGTTCAATGAGATCTTAACATAATTTCAACATGGTGCGGTAAATACCATCTTAAACAACAAAAGTGCAAGGTAATGTGAAAAACAAACAAAACTAAGCCGTATGCGCACGAGTACAAAGTAAACTGGTTTTCGGTGAAATGATTGATTTCTTTAAGTGCTTAGGTGTAATAGTAAAAATTAGCTTGAAGTGGGATCAGCACATAACATTAGCTGTAGGTAAAGCTTTTTTTTGACTTTACGTATCGTCGAGGTCAATAGGGACGGGAAGGAAATGAACGGGAAGGAATTCGGCCTTGGCCTTTTGAAGGAACCATACCGGCATTTGTCTGGATTAATTTCTGAAAACGATGGAAAACCTAAATCTGGATTGCCGGGCGGAGAATATACATGCGTCCTCCCGAATCCGAGGCCAGAGCGTTACCGCTCGGTAGGTAAAGCTAAATCTAGATTGCGATTTATATGTCGAATTTGGAAAAGTAATTCCAACGTTTATACAAAGAAGATAACATATAAAGCTTTCTTGTACGCCATAATCTAAAAATATTGCTGTGTTCTATGGGATGGTAATCACTAATAGCATCAGGGAAGTACTGAAACCGTTCGTGGTGGGTGAGCGGTTGACGCTCCAGCCTCGCATTCGGGAGGACGCCGGGCATCCAGATTTGGGTTTTCTATGGTTTTCCCAAATCACTCCAGGCGAATGTCGCGATGTTTCCTTCAAACAAGGCAATGACCGAATTCCTTCCCGTTCCTTGTTCTCAGCCACATCCCGCCTGTAATAACCGCGACGTCGACGAGGCGTACAGTTGACCAGCTTATTCCCGCACCCCCTCCCCACTGTCCAACATGGATTTTTGTCCTCCAACGTCTACCGTCTGGCCTACCATACACGAGATAGTTATTAAGATTACAGACCCCTAATTGAGTTAAGCTTTACTGATACTTTCTTGGTTTTGTAAAAGTCTAATCAAATGAAACATTCACCGAGCCTGGATGTGCAGTTAACGTTCGGATTTGTCATCAGGAGGAAGCGGGTTCGAGTTTAGATCCAGTTTTCGGTGTTCCACCGTTTACCACAATCACTTAAGGCGGATACTGGCATGTTTCCTCCAAATGTCCAAGGCCGATTGCCCTCCTTTTTTATGCCCACAATTCTGCCCTGCGCTAATAATCTCGCTGTCGACGAGGCGTAAAAAATCTAAAAAAAAAAATCCGTTAAGTTAAATTAATTTGATTACTTCGTAAGTTAAATGTCGCACAGTTAAATTATAGTCTTCAATTTTTTAATAGCGGAAGTACCAATTTTATGTTGAACAATTTTTCTATGGTACTTTATTTATTTTTTTTTTTTTGGTAACAGTTTAACGTCCCTTTTTAACAACGTGGTCTTTAGAGACGGGAAAGGATGGGGGCAATGAATGGGAAGGAATTCGGCCATGGCCTTTTGAAGGAAGCATCCCGGCATTCACCTGGAGTGATTTGGGGAAACCATGGAAAACCCAAATCTGGATGCCCGGACGGGGATTCGAACCGCCGTCCTCCCGAATGCGAGGCCAGAACGCTATCCGTTACACCACCACGCTCGGTATGGTACTTTAAAATAGAAGGCATGTGGATGAATACGAAACTAGCGTAAGGATGCGTCATTAATTACGTGAGGTGTTTTTCCGGAATTCCCCCTTTTTCCTTTTTTAGCTCTCCTGCGTCCGAGGGCGGTACGACAGCCAACTAGACAATGTTTATGAAAATCTGTAAATGCTTCAAATTAGTCTCTTTTGCTTTCATACTTCATCCAGATGTGATCACATAAATACTATTTCAGTTGACAACTCGTGAAAGATGGAATACTACGAGACTCTTCCTTAACGTAGTCATCAAAGGAGAGTACAAAATGAATACATTTTTACGAAAGTACTTCATTATTATTATTACTGCAGCTATATCGATCCTTTTTTCAGGATGTAGCCTCTTTAAGTCTAATGAGCTATATATTAGAATTTAATTTTACATAGTTTTGTTGTAGTTCTTTCCAGGCTGATCGATCTTGAGCCACCCTCTTCCAGTTCACGCCTGTAACTCGACGTATATCCTTATCCCAGTGATCCGGGGTCTTCCTCTTACTCTTTTTCAGGTTTCTCGGAATCCAATCCAGCACTACCGTAGTCCATCTTTCATCTCTTTTGCGAGCCCATATAGTCGATATAGCCTGGATTCACTCCTTGTTCTAAAAGGGCTTCCATGATTGCTGAGTGATGGACTGAATCAAAAGCTTTTTCAAAATCGATAAAGGCCAAACAGAGTAGCATCTGGTATTCATTTGCTCGACTTATTACTTCGTGGATGACTTGGATATGATCTACTGTGCTGAATCCTGACCTAAAGCCAGCCTGTTCAATTGGTTGCACTGTGTCCAAGGTGGAACTGATGCGGTTATTGATGACCTTTGTAAACACTTTGTATATGACAGGAAGGAGGCTGATGGGGCGGTAGTTTTTAATATTGTAATGACTGCCTTTTTTGTGTAGCAACAAAATCATTGCTTTGTTCCAGCTGGATGGGATATTTCTCTCTTCGAGGCACAGTGAAAACACCTTAGCTAGGTGTCTATAGGTTTCTTCTCCAGTCAATTGTAGTACGTCAATAGATAGACTGTCATAACCACTAGCTGTTCCTATTTTAATTTCGTGCACTGCCCTTCTAACTTCAGATGGGAGGACTTCATCTTGCTTGCTGTATAAGGACTGGTAGAAGTTCCTGATATGACCCAATACTGCCGTTTTGTCTGTAATACGTTCGTTATCATCATCTAAAGCTATTATTTGTTTCTTTCCTATCATTAATCTTTGTTTTGCTTTCTTATAGCCTTTCTTGTTCTCTATAACTGATCTGACCAGGTTTTCGTTATATTTCTTGATGTCAGCTGTTATTTCTTTTCTAATGGTCTTGCACAGTTCAACATATTCAATTAGGTACTTAGTTCTGACAAATTCTATAGTGACATAAGCAAACTGCTTGAAACAGTGATTTTGTAAACCTTGAATTCGAGAATGTATAAAGGTAACAAATAAAAACAGTTTCTGTGGTTCCAAGGAGAGTTAGCAGATACAAATTACTTGTCGAAAAGCTTAAATTACTGACAGAAATGTAACATGATACTGCCGGAAGTGACGTCATGGAGCGATCAAAGACGTTGCATAACATTGGCGTAACTTCCTGTCTATACATAGAAGATAGAAGCATCTAACAAGGATTTTATTTAACGGATTTTTTTGTTTTGAGAATGATCGCTCTCTAATACTAAAAAGCCGTGTAACTATATACACGGTATTTTGTGAAGGAAAAGAAAAAGCATTTTCCTGAATTGTAATTTTTGCTTTGGTCAGAATTACATAAAATCCAGCAACTCCAGCAAGTGTTGTTTGATTATGCAATTGTAAGCCGCTTGATTACAAAAATAAAGGTCTAGGGTTCGACCCCAACAGAATTTTTATTATATTTTAAATAAAGTAACAAAGAAATCAAAATCGATACATTTTTTACCGTTTGCATTTTTAATATTTCAGATTTACGCAGGGGCGGATCCAGGGGGGGGCTAGTAGGCTCAAGCCCCTCCCCCCCAAAGTACCTTAGCTCCATCCCCGACATTGTAATTTTGGAGACTTTTTTTTTTTTTTTTTTTTTTTTTTGGCTCTACGGATTTGAGGCCCGAGTAGGCTGAAAAGACTACTCCATGGCCGACTCAAGCCCCCCCCCCCCAAAAAATCCACTGAAGGCAAGCCCTCTGAACCAAAATTCACTCAAGCCAAGCCCCCCCCCCCAAACCAAAGTCCGCTCAAGGGCGCCGCCCCCCCCCCCCCCCCCCCAAACCAAATTCCTGGCTCCGCCCCTGGATCTACGTGAATTTTAGAATATTTATACATTTGATTATAAAAAAATTTGTTTTTATTTCGTATGAAAAGCGTTGCTGAAGCAATAGTTAGAAAACACCAATAGATGTTAACAAGACATTAAAATAATTGGGAAAAAATAAGTACAACAATCAAAACCGATAATTCATATCTTGGACGACCAAAAGTCAGCAACTTGGACCACTTTCTCATTACCATTAAGGAAGTCAAACATGTTTTAAAATCTGCACGGCGGGGGGCTAAGAACGCTTTTCTGGAACCCGAGAGCTATATTGGTATATACTTGCAACAAATCTAACTGAATAAGTCTAAAAAGCTGTTAAAAAAGAAATATGTTTACTTTTAAGGTGAACAACTCTGTGTAAACCAACATCGAGAGGGTAAGTAACAATGAAGTATGTTTAATGTCGTTGGAATTGTAGTACAAAAGGGTGTATTGTTTTGTTTTTAGATTAAGAGACTAAATTAAAAAGGACGAACGTTGTCGTGGTGTTTCGGCTTGCTAAATTATATATTCAAATAATTAATTTATGTCTTCAGAGATAAATAGAATTATAATTTACACACTCAGGAAGTTATGATTTTATGACGTTAAAGCGCAGTTCGTCTTTTTTCTGTGACTTTGCAGGTCAATTGTTGGTTATGTATTTTAACGACCTGAAGAACTGTCCTGACGTAATGATTATGACCGTGAAGACGAATTGGCCTATCTATTTAACGACCATCCTGACGTAATAAGGTATTTACTGTGAGAATCGCATCTTAAAACCTCCAACTGGACGTGTTTGTAACGTTATTTGCAAATGGGGGCAATATTAGATTTGTGACACATCTAACGAGTGTTCCGAAACATACCAAGGGGTGATCAAACATGAACTTTTCCATCTGGCAGATAATTTAAACCTCGAAAGTTAATGCTCTCGCTCCATATGGACTATCCACCATCTCCATTTTACGCGATTTTTCATGTAGAGCAACTTCAATGCGAGTATGATTCATACTATCCGTCTCAGAAACGATATTTAAACCGTACATTGGTGGTTGCTTATATCCCAGTACTGGAGAAACCCCGTATTTTTTGGAATATTTTATAAAATTTGCGAAACTTATAAAATGTTCATCATTTTGCACTAATTCAAAAACAAATTAGCAAATGTTTTTCACCAATTTAGAAAATTTCACTATTTATACAATACATGAAACTTTTGCAAGGTTTTGCACCACCGAAACACATCGAGCAGGGGATTTGGCTGTTTGACTGCATGTCCTTGCCGTTACAGGAATATGATTCTATTGAATTTAATTGCGATGTAGCGCATGCTTCTGTGGAAATATCCCAAGACGTCTAATTGCACATTTCTTTATTGTTATTATGCCATATAATTTCAGTGTTAAATTCCTCCCCCCTATACTTTTGTGATTTATGAATTTTAATTCTAAATTACTTCAGTGTTTTTTGTAAATTATTCATCACTTATTCCAATCTTTGACATCCTTACCCACAAAAGAAAATTTTGCCACTACCTTATGCATAAAATCAACTGCCAACTTTTTCCCATGGTAATCTTTTTCCCTCCATGGACCACCCCTATTTCTTTAACCAATATCCTTCCAAGCCCCATGACCAACATACGCCTTGTACACTTCCAGCACACACCTCGCCTTCCTCCTGTGTGTCCTGCAGTAATTTCCACAAGCAAATCAAGCTGCCCTCCTTTGCACACCCTCCAAATCCTATATTTGATGGCCAAAACGAGGATCCCAAATCACACCACCATATTCAAGCAATGGCCTAACCAAATTTTATAACCCAGCTCATTAACTTCTCTGGTACATCCTCTCATCACTGTCTCCAGCAAATGTATGGATTTTGTTACCATTTCCTACCACCTGCCCAATGTGTCCTGCCCAGTTGAGTTTATTATTAAACAATATATTTCAGTTTCAAATCTTCAACAACCAGTTCTTTCCCCACCATGTAATCATAATGAACATTTAGTTTATCTGCATATCTAATAAGTTGGCTCTTCTGTGCTATTATTGCCATCCCATTATGACATACCCAGCTATACATCATGTCAGATCAACCTGCAACTATTCAGTCTTCTCCTGTTTTGATCCTGTTATTGGCCATTATTTCATCTAGAAACAACTTAAGTTCTGACTGTAAACCATCAACACAATCATTCATTAGAATAATGGATAACAAAGGTCCCAATACAATACCCACGGGCACTGCCATATTCACTTCCACCTCTTTTGGTATTGCATTTCCTACTCTAACACTTTGATTTCTGCCTTTTAAGAATTCCCCTACACAGAAAGTAACTATTTCATCCACTCCAATAGTTTTCAACTTATTTAAAATCATTTTATGGCTCATCTAACAAATGCTTCAGAAAGATCTAGTGCTATACTATCAATTTCACCTCCCTTGTCCAACACATCCCAAATATCTTGCATATAACCCACAATCTAAGATTTACATGAAAATCCGTGCCTAAAGCCATGTTGTCGATTTGCAATTTCTTTCATCACAGACATTTCTGATCTCTTCATAGTTTTACCTGTCACTGATATCAAAATAATCGTCCTGTAGTTCTCAGCCCCATTTGTCACCATTTTTTTTATGAACTGGCACTAATATCCCCTCTTTTCGAGTCCGTTGGTAAGCAATAGGGCTCCAGATTCTTTTTTAATAAAATTTCAAGGTAAGATACAATATTGTGTCCCACTGTCTTTATTACATCTGTAGTAATATTATCTACATTGGCCACTTTGTACTTTTTTTAGCTCTCTGTGTTCCTTTATAATATCCAGAGGATTTTATTCAAACTTTGTAGTTTCCTCATTTCTACTTATATGGAAATGCTCTTCTGATTTATTCTCTCCCATCCCAGCATGATAGTCCCTAATGGTCTCATTAAATCAGTCACTCGGTATCTCTGCCATTTCCAAATCCCCACTAACTTCTTCTCCATCATCTGAATACCTCCACTTCCCCTCAATTCTCCAATATAGCCATTATAAATTTCTAGATGTATCATTCAGCCATCTCCCTGCACCAATAATATTATTCGTAAAACGATCTTTAGCTTCCCTCTTTGCTGTTATTAAATGCTTGTTTAGATTTTTTAAGTATTCCCTACTGCCTTGTTGTCTCTTAACTCTGTAGTGTTCTCTTCTCGCTAACCTCTTTAACCTCCTCATCTCTCTGTAGTAGTATGTATGATACGTGGTAATCAGCTTGCAAAACATTTATAGTGTAGTAATATGAACTTGCTCTATTCACACAATGAACTGGTATGCATATTTTCTTGTGATATAATTTCTCTCAATGGTTATTTTTTCTTCTAGGGGTGGGGGGGGGGGGGAGCAGCTGAGCTGAGTAGAGGTAAACGCATTTTTTAAACAAAATCTTCTCATTGTCTTCTGTTAAATAACTTTAATAAATTGAAATTAAGATATTGGTAATGATAGCTGGCAATGTGTTTTCAGATGTACAAACAGGTATGGAAGTGGTCCAACTAACAATTTTAATACAGTTTTAAGCATTTTGTTATTTTGTGTTGCAGTGTCAAATTTAAAAATAAGGATATGTGAAGGAACTATTACTTGCCAATGTTAACAGTAGGATGGTATTGACACGGCACACATCCTTGACTTTCACTTTACACACCATGCTTTTCAGCTGATAGAGGGTTTACAACTAGAAATTCCTGTGTTTGTCTGCTGACATCATCCTACCATCATCTTTGTTAAGTGATGGTTCCTTCCTAAATTTTAATTTTGTTTCATTCAAATAGAGTATTGTATTTTATGTATGCTTTTCTAATGTTTTATTGTGTGTAAGATATCTTCTCAAAGGCAAAACATAAATGTTTTTTCAATTCTGAGAATAAGACTTACTAAACATGTAATGTACGAATTTTCTTCTTTTTACAACATTTTGGTGAGATGTATGTATTTCTGTTTCAGTCATTTTCTTTAGCGAAGAAGAAGATACGTACATTACACAACAATGGATGTTCAGAAACGTGTAAATGCCGCTTTCTTGATTGCCTCATATGTGGTGAGTAACACTGACTTTTCTGAAGTTATATCGTATTAGTAAAAGATGAAGTAACTGAGGTATTTGGTTAAGACAAGGAACTTAAAAACATTTGGAGGAAACACTACACTAATTTGCATGACTGATTTTTACAGGTCATGTAATAAAAATATACTGGAATCTGCAACACAGTGTACGAGGGCTATCCATAAAGTAACTTACGTTTGTGTCTAGTGTGGAGATAGGTGGGGATAGAGCCACCAACTTGGTGCAAAAAGAAAAAGAAAAAAAAAAAAAAAAAAAAAAAAAAAACAACAGAAAAATAGAGTGTGGTGGTGAGTGGTTAATGCTCTGGCCCAACATTCAGGAGGGCGCCAGTTTGAATCCCCATCCAGGCATCCAGATGGGTTTTCAATGGTTTCCCCAAGTCACTCCAGGCAAATGCCGGGATGCTTCTTCAGGAGGCCATGGCTAAATTTCTTCCTGTTCCTTGTCCCCAGTCCCATCCTGCCTCTAATGACATCGACATCAACAATGCTTAAAGCCATAAGTAAAATAATATTAATATATATTTTTTTTAGAAACAAGACTTTCCCGGTGCATTTTTGATACGAAATCTTCGCGGGTTCTCCGCCGGATAGTATTATCGAAAGACAAGCTTTTGGCAGCTTGCTCTGCCGCCATCATCAGGTCTATTGTACCTATGTGACAACTACAACTGCACAATGGACTTGATGATGGCGGCAGAGCAAGCCGCCGAAAGCTTGTCTTTCGATAATATTATCCAGCAGAGAAACTCGAAAGATTTCGTATTAAAAAAAAAAAAATTGGTGCAAAACATTTCTATGCTCCACATACATCAAGCTGTCATAGCATGTGGACTGTGATTTTTCTACTGTGTTCATTGTGAATTGTTGAAATGTGCACTTCAATAGAAAATTCCTCAAGTTGTGAGGTGCGTTCTGGGAAAAAACCTCAAGCCAATTGAAATTCATTAGCAACTCTGTAAGGTATATGGAGATGGAATAATAAGTGAATGTGTTACATTCAGTATAAAAATGGCAGTGTTAATGATGTGTGACCGCAGTGGTCGGTCTAGCCTTGTAACTAATGAACTGACAGTAAAAAACAACAGTAAAATTTGTCAAAATCACCACTTTACGATTACAGAATTCTTGATTTGTTTCTCCTAAATTTCACAAAGTTTACTGCATGAAATTGTATTGCAGTAGCTTGGTTATCACAAGTTTTGTGCAAGATGGTTGCCAAAAATCTATACAGAAGACCTTAAAAAACAGCATCTTGCTGCATTGCTGAATTTACTCAAAGCCTATGACAAGGAAAGTACTGCACTTCTCGATCGTGTCGTAATGGGAGATGACACATGAGTAAAGCATGTGAGTTATGAGACAAAAAGACAGTCTGTGCAATGGAGGCACATACGTTCTCCCAGAAAACCGGAAAAATGTTTGCAAACATTGTCAGCCAGAAAGATTATGGTGACTGTGTTTTGGGAAGCTGAGGAAGTACTTCTAGTTATTCCTTGAACGTGGTGCAATAATTAACTGGGAAAGATATTGTGATACATTAACAAAAGTAAGGCGAGTGATACAAAACAAGCGTCGGGGAAAAATGAGCTCAAAAGTGTTGTTTTTTCACAACAGTGCACGTCCAAACATGGCTAACTGTACTCAGCTTTTGGATGGTATTGAATGGGAGGTGTTTGATCACCCACCGTACAGTCCAGATCTGGTGCTGAGCGATTAACACCTTTTTCCAGTGATGAAGACCTGGCTCGCAACAGTGCACTTTGACAGTGATGCAGATCTTCATGTCGGTGTAAACCAGTTGTAAGCTACCTTACTCTCTATTTTTGATATTCAGTTAAAATCCAACGAAGTTTGAGGTTAACAGTCAGTACATGATACTATAGTTAAAATCGAAATAACAACACTGTAGGTTCAGAAAAGCAGATAAACAACACATAACAACCATAAATAAGAAGTTTCTAGTAAAATATAAACCATAAACTTACCTAAATGAGCGTAATCCATAATAATCCTGAAGTAAAGTAAACAAATTTAGTTAATACAACCACAACACTAATATTCCACTAAATTGAACACTGTAAAGCACTGTAATAATAGTAATTTCACCATTTGATACTAAATTCACTGATAACTCGCAGTTCCAGACCAATTTAAAGCAGTAAATATGATTTTAAAGCATCACCATATGGGTTGGATTTCGATAATTACTTTCAGCACATCTAAGTAATTTCAGAGCTTTAAAAGTAGATTTAACCAAGTAAAATAACCAGCCAGTCGATATTCTTTAAGTTTCCAATAGTTATCAACTAATAAAAAGAAGATATAAATAAATAATAGTCCACTTTGTGATGGCGTCATAGCAACGAACTTGTAAAATTGAATTACTCTCCGACTAACATATTTCACGAGCTAAAAACTTTTCTAAAGTACTTAAATTAAATAAAGGTTCAATTTAAATTTAGGTTCAGGCCACAAATGTCTTTAAATAAAAAGTGAATTATTTGGTTGCGCCATCCACATAACCAGTAAAATTTAGAAATTCGATAACTTCTGATAGCCTTATCCGATTTAAAAGATTTTTACACCACTGAACTCAGCAAAGGCTGGGGAACACTTTGAAAATAATATTAACTTGAGATTTTAAAGTTTTGCAAATCCATATTTCGCATGTGACGCATGATGACGTATCGCAATACTCGAAACAAATGTGCTTTTAAATTAACCAACTTTCAAAATTCATTTTCACCGGTCTGGAAGCTCTAAAAACAAAACCCAATACATCACTACACTTGTCTCATTACGCTCTTCATCTTGTGATTTTCTGGTAGTTTGTAGTTAACAGGTTCCTTTTCCAGATAGACTATTGTCTCGGTCAGTAGGCCATTTTGATAAAAGTGACCCGGGCATGGTTTTTTTTCACATTTAGCTGAAGTATCTTGTCGGGTTCGGATGTAGTACTTTGCTAGGCAAGTTCAAGCAAGACCGGCATCGGCTCGCGGTGTCTTATGGGTAGGCAGGATCAGTGTAGCATGGTGGACCGACGCCATTACTAAACATGGCATGGCAAACTCTGAAGTCTAAAACTTTCTGACATGTGTTCAGCTTAACATTCAATTTCATTTGGGGTGTGGCGGTCTGTTCTGTTTCATGACTTGTGATCTTCGGCAAATGATTTTCTCCGATTGCCATTGCTAACTATGACTTTTGTAACTTCTGTGAAAATTTTTAAGAATATATGCCTCAGTGATCCGGATTCAGACTTTCATTTCTACTTTAGTACCTTTCTTACAGGAGGTTAATCTGTAAGTGGCGGCCGCATTAATTATTACAGTTAGCATTCTACAAGGTTTTACACGGTTATAGAACTTTTTCCGAACTTTAACAACTTTTTGGATGACTTCAAGTTTAGGTGTACAAGCCGATACTAACCCCGGTATACGGCTTCGACCCTAACACAGTTACTGAAATTTTAAGACAGCAGATTTCTACCGGGTTGTAGTTGAAAACCATGTGCATTGTTATGATGAATGCGTCGCTTTAAATGGTGACTATGTAGAAAACTAGTTTAAAACTGACCCTTTCAAATGTATATAGTAAAATTTCTTTTTCTTATTTTTTATTTTAATTTTAAAATGTAAGTTACTTTCTGGACAGCCCCCATGCATATGGATAATGGAAACAAATGAAACTGACGTTAAGCAATGAAAATAAGGTAGGATATGGAAAATAACCCATTACTTGCCACATATGAAGGCAGGAGGTTCATATGAACATATAAAAAAACACACAGTTCACAATTTCAGTTAATAGCCTTAGTCATGTAGGAGGTAGACATATGGCAGGGGAAAAGATGTGACCACATCCCAACCCACCACATGACTAAGGTTGTTAAGCAAAATATTGTGAATTGTGTTTGTTCTTTTGTGTGTTCATCTGTGGTAAGTGATGGGTTATTTTTCCTATCTTATCTTGTTTACACTATGTATATATCCATGATTTAAGATCGGTTCCTATCTTACAGCAACATGCTTAATTCTGTCTTGCTACATCACCTGATTTCTCCCTACAGTGTCTTTTTTCCCCTTCTAACTTATTCAGTTGTTAATGTACTTGATCTTCATCCTACACTAAGTGTCCTTCTTTTTCTAATATATAACTCCATTCATCCTAAATAAATTTAAGAAGAGTGGTATAAAAAACTTGGCATAAGCCGTAGATGGTGGCAGGAATATGAAAATTTGGTACTTACTTGCAAAGAAATATGTCTTTTTTGACATTCTGTTAATTTATTTGTCATTACAACATAGAATAATGTTAAGAGTCACCACCACCACCACCTCCTCGAGCATTATGGATAGTGCTCTCCACTGATTCAAAGTCTTTGCTCTGTGTGACCAGAGCAAAATCATCAGCATACTGGAAACTCCTGCCATTGGTGGCTGTAGGCTGATCATTGATATATATATACTATACAAAACTGGCTAGTATATTTCCTTGTGGTAGACCATTCTTCTGTAACCTTCAGTGGCAATGGAGTTCTTGAAAGTCAATGAAGAATTTGTGATTCTGCAGAAGAGTAGCAATGAACTTACTAAGACTGAAATTACTGGTCAGGTTGTAAAGCTTGATTGGTAGTAGCTGATAGTTGACGGTGTTATACACAGGTGATAACCAACAAATACCACTCCTGTCACCTTATGAGCTTTGAATCCATCTTCTATAAACTACATGAGATTTAGTGGTTGTCCTGTGCTGCTTTTACTGGGGCACAATCCAGCTTGCTGAGGTATAAGCAAAGGATCAACAACAGGCAAGAGGCAGTTTAAGGTAATTAATTCTAGCAATTTATTATAAAGGTGACATAGAAGCTTAGCTGCTCTAAAATTCTTTGGGTCATTTCCTTTTTTGTCAGGTTTAAACAGGGCAATCACTTGGCTCTTCTGCCATATCTTTGGCATTTAACATCTGCTCATACAGTTGTTAAAGAGCTGATGGATTCATTTGTTTGTTGTTAGGACAAAGTGCTTAAATTTGGTCTGTCCTAGTATCACCCAAGCCCACTGATTTTCCGTTTTTATTGTGTTTGGCAGCTGTCTTTAATTCTTCCATGCTGAATGGTATTGCCTGAGGTCATTTCTATCCTTCTTGTCTTCTTTAGGTGATATGGGTATTTTTGGATTTGTGGGTAGCTTTCCCATTCAGTAGCAGCTGGTGCACTGTTCGGTTGGCAGTGATATTATGAT
Organism: Vandiemenella viatica; assembly: GCA_031002005.1. NCBI lineage: Eukaryota > Metazoa > Arthropoda > Insecta > Orthoptera > Morabidae > Vandiemenella > Vandiemenella viatica. The sequence continues at coordinate 106,897,946 of CM061921.1, forward strand.
GCTCAGTAATCTTAGTTGAATCATTGTTTAGATGGATTAGAAGTCTCCATGCTTTATGGCTGTCTCTTGCTAAATCTAAGTCTTCAACAGTTTTAAGCCATTGATTCTTTTTTGTCTCTCTTTAAGTGGAAATTAGTTGATTTCATGCTTCCACTGTTACTTCACCAAAAGGATCTTCTTTAAATAAATTGATTTATACTGTGAATAGAGCATCTCGATATAATGTGAGACTGGAAATGTAAGGTGTCCAACAACCATGAGGAATATACAACATATCTTTACAGCCATGATAAAGATGCCATTGTATTCTGGTGTTGGTTCTATAGAAAATACTTCAGCATCCAAAAATTCTGAAAATTCCAACCTATTTGGCCTTTACAAAGATGTACCTTCTACAGACAGGTACTTCCTGCAGTCTAACTGCGCCATATATTTGACTCATTATTGGCCTGTGCTGTGAGTTAGGTATTGGGTAACAGATTTAATGCATTGGTAGCTGACACTGTTACTACTGAATACAAGTTTATGGTTGAAACCATGCTTCCACTGACCACTGTTAATTGTACAGGTAGCTTTGCATCATGGATTAGAGTAAGGTTGATCAATTTAAACCCATTCTTATACTGCAGTCCTATTCTCATCTTCATGGTCATAATCCCAAACATTGCTATGACTATTGAAATCGCTGATCACAATCTGTGTGTGTTTATTCTGGAAATTGGATGGTTTGTTGATAGTGAATTCAGCACCAGGTGGTTTATAAAGGGACAAAATGGTGCAGTTCATCATTTCAAAAGTGAGAATTTCAGTGTCATTTTCTTCCATAAATGTGGTGGACCATTACCATCTGGATGGACAAAGATAGCACTTCCGTACTGATTATGAGGCCTGTCAGCAAGTCGCATTCCATTCATTTGTGGTCTATGCGTGGTTCATAGTTTCTGTGTGTGTCCTGTGGGCACAATATATGTCACTGATGTTGACTGCATAAGTCTTGTAACAGTTCTTCTTTGGCTGGTGATATGCTTAATTGTGCTCCTGAAAAGAGCTCGTATAGCGATGTTTCTGGCATGAAAGGATCAGCCGTGATGTCATTTCCATTGATTCTCTGACATTGACCATGGTACGCTTGATTGCTATTCTTAGCTTGATCGCTTATGGGGAGACTCCTTCTTATGTATCCCATTACATTTAATGAGCCATTGTATAACCTGAAGATCAGTGTTAAATACTCATTAAGAACGGTGGAACTGATCGCTGATTGCGTGTACTGCACCAAGAATCTTTTGCATGAGTGGTTGACAGTGTGCTCTTAAAGATTTATTGAACTATCGTGTTCATAGAAAATCATAAAAATAAGTTCATTGTTTAAGGTAGATACTATATAACTTTACCACTTCTTGATAACATTGTTTAAACTATATATAGTTATTGAAGGTGTTTTCTGACTTTTCTGCAGACATACAATTATTTAATAATCAATGAAAAACATTAACTTTGTTTCCCACATTTTTAAATCCAAATAATACTTTGCATCAATAATTGGCCACAGATGAAAGGCTCAGTAATAGAACAAATGATATTTTTGACTTAGTAATTAATAATACATACCTAGGAACATGGTATCAAATCAAAGTATTGATTCTGTACTCATTAGTAGTATTGGAAATAAAAAGTATCATACTCACTAAAGTGTTGAAAGAAAGTATTGATACCCTGAGTTATCGAAAGAAACGTATCGATAACATGATATTTTTCGAATCATTCATTGGGATTTTCTATTATTTACATTTTTATTTTAAGGTTTTAGGCCTGAACCTGTGCGTTAGTTCCAAATTTTATTCCTTTTTTTTTTTTTTTTTTTTTTTTTTTTTTTTTTTTATAAATATTATAGCTGAATTGGCCAGTATTTTTATATAAGTTAAACTTATAAATCAGCTCAACAGCAAATTCCATGACTCATTAAACTGTGGAATTAAGTAGTTAAAATATATAATAATCTTACACTTTCCACACTCTTCCTCTATTCAGTCATTTAAAAACAATAATATATCCATATGTTTCAATAATAATTTGTTTCTTGTCTGTGGCATTGTACTGTCTGTCTTTGAAAATAAACGTTCGGCAGTTACTCACAATGTTGGAACTTTCGGGTATTCATGGGCTAAATTATACAAGTGAGGAAATACTACTTTCAGAAGAATTGCTATCTGGATCACTGAAGGGGATGACATTAGTGTTTACTGTTGCTAAACACCTTATAGTAGATATTACCTTGGCTCTAAATGTGGCTTCATAAAAACAGGACACATGAAGTTCTAAAAACGACAATACTACCACCGTAAAGACATCTCGATTGTTGTCTTGATGTGTATCTATTCTCATATTTGGGGCCATATATCAAACAGGTATGTTTCTCATAATTTTTCCACCGTAATTTTGGTATCGATACCTGCCATAAAGTACTGATGAGTAAAAGTATCATATGAAAAGTATCGGTATCAAAAGAAAAGTACTCGATACAAAGAAGTATCGATACTTTTTTCATGTCCCTGTATATACCTGTGTGGCTTATTATGTAAATAAATAACATTTCAATGATAATTATAGTTGGGTGCCCTAAGTAATATGCTGTGGTCAGGATCAAATTTAACATGGAGAATAATACTCTTCATAATTCAGCTCTCATTAACATTTATAAGTATTGGAAATCAGTTGGGGAACACAATTTTATATCCGATGGAAAAAATAATGATAGTTGCACTGAATTTATTAGGCAGAAAGCGCTTAGACAAATCTATAAATACTTGAGCATCATAGCGAGAACATTTAATGAATATCCTAAATACTACAATGTCCAGTATTAATTGAGAGTTAAAGTGAAAACACCGATTCTACAGGCATGGCATTATTGCCTTCACAAGATTCATATTAATGTCTGCAAGAACAAATTATGCTAATTGTCAGGGCCTGAGAAACATGATCAAGTTGCCGAGCATGAGGCTCTCACTATCTACTTTGGTTGATTGATTATAACACTTTAGTGAGTTAGTACAGGCTGTTTATGGGGTAGACAGAACTTATTGAAAGGCATTGTTGTAGTGGGTAAAAGCCACTTTACCAGCATTTGGAGGTCTGCAGTGGTGTCCTTTGTTGTCAGTCTTCATTTCAAGTTGAATCAGTCGTGGAAATTACCATGTCTAGTGGAACCATGTATGATCCACCGCCTCAGCTGTGCGAGGATCAGAGATGCTTACCTTTAACAAGCGGAAGTGGATTCTCTCAACGGGAGTGGACCTAGTGGAGGGGTCGCACGACAGGAACAGGAAAATGTTCTCTACAACGCTTCCTGTGTTCAGGGGCGTAGCTACTATGGGATAGGTGTCTAAGGGGGGGCCCCTGAGACACAGGAAGCCCCTCACCAAGGGCCCTCTCACTGCTCAGGGGGCCCTTACTGGCAACACAAAGCAAAAAAAAAAAAAGGTCGCCCATCTGGCCTGAGGGCCCAAAATAAATTTTTTGCACCGGGGCCCTTGTTGACCTAGCTACGCCACTGCCTGTGTTGGTCCTCTTTCCTCTCTCTGCTGCCACAAATTGCAAATACAGAGCAATAAAACCAAGTTTAGTAGATTATCAACAATTTCCCGTTCCTGCCATAGGCCATTCAAGACACACCTCCAATCATTCAGTAGACTCCTTTCATATTGGTTCACTCGTAGCATTCAAGTCTGCCATTTGTGCAGTTCTGTGGTGTTTGTTTCTAGAATTATACTTTTAAGTTCACGTATACTCGAATCTGAACAATTTCTGGTCGCTACATTAGCCATGGCACTCAGGTCAGGTAGCAAGGTTCTGAGAAAGCTGTTTGCTTGTTCCCTTAGCTCGGGATCTTAAGCAGTCTCTCACAGCCTGCAGGATGCTCTGTGCTAACAGGTGTCCCTTAGTGTGCCTATATGTTCAAATAACCCAGAAGTAATACAGGTTTTGTTTTAGTTAATGTTCCTTAAATAATTGGATCACGTCACTTTGCTGGACAGTATACATGTGGTGGATGTCTATCAAATAATATAAATGTATAAAATAATATTATTTATGCAGTGAATGATGACGATAAAAACAGAATATACAAAAACAAGTAATCTTAAATTTTTTAGTCAAGCCCATAACTATTAAAAGATAAGTGCACACATGATCCAATGTCAGAAGAACATTTTCTGATGGAAGGCCTTGTTGAAAAATCTCTGTAGCCATGTGCATATGTAGTTAGTGACAACACCTTTCTTTATGCTCAAAATGATTCTATGTCAAATATTGTTTCTTTCTGAAGTGATAAATAAATCTAAATTACACTAAACTCGTTACTTTTTTGAACATTTCCACTTTTGTAGATTGTTTGGCATATCCTCTTCTGAAGATGAAGAATTTGAGTTGTATTATTTCTTTATTTGAACTGAATGAAGTCCATTCATACTCTCACTGTTCTGATATCATTGAAACCAATGGAATAAATCTGATGAAAGAAATGGCTTTAAAGATTGATTGTTTGGTTTTCTAACAGTCTGTCACCACTCAACCATGTTCAGAACATTGTGAAACAATAATGCTTACTAAAAATATTAAAGATTGTAATTTTAATGAAATAATAAGTTGAGGTATTTATAAAAATCACTTCTATTTAATGCTTTCTTTTATGAATAGATGGACTCTGATAGAACATTACGGTAAATATTGACCAATTCAGACTGTGATTCTGTAAGAAAACTGCAGGCTTGCTTCAAGGAGAAATCGCAACACTCAGTAACAACCACTCATTCATCCTGATATAGATGGTTTATGTTGAATATATTGTTGAAATGTTCCCATATTAGTTGAAAATAGCTTCAAATTCAATTTCAGAATAAATATTCTAGTTTACTTTACTGTTCTCTATCACCACATGCTAAAACTTTTTTTCTCTCTAATATCAACATGGTCACTCCAGCACTTACCCAAAACCATTTGACCATATTTGTATGTTGCAGCCCCACAGATCCAGTACCTTCCGACGATGACATTCTCCTCCAGATTCTGACGGTGTCTGCCTCAAGATGAGGTGTACTTTGGTTTTAAGGAAATGTCATTTCCCCTCTTTTTATCACCCCTTGTAATCTTAATTGTCCAATCCCTTACCTTTCTTTCCCACATTATGTGCCAAACTCTTTTTCGCCTTCCTTTCTCCCCCCCCCCCCCCCCCCCCCCCCGATTATTCTCACAAGTAATATAACTTTTTCTCAAAAACCTCTTTTTATCTTGTTACTTTAATATCTTAATGACTTCATAAATCTCTCTTTTCTTCATCCAAATTACATTTATTTATTTTTTTCCTGTTGCTAAGCTTCCTCTTATTTTACTACATTTCCACTAATTAACTTGTTTTTGATACTTAAATCTTTTCCCCCTTATTTCCAAATACTTTACATCTTATAATCCTGTTTCACCCTATCAATCCCACATTATTTGACCTTTCTTTTTATCCCTCATTATTCTTTTGTAACCTTTAACTACCTGAAAACAAGATTTTTTAATTATGTGCTGTCATCTCCTTTCTACTAAATTTATTTCTCACTAGTCTAACTGAATAACTCCCCCATTTTCACTCTTTTCTATGCCAGTATCTTACAAATACATCTCTTTACCTCTGTGAAAACCATTACTTTATTACAAGATCATAATTTCATGCTTTGCTATGTGTTGTACTTTACTGTAGAACTTGATATGTCGTAACCCCTCTCAATTATAAATAATTTTTTACAAAATTGTCCAGTGAAGAAAAATGAGGGAAAATTAAACTCTCCCAAATCACAATATTCACACAGCATTCACACTTCATTCATGTTGAAATAACATGAAAATCTTGTACTTAAATAAAAAAGTTTAATTAAAAAACTAGTCTGTAAGCTGATTGTTCCCTACTTGATTGATATTAGCCCTACAAATAATATTACAAAGATTATCACAAATATGAGAAATCAACATATGAAATCTCTAAACATTTCTGTAATAAACCAGAAATATAGAAGAAATATTAATGAAAACAATATAAAACATTTCATAGATTCCTTAAATAATGAACAATGGTCAGAAGTGTACAATGCACAGGGTGTTAATGCAAAATTTGATTCCTTTCTCAATATATTTCTAACACTTTTCAAAGGAAGTTTCGAAGAAAGGAAAGTTGTCAATACTCCAAACAATGAACTAGGTAACGGCTGGATAACAAAGGGTATTTGAATATCTTGTAAAACAAAAAGAGACCTGCACTTAAAAGTAAGAGAATCAGATAACTATACACTTAAAGCTCATTATAAACTTTATTCTAAAATACTAAGAAATGTAATAAGAAAGGTCAAGAACAGGTATATATCAAAGAAAATAGAGAATTCAGGCAATAAGATGAAAACTGTATGGAATATAATAAAAACTGTAACAGGAAAATCTGTAAATCACTGTAAAGACATAAAAATAGAACAAAATGGATCTGTCCATAGTGAAGTAGGGGAAGTTTGTGAAATATTTAACAAACATATTACTACAGTTGTAGAGAAATTAGTCATAGAAAAGCAGTCCCAAAATAGTGCCCTTAGGCTTCTTCAGACTGCTTACCCAAATAGATATGTGGAAATGCAATTGCCACCAATAACAGTCTCAGAAATAAATTAAACACATAAAACAATTAAACCTAAAAATCCTTCCAGCTATGACAATATTTCAAACAAATTACTGAAAAGATGTTCAGATCATATCAATTGTGTACTTGTCCACATTTTTAATGAATCCATAATGCAAGGTCTGTTTCCAAATAGACTAAAATATGCAGTTGTAAAACCGTTGTTTAAAAAAGGAGAATCAACATGTGTAGATAACTATCGTCCCATTTCATTACTTTCAGGATTCTCAAAGATTTTTGAAAAAGTCATGTATTGTAGAGTAATAAAACATGTTACGCAAAATAATATCCTCACTAAATCCCAATTTGGGTTCCAAAAAGGATCATCTATAGAAATGGCTATATATTCATTTTTAAATAACACATTTGAGGAACTTAATAATACAATGAGCCCTGTAGGAATATTTTGTGATCTTGCAAAAGCATTTGACTGTGTAAATCATGAACTACTTTTGAAAAAAATGGAATACTATGGTATTTATGGAATCACAGGTAAATGGTTTAGATCATACATGGAAAGTCGAATGCAAAAAAGTGTCCATTTTTGATACTAAAATAAACAAAGATGCTTCATCAAACTGGGAAAAATTAAAACATGGAATTCCACAAGGTTCTGTCCTAGGACCCCTCCTCTTTTTGTTGTATATCAATGACCTTCCTGGAAACTTATCTGACAAAGTTAAGAGTGTTTTATTTGCAGATGACACTAACCTGACTGTGAGAAAAACACCAAACAGCAATCTAGAATTTAATGTAAATGAAGTACTTAGCGAAGTAGCAAATTGGTTTAACGCAAATTCATTAAAACTAAATTTTGAAAAAACACATTATATTAGGTTTAAAACAAAAAATTATGCACAGCCAGAATTACAAGTAAGCTATAAAAAAAACACAATATTAGAAACAAAGAGTATAAAATTCCTTGGTATTAAAATAGATGAGAAACTCTGTTGGCATGAACATATCACTTCACTACTGAAGAAGTTAAGTAGTGCCACCTTTGCAATACAAACACTTTCTCTAACAGCAGATCTAGAATTAACTAAACAGCTTTACTCCTCATATTTTCATTCAGTAATGTCATATGGCATATTTTTTTGGGGAAACTCTTCACAAAGTAAAAAAGTTTTCATAGCACAGAAAAGAGCTATTAGGATGTTGTGTAGGGTAAAACCAAGAACTTCTTGCAGACAACTTTTTAAAAAACTCATTGTTCTTACAATGAGTTCTCAGTATATACACAGACGGAAAAAAAAATCCCAACACCAAGAAAAAATTATTGTAGAGTAATGAAATTTGGACAATGCATTTGTCAAGTTAACATGTTTAATTGATTAAATTTTCAAGATCACAGGTTAATTTAAGCTCAAGAAAATGCATTTCAAATGTGAAATACTGTTAAATTAATAGCCGGTGTAACCTCCAGAATTTTGAATGCAAGCCTGCAAACGTGAATGCATTGTGTCATACAGGTTTCGAATGTCACTTTGTGGTATGGAGTTCCATGCTTGTTGTACTTGTGCTGTCAATACTGGGACGGTCAGTGCTGGCTGTGGATGATGCTGGAGTTGTCGTCCAATGATATCCCATACGTGTTCAATTGGAGACAGATCTGGTGATCTCGCAGGCCAAGGTAACATGTCGACACTCTGTAGAGCACGTTGCGAGACAACAGCGGTATGAGGGCGAGCGTTATCCTGTTGAAAAACTCCCCCTTGAATGCTGTTCATGAATGGCAGCACTACAGGTTGAATTACCAGACTGACGTACAAATTTGCAGTCAGTGTGTTTGGTATAACCACAAGAGTGCTCCTGCTGTCATAGGAAATTGCTCCCCAGACCATGACTCCAGGTGTAGGTCCAGTGTGTCTAGGCCGCAGACAGTTTGGTTGCAGGCGTTCCCCTGGCCTCCTTCTGACCAACACTCGGCCATCACTGGCACCAAGGCAGAACCTGCTTTCATCAGAAAACACAACAGATCTCCACTCCGTCCTCCAATGAGCTCTGGCTTGACACCACTGGAGTCGCAAACGGCGATGGCTTGTAGTCAGTGGAATGCACGCTACAGGGCGCCTGGCTCGGAGCTGTCCTTGAAGTAACCGATTTCTAACAGTTCGTTGTGTCACTGTGGTACCAACTGCAGCTCGAATTTCTGCCGCAGACGCAGTACGATGCGCCACAGCTGTACGCCGAATACGGCGGTCTTCCCTCTCAGTAGTGCCACGTGGCCTCCCGGAACCCGGTCTTCTTGAGGCAGTACCATCCCTTGACCACTGCACCCAACAATCATGCACAGTGGATACATTCCGGCCAAGTCTTTCTGCAATATCGCGAAAAGAAAATCCACCTTCTCGCAGCCCTATTACACGACCTCGTTCAAACTCGGTGAGCTGTTGATAATGGCTTCTTCGTCTTCTTAAAGGCATTCTTGGCTAACATCAACTCACTATGTCAAATCTCAGCGGTAAATAACGTTCACAAACTTTACAGCGCGTATTTAAAGCAAACCTGATTTGCAAGCTCTGAGTAGCGCTACTAGCGCCACACTTATGCGCGAAGCGCGAAATTTGAATCGATGTCATCTTTCAGATGTATAAACACGCCTACCAAATTTCGTTTATCTAACACAAGTCTTTCTTGGTGTTGGGATTTTTTTTTCCGTCTGTGTATATTCTCTCATGTGCTTTGTCATAGATCATTGTAACCTGTTTACTTCTAATTCACGGGTACACAATCTCAATACAAGAAGCAGAAATAACTTGCACAAACCACAAACATCTCTGTCATTAGTACAAAGAGGAGTAAATTATTCTGGTATACATCTGTTTAATAAACTTCCCAAGGGTATAAAACAATTTGCAGAAAATAAAGATATATTTAAAGAAAAACTGAGAGATTATCTTATTGGCAACTCCTTCTACTCCATTCAAGAATTTGAACAAAACAATTAATTGTATTCAATATGACTTTTGCAAATCACAGTTGTAAAAATTTATGTTTATTTTATTGTCTTTATTTTTCTTTGTAACATATAATTGTTTATTACTGTGATTATGACTCATATTGTATGTATGTATATTAACCATGACATGTTTCACATCTCAGAGGTGCTTCCTCAGCAGGAATCCATGAAACAAGACTGATAAATAAAATAAAATAAACCATAAAATAAAATTATGATTTAAAATCTTCAAAAATCACATATCCAACAGAAAAATTATACACTTTATATTTATGAACATTTCAGTCATTGCATTACAATTCTGTTAGGCATAATAATACTCATTATAAATATTTCAAAAATAGCCAAAATAATCCTGAAAAATTAAGTAAAGAATGTATAAATAAACCATTTACATTGTAGAGTACCATCTAGTGTTTCACTCAATTCACTTAATCAAATATCACATCCAAAGAATGTCACGAAATTATCTGGGGGGGGGGGGGGGGGGGGGGGGGAAGTGTCTCGCCACGGTCGCTATGTTGTGAAATTTTGTTGTTGTATTGTTCCGGTTTCTTTCTACTATTACTTTTACCAATTATACTAAATGATTTCCTTTTGTGCTCTCTCTGTACTGTGTAAGCTCCTTAGAATTTTGGTAAATTCTAGTTTTCTTAGATACGAGTAGAAGGGAGGAAGTAAGTATTCATAGTAAACATATAGGTTTCATTGCAAGTACAGGTTATGATAGGAACGTTTCAATAGAAGCTGATACCACAACCTAATTAATTAAATAAACCATTTTAAAAGCAGTAAAGTCACTCAACATTAAGGAAAAGCATTAAATAAACTTTTTATAATAGTAAAGAAACCTTAAACCAACCTGGAATAAGATAATCCATTATAATCCAACTTGTAAACAACAGATTTTTGCTATGTGACCATTTCACTATTTCTGAACACTTTTAAGTGAAGTAAAGTAAATTTAAAATAATAATAAATCAAAAGAAAGTTAAATTCACTAAAATTTCGTAGTTTCAGGTTGTGTAAATAACATAAATAAATTTTCAAACACTTCGGTAAATGCACTCCCACTTTTATCATTTTTTTTATGATAGGTTCCTAGTAATTTCTCAATCTAAAAAGTAGATTTCTTGAAAGAACCAAAAATCTAGTTTAATATATTTAAATTTCATAACATTCCATCCAATAGAACAGATTTTATAGCCATTTTAAAGATTATTTCGTCATTAAACACACGTGGTTTCACTGAAGAATTATTTGCGAGTGAACAGACCATTTCCATAGATCAAATAACTTTTTAAATACGTAACTAAATTCAAAGAAAACTCCGATAATTTTTCTTTTTCAGTACAAACATCACCTTAATAATTATTAACTAAAAACCAAGTAACTTCTAAACAGTTTTAAAGCCTTATTTTCTTTTAAATCCATATCTTGGCCATCTTGCCACCGATTTTCATAAAATTTACACCATTGAACTCAGGAATTTTTGTAGAACATTTTGATACTAATTTTATTCAGGTAATTTGAAATTAAGCAGTATTCCTAAAAAATTGAATAAATTCAAATATTTAGGTAAATCCCCAATTGAGTTAGGAGGTCGTTATCACTATACCTTTATTTAAGACATCAATAAGGAACTAAACAACATAACACACATAGGTGTGAACAATGGATACACTAGTAACACAGTAAAAAAGCTTAACCAAAAAATCAGAAAACAAATAAACAATAACATACATCAAACACCCAATGATCACCACATAAAACTACAAACCAACACACAAAAAGACAAAAAACATTGGTACACCATGACACATCAAAACACAAACACACACAAGATAGCAAACGTCTTTAGAAACATGGGAATAAAAATAGTATTTAGAACCAAAAACACTATCCAAAAATATTTTAACATGAGCACATTTACAAATAAATACCACCAATCTGGAATATACCAATTAACATGCCAACAGAGTGACACAGTATACATAGGACAAACAGCCAGAAATTTGAAACCAGATATAAGGAACACCTAAGAACTCTCAGATGTACCAACCACTCAACATTGGCTGAACACTTGTTACAACATAATCATTCACACTCCAATATACAAACAGATATGCAAATATTAAAGATTAATAATCACAACAAAAACATGCTGACTATTCACGAAAACCTTCACATACAAAAAGCACTCAATAACGGTAAAAAGTTATGAATGAATATATACATCTAACAAACCAAACCTTATTCAAGACACCAAAACAGGAATAAATAGCACACATCCTGTAGTCAAACATACCACCACAGAACAGACATAGCTAAAGACCACAGATTCAAAATAAGAAATAGTTTGACAACACATAATCTTTGGCTCACAACTTTTGGATGTCAACAACGTTTATATAGAGTTTGTAGCCAGTGAAATTCTCAAGAATGCAGCCTACAAAAACTGTACAGTAGTGGTAGTGCCAGAATAGTAGCTGGTGTGGAAACACGAACTTGCGTGTGTTAATGCATGATAGAAAACTGTAAGTACCTAGTTAGTAATATTATAAAACTGAACAAAAATCAAATAACACCATTGTATATGTATATAAATGTTTACCTAGGGCACTGAAGATGTCTTAAATAAAGATTAAATGTGTGTGCCATCAAAAGCATTTGTTTAGTTGCAAGACAAAAAATAACCCATAAAACAGTTATCATAGCAACCAAGGACCTGGGCCGAAAAATCACCAACATGTTAATTTGTTAACTGTTGACCACCCCATTGGCTTACTATTACAGTAATACAAATAATTATTAATGAGAGTGAGAATTGATAGGGAAAGTAAACCCAGTGCTTATCATAGATTAAGCCAGAAGAGCACCAATGAACATAAAAAAGACAAACACCCAGATTCACCTGGTAAGCATCAGTGTGTCTGATTCCCTCATGTGTGTCTCCTCTGTTCACATGCTTAAGATTTATTGCCTAATTATTGCAATAATGTGTTCATATTTTTTTGTGTTCATCATTGTCATCACACCTTTGTCCATGTCAAGTGCTTTTCTTATCTTACTTATTTTCAAGAAATTTATTTTATTATTTGAAAGGATTTTTTTTTTCAGTGCTTAAGATGTGACAATAAAAACTTAAAAAGCTTTTTGTTTCATTTTTTTCCTGTCATTAATCTTCCATCTCTTTCTGTCCTCAGTTAATCTCTCCATTTTAACATACCAATTGCATCTTTAACTGAGACTCTTCCACTATCATCTTTCTTTGCCCATCATTTAATTACTATTAAACAATAAAAAATACTGTCATTAAATTCCATAATAACACACATGCTGAGTCTGCATAATTTGACAACATAGCAGTGGTTTAAAATGATTTATTTTTTTTATTTTAATCTTGTAATCTACTGAAACTTTAATACAAACAGTTTAGTTAGTGGCCAGGTACTTACCAGTTTTGTTGTTGTTTACCAAGGATGTACTGCAGACAATTAAAAAAAAAAATCACTGTTTAATAGAGTCCTACTATAGCTTGTGTTGCGGTTTCGTGGGTCGTCCTCCCACATCAGCTACCACAATGTTTTATTTTCAATCTCGCTCACTGAAATATAATGTGCATAGTCTAACTCTTACTTCTTCCTACTAAAGATACAGATTCTCTTGACCGGCCGCCACTCAGTATCCAACTGAGAAAGTTTAAAGTCTAGGTACTGAATGAATAAACAGTTATTTCACAAAACTCATTTTAATTCATTGCCTTCGTTTTTCCAACACCACCAATGTTAAACTTATCGGACTTCTCACTCCAAAGTTGCAGATCCAGTTAAAGTAGAACGGCTATTTTTACACCTCTTACGCACATTCACACGTTTACAACTTTCAACTTAACCAACCACACTCCTCCACGTCCTGCGACCGACTGCCCACCTTGTGGCTACCACAGCACCCACCATGCCGCCCCCGGGGTTCACCCTTCCGTGGCCACGGACATGGTGCCGATGCCGTCACAAACCGGCACTACTTTCAAACACAAAGTGGTACCGCTACAACCCCCCTTAGTTTATCCTTGTTATTGTGAATTTCCAATTAGCAATGGCAAGGGTAAATTCAAATTAAGTCCCCTTCCTCCTATTTTACAATTTCCACACCTCATTCACACAAAATACATACAAAACTCCACAAATTGATGTAGCAATCCTTACAAATATCACATTAACCATAAACTGCTATATTTTTTTGAATTGGTTGGTGTTGGAGCAATATACAAACATATCAAAACAATAAGTGTCAAAATACACATTGGTTCCAAAACAGTTTTCTTTCTACTAAAATGTAATTAAAAGACAACCATTATAGAATGTCATGGACATTAAGATATAAATTAGTTGAAAATGAATATTTCCTTACTGAAAACATGAAATACAACATTAAAAGCAACAAACAAATATAAAACATCATGAACATCAAAATACACCACAGTAACAAACAACTATAAATCATGAACATCCAAATACACTTTGGTTCCCAACGGATCATTCCTTACCACTAACATCAAATACGCAGAAAGCCGTTAAAGTATTACATTTTCCCCCATAAAACCACCAAACTCTTTAGTCCTGCCACGGTAGACAGCATTATTGGAAACAACAACTCCAAAATCTCTAGTTTTTCCATGTTAAATACAGTATTATTCCAAAACAATGGTTAATTTAGCATCCACTATCCACACGGCTGTCCCATAGATCAAAATACAAATATAAACAAACAGTTCTGTCATCAATACATACATTTTTTATTTCACACTCCTTACCCTACACTTAAATTTTAATTCACTCACACCATCTGTAAGAGATGCTTCCCAATGGCACCTCTTGGAGTGCATGTCCCTTTCTAGACATCTCCACAGTTCTGATCATCAAACATCACCAAAATTCTGTAACACATTTCCCTTCTAGTTTATTCACAATAATATTCACTAACATCAAAGTCATATATACATATGCACTAAAAAAAAGAAAAACATTTTACGGAGAAATCTAGTCAACTTTCAAACATCTATATGGTTTCAATATTCTTACATTGTAATTTCCCTTAAATCAATTAAAGTGTACGAATTTTCATTTTATCTGCAAGAAATTTCAAATGGAAGTACTTTGAAATGGCAGCACCTCCCCTGGTATAAAAAAGCAGTGTACTTCCTCGATTCTTTGTCAATTGGCACCTGCCAATAGGATGAAGTGAGGTCCAAAGACGTTAAGAACTTTTTTCCTTATAAACTTTGTAATATCACGTCGATTGGTTGAGGGTGGTCCCTTTCCGTTCTTAGTACTTTGTTTAAATTCCGAGCATCTTGAACCAAACGAACAGATTTATCCGCTTTTGTGACAATTACAAGAGGGTTATTGTATGGACGATTCGATCTTTCGATCACACCCCATTGAATCATTCCATTAATTTCTTCATCTACTAACTTCCTTTTCGCTATAGGTACTGGGTATGGCTTAATGAAAAAGTGCTTGTCACTATTAACAGTGAAATGACATATATAGCCTTTTATCAAGCCTGGTCTATTTGTGAACACTTCATTAAACTCTTCAATAATATCCATTAATTTCCTCTTTTGTTCGTGGTCTACCCCCTTTAAGACTTTTATTTCTTCTCTTTCCGCTTTTCCGTACTGCATTGCTGACACACAAAATTCCACTAGTTTCTTTCGAAATGAAGACTCTTTAACATCACCTGTGCCATTTGTAGCAAATGATGCTTTAATGGAACCTATACGTTTCTCCATCAACAAATTTTTCAAAGGTACTATATCTCTTGAACCCTCTCCTTCAAAATCAATCAAACCTTTACCACAATAAAGCCCAAAAATTCGGTATGCTTCGAAACTTTCCAGAAAGCTCACTGGGTGTATGTTCCCATTGTCACTAAATTTAACAATTTCAAATTTTTCTAGAGTATTTACTGTAACCTTTGCCAAACCACCGAATGAATTTTTCTCTTGAGCATTTTTGATTTGGTCCTCTATTTGTACAAATTTATGGTCTTGGGACTCTATCTTGTGGTTAATGGAATGTACTTCAAAACTTATATCTTTGATCTTAATATCTAGTACTTCAACCTGTTGAGTTAACTGTTTTGTAAAGCGTTTGTTGTCTTCTGTATGATTGTGGAGTGTAGTATGCCTATTCTGTAAACCTGTCATCTCTTTTGCTAAAACTTCTACCTTTTCATCTAGTTTCTTATTGTTATTTTGTACTGTCTGTACCTTTTCCCCACAACTTATCAACCTCCCCTTTAAATCATCAATTGCCAGTTCAGTGTTTTGTGAAAGAGACCCTATTGCTTCGATATCTGTAGTTAATGTTCGCCTACCTTCTTCACAGCTATGTTTACAATTGTCTAATTTATTAGAAACACTCTCCCATTTATCTAACATGTCTTGACTATTCTCCTTCATCTTGAAATCCCATGAATCCTGTAAGGCTTCTAAATTACTACCCATTGTATCTGAATCTTTTTCAAGTTTTACTAGTCTTTGGCTAATAATAGCTGACTGATTATCCAATTTTTTGCTGATGGCATCCCGTACATTTTGTGTATTTTGTTCGCAATTTGCTTTATAGTTCTCAACTTTGTTGCTAAGACTAGACACCTGATCACTAATATGCTCTTTCAAAGTGGAAATTTGTTTCTCCATAGCAGAAACTGACAAGTGGTTCTGTTTGCCAGACGGTTAATACTATCAGATTGTTCTTTCATCATATTCATCAACTGCATCAACATGTCATTTCGAAAGTTCACTGGGTCTTGCCCACCATAACAGGGTTCCATGGAGAGATTAATTTCAGATGGTGAACCATTAGTGAAACCTCGAAAACTTTCATTTGTGGTAGAAGAATCGTTTGCAAGTTCTGAAGGGTTCACTAGAAGTGGTAAGGTAACATCTGAGGTGGGAGAAGTTGGGGTGGCCATTTCTGCATTTTGTACAAAAGTTTGACTGTCTTGTATCTGAATATCTAGTCTGGGAGATATAACATTCAGAACTGGTGACCTGTTATCAGAATTTGATATCTCTACATTGACATGAGGGTCCCCACTTTCATATAGTTCTTCCCCTTCCATTTTAAATAATTTCTCTTAAAACAATATACCAGCAAAGCCAAGAAAATTTATACAAAAAATGCGTAAATCACACTATTCCTCAGAGAATGCCCTTAACACAGGGTTTAAATATTCAAAAGTATATATCACATATCAGTAAAAAATATCACAAATTAAAACAATGTTGACCAAGAGAAAAAATTTCGCAGTCATTAAGAAATGTTATGAAAATAACTGAAACTGTAATAAAAGAAACTGTAGGAGATCCTTCTAAAAGCAATACTAAATTTATGAAAAACAAAAGCAAGACCCTGTAAAGTTTACTCAAAAAAATCTTTATGTTCTCTTAAACAAAATTCTCTGTTGGTCTAATTTAGATGCTTCAACCAAACTAAAGTTTCACTTGCACCAAACGAAATAGTTTATCTTTCACTTTGAGGTTAACAACAAAAGTTTCCAATAAAATCAAAGTTTTCGTATTGCTAACAAGTTAATAATTAGTTTCCCTTATCTTTTAACTGTCGTTGTTGCTCGGAGACGCTCCAAATTTGCCGCTCCGCGTCGAACAGCCTCCCAGCTGATATCGCCAAAGTTGTTCAGCATTCAGGCAAGTTGTCTTCTCGACCAGCGCCAAAGATGCCCCACATGTTGGAATCATCGACGTCGTTCACCAACGCCATAGTTGTACCATGAGTTGTACCGCCTGCCGCCGAAATCGACTCTTCCACTCGAGCCAAAGATGCTCCGTCCGCTCAAAATCCGTTGTCTCGTGACGTCATTAAGTTCCCGCGTTTCACACGTGTTTGTACAAAATAGCCAATTCTTACTTCAACCCTCACAATTTCCGGAATTTCTAAATAAAAACTCGCAGAAACTGTTCTGGTCACTAAACGAACGCCATGTTGCGGTTTCGTGGGTCGTCCTCCCACATCAGCTACCACAATGTTTTATTTTCAATCTCGCTCACTGAAATATAATGTGCATAGTCTAACTCTTACTTCTTCCTACTAAAGATACAGATTCTCTTGACCGGCCGCCACTCAGTATCCAACTGAGAAAGTTTAAAGTCTAGGTACTGAATGAATAAACAGTTATTTCACAAAACTCATTTTAATTCATTGCCTTCGTTTTTCCAACACCACCAATGTTAAACTTATCGGACTTCTCACTCCAAAGTTGCAGATCCAGTTAAAGTAGAACGGCTATTTTTACACCTCTTACGCACATTCACACGTTTACAACTTTCAACTTAAAACCAACCACACTCCTCCACGTCCTGCGACCGACTGCCCACCTTGTGGCTACCACAGCACCCACCATGCCGCCCCCCGGGGTTCACCCTTCCGTGGCCACGGACATGGTGCCGATGCCGTCACAAACCGGCACTACTTTCAAACACAAAGTGGTACCGCTACACTTGGAGCACTTTTATCTGCACTTGACAAGCATTTAGATATTATTATAAAAGAATTGTATTAGACAATTGCTTAACCATTTGCGCATTACAATCAAAACCTTATCATTCATCTTCAAATGACCTAGAAGCAGGTAAATTCAATAACATGAGATTGAGTGAGTGTATAGAGTGTGGAACTTACTCAATTGGCAGGTCTTCAATCATAAAAATACTGTTGTTCTAGCAATGTGTGGCCTTTCATCGTCATGGACCTCACAATCACGGCCAACAAATTGTGCTGTTTCAAGCTTCATATTTTTTCTGAGAAAGTTTAAACAGGCAGCTCTGGATATGTTATTTCCATTTGTAAACTTTCCTCTTATAACGCCAAAAGAGTCAACATAACTTCAGCTGCAAAATTCAGTTCTGGTATCAGATATCTTGCCACTCCATGCTTTGTGGCTCTTAAAAATGTACCCCACTATCATTACCTGTGAAGATGTGCTGCTGAAATGCTTCAATATTTGCCTCTTACTGATGTAGAAGCTCTTTCCAAGTGTCAACATGTGCCTCGTTCATTTGAATTGATTGTTGTTTGGTGTAACCATTGTACACACACTTTTAAGAATTTCGGTTCATCATAAATGATGTTATGGATAACTGTTTCTGCAAATTAAAGGAATTTTAGTTTCATGTGTTGAATGGTTATTATTTTCCTTTTCTTTAATTTTTTTTTTTTATGTTGATGTCACAATGAAAGTATTAATTTGTCATTTTTATTTTTAGCTTGTATGTTTGACTCGTCTAGTTTTCTTTCATCTCGTTTTTCACAATTTATGTTGCTCTCTCTGAATTAACAACTCTTTGTCACAGATAATTTACATGAAGAAAAAGCCAGAAGAAGCTTACCGCCCATTGATAGGAGGCAACAATCCTCCTTTCTTGCCATTCAGGTATGTTTTCTATGCTAACAGTTATTGTTACTTAGTGAGTCGAATATGTTAACTAGATTCATTCCCTTTATGATAATTTACAGACAAGTTTTGAGGTGTGGCTTTATAAAACTAGAATGGTTTTTACTTTCAGTTATGCCTTGATACAGCAGGGTATTGGAATAATCGTTTACTTATTTTTCTTGCAACCAGAATCTTTGGAATGAAAGAAAAACTATTTGAACTATTCTCACAGTGCCCTAAGATTTCAGGAAAAGATCTGCACATACAGATGGAATGCGATAATTGGTTAGAAATCAAACACCACATAATTTTAAGTCAACATGTAGTGTACCCGAGAGTAAGGATTGCCACCAGTTACTATTACTCTCTATCATTAAAATTTTGTATATAAAATATCTTGTTCAATTTTGTCTGGGTGCCATGGAAGGTGTCCTTCCAGAATTTTCAATAAACATTTAGAAATGTAATTGTTTGTTTTATTATAAGGAAATTCATATTAATTTTGTATACTGACACTTGAATTTATTGTTATCAACATAAGGAAACATGATTTGCATTGACTAACACATATGACAAGAAAATTAAATCTATATACGAGGCATGTTTTTTAAGTAAGTACCATTTTAAAATAAAAAAAAGACGTGCAAATACATATCAATAATTTTATTTTTACATGAAAGCCTGTACCTTACTCTACTTTTCTACATAATTCCCTTCAATATTGAGGCACTTGTCATAACGTAGTACCAGATTTTGAAAACCCTCCTCATAGAAGTCTGCCGCCTGACTTGTTAACCGCTGCATCACAACTGTTTTGACTTCGTTATCGTCTTCAAGACGCTCCGCCCAGGTGTTTCTTCAAGTGCAGGAACAGATGGTAGTCACCGGGTGCCAGATCAGGGCTGTACGATGGATGATCTAGATGATCATCGAAAAGATGTGATGAGATCTTTGGTGTGATTAGCCACCCTTGGACGGGCATTGTAATGCAGCAAACGATGCCCTTGCTCAACTTGCCACGTCTTTTGTTCTGGATTGAATTGCGCAGATTGTTCAATGTCTCACAATAAGCTGCTGCATTGATTGTCTCATTACGAGGCAGATTCCACAAGCAATACTCCTTTTCTGTCCCAAAAAACTGTGCACATGATTTTCTGGGCAGAAATCGTTTGCTTGAACTTCACTTTTTTTGGTGAATCTGAATGCCGCCATTCCACGGACTGTTGCTTTGATTCAGGTGTGACGTAGGCCACCCATGTCTCATCGCCCGTAACAATTTGCACCAAACTTTCATTAACGACCGAAGGACACCCACTCCGTTGTTCATCATGCACATTTTTGCGGCCATCTTTAAATGCTCTCACCCACTTTCTCACCATTCCATCACTCATAATGTTTTGTCCATAAACTGCACAGATCTCACGATAAATATCGATCGGTTTTAGGCCTTTAGCACAAAGAAATCTTATAACAGCCCGTACTTCACAGTCGGCGGGACTCACGATTATCGGAGGCATCTTAAACACTCAGTGAACAACGTAAACAAGGAAGAATTAGACTGTAATGGCGTCAGTGCATAGGCAAGAGATGCAGGTACCCAGTGCGCAACGCCGACTGTAGCACTGCAGCCACATTGTGACAAAACGTACTTACTTAAAAAATATGCCTCGTAATAAGAATTGAGTTAGTAAAAAATGAAATGACAGATCATGAACAAATTCTGAATAACTCAAAATTAATTCAGAGAGCACAATTCTCTACAGGTTTTCGGGTACAATCCGCCACACTTTGATTCGGTTTGTTCTGGCGGTGTAAAAAATCGTGTAATTACCATCTAGTTGATGTTTATATTGTAGTCAGCGCTGTCCGGTCTTCTGGAATTTCTGTGCACAACACACACAAAACAAAATTCAATCGTCGCACTGTGTTTATACTGGCCGAGCACTTGCTTTGGAACACATTCGATGATTATCCTTTCGAACGGCGTCTCACTGCCAGCTGCAATCTTCTCCTCAAAACGAGGATTTTAGCGCGAAACAAGAAAAACAAAACTTGTCTGAACTTATTATCAAATAATAGTGTTATCCTTCCATGCATACACGCACACACCCCCTCCATACTTCTCGCACCGCTAGCACGGGCGGACTGTCCCCACTGAAGGAATGCGGTCCCCTTATCTCCTTCCCCATCTCCAAACACCTGCACTCAAAGGGTGCCGCGATGGTTACACTGCGAAATAGTCTCTCCTGCTCACACCAACCAATGCTTGCTAGAAAAAGATGAAGCTTCCGCGAGCAGACCGCTTCAAACAGTCAATTTAGTCGATAGGCTTGGTAGGTGCAGTTTTAGAAATTGTGAAACTGAAAGGATTTATGAAATAATGCTCATGAGGAGAATGGACAGCAGCTCTAATAAAGAGAGGAACAAAATGGTGTTATCAGAGAATGCTGTTATATTAATAATTCATTTAATTAAAAAAAGATTATAATTAAATGTGTAAAAGGAAGTAGATGGGCAAGCAATATTTCCAATTAACAATTAATGTTAATAATGCCAGTGTCATTGTCATTTAAAATTTATGCACGAGTGACAATAATGCAGTGATAAAACTGCGTGTGGTGGGTGAACGGTGAAGTTCTGGCCTCGCATTTGGGAGGATACAGGTCTGAATTCTGGTCCGGCCATCCAGATTTCGGTTTTATGTGGTTTCCGAATATTACTCCAGGCAAATGCTGGTATGTTTCCATCAAAAGGCCATGGCTGAATTTCTTACCATTCCTTGCTTCCCTGTCCTTTCCTACATCTAATGACCTAGATGGCGGTTATTGAAACCTAATGTTTCAGCCATCATTCTGTGGGCTTCATCAGAGGACTACCATTCCTCGGATTGCTGCTGCCTATAAATAGCTCCCAATGCTGTGTTTGTATTGACATCACTGATGTTTCCGCCGCCAGCACATGCGGTCCGAGGATGGCTTGCGTCCCGTGTTTTTCTGAGCAGGCATGACCATATTTGGTCAAGCTGAAGCCCACTGTCCTCATTCATATTATTGGGGCTTTTTTGATTTTCAGCACTTTTCTGACTTGTCTGGGCTACCATCTGCTTTCCTGAACAAACACACTAGTATCATTGAATAAAATAGCATTCCCACTGTCAGCTGAATGCTGTGCTACAGCTGATGTGCTGATCTCGTTATTTTTAAAATGTCTAATGTGTCCATTAAGCCTTTCCTTGATAAAGCATGAATATTATTATCACTGAAAATGTTTCACTTTCTGTAAAGTGTGACTAGAAGCCAAATCCTTCTGAAAAATTTCATCACCATTTGGGAACCTTTCCTGCAACTTACAAACAATTCTCCTTTCCAGTATTTGGATGAACTGGTCAGTTTTCATCATCCATTACTAAGAGACATGTTTGACAAGCGTGAAACATCCCCGAAACGTCTTTTTTACAGGGTATTTTACTATCTGTTTCAAATGTTCTGACGTTGATGGCTCATGTTTCTCTCAACACACATATTGAACCCTCTGCCCAAGCACTGTAGAAAAGAATCTTCTTCCAGTGTTCTATGGTCAAATCCTGATGTCCACATGCCCGTATGTTTCCTGTCAGAAGGTGTTTCTTTATAGGTTTGTGGTTTTGTAAGGTAACCTAAAATTTGGCGACTTCATAACAAAATTTGTGTGCAGAGCAGCGAGTTCATTTAAATAACATTACAGATCAAGTTTAAAGTCATTTACTTAGATAAGTCAAGTCATATTTCAAAGTAAAACAGTTATAGAAAGTCAGAAAGTAGTGTTAGCATATCTGGTATTTGGATTCAGAATATTTTGTAAAAGACAACATTGCCTTGATTTTCAGAGCTATTTAGGATTATTACTAGTAAAATGAGGATATGAACCTTATAGGTAGAAAATTCCACTAAACAGTTACAAGCCATTTAAAGTTGGAAGGGCGTAATAAGTTAAAACGCAATTACACATTTAAAATTCTAAAAGGCATAATTTTGGAGATAGAAAGTCAGTTGATAGCTTGAAAGAAGCATGATTTTGTCTTACACAGCATATTAAAGTTTGAAAAGGTTCACTGAAGTTTAAAGGTTGATTTTTAGAGCAATTGGTAAAAACTTTCACCACATGTGGAAATGTCAAAATAGCCAGTTTAGAAAATACAAGTAAATTAAATTGAGAAAATTATATCTTAAAGAAAGTACATTCCAATACAAATAGTTTTCAGTAAGTCTTGTTATTATCCGTGTAGTATTTTGGTCAGGATGGGACAAAGTAGAGATTTTTGCAGTCTCGAGAAAATGCCGAAGTGAGCCAGTATTTCCTGTCTCATCACTCTGAGACAGTGTGTAGTTTAGAAATTTATAATAAATCAAGGAGATCAGATAGCAACTTCAGAATTTCTCACTTTATAGATAAAACCACGTACAATGGTTTAAAGTATGTTTCTAAACTGTCAGTTAGATATTCGAAATTATGATTTGTGTAAGAATTTTGGTTCAACCTGTTAGAGAACAGTAAGCAAGTGGATCTTGGCACCAAATGAAAGAGTGGAAAATTAGAAGCAAGTTACAAGTTTTTTCAGCTTCGTAGCTTTAAAACTGAGGAAGTTATAAACATTTTTTTGAATTTCAGAAAACAATTTTTTACGGCCAAACCATTAAAGTTACAAAAATTTTCATTTGGATTGATTTAAGCATTTATAAGCCTGCCTAACTAATGTCAAAGTTTCAGACCGATAGGAATCTATTTAGGGACTTTAAGACATCAGATGTCACAATCACCGAGTGCAGAAGTCTACATTTGTCCATACTGAGTGGGGACTAGTTTCATGTGAAGGTAGTAAAATCTCGTTCCCACATGCTGTCTATAAATACAGGCCATGAGCTCTCCTCCTGGAAGTCTTTGAAAATCATTTGGAGCATGACCAGGCTTCTCAGTAGCTCGATCTGGGTGCAATGCTCGGTGGATGACGATGAAGAACTATTTCCGGGCAGACATATGGGACTGTTAGGTTAAAGTGTGGCGAAATTAACATCCCTCATGTGACTGTAAATTCAGTTAGGGGTCATGAGGTTGGTCTGACTCGAATGTGTTAATCGTTCCTGCAGGTAAATTTCTTGGGAGAAGATTTCCGATGCCATATGTTTGTGATTTTGTAAGTTTTAAAAGAATATAGTGATTATTAGTTTCAACATCAACAGTGACTTTTAATGATGACTTACCTTTCCTAAGTTGGGGTTAATTCATTTTAGGTGGCAACTGAGATCCAGCAAAGCAAAAACTATATATCCAATGGCAACACCACACTGTTAGAGCTGAGGCTTAACTGGTTAGTGAAACCCCCACTGAATGTTTAGTCTTACACCTTCCAGCTGCTAGAAATCAATGACAAACAATAGATATGTGCAGATTTATTTTGCTTTCTCTGAGGCAGTTGACATAGTTTTCTGTTAGTTTCCACTTTTCCTTGGGCCAGTCTGTTTGTACTGCAGAATAAACTCTATTTATAACTTACACAAAATTTAGTAGCCAACCCTCTTTGTGTCATGGAAATATTCTGAGATGATGTTGCAATTGCACTACACTTTCTGGGAGTCGAAACCATTCAAGACATACAGTACAGTTCACCACTAATCTCTCAGAAAAAAAAGAAAACCCTCAGAATTCATCACTAGTAAAACATATTCCAATAAATATACTTTTAACCTAAAACAGACATGATACAGAATGAATGCACAAAAATAGCAGGAGCAAATAATAAGAAATGTGTGGCATACTGTTGCAAACAACTGGGAAAAATTATAAAAAAAAGAACCTTTTCCATTTAATGTCCACAGGACTGTTACTTTACTGTGTGCAAGAATCAGTAGTTGAAGTTAGTATGAACTTAGTAAACATGTGAAGTAATTACAGATGGTGCAGCTTCTCTTTCAGGGTGATTGTTATTGATGGGCTTCTCACATGACATGTCTTAATTACACACACACACACAAAATGAATTCACAAAAAGATGAAATGAATTTATTTACAATCAAAAGGCAAAAATGTTTACCATCGTAAGTTCTCAAATCCTCAGTTAAGACTCAGTTATCTTGTTAATCTGCCTCCAAGATCAATGAATTCCAAGATTATTTTCTGAGCTTTTGAGATGTTGCTAATGTCTTTATCTCCAATGTCATTACACTACAGCAAAATCATCACAGTATACAGATTGCTCTGTTTCCCCTTCCGAACATAGAGTATCTTATCCAACTAATCGTGGCATTTTTCTATTTCCAAAACCTTTTTGTTGGCTCTGCTTATTTTCAGGGAGTGTCTTTTTGCATTTTCAAACTAAATTCTCTGTAATGCTTCCCCAAACTGTTATGCTGGGTTTTGACCCTTCGAGCTCTGTTTTTGCAAACCTTTAGAGTAGCTCCTGACAGTCTCATCCCATTGAGAGTACCCAACAGGAGAGGACTCGTCCTAGCTGGCATTTCCCCATACATGAATCTTGTATATATTACAGAGGCATTATTTTGGAATTGTTTGTGAATATTCCAGTACATAGTTGTAATAATTGTCTTTACCACACTCATTTTTATTGATATAAATGTTGTAACTTAAAACTGTGGTAGACTGTGGACCACCACATATTATATAATCCAGTGATAAAAAAGCATTTGTTCTGTCCTTTCAATCCTGATCTCATTCCATTCTGTTATTCATTTTCAATTATTTTATGGAGTTTATTATATTTTTGGGCCATTCCATTTATATATTTTTTTTTTTGTTGAGCTTTTATAGGTTACCTATCGATCTCCATGTGAGGTGCAATTACCGAAACCATTCATTTTCGCCAGTCTTAATTGCCAGGTCAGCTTCCATGATAAAATATAAAGTTGTATGAACAAGTTTTCACAGTTACAATAACTTGTTGTTCAAGCCTTTACCATTTAACATATCATCTTTCTTTATGGCCAACAGCAACATTCTCTTGACTGAATTTTGTATGTGCTTCAACTTGGTGTCTGTTGAGGCATGATTCTGGTGTTTGAAATATACAGTTGAGCAACCTCACCCATATGATCAGAATTATGATGTTCAGCTGAGACTGAAGTCTTTTTTTTTTTTTTTTTTGTAACTTGTTGAATTGTTTTGTTGGTGTATCATCATCTCTCTTATGGACTATTTCCACTTTCACGGGTCAGCACTGTCACTTCCTCATTCCAGAGGCTTGTGTTTATTTTTGAAAGCACATTCATCGGTCATTCTACCAACATGTAGGCCTGTTGTGGTCAGATGAGGAAGCAGATGTGTTGCGTGTGTAACTATGTTCTGTGTGTAGTAGTTTTTGTTTGTGTAAAATATAGTTTATGAAGTGGAGATTTGGGATCATCCCAGCATTCACCTTGACGATTGTGGAATGGCTAGTATACTGGGGCCATGGCCCTTTTGAACCTACCTGATTACCTTAACATGTGCCGCAACACTGGCAGGTTGATTGTGTATATAAAATGTAATTCAAGATAAGTGGGAGATAGGAAGAAAATTGGGTAGCAATATTAATTTATTTGAAATGAGAAATGCAATAGATGATAGGAGTAACAGTTTCTCACTTAAAGACTGAGAAGACAATCTTTATCAAAGTTTATTGATATTTATGTTGACCATGAATACACATTTCACAGTAAAATGTTAACTATTATTATAAGTATGCACAATTTGTTAAGAGACAGCAAATCACACATTCATCCTCGTCAACCACATTTGAGATTTACTAACCTCATTAAGTTGAGTTACTTCAGTTTTCATAGCTGTAACATGGCATTACTTTGGATTTAGAATGTGTGTTAATTATGAGATCCAGACTTTCTTTGGTGCACAAGTAATCCAAATTTAAACATCTTTCCCTGACCATACAAGCAAATGCTGTGGTAATATCTTTCTTCTACTGGAGGATAGTTATTTCATGGCTATGATAACAAAAGAAAGATAATAGATGCTTATGTGATTTGCAAGTTCATAGTTTGCTCCCTCTCAGTAATGATGGATTTAATAACCTTCCTAGCATTGAGGTGTAAAGCTTTATAGTAGGGAGAAATGTTTAAAATGTTGTAGTCAAGTGTGAATTTAGGAGTAAGGGATTGGAAAAATTTTCCTTTGTATGTTAGGGAGTTGGGGACTGGAATAAATTACCAAGGTAAAAGCTGATCAATTTACCAAAAACACCGAAAGAGTTAAAGATTAAACTTCTTGAAAGGGAAAAGTGGGTTGGTGGTGAAATTGCACTGGACAAATTTAAGATTATGTACATATGAAATGGGGAAGAAGGTGTATAAGGAAATTGCTATTAAATATCTGGCACTTAATACTGTCAGATAAGTGTTGTAACTTTCATTTAAACAGTTTACAATTGAGGATAACATATTTATTAGCAATAAGTATGAAATTTTAAAATGAAGAACTAGTTTTATAATACCAACATTTTTGGCTTGTTTAAACAAGTACATGCCTTAAAAGGGGTAAAGTAGTGTACAAATATTGTGAAACTGAAACTAAAATGTTGTTGTAAGGTTTTTTGAAAACATGACATACTTGCATCATTTGTTTGCACTTGGATTGTTTTTTACTTCTTAATCAGAGGCAATGATTGTCAAATTTTTGTTTCTTAGAGTTGGTCAGAGCAGGAAGTTTTAATAAATTTGTTTTTCTAGGGATGCTTCTTTTGGGATGGCTGTTTACAATATCACCCTTCTGGAGTGCCTTTGCGCTGTGCATAAAG
This sequence comes from Vandiemenella viatica, assembly GCA_031002005.1. Lineage (NCBI taxonomy): Eukaryota > Metazoa > Arthropoda > Insecta > Orthoptera > Morabidae > Vandiemenella > Vandiemenella viatica. The sequence continues at coordinate 106,925,858 of CM061921.1, forward strand.
CATTTAATCTCGGATTTTTTAATTTTGATGATTTTGATGTGGAAGAGTATGAGTATTATGAGGTAAGTTATACAGACATATTCTACAACTTAATTAGTGAGTTCTCAGTTGAAATATACTTAAATGTTCTGCTATTTAAAGCAATACCATGATAAAAAGATTTTGTTTGCAAATCTGGAAAGAAAATGGTTACAAGAAAATACTGTATTGTTGGGAATGAGATTTTTTTTTGGGTGGGGGGGGGGGGGGGGGGAGGGTATTGTTATCACAGCTTCCTATTGTGAGGCTGAAAATAAATGAATGACTAACATGATTGTATGCTTGGTCTTACAGTAATGTTTTTCACATTACTTAGTTGCACAGTTTTCATTATCATGTTTTATTACATATACGAGGTCTGCCTAAAATGTATCTGACATCTAGCCAGGAAAGGAAGTTTCTTTTTCAAGGCCCACTATGTTTCCATATATGTAGACCAAAAATCCTCCATGGCTGAAGAACTTCTAGAAGGCCCATTCATGAAAGGTTATGTGCAAGATAGGAAAACATATCACATTTTTAAACTACTTAGTCCACAACCTGAAGAATGTTTGGGTCTTCTCAAAGGAGGCATACTAAGCCATTGTGCACAGAGGTAGGACAGCCAGTTCCTTTCTTCTGAGACCTGCAGTTTAACGTGGAATCTGAACCACATGATTTCCTGGCATAGCTCATATGATCAGACACAACTCTTATTCCTGGCCGCTCCAGGATATGAACCCAGGACCGGACCCCAAACTTTTGAAAGCAAGGACCTTAACCACTGAGCTACCTGACCAGTCTGGATGTATGCTTCTGGAGCCTTAATTTTTAGGAACAAGTAGTGTTCAGATAATGACATGCACAGAGAACTATAACCTGATGAATAAATAAGATACCATTTTGTGGAAGGAATTCCTACAGTAAATTCAGTGTTTCATAATCTTAGCTTAAATGAAAATTTAACTAGTAACTATCGCTCAAAGCATGCTTGATGCTGACCAGGGATTAACACAAAATGCAAAATTGCCAATATTTGAGCATATACATGGACATTTCCTGCAGCAGTTAATACAATGTCTCCATCAGATAATTATCATGGGCTCAGGTTCAAACATTGGATATGACATACTACACATCCTGAGTATTCTTTTCAAGCAGGTTTTCATAATTATCTAGGTGAATTGTGGAAATCTCCATAATTATGAATAACTATGCACTTTCCAAACAAAAATAACAGTTAACTTGCTAACTATAGGCAGATGGTTGCACTGAGGCTCCCCTTAATGACAAGTCACATCTCAAATTAACATATGCAAATCAGTATTTGGAAACGGTGATGATCCAACAGTACAATACATTCATTTTACATAGATCCAGTATAACAAACTACATTAATTTTCCATAGATCCAATATAACAGACAGGCTCTGTGGGATGTGGAAGGTTGTCAGTTTACAGATAAACAATTGCATAACAAAGTAGATAAATACAGCAGAAGAGGTACTGTTACATCATAATATGTACATTAATTATACAACTACATTTACACAAACTACTAGCAATTATTTTGTAGCTACCTTAGAAATACATTCTTTGGTGTAGTAATATAAGTTGTCAATTAAAAATTCTTTTTTAGTTTTTCCTGAACTTAATCTTATCACTTGCTAGATATTTAAGATATCTTGGGAGCGTATTGAAGATATGTATCCCTGAATATTGGACCCCTTTTTGAACCGATGACAGCTACTTGTAATCCTTGTGAAGATCATTTTTACTTCTACTACTGTAATTGAGTATTTCATCTATCTGAATTCTGATTCATTTTGGTCAAACTGTTAATTAGTGTTGCTCAAAATTTAAGTTATGAGTGTTGTCACATAAGTAATCATTTCCAAGAGTCTAAAAAATGAGATGAAAGCACATATGATGTTATCTGATGTGAAACAGCTGCCAGAAAGAAAATTTTTAAAGTTTGAAAATAGGTGTAATCTTGATAGGGTCAGGAAAAGTGAATGAGGGGTAGGGGGGAGGGGGTTTGCAGTGCCAATTGTAACCCATACTCGTAAATTTCAGTCATAGAAATGAAAAAACTGTGAATGAGAGAATTTTCTTAATGAAACAATTTCTTCTCTGGCCAACTTGCCTCTTGCTTCTCCATGATAGCTATTTCCTTTTAAGGAAATTTAGAAACCATGCAGTCTCAGAATCTCACAAAAATGGAAGGAACAGCCTTGTCCTCCATTGGAAGGAGGATCTGGTATACTTCCATTGCACTGGCTGTTGTTTGATTCTGGGTAAGGCAATGGGCCTAGACTCGCCCCTATTACCAAACCATTCAGGAAGGCCTGTTTGATAGGCTTCAGAGAGGGCTAGATTTTCCATGGATGCCTGCCTCCTAATTGCCTTTGGATATGCAGTAAAATGTTCTGGCATCCAAGAGATGAAAACCTTTTCAACTGCTATACAGAATGAAATCTACTGCTGTTTATGAAATTTCTGGTATCTCCTCAGTGTGCTTACCAGTTGATCTTCATCAACTGATGTACCCTGTCTACATTTTCTTGAGGGCTTTTCATCAATTGCCTACCTTAATGGGGATCGTCATCCATGCTGGTTCTCTCTCATGCAAGCTGAAATGCCTACTTAAACCTTGCTGCATGCAGGGAAACCCTCCCCAAATGCTGACACTATAATCTTGTGGATACCATTTTGTGTTGTCTTTTTCTTACACAATTATTTAACTACAGGAAGAATTTCTTTCTTCTCTGTTTTAGATTGAACATAATTTATCCTCTTCAGCATCTATCAAGCTTCATTCCAGTATGTTGTTGATTTAGACAACAGTATAAAGAACTAAGTGCAGTTTTCAGAGTTGTGTGATTTTGTTTCCCTAGTTGGCCACTCACTTAAGGAAAAAATTTGTCATCTAACAAAGGAACAAATGTGAATGTTGGTACTTGATGTTCAGTAACATGTAGTGAACTATTTAATTTCCTATTGCAGAAAGCTTAAAAATTTTGAAAGGCTTAAAAGACACTTTGATGAGGAAATTCCTGTGACTTATGCGTGTGCAAATAATAATAATAATAATAATAATAATAATAATTCAAACAGGACTACAAATATGCCAAATATTAGCTTTTTTGAGTGCCTTAAAGAGACAACAAAGCAACAACAAAAAGAATTGTATCCTTGAGGAATATGAATGCTACCAGAAATGTAGCATCTGTGCACTAAGGAGAGGAAAAGAATATATTGAAATAGTTGAGTACTTCATGAAATATTTGTTTTGTGTTATATTTTTGACAAACATTTGACTGGGGTTCAGTCCCTGGTAAAACAGAAGATTTTTATTCAAAGCTGAACATGTCCAACAGCTTCCCAGGCACACTCAGCCTGTTATCCATACCTTAAAGGAAACTCTGTGATAAGTTAAAGAATGGTCAAAGCATGGCAGTGACGCCATATCATCCCTTCTAACATCAAAAAGTTTACTGTGGGAATGTGGAGCCCTACCTCTGTGAATCCTGTGGGAAGTGGTGGTAGCCATAGGAACAGTTTAGAACTGAAAACCTCATAATTATCATAAAATGCTGCTTTGTCCTTATTTTCCTTAATAAACTAGAAAAGCTTTCCCACTGCTGTTTAACAACTGGAAAATCAATTTATTAGTGCAATTTCAGTATTTTACAGTAACTGTTAGCACTTTTTGGTAATTGTTATGTTTTTAAAACAAAAGAAACAGTCCTGCATTTTCTGGGTTTACAGGGTGTAGCCACACTGATTTTTTTTAGCCCTATTATTTCAGCAATTGTGGCATTCGGCAGAGGACTACCATGCCTGGGATCATTGCATTCTATAACTAGCAATGTGAATCATGTCCTAACTGTCTCAAGTAATCTCACAGATGATCCTACAGACAGTGTGGGCAGTCTGACTCGTACTGCTGTTTGTAGGTGGCAATAATCCCAGGTATGGCAGCCCTCTGATGAAGACTCCACCCAGAGAACCAAGAAAAACCTTACAACAAATGCAAAAGTCTATGCAATCATTTGAAAAAAAATCCAAGATTTTTCAGTAATTCATTTCTGTCACTTTTAATACTGATTAGATAGGATTTGATGGTTCGTTTTGAAAAACATTTCAATTGCCTAGGGCTAACAGTTACCATAAAAACACCAGTTGTTTTTCCTATTGAAAAAAATAATGAAAAAGAATTGCTAGTTATCAAGCAAAATAAGTACAAAGTAATTTTTGGATGCATCTTACAAAATTTTTTAACTACCTTAAATACTTTGTGATATGCAATTTTTATTCATTATGCAGTTTATTTGCATGCCAGTAGGAAGGTTGTAGTTGTTGTGTGGCTATAAAAGTAATTTTAATGTATACCTGTGTGTAGTGCCTTGTATATATTAAGTATACATATTAAAATGCTGTAATGTTGCCATTACACATTGTTTTCAGCAAATTAACTGCAATTTGTTCAGAATTAGTGATAAGAAGTACTTTATTAACTATTTGAGCATTATCTCTCTCTTTTTCTTTTCTTTTTTTCCAGAGAGTTGAAAATGGTGATCTCAACTGGATTGTCCCCCAGAAGTTTATTGCTTTCTGTGGTCCACATGCAAAAACAAAAATTGAAAATGGTAATATACTGTCTTTATGGGACACCAATTACAATATTTTTAGTATACCTGTCACCATATACTTCTTATGTCACTTTGTTTTCTGCCTTGAAAATAATATAATTTCAATTAGCTCAGTGTTTTTTCCAGTAATTTTTGGTACCATTCAGATTACCAAACAATCATTTACAAAACTGCTGTTTTGTGTGGTGTTTCACAAGTTGTTTTATGGCATTTTAAATGTGTTTTTTTTTTTTCCTTGTAGGATATCCTCTCCACTCACCTGAAACATACTTCACATATTTTCGTCAGAACAATATCAGTACAATAGTGCGTTTAAATAAGAAAGTCTATGATGCCTCCCGCTTCACAGATGCTGGATTTGATCACAAAGATCTATTTTTTATTGATGGTAGCACACCAAGTGATCAGATTCTGAGACAGTTTCTCCATATCTCTGAAAATGCTACAGGTGCTATTGCTGTTCACTGTAAAGGTAATCAAACTTACTAGAAATGACTTAGAATGAAATTTGATGAAAATCTGTTTGGGAGAATGGACACAAATACCAGCATTTTCTTATTTTTATAGAACTCTATTATTAATGAAGTTTGGATTTACATGCGGTTAGTGATGATATATTTTACACCTCTAAAATCCACTTCACATGACAGTTAATAGTTAGTTAAAAGAAACCTTTGTTCTGCTGCAGTCATGTATTTATTTCTAGTGCACCACTGTAAGTGAAGTTTGTTGGTGAGAATTTTCTATGGTCTTAAATATCGATATCAGATGAACTTCATTCATGACACATATTAAACATTAACCAAACAAAAACTCTAAAATATCCATAACTTATTACAAGCGACCTGAACAATTCTTTTTATTATGATTATGAATGGGAATTCTTATGAGCAAAACAAATATCTGGTGTGAAAAGTTCAATGTGTTTCTAGAGGTTCGTCCAGTGAAATTTTGTACTTTGGCAACTGTGATTGAAAAAAGTTGTTTGTTGCATTTCAGTAGCTACTTCAGGGATGTTACAAAAGTGAGAAAATGGTATCATCATTTTTTGCTTGGTTTGTAGTAATGGCAGCAGTTGTAAATGATGATGAAATACTCCAAACTGTGTGATGTGGTGGTTGGTAACATTTGCCTTATTTAGTTGATGTTTGCAGCTCTGCTTACACCAAAATAATTCTGAGGGACAAATGAAAGAATCAGTTATATTGTGGATTTTGGATGATGAGTAAGTGAAAGTGTAGAGCATCAGACAGTGCAACAGAACATTTAGAAACCTTTTGTGGGAATGGTATCAATGAATCAAATCTGCTTCAAAAGTTATCATGTTAATTCATAAAACATTAAACCAATTCAGAGCTACTAATCCACGAGAGACGTAGGAAACAACACAGAAGTTAATTTTGTTACCTCAGTTAGATGGCGGATTTTGTTTTTGAGTTGGAATAGAAACTCGGGGAAAATTTTAAAACATACAGACATTTTTTGGTGTCAAATCATCCAGAAGGCAGCAACATCCAGTGTACATAACAGTGGCTGGATTGCTTGAAATCGCATCTTTCACACATTCTTGGAACAGGTTGGATTCATCCATTTTTTCCCTCTTGTTTGGAACAACAAATATCAGCATTCATTGTCACTTGACTAAGACATGCGGGAAGTTGTCATTGGTATAAAAAATGTGTGCACAGTATCTTGTTGCATGAAGAAGTGAATCCAGAAGTGTGCTGCAACGCTGATTATTCTCAAAAGACTGGTTGCAGCAATGTCCCAGATAATCTTGGTATGTGATACTGTATGAATGGTATGTTTATTACATCAGTTGACATGCAGATGGACACATGGATTACATGTTTTAATCCTGAAATCAAATGGCTGTTAGTGGAGTGAAGGAACATTGACCCACAAAAGAAATGTTGGGTTTCCACCAGTGGTAAGTGATAATGTTATCATACATTGGAGGTATAATTCTTACTCATTTAATTCCAGAGCACAAGATGTTTGGAGAGAAAGTTCCTTGCTTCATGGCAAGGAAAAGTCTGGTAAATACAGCACAAGTGCACTTGCGCCAACAAAACACTCCTGCCCATAGAGCAACCTTTATTAGCACTATCTTTGGGATAACAATGTAGAAGTGGTCTCTCATGCTCCCTGCCCACCTTACCTTGCACCTAACAATCTCCCAAAATAATGTGTTTTGTGTTTTTGTAGTGTTTTTTGTCATTGCAACCTTCCTGCATTAAATTTTTGGGGAATAATGGGTTTATTATACCTATCCTTTCGATATTAATATCACATCACATCATTTCTTGAAAATCCACTGTGGCTGAGAAAGAATTATAACTAATATGATTCACAGACTCATTGTATTATGCCACTTGATATGTTTGTGCAGGAGCTTAATGTGTATCATGGTGTGAGCATCCAGGACCACTGGCTTGCTTTTTGTCATTATTGATTTTATACTTTTGCTTCTAAGTTTCAATAGTTCTACCATTTTAAAAACACAACAGACAGGTGCTGATAATTATGTTTCCCCACCACCCTTTATCCATCAACATTGCAGGCATATGACAGGCTGACTGGTATGTACAAACCATCAGTTTGCTGCAGGTCTGAGAGGGCTTCGAAATGTCATGTGAAATTAACGTGCTCCCGCAGTGCAGGGTCTATGATATTATTTTTTTTAATACTAAAACTATACTGTTTGAGTAATAAATAATAGGCGCTAAGTGGTGAAATGGAATTATAAATTAGGATAAAGAAATGAACCACCACTTAACTTAGGTGGTGGTGTGGGCCGTGGACACAAAAAAAAACATGAGCTTTAGTAATTTCTGGTTTTTAGCCCTTTATCAACAAGAGAACATTGTGAAGGGTGGGTGTCATAGGAGACTGCCTCACAAGGTGACTGTTGGCCAGGACAGCCACATACACCATACACACATTGAATGTTACAATGTCTATTCATAAGAATAGAATGAGGGAATGAGGTGGCTATAGCTGCTAGCTGCCATTTTGCAGTAGCCACCTCATTCTACTGTTGATGAAGAGACATAAACTAGAAAATTACAATGCTCAGTGTCAGTGCTAGAAATTCGTTTATAAATCCAGGCGTATTTGTTACGCCTAACTTTCAGACTCAGGCGTAAAATGAAAATGTTAGGCGTAATTATATTATAATTATGAAAATACAGATATTATAGCTTACAACCTACTCCAGCACAGTTTAAAACTGTAAATAGGCCCAGAAAAAATGATTTGCATGTGCTAATACAGGGCGTTCGCCGGGAAACGCAACCCACTGTTAGCGCTACAAGGAAGAAACTGCTCCCGGCGAGCGAGCGCTCAGTTTCCGGCATTGTTCGACCGTCGGCCGCGGACTATTTCATAATAATTACGCTTCATAAACTTGTGTGCTAAGCATTTAAATGTGACGTAATTCATTAGCTTACCTTATAAAAGATGCTGGAAGTGTTGACCCTCTTGTGTAATGCACATTTCACATCTTCTGAACATATTTCGAGACAGACGCTGCCCTAACTGACTTAATGATTTTTTGGGTGACTGTTCTAGTTGAAAAGCGATATCGTCAATTTTCTCCTCTGTGAGAATACGGTTGACCGACAGTCTCTTTTTGTTAAAAAATGAACCCGTTTCTCTTACTTTTTTAACCAGACGCAGAATTGTTGATTTAGCTGGCAGTAAAGCGCCAGGAAATTCGCGGCGAAATTTACTGCGACACTTTTTAAACGACTTCTTCTTCACATATGTATCGTAGAGAAATATTCTTTGTTGCAAACTGTAACGTACCATAATTTTACTCACACTCAAACACGGTACAGATTAATAAGAGTATGAAGCCCCAAACCAGCCAAACCGCAAAGAAACGATTATTCACAACACTGATTAATAAGAGACTGAAGTCACAAACTATCTACAATGCAAAGAAACCGTTCTTAACAATGTAAGGGTCACTGCACTGCACTGTTGGGGCAGCGGAGGTGTTAAACAGTGCGGTGATTCACGGTGCCGTGTGGCGGAAACTGCTGGCACGACTGACCGAGCAAGTTGCCGACGGCAACAGACTGGGAGGGTAGCGTTTTCCGGCGAACGCCCTGTACATCATATACCAAAATTGTGAAATAATTTAACATGATTATTGATTTCATTGTACTATGACAGTAACTTTTGAATTTTACCCAATGATCTTCAGAGGTTTAATTCCCAAATATTTTCGAATTTTTGCTGATTCATCGACAGACGATTATTTCTTTTAAATACAAATATGTGAATATGTAAAATAAAAATTGTAAAATATTTTCCTTGATGTACAAATTCTAAGAATAATTTGATTTCACAGTTTGTGTGTGCAATTTATCGGCAAGATCGCAGAAACTAAAACATTCAGTTTATTGAATATATCTCAGCTGAATAGTAAATGCAATGATTCTCCACTTAAAATATAAGGAAAAATGCCTCATGGCCTTACCTGAAGTGCTGTGTCTCTTCTTATCTAGGAATTCTGGTCTTCGAGGGTTCTGTGTGTTTTTCCACCAGTAAGCCACAGCTGGATTGGGATCAAAATCATGCAGTGAAGGTCCATTCACTTTGATGAGTAATAAGTCGTCTACATTTAGGGTATCCAAACAATATCTTTTCTCAGTTTTCATGTTGTTAAGCTCATTGAAACCTCGCTCACATATTGCAGTGGTGAATGGAAGCACACGGAAACATGAAATGAGTTTTAATAAATTTGGATATTGGTTGTCTTCACTATTTTCGCTATATAATCTGTTCCAAAGCTGACGACTTGATAGAGATTTCTTGTCCTTAGCCCATATTTTCCAGCACAGAAATTCATCAGAAGCTTGTTCTTTGCTTATGGTCACTGCTGCAGGTAAATCCTTGAGGACCTCTTCAAACTCCTTTACTCCATAATTTAATATATCCTCATTTGGAATGTTAATTGCATCAAAAATGTCTATATTATTAAACATGCAATTAGTTCGAAGATCTTCGAAACGTTTTGATAATCCTGTTAAGAAATTTCTGATTATATCTCCGCAATCACGTAAAAATTTCTGCAGACCCTCTTTAGCCAATTTTATGCTTTTATATTCACAAGTACCAGTACCCAAGTTACAGTCCTTATCAAATTGAGACAGAGTTGCTCCATTGGCAACAATTAAATTTTTCAGTTTCATTTCGCAGACTGTAAGTTTAGACATCACTTTCTCACTATTCACCTTGTCATATTGAATATTTTTGGAAAATGTTGACAAAACATCAGTTACATCAATCATAAAGCACAAAAATCTCATGAACCGCACTGATTTTAAAGTTTTTAAGTAGTTCGTCACTTTTGCTTGAAGGATTTTATTGTAGTTTTATCAGCACAGAAGTCTTCAAAATACAAAACAGTGACTGTGAAATTCCTGAGCAATGCTTTTAAAGCTCTGTTTTTTTTTGAAGAAATCCACCTGGTGGATATGATAGACAGGTGGTTAACAACTGATTCATCCAATGCTTCAGCCAAATCTTTATATTGTTTCTTATGCTTTGGACTTTTAGAAAAAAATTTGTATACACCTTTTATTACTTTTTCGCATGTTTGAGCGTAGTTTATGTTACTGAGGCTATCAGAAACACGTAGTTCTATCCGATGAGCAATACAATGCACCGATATAATATTCCGGCACACGTTGCGCAAGTTTGCAACAACACCATTGTTAACACCCATATTAACACTTGCCCCATATAGACAGACACCTACAAGTTTCTCTTTCCAAGAATCACGATCAAATGTTTCATTTAAAGTGTCCAAAATACATTCGAATATGCTTTTAGCTGATCCATCACTTAATGGCTTTAATTTTAAGAAATCTACTCATTTCTGCCCTTCTTTAACACATGCTACGTAGATGATTTCACATTCAATTGCACCCTTATCAGTTGATCCGTCACACATAATTGATATTTAGTCACTACTTTGAATGATATCTTGTAATTGGATACGTGAATTTGCTGCTATATTACTGATGAAAAGAGTACATGACTTGTCATTTCTGTATGTTGAACCAATTTCGACACCGTTTTTTTTCTTTTAACTCTAACAAACGTGGGTAATCTGTGAACGCAAAGTTGCCTTTTGCAACAGAGTAAGCAGTATTAAATAAAACACACATTTTTTGGTGTACTTTGTCACTCATGGCACTCAACGTAAGAGCTAACAGTGTCTCCAATGAATTTTTTTTCGCCACATCTGCCGCACACGAATTCTGATGGACTTCACTTTTGTCATGTTTTTTAACTGTTTCTAATCTAGATATAACCTTTGCATTTACGAAACTCGTTAAAGATGAATTCGCAAACTACCTACAAACGACGCAAAACATACTATTTTCGCTGCCTTGTTCTACTGATAACCAAGGAAACCTTTTTTGCCACTTACTTAATGTGTGTTTACCCACGGCATTAGTTGTCGATGTACTGGTGGTAACAGCAGGCATAGTAGCTGATAAATTTTGAACTGTTTTTGATGAATTATTTGCTTTTTGACCTCCTGGATTGCATGAAGTCGGAGCAGGCCTACTGGTAGTAGCTGAAGGGCTTGATGATTTGTCAGCAGCTGATGTTTCTTCATTTTCTGGCAGTCCTCGTTTATCGGTACTTGTAACACTTCTATCACCAATACTTGTCTTTACAAATGGTATAAAGTATAATTTTACGAGACATTTTTAGGTCCTTTGTTAAGCGAATAACAGAGAAGAATAACGCACGCGATAGAATTGTGTTTTTTTTTTTTTTCACTTCGTGGTACTTCGCGCTACAATGTTGCCACTTCTGAACTTCAGAAACGTATTACTGGAAACATTGAAATAGATCAAAACGACAAGAATTGAAATTAATTATTAGAATTTAATCTTGAACACGAAAAACTGAAAACAAGTTCCGAAATGTAATTTTTTTAAGTTTTGATGCTTAGGAGTATTTTCTACGCCTTTGAAGGAGATTGCAGTCGTAAAACGAAAATATTCAGGCGTAATTACGCCTAACGCCCGGTCAATTTCGAGCACTGCTCAGTGTGTTTATGTTACTGTCCATGTTTCAACACCGTTCCAGACTTCAACTATAGTAAGTGGTGGTTATTCTCCTATCCAAATATATATATATATATATATGTGGAATGGAAAGATAAATTATACCCAACACTCACCAAAGTTGAAGGGTGTAGGGCAGAAGGAATACAAAATCATATACAAACACATAAAAACACAATATTTTGGGGTTAACCCTTTTTGTCAAGTAGAAAGTATAGTGTGGCTCAGCTCGCATAAGCTTCGCGGTCAACACAGCCACATGCTGCCTCCCTCGTGGCAGTTATTTCACTTAATTCTTACTGATATATATATATATAACTCACCTGCAATCATTGCCCAGCCTCCTACATTGATCTGACAACAAATCGACTGGCCATCAGAATGAATGGACACAGATAATCGGTATTCACTCAGAACCCTGACCACCCTGTATCTTATGATGCCACCACGCATGGCACCAACAATTTTAACACTTGTTTTACGGCCTGCACTATCAGAGTCCTCTCGGACAAAAGCAGCATTTAAGAACTCAGATGGTGCGAACTGGCTTATCAGTACCAGCTGGGTACCAGACAACCTCCAGGACTAAATTTAAGATAGCATCAGTTATCCTCCCACCCATCCCCCTCATCTCCTACCTTTTCCCACAAAACCATCGCTCACCAGAGTCTATCTTTTCTTAGTTTGTAACTTTGAATTTTGCTTAATTTTATATTCCCCAATTTTTTAATTTTTATTTCACGTATTTGTCAGTTTTTTGCACATATATCCATTACTTAATAGGCAATTTAGGACCATCAGCTGACAATTACTGCGCTTCCATGACTGGTCCCTATGGCCAGGTTTATTATCTATTTATTATTATTTTCTAGTTCATGCCTTTCTACCCCTACCCTCACTTCCCGCCATGTTGTCTCCACCCCCCACCACACCATGTGCTACTGGCCTTGTGGGCTTACTCAGTTGGCTGCCATCCTCCAATGTGCAGCCATCTCACTACTACTGAAGAAGGGCCATAGGCTCGAAAATTTTACTCTATGTGTGTACGTGTTTTTTCGGTGTCTCGACGCCACAGGAATCCTCTTTTTATGGTAAACAGTGGTTTTTCTTCCATCCAAATGTTTAATGGCAGATAGGGGAATGCCTGGCAGATATGCAGGGTAAGTGGGAAATAAAATACCACCTGCGGACCAAAATGACAACTGATATCCATGTTGCGTCTGACTTGGAACAAGCGGCAATATGGTCAGCGGCTGTTCACCAGGAGGTGCGGCTGCAAACATGCTCCAGGAACTCACAATTCCTGGTTCTACAATACTAGCGAAAGCTATAAAATAAAAAATAAGCAAGTATGACTCGTACAAGTAATGACAAAATTACCCCAGGTGGACGATCCACCCACTCCAAAGTGGCAACCAAGCATTTGGATTCCGGAGAGCTTGGACTTATACGAGAGAGCAAATCGGAGTGCTCTGGTAAACTATCATGAAAAACGCACACTTATATTGCCACTTTTAATATTCAGACACTCATTCAAACAGGAAAATTACAAGATCTCACAATGCTACTCAATAAACAGAAAATCCAAATCCTCGCCCTGCAAGAAACATGCTTTACAGATTTGGGAATGATAGACTACAATAACTACAGAATTTTCAAATGTGGAACTAACAAGAAAATTGGCGAAAGAGGACCACTATTGGGCATGGCCTTTGTTGTAGACAAAAAAGTTTTGGAGTCAGTGAAAGATGTGAAACCCATCAACCATCAACTTATGACTATGAGAATAAAACACACAAACAAAAATTACACTTCCATCAATGCACATGCACCAACAAATGGTGACAATAAAAAAGAGCCCAAAAAAAGAGAAAGGTTCTGGGAAGAGTATGAAACAGAGATGGCCAAAATTCCAAAAGATAAGTTGAAAATTTTGCATAGTGACTTCAATGCACAGATTGGTAGGGAGAGCAAATACAAGAAGATGGTAGGAGATTACCCTGCACTCAAGTTCACCAACAAAAATGGGTCATGACTTATTGAGTTATGGCAGCAAAACAACCTCAAAATTATATCCACCTCACTTCAAAACCCCCCCCCCCCCAAAAAAAAAAAAAAAAAAAAAAAAACATGGCGATCACCCATCTATCATTTAGGGGAATTTCAGATTGATCATGTTGCAATATAGTATGACTATCAAAAAGAAATTCATGATGTGCAAGTATGCAGTATTGCAAGTATAGATTCTGATCACTATTTATCCAGAATAAAAATTAAATTCACACCCAAAAGAAAATTTAATAGAAAAACACCAGTGATTCCACAATTCCATCTATGCAAAATCAAAGAAAAAGGGAAGAAGAACCTGCGGAAGACTGGCAGTAATTTCGGACTAAAATAATCAAAACCGCGAAAGATTTAATACCTCTTCGCAAGAAACCAAAGCACCCTTGGTGGAATCAAGAATGTGAGACTGCACTAGAAGAAAGAAAAAAGGCATTTCAAAATTACAATTGCAACAAATCTGAAGAAACACACAATAAATAATACAAAACACACAGTAAACTTCTCGAAGTTCGCAAACAAACATTTAAGATTTTAAGACAAAATAAATGAAAATATGTCAACGACCAACTACAGACAATCAAAGACAACTTCAAAAATTGCAATACACATGATTTCTACAAGACCTTCACCAACCAAATAAGAGGGTACTCACCCCAGAACCTATGTTTTAGAAAACGAAATGGTAAACTAGCCCTGACAAATAAAGAAAACTGCCAAGAGCTGGCCACTTATTTTTAACAGCTCTTAAATTGTCTACAACCCAAAAAGATTTTCCCAAAAATACAATCTGAAATAACAACAGAGAACTCATCACCACCAACACAAAAAGAAATTTATGCACATGTAAATAAACTTAAAAATAACAAAACATCAGGAGAAGATGGAATTGTAGCCCAATTTCCAAAAAATTTAGGTCCAAATTCACTCAAAGAAATTGAACAAATAATTCAAAACATTTGGCAAACCAAAAAATCCCAGGTAATTGGAAGATTGCTCTAATCCACGCACTACTTAAAAAAGGTAACAAGTCAGATGTAAACAACTATAGAGGGATCTCCCTCCTACCAGTCACATACAAAATTCTTTCAGCCTGTAATTTGAAGAGAACACAAGAGCAGTTAGAACCTAAATTATCAGAATATCAAGCAGGATTCAGACCAAACAGGGCGTGCCCCGAACAAATTTTCACCCTCAAAACCATAATCTAAATGCGAGCCCTCAGACAAAAACCCCTAGTGTGCACTTTTGTGGATTTCAAAAAGGCAGACGACTCAATAGACAGGCTTTCACTAGTCCAAATTTTAGAAGAAGAAAGGGGATTAGATCAAAAAACACGAGAACTAATAAAACAAATACTAATTGGCACTAAATCTAATGTAAAATTCATGGGAGAAATTACAGAACCCTTTGACATTCAAACAGGTGTGAGACAAGGCGATGGGCTCTCTCCTCTTCTGTTCAACGTCGTTCTAGGTTATGAAAGAATGGGGGAAAGAACTCAAGAAATGTAAGTGTTGGAAGCCAATCCCATTTGGCTTTCCCAAAAACAACCTCTACATACCATACCTTGCTTTTGCGGATGATTTGGTGATACTAGCAGAAGATGAAGAGATTGCCATCAAACAGCTTGAGACACCCAAAGAATGTGCAGAAAAAGTAGAGTTACAAATCTCATTTGAAAAAACTGAATTCATATGTCCAAAGACAGAAATAGCACGTTTGACAGAAAAATACGGTAAAATCAACAGGGTCCCATACTTTAAATACCTCGGAGAATTCATTGAACCGACAGGCCTTGAGTAAATCTCGCAGCAAAATTGCCTCCATAAAGTATAAAAAGCTTTAGGGTTATTGCAAAATCTGTACAACAAAAAATCCATGTCAAGACAGACCAAAATTCGGCATTACAACACAGTCATAAAATCAACAGTCTTCTTTGCTAGTGAAACATTAACACTTAACAGAAAACATGACCTTGAAGAAATAAATAGAGATAAAACCCATTAGAAAAATTCTAGGAGCAAGACCCAGTAAAGCTGGTTACAGACTACAATCCATCAAAACAACAGAAAATTTTCAAACATCGAAATTGACATCAAGAAAAGGGGAATGAAATTCTTTGGTCACCTTGAGAGGTTACCAGAAAATCGATTGACAAAAAAGATAATAGATTATGTAACTTCACTTAAAAATCCAACACCTTGGCTGAATGAAATCCAGAAGTATCTTAAAAGTGCAAACATAGAAGCAACAGACATCTTGGAAAGAGACACCTTCAGACACAAAGTAGACAAGTTATAACTGAACAACCAAAACAAAAACCATACAGACCAAAGTGGTCGGAAGAACGCAAACACACTTTCTTGGAAAGAATGAAAGCCTATTGGAACAACAAGAACGCAAATCAAATTTGATTGGGTCATTTGCTTAACGTCTTCCATTTATTGGGAGAATTCGCCAATAATAATAATATGTATATGATGAAAATAAACTCATCACACACCACAGTTGAAAGTTGGTGGGCAGCAACAAACACACAAAACATGAGATGAACATAATTTTACAATATTTTGGTTTAACACCTTACTCATGTTTTGTATTTCCAGACTTCATCTTAGGTGAGTGATAGGTTTATTTTTCCTATCGTTTGTTATTTATATATGAAACATGTGCATAGTCAGAGTTGCAAAAATCATATCTGTTGATTTAATTTTACCATTTCAACTCTGTTCTAACACAGTCCTCCTTCCCCTTACTCTGCTTTGTATGCAGTTTTTAACAGTGTCTGTAACTACATCCCTGCTTTCCTCCTTCCTGTACAGTCTCTGTACCCTTTCTTAACACTATCCTTCCTACCTTTCTACCGATGTGCCATACCTGGTTCGAAGACTTCTTCTTCTCTGTTTTCATTGTTGTCTCTAGATGTTGATTTATACTCTTTCCTATATCCTCTTAGTAATATTCCACCATTTATATCGGGATTCAGCCAGAAAGTTCTTATTTTTTGTGTGTGTTCTGCCCTATCATTAACGCTGCAGTTTTCATAACTTTTGTTAATACTATAAACAAACACAGTTTTTTCTTTCTCTGTTATTGAACTTTATTAAACAATCATGTTTCTATTTGGCCTACCAGCTATGTTTCCAAAAGCTTCATTTAGTGTTTATAGTCATTCCAGCAGTAAACTTGAAACTGTAGTGACACTCTTAGAATTAATATTGTGTGGCTAGAGAGAGGTATGTGTTTAACAGACATAACTGTTGCTTCTTTATATTTCAGTTATATTCCTACATGCATGTGAAAATGATTATTGTTATTAAGTAGTTGTTACTATAAAAAATTTATACCATTTAGTGTTTTTGTTTTTAAAAATGAGTACCTAATTTAATGTTTTACTATATTCTGCAGCTGGACTAGGAAGAACTGGTTCGCTAATTGGGTGCTATATCATGAAACACTACAGATTTACTGCACATGAAACTATCGCATGGATCAGAATATGTCGCCCAGGCTCCATTATTGGACACCAGCAGCAGTGGCTTGAAGAGTTTGTATCATTTGTTTCCAAAAAGAAATTAATCTTTGTTCCACAATTTGATTTGAGTAGTTTCAGTTCTTTTGATTAGCCATCTCCTATAATCTTTGCATTGGTTTATCTTTGTAGGAAACAAACACAAATGTGGTTGCAGGGTGAGTCATACAGACTGCAAAAGTTAGAAAATGCTAATGCATTTCCAAAGCATATGTATGGAATATATAGCATAAAATGCAGAGCGTCACACTTTATGCACACACAAAATGGTGACTTAATTAAAAAAGGCTTAAAACCACCAGACAACGTATCTCGTATACTGCAGAAAGTTGACACAATGAAACTTGATGATCGGGAAGATGAAAATAAGAATGAACGGACAAGCTGCAGGCGGAGGCCAAAAATCATGGAGGTATGGTTTCATTATCATTGTTATTATTAATAAGTTGATGTACTGAGAGAGATGGATGTTGAGAAATGGGAGGTAGCAATAGTTAAGGTAAAAATGTGATGATATGATGAATAACTGTATTGGAGATTATTTCCCATTGGCAATTTCCCATCACACCTATTTTTCTATGAGACAAACTTTGACTTCAAATTTTTTCACTGGTGGAGGCAATCTGTTCATCATTTTCACTGAAAATTTGTTTTAGTCTGTTACATCCATACCTACAAATGAAACTTTCTGACCCCCTTACACCTGAGATAAATGCTATTTTATGGTCATGGTTATCTCTTTCCTTTCGTAATATTACTCCTAATTTTTCACCCAACATTCATCAAGGGCTCATGTATGTCTTGCACATACTAACAACTTTCTTTATCAAATTTGTATGTTGTAATGATTTCCATCTCGGCAACTTTATCTTATTACATACTGAGTGTTCTGTTGTTGTTGTTGTTGTTTTAGGGCGCGTTGAGGCTGGGGTCATTAGTGCCCTAACAATTACCAGCTATTACTGTGGCTTTAAAATGTACTAAAATATTGTCTGCATGGTCGACTGTAAAGGGTTCAGCCATACAGACAGCAAATAAAATAAATAATAAAATCAGGCGTGGCTTTAAAAGAGCCACCGGTACTTTAAACCGTACAGCACCTGGATGGCTGTAAAGGGGCCAAGAAGGTTAAAAGGAGAATTAAAAACACTACAAGTCTCGCTGGCTGTATAGTGGCCAGCGAGACATGAATCATAACAATATAAAAAATAATAACAATGCACATGCATGGGTGGCTGTGAAAAGGCCACCCATCCATCTTAAAACTAGGCTGATCTGCCTAAAATTTTAGGCACTAGACCGGCCAAAACGCAATATTTTAAAACACTCTCCACATTGCTGGTCTCATTGTTTAAAATGAGGGTCACATCGTTGGCCAAGCCAACATCTGCCCTCAAGTCTAAAAATAATACACAATCAATTAAAATGTGGTGCACCGTCAGAGGCACGACACATGCATTACATTCCGGAGGGTCCTCCCGGCGGAGAAGAAAGCTGTGTGTCAGAGGGCAGTGTCCTATGCGGAGGCGAGTAAGGAGAACCTCATCCCTCCTCGCCCACTGGAAGGAGCTGCTCCACGGCTCAGCGGTCGGTTTGACCAGCCGGAGCTTATTATGCTCAACCTCCAGCCACTGCCTCTGCCAGATGTCAAAAACAAATCTTTTCGCCGCCGAGGCAATAGTCAGACTTTGGGACCGGATCAAAGTCAACTCTGACCCTGTTGCAGGCTAACTTGGCAGCTTCATCAGCTGCCTCGTTCCCCCTGATTCCCACATGGCCGGGTACCCAGCAGAAAACTACCTCCTTTCCGGAAGATTGAAGGGATTGGAGGGTGTTCTGTATATCCTGGACAAGACGATCTGCTGGGTACATGCTCCCTATAGCCTGGATGCAACTGAGGGAATCACAGCATATGATGTACTTCGTGCGGCGACTTACTTTCATATGCTGGAGCGACTTTAACAAAGCGTAACACTCTGCAGTGTACACGCTACAACAGCTATTCAGTTTGTAGTCAAAAGTCGCTCGAGGGAACACCACGGAGCAGCCAACTCCATTAGCCTGCTTAGACCCATCCGTGTATACCGGGGTAAAATCGCGGAACTGATTTAAAACATCGCTAAAAGTTCGGATAAAGACATTGTCGGCGGTACACAGCTTGTTGTACCGCGACAATTCTAAAACTGTTCTGGGCCTCTTTAAAAGCCAGGGAGGAGATTTACTCCAACCTCAGTGATAAAAAGAGGGCATCTGAAACCCATATTCCTCTAATATAGGCTTTGTACAGTAGCTGAACGGTTGGTATAAAGCCGTTCAAAGTTAGGGTGAAGAACTACGTCATACACGGGACTGCCAGGAGTTGCGGCAATATGTATATAGTGTTGCACCATGAGGAGATGCCGGTGGATGGAAAGCGGCGGCTCGCCAGACTCGGCACAAATGCTGGGTATCGGGCTGGTGCGGTATGCATCTGTAGCGAGACGTATTCCTGCATGGTGGACACTATCTACTATACGTAGACAATACAACCATACTCCAACCTCGACCGTACTAAGGCTATAGCAGGCAGGAGCAGTCAGTGCCCCACGACCTGCCATACAGACACTTTAAAACATTAAGAGCTTTCAGGGCTCTGGCTATAACATCTTTAAGATGTGGCAGCCATGTAAGCCTACTGTCTAAAATGAGGCCCAGAAACCGAACAGTTTCACTAAAACTTAAAACCGTGTTCCTCAAGGTGAGATGAGGTTCTGCTAAAAGACTTCTACTGTGGCTAAAAAGCACACACCTTGTTTTCTCAGCAGAGAAACCAAAGCCGGTGTGTACTGACCATTCATCCAGCCTGTTCAGTGTGAGCTGCAGCTGCCGCTCAGCACTTCTCAGGCTGGACGATGCACAAAAAATTAAAAAGTCGTCAATGTATAAGGAGTACCGGATGGGCCTCCTTATAACAGTTGAGATGCTATTAATTGCGATGGCAAAAAGCGTCACACTTAAAACTGAACCTTGAGGAACACCGTTTTCCTGAATAAAATGGTTGGACACTTCTCTACCAACTCGGTACTGAAAGCAACGTCGAGATAAAAATGATTTTAAAAAACGGAGTAGATTTCCCCTAAATCCCCATTCATATAACTGTTTTAAAATAACGTGCCACCAGGTAGTGTAGTAAGCCTTTTCTATGTCGAAAAATATACCCACAAGGTGTTGGCTGTGGATGAAGGCGTCTTGAATTGCCGCTTCCAGTAGGATCAGGTTATCCGTGGTGGAATGGAACTTCCTGAATCCACACTGAAAACGGCTCAACAGTTTACGGGACTCAAGACACCAGATGAGGTGGTGGTTCACCATCCGCTCTAGTGTCTTCCCGACACACCTCGTTAAGGCAATGCTACGGTAGCTACCTGGCAACAACTTGTCTTAACCTGGTTTTAAAATTGGGATCATCATTGCTTCCTTCCACGAGTCGGGGAAGTGTCCTCCGGTCCAAATTTCATTAAAAATACCCAGGAGGTACTCTTTAGCATCTTTGTTAAGATGCCTCAGCATCTGGTACTGCGTCAGGTCAGGCCCTGGTGCAGTGTCTTTGGCGTTGTTAAGAGCCGACTCTAGCTCCCAAAATGAATATGGGCTATTGTAGTCCTGCAATTCCGACAAGTCGAAGTTAAATATTCGACTTTCGGCAGATGTTCGTCGTTGTTGGACCTGTTGGTCCAATCCGGCAGACGAAGTGATGGCAGCGAAGTATTCTGCCATCAACTGCGCTATGCTTCACTCGTCAGTAACTACACGCACCCGATCCAGTAATCCAGATACTGGTGGTCGTGAGTACCTCACGGATATACGGCGGATAGACTCCCATACCTTTGATGATGACGTGGAATGGTTAATGGTGCTCACAAAGGTCTGCCATGACCTCCTCTTGCTCTCCTTAATCCCACGACGTGCCTTAGTTCTAGCAACCCGGAATGCTGTGATGTTGTCGGGTTTCAGCTGCAACTTAAACCGACGCAAGGCCTGTCTGCGACCCTGTATAGCAGAACGACATTCCTCGTTCCACCAGGGGACAGGCATTCTGCGCAGCGCTCCAGAGTTGCAAGGCATGGAAATATCAGCGGCCCGGTGAATTCCATCTATGAGATGTTTCGCCTTCTCATTAATGCTACGGCGCTGTTCGAGATGGATTGAACGACTTTAGAGTTGCCAGTCAGCTCTGCTGATATTCCATTTTCGTACAGAAGGTCTTGCCCCTCATTCAAACTCTATGTGTATCCATATTGGGAAGTGGTAGCTTCCATGTAGGTCATGATCCACTTCCCAATGCATGGAGTCTGCAACTTAAGGAGAGAAAAGAGAGTGATCAATAGCAGAGGACGAACCGGAAGCAGTAGTGAAGTGCGTCATCTGACCGGTATTGAGGATGCATAAATCCTCCTGCTCCAATAACCTACAAATCTCTCTACCTCTGGGGCAATTATTGGTCGAACCCCACAACTCTTTGTGCGCGTTAAAGTCTCCCAATAGGAGAAAAGGCCGAGAGAGTTGGCGAGTGATATCAGCCAGCTGACCGCAATCAACTGGGTATCCCGGCAGTAGATATATTGAGCATACTAGGTGCGGCTAGAAAAAAACGGGACTGGTTTTCTGTGAGATAAACTGTGCGAGCCTCAAGGTCAAACGAAATATTGCCGAGTCGCCTGACATCCCCCCTCCACATTCCTGCCAGTTGGACAAGCTTAGCTTGCTCAGTCGAGTCTCAGCCTTCGTTCATGTTGGACCATGTGTATGCCGCTCGTCGGAAAAATGGTAGGCGTCTTAATTGAGCAACGTGTCAACGTGAAATTTTTAGTGAAGCTGGGTAAATCCGCAACAGAGATTTATTCTCTCTTACAACAAGTGTATAGGGAAGAATGTATGTCACGTACATGCGTTTTTGAATGGTGTAAGCGTTTCAAAGAAGGGAGAGAAGAGATTGAAGATGATCCGCGCCCACGACGTCCTTCAACCTAGAAGACAGATGAAAACATCGAGAAAATAGGCAAAGTAATCTGTCAAGATCGCCGATTGAGTATTCGTGCAGTTGCCGAGATTGTGGGAGTTGACAAAGAATCGGTTCGGCAAATATTACATGAAAATTTTAATATGAGAAAAGTGTGTTCCAAAATGGTGCCAAGAGTCCTCACGCTGGAACAAAGGGAGTTACGGATGGGAATCTGTTGTGACATGTTAAAAAAATTAGGGAAGATCCTGAACTGTTGGAAAGATTTATTACGTGTGACGAATCATGGTTTTTTTACCAATGACCCAGAAACTAAGCGACAATCAATGCACTGGAAGAGTCCGAATTCACCACGAAAGAAGAAAGCTCGAATGTCCAAATCAAAATTCAAGGCCATGATGATTGTTTTTTTGACATCCATGGAATTCTGTATGTAAATTGGGTTCCTGAAGGTCAAACCGTGAATAAAGAATACTACCTTGGGGTTTTGGCTACCCTCCGTGGTCGAGTGCGAAGAAAGCGACCAGAGTTGTGGAAGAACAAGTCGTGGATTCTTCATCAGGACAACACCCCAGCCCACACTGCACTGGTGGTTAAGACATTTTTGGCCAAGCATGGGATCCCTGTGTTGGATCATCCACCCTACTCACCAGACCTAGCTCCATGTGATTTTTTTATGTTCCCAAAAGTGAAGGAAGTGTTGAAGGGGACCAGATTCGAGACTGTGGAAGCTGTGAAGCAAAAAGCGATGGAGACTATGAACATGCTAACAGAAAATGACTTCAAACACTGTTTTGAACAGTGGAAAATTTGAATGGAAAAGTTTGGGGATAGTGGAGGGGAATATATTGAAGTTGATAAGGAAAAAGTTGTAATGGAAACAAAATAAAAAGAGTTACACTAAAAATCCCGTTTTTTTCTAGCTGCACCTCGTACAGTCAGTTGCACCGGTCCATGTATTTTTACCACTACTGCTTCTAAGGGAGAGGTGAGAGCTATAGATTCGCAGTGGACAGTGTTCCGTACAAACACCGCCACTTCCCCCTTCGCTCGATTACCCTCGGTATCGTCCTTTCGGTAAACGTCAAAACCTCTTAGCACAGGTTGACGGGTTGGTCTGAAGTATGTCTCTTGAAGACAGAGACACAATGGATCAGACCGTGCTAAGAGTTGTAACTCCTCTTTGTGAGCCATAAAACCATTAATATTCCATTGGAGTATGGGAACCATCCTATCTGTTGATCCTCACCCACCCCGGTTCGGGTGGGTTTTCGGTCGCTTTCTGCTGAGGAATGGGACCAGACTCGTCCACCAGCATCTCAATTTCTTCCTGCCCGGAAGTGGAGACAGACATCTCCGACCCAGAGGACTCCTCAAATTCCTCCCCATTCTTTTTCTTCCTCTGCCTCTTCCCCTCCCTATTGCTGGGCAGTCTGGGAGGATACGAAGAGGGGGATTTTACAAAGTGGGTCGGGTCCGTCTGTCGAAACTTTGGGCCCCGGATCTTTTGGTCACCTCCATTTGCACTGGTAGCAGATGTTGTTGCTATTCCAGTCACTGCACGTGGAGGAATTGGAGGTGCAATGACTTTAAGTGCTGTTGTTGCTGGTGGAACATGTGCTGCTGGTGTGGTCGAGGTGTCAGACGTGCTGCTACTGACGTCCGCGGTCTTAGGTGTTACGACCTTAGCGGGTTTAGCACCGTATTTGCATTGACATGAGCATGAAGTGCTCGTGCCCATGTCTGCAAAGGACGTCTGGATAGCAGCACTCTGCTTCCTGATGGGAGCTGAAGCCATCTTTGCAAAACTAGTACCAAAAATTGGAGCGGCAAGTGACTTGGCCTTCTTTCTAGCTTCACCATAGGGAATCCACTTTTTGGTCTTCAGTTCCTGTGTCTTGTGCTCTTCATGATACACTTGACACTCTCTACTCCAAGCCTGGTGCAAACCGGAGCAGTTGACGCACACCTGAGGTAGCATACAACTGACACCAGGCTCATGTGCCCCCTTGCCGCATTTACCACAGGTGGGGTTGCCCTTACATGATGCCGTGGTATGTCTGAACTGCTGACACTGAAAACAGAGCGTCTGGGCCGGAACATACGGACGGACGTTCAGATTGATGTACCCTGCTTTGATGTTCTTCGATAGTACTGGAGTGTCAAACGTCAGGACGAAGGTGGCAGTCTTTTCAATATTGCCATTAACTCTTCGTGTGATCTGACGTACTTTGACCACTTTCTGTTCCTTCCACTCCTTAACGAGTTCCTCGTTCCCTTTGTCTTATCAAGTCACGGCAGGTGACAATACCTTTGGAACTATTCAGGGATTTGTGGAGTTTGCAGTTGACTGCGAACTCCCCGAGCTTCTCACAGTTAAGGAGTTGGGTAGCTTGCCTACTGGTTGTAGTTTCCAGCAACAGTGTCCCATTCCTCAGTTTTTTCACCAAATTTAGGGTCTCTACCGGACCCTTTAAGCCCTTTGAAATATAAACAGGTGAAACTTTCTCAAAGGTTCCTTCCACCCTTTGCATCACTATAAAAGCGTTGGTATCGAACAAACTTTTCTGTCACTGTTGCTTTCAGAACCAGGGGGGGGGGGGCTATCAACCCTAACCCGCTTCTTAGAACTGGGAGTATTTTTTTTATCCTGCGGCACACCCGTACCACAGGGTTTTGTGGTTTTTGTGGTAGACTTCATTTTGGTCCCATGAGTAAAATCGAATTTTAAAAGAAGCGCTAATACAACAGGGGTGTGCAGGTGCCCCTGAGGTTGCATGTTAGCGAGTGATCTGCCTCTCACCCATGCACCTCCTCGGCACGTGACTGACCTTGAGGTTGAGAGTTTTTTTTTATAGAGGTTTGTTCCGTCCTCGCGATCCGGGCGACGAAGCCAAGATCCCCGTTCTCCTAGGCACACAATGTTCCACCGCCACGCCCTACGTTGGTCGCTGAAGTATGGTAGGAGTTTACGGTGTGGGAAACTTGCGGCACTCACAAGTTTCCAGCTCAGGCACCACGGGTTCGCCAAACCCGTACCTGGAACTTGCATACCAGGCCCCTGCGGGGCTGAGTGTTCTAAAGTAATTTCTGTAAACCAATGTTGCACTCTCTGCAACTCCTATACTTGATAGTATTTGGGTTTCAATATTAGTCCGCCATATTTAAACCGGGACCTGACCAAGGTCTTTTTGACTAGTTCCCATACTTATATGATACACACCCTCATCATCCTATGTAATAGGTACAACCTTTTGTAATTGGAGTTGCTGATGTGGCTGTTTAATGTTGGATAAATATTTAATCCCTCAGAAAGTTTACTGGACAGCTGGCGCTCGGAGATGTAACACTAAAAAAAAAACTCTGCTAGATTGTTGAACAAATAGATGAATAGCCAATGGTGAAGTGGTTTTATCTTTAAACTGAAAAATAAATCGATCTTGTAGTGAAAATGTCATATAACCTTAATTTTGCTAATAGACCAACAAAATTAATTAAAAGAGCTGTGAGCTCATAAGAATTCAACAGTAAAATATGTTTAAGTTATTTTCTTGTAGTTTTCAGGTAAATATTAGGATTAAATAGTAAAGTTCAATCACGATACGTGGTAAACAGTGGCTGTATAAAGAGGTTTAGTTATTTCCTAAGAGGTTTTATTACCTCCATGTATAGAGATGCAGTAAGTGATCACGATTCAAATGTGGTTTATAAAATAAACTTCAGGTTTATAAAATAGTACTAAAGACTTATTTGAGATTTAAGTTGAGCCAAACAGGAGGTTGAAAAAATAGTTTTTTAATTTTACAACTCCAAATTTTTAAGTGACAGTAAAGCTTCATAGCTCAAAAGCTGTGGAAAAATTCGAACTATATCATATATAAATTTAGAATTGGTAGGTAAAGCAAAAGTAACCTTTTGGAAGGAAATGATGGTTTTGTAAAAGTTATACGTTTTGTACAATGCGAAGTTCAGTTAGTTACAGAATTGAGAGTATGTTTAAAACAAATATGTTTTTTTTTTCTATACACATTGAGCAACATTTTTTAAAATTATTATTATTATAAAGATTGAGGTAGTATTTTTGCGAAGAAAAGAAGATTTGAAATTTAAATGAGAAATAGGTGGGGTGATGTCACAAAACTAAATGATAGATTTTGAAGGCATGAGAGAAAACTGTATTAAGGGGTGTAGATAGTAGATAAAAAAACATCACTATTACATAGAAAATCAGATTCCATAAAGTTTGATATACATTTCAGCTTTGTGGCACTAGTTCTTTTGGAAATAAATATCTTGAAGTTTTTAGGCTGAATTCCTTCCCGTTCCTTGTCTCTAGTCACATCCCGCCTCTAATGACCTTAATGTTAACGAGGCATAAAGCCATAAGTAAAAAAAAAAATCTATTTAGGTGTAAGCCATACATAGTGTAACTCCAGCTACATAGCCTCTCTAATTTTAGTTTTACACACTTGTGCATCAGTTCCACTCTGAAATGCTGTGCCTCTTTCACTATTTCCCGCAGGCCACTCTATTCTACAGCCCAGCAGGTTAGGCAGAGATACATGCAGTGGAGGAAGCTCAGTTGTTGTTTTGATTGCATATTCCCATGATATCAACGGATCTGTCTTGTTACTCTTAATTGGCTAATAACTGGATTCCAAGCTGTATTAAACTAATACGTAGTGTGCCTATTTGTAATGCTTTCTGTGAAATGTAACTATTTTTGTAGGATAATATTCATGTCACCTCAAAGCCAGACCTGTGTCTCTTCTGTATAATATGCAAGGCCGTAGCTAACTTTATCACTTGCCCTGGTGTATGCATCTTGCGTGTTGTGTTCAGAGCTGAGAAAGGAAGCATACCATCTGCCCAATGTACTCCTGCCCACATTTGCAAGGGGTTGAGTAAATGTAGATACCAGACTGTCTCAGTTCCAAACCATCCTTTGCTCTGCATAATAAATCCCTGGCAGACAGTTTTCTAAGGTTTCCCAAGATCCCTCCAGGTGATTGCCATGGTGTAAGCCTTTTATATTTGGATTTTGTTTACATTTTTTCGCTGTTTATATTCAGCACAGATAGTATTCTTAATTATGTTAAAGTGTCCCATCTGGTATTCCCTTGGACTTATTACTTTGATAAACACCGAGCGTGGTGGTGTAACGGATAGTGTTCTGGCCTCGCATTCGGGAGGACGGCGGTTCGAATCCCCGTCCGGGCATCCAGATTTGGGTTTTCCATGGTTTCCCCAAATCACTCCAGGTGAATGCCGGGATGCTTCCTTCAAAAGGCCATGGCCGAATTCCTTCCCATTCCTTGCCCCCATCCTTTCCCGTCTCTAAAGACCACGTTGTTAATAAATAATTGATAAATAATTGATTGTAGGTGTGGTTCTTAACTCAAATGGGCATTCACATTAATTTAAGTCAAACATAATAGATACTAAAATGTTATGTTGACTTTATTAACCTTAAGACTTGGAAAACAAACATTATTTAATGAAACAATTACTCGATTGAATGAATAGTTCCCCACAGGAAGAGGAATTTACAGCTCTTAATTTCTTTTAATGAGGAGCTTGTTGTGGTCACTTTATTGATGATTGGTTACATCGAAGGTACTGTGGCTTTAAACAGGAGTGTTGCATCAGCGAGAAGAGCCATATCAGTGATCGACGGCTGTCTTCCGAGATGATCAGCTGGGCAATTGGTGTGTGGTGGCAGGTAGGCAAGCGTTGGAGGTGCCAGGTGTGTGTCTCATCTGGCCAACAGCCAGCAGTGTCATCCTCCCAGGAGATACAGCACTGCACCAGACCACTCATAGCAAAGAGTGCCCACTGCTGTCCTCCATCCTCTCCAAATCGATCAACCGTGGGTGGGCATTTTACCCTTTCCTCCGCGATTGGGCTGTATACTTAACAAACATTAACAATTCATCAGAAAAGTAGTGGAATCGCTCCTATTGGACCATACATATCTCCACCACTATTAACATTTTCTCGTTAGGTCATCCCTTCCAGATAGCCATGCTTTCTCTATTCTCATTGGCCTGTGTTTCCCATCCACAAGCAGTTTATTATTAACATATATCTCTTTCCTTTTACTTGTTTATTTATGCCAGTGACACATGTGAACTGTTTGGCAGATAAGATCCGGCTGACACTTAATGCCTGTGGCTTGAATGTGTTCTTTCATTCACTCGAATAGCCAAGCAGATGAACTCACAATACCATTACTGAGAACACTGTGTACACTGTTTCAAACCAGACTGCTCTGCACCAAGGGCATCTCCATCATCCGAGAAATTAATTACGACATTAGGAAACACTCAGCCAATCTATGCTTGGACACCAACCAGACCAAATTACATTATATTCTTTATTACTCACCTGCCAGTCTACAGAAATACAACAATCATCCTTTCTCATATAGAACAATAAAGGCCAATAAATATTCCTTTTGATAACCTCATCAGCTGAAGACCGCACTCGATTTCAGGCGCAAGGGTGTAGGAAGATTCTCTTTTTTGGGTAAGGGTGTCGGGGATTGGAATAAGTTACCAAGAGAAATTATGAATAATTTGCCAAAGACGTTGAAGAAATTTAAAGTTAAATTTTGCAGAGGGCAAATGTAAGTGGGTGTGGAAAGGGGGAAGATGGATTTGTAGGGAAATTGCCACCGGAGCATGTGCTCCATCACAATTTAATTAAATATTATTAAATATTATATTATTATTAATTTTTGTTATCTCACAGTGGCCGGATCCCTTCCTGTTCCTTGTTCCCCCAATATTACCCTGGCTATAATGACCCCAACACTGAGCAGCAGTGTACAAAGCTCTAATGCTATCACTGATAATAAGGCCACAAAGGCCTTTTTTTTAAAAAAAATATTCATTTTATCCCATTTTCATTGTTATAAATTTTGCAGTTTATTTAACACTTTGTTTCTGATCTTGTATATTTTTTCCGTCTAGGATGCAGCAAATCAGAACAATGAAGATCAAAAAATGGAGATACCTTTGACCCAAGGTGACAAGCTGAATCAAATAAAAGCATTTCGAAGACATCCAAGATCAGTCACAACTGGTGCTTTACAGTAAGGAATTTTATTTTGCTACATTTATTTCATATTACCTGTTGTTCCATATTATTAATGTAATTATTGTTAGCTTTCTTTTACCGTTTATTCGCCTAAGATGTCTGCTTAAGTAGTGGTTAAATAGGTTAGTACAGAATCACCAGATTAGTCAACATTGAGTACATTTTTCTAGCTATGAGTTCAGAAAGTAACCACTGTTGTAATGTGTCACAAGTAGTAGTGAGGGCAGTGCCACCATTGTGACATCAGCGTGTTCCGTAACTTTATAAGCAACAATCAGCAAAGTGCGAACCTCGTTCTGTCACTTACTTGCTTGTTGCAACATCAAAATGTTAAAACTGCAATAAAACCTCCTGCCAAACATGAGGAACATGCTATTGTAAGATGAAGTGAAGAAGTAGCTTACATAAAAAAAACTTTGATTGTGATGATGAACTGCAAAATGCTAGGCTAGGTAATCAGATTTTATGAAGAAGAATTAGTAAATTAGTGAAATACCATGAGAAATGCTTAAACTTAAATGATGACTGTCATGAAAAATAGTGAAAAGTTGTAGTTTTTAAGATGTATATAATAAAATATTTTTTCTATGCAGGTTTTGTAATTATAGCTAACCTTAATTTACTTTTCAAACCACCCTTATATTTTTACTGGACATTTTGAACTATAAGTTGTTTGGGGCACTTTTGTCATTGGTTTTATAGTATCCCATACCTGTATACAATATTTGTGTTTTCTTACCACACTGGTACTGTTATCAACTGAATTCATGAAATCCATAATATAATAAAAACTTTCCTGCGAAACTCACTGAGTTCATTGATAAAAAATGTTTCAGCATTGTGAAGTGAGGTTGCCACAACCTCTGATGGCTGCATTACTCTGCTACTACTGACAGGGTTGAAAATTGATGCAATAACTGCGAACCAAGCCTTCAAAAATTCATAATTCCAAATCAGTTATATCAACATCCTCATTTCTGACATTATCCGCTCTTTCTATTCCAAGAGTTCCTTACTTACCCTCTCGTTACCTTCGTTCCTGAAATCAGTCCCCGATTCGAGTAATGTGAAGCCCACAAAAATTCTTGCCATGAAAGAACTCCCCAAAAATAAAAATCACAGTCCTCCTGGCTGAAAAGGGCTTGGTCGTTGTTGTCATGATCAGAGTAATAATGAGGCTGAAGCCCTTAGAGAGGTCTCTGACACCTTTATATACTGATCCCACACCACAGACCTCACCAGACTGCCTAGAAATGTGCTCATTCCACAACTCCAAGGCCCCTTGCAATGTTTCTCATCCCAGTCCACTTCCCTCTTTAATCCAAAGAATCCCCTACTACCCAACATCCATATAGCAGGCAATTCCGGACATCCTACCATTGCTGCCTGTAGGTTGCTGGGATGCTTCCTTCAAAAGGCCATGGCTGAATTCCTTTCCATTTTTCACCCAAAATTAAAGAAATTTCTATATCGTCGAGAGCAAAGCCTTACTTCCACCAGATGTTGAAGCTAAAATGACAGTGGCGGACCACTCTACTTGGCGATACTTCCTCGTTCAAACTTTTCCACTGGGCGCATGGCATGAAACCTGGTTCTCACGTGTACAACCTGTCGTGACAAAGGCTTATGAAACATTGACTTCAGCATGGTCATTCAGCTTTCTTATATAGAAAATTGGTTATCTGATGCAACTTTCTTGGTTCTTGTGCAACCTTAATCCTTATTGTTTCTTTGATCTTCCTGATTTTTTGCATTTTAGCTCTGTCTGAACGTTATATTAATTCCTTATAAATTTTTCTCTAAATGTAACCGTTATTTCACAAAAAAAAGATCCTGAAGTTTTACAACCTAAAATTTCCTCTAATTTGAAGTCTTTGAGCGTAAGTGTTAATTCTTGTTTTAAAATATTCTAAAGAGCCTCCTCCAATTTTTTATATATAACATAGTTTGATTGCAGCTGTCTTTCTTAGTGAAAACTGCTACTGCATATTACTTAAAAACCTTTGACATTACTTATTTCCAAAAGTACTGGTACTACTGAGCTGAAACGCATGTCAAACTTTACAGAATTTAATTTTCTATGCAATGCTTATGTTTTTTTATTTCCTATCTACTCTCCTTGTTTTCTTTCATACTTTTCAAAATCTGTTATAAAGTTCAATGACGTCCTCCCTCCATTTTCTTGTTCAAATTTCAAATCTTCTTTTCCTCTTTTCAGCCAAAATGTTACCTAAAACTTTACAAATATTTCTCTATGTGTATTTGTTTTAAATACACTCTCATGTCTGTATCTTTTAAAACATGTAAGTCATTTGAAAACCATCATTTCCTTTCAAAAAGGTTACTTCTACTTTACCTACAGATTCTAATTTTCTATATAATGTAGGTCGAATGTTTCTGCTTCTTTTGAGCTATGAAGATAAACTGTCACTTAAAATTTGGAATTGTGAAATTAAAAAACCTGTTTTGGCACCATTCTTTCCTCATGTTTTGATTCACAGTAAATCTAAAATATTTCCTCAGTACTATTTTATCGTTTAAATCATGATCTTCTACTGCATACCTGTACATGGAGGGAGTAAACCTACTAGAAAATAACCAAACCTCTTATATAGTCAATGTTTACAATTCATTGTGATCGAACTTTACTGTTTAATACTACTTTTTCCCTAAAAACTACTAGAAAATGACTTCAAACATATTTTCCTGTTGGATTCCTTTGAGCCCACAGCTCCTTTAACCAAGTTTGATCATGTACTAGCAATTATGGTTATAAGACAAATTTCCGATATATAGCAACAGACAATAACACTTTGAATGCCCAAAACAAAGATTCAGTACTTTGCAACTGGTAGCTTTGGGAGATTTAAAACATTTGAAATGTCCCAGAGTAGCCCAGGTTTACACTATCATATTTATAAATATTATAATGTATCCTGGTAATATTTATATCATCTTATGTTTATTACTTTTGTGATGTTCCCCCCCCCCCCCCCTTTCACTGATAATATTTCCCCAGTATTATTGATTATCATGTCACTATTATCTCACCCCCCTCTGTTAACAATCCTGGCCACCCTTGCCTATTTCCCTTGTTGGTGTGAACCCATCTGTCTCCTCACCAAGCACCTCATTTTCCTGCAAGACTGAGGTTCAATACTGCTTGTATTTTTGTGCCAGTTGCTGCCTTCATCTTTTGGAAATTGTTGAGTTTATTTTCTCTATCCTTCCTTATTTAAATAAATAATAAATCTGAAAGACAGTTAAAGGTAAACATGCTTCTACATTGAACATTCTTTTATGAAACTCTATGAAATTCACAAAGAAATGTGATGTTTTAAAATGTCTTCAATGAGCGTGAAATTACTTTAACATCCTCAGTACATGAAAAAAATACATACCTTTCAAGATGATATGAAGACATTTATGGAATAATTTCTCCCAAGTATTTTTTGTACTCCCTTTTGTTCCATTAAAATACACTATAGAAACAGCATAACAACAAAAATAATGTCTTTTGTAGTTGATCAGCTTATTTTCCTGTGGTTTGCTTTAAATAATGTATTTTTTGGAATAGGAATTCATGTTCACCTTATCCATTTGTTTTAATAAAGGTATGTTGTGGTCCTGTTCCAACATAGGATCTCAGGCCACCTCTACAGACTATGACCAACGGGTTTGCCTTAGCAGTCACCCCGTTGGTAGTATGGTAACCATAGCGATCTAACCCGGTTAGACACGACTTGGCTAACGTCCCGAGGCTAGAAGCTAGCAGGCTACCATAGACCCAAGATCTCCGAGCGGTTATAGGATGATGGGTTGATAGATCAGACTGGCTTACTGTGATATGGGTATCCGAGAGGGATAGCACCTAGAGAGGGATTTAGTGCTTCTGTGGAGCTTATGCTAGAACTAGTAATGACACAGAGTTGAGCGCAAGGAAGTGTATTTACGAATGCTCTCACAGAGAGTAAGAGTACATGAACAGCAAGGTTACTAGATAGATCCTCACAATAGATTACGGCCCATTAGAACTGGGCCGGGTCGAGAAGTCTCCCGACTCGACTGACTGATCAAACACTGACTGAACTGACTGAACGACTGAATCCCTGAATGCCTCCCCGATGGCTCGGTCTGCCTATATACCTCGGGGCATGAACTAATATGGTAAGGAGCTTCGAGCGTTACCAAACAAAGTCGGTGCGGCCGCCGACTTGACTTAAAATGGCCTTTCGTGTGCCCTGCGTCCGTTGGGGCACCAATCACCGTATAAAGTAAGGTTACTGGCTCATGCCCATATGTGGTATAAATTCTAGTATTAGAATATGGCTTGGTCATAACAGGTATGCTGGCTGTTTTTCTATAGCATATTGTAAGCTACCTTAGAATTCGTCAAATTCTAGCTAGTCACTTTGGGAAATGGAGAATGGGACTAATGCGGAAACTGACACCACAGACCACAGCCATATACACAAGGAGTTGAAACTGGAAAAACAACTAAACAGTTAATACAGACCATAAACCAGCCTTAAAGAGTGAAAATAAAAATTTCAACTTACCTAAATAACAGCAACAGTGAAATATCCATCTTCGGTGAACATAAAATTTTGTTGTGACACAACACATTTCGATGCAGTAAAAATTCTTTATAATAACAATCAACCATTAGAAAGTAAATTCTGTTATAAACAAACCATAATCAATAGCTTGAAGCATTTAAAGTAAGAGAACACAGGTAGCCAAATAAATATGCATTTTCAACTCCATAGACTGATAGGTTTCAAGCATTTTTTTAAGTCAACTGATAGTATTCAACCAACTAAATAAAATTCTATACATCATACTTAAAGTTTAAATAGTTTTGTACAGTCAGTCAGGCCGAAGATTACTTTCTAAATCAAATACGTTCAAATACCGCATGGTGTATATAATTTAAATTATCAGGAACACGCCAACTAAAGTCAGTAAATAAAAAATACTTTTTGAATGTGTAATAAAAAATCACAGAAATTTATTCCGCAAGCCATTTTGCATAATAGGTGGTACTTTCATAATAATCACATGAAATACTACTTTTTTAAAAGATGGTGTCACCGAACAAGGAAATGCATGTTTTGGGAAGTTGATTGCGAAACAACTATGGCAGCTAGAGAGGACATCGAGAGCATTTTGAAAAATTGAGAAACTGTATTTTTTTTAACTGCTTTACGTCTCTTTTTAACTGCTTTACGTCTCTTTTTAACATCGAGGTCTTTAGAGATGGGATAGGATGGGGGGGCAAGGAATGGCCTTTTGAAGGAAGCATCCCGGCATTTGCCTGGAGTGATTTGGGGAAACCATGGAAAACCCAAATCTGGATGCCCGGACGGGGATACGAACCACCGTCCTCCCGAATGCGAGGCGAGAACGCTAACCGTTACACCGCCCTGCTCGGTTGAGAAACTGTAGAAGCCAATGGAGATAAAATCTAAAATATAGTATTCCCACATAATTTTGTACCATGTAAGGATAGATAAACATGTTCTTGGTGGACGAGACTATTGGTTTTGGCAGACTTTGAAACCTAATAAATAAATAAGCCTTATTAAGTATTGAACAAAAGATACAATTAATAGAAGCTATATAAAATTCATTTGGACTTACTTCAACTTCTATTTTTTCAAATGTTATAGGACTATTTTTCGGAGCAAAGGGCTGTATTGGTAAAAGTTCAAGGACCATGTAGGGAGTGGACACGCCATCTTCGCCAGTCACGGAAAAGATATCATGGCGTGCGGATGTGTGGCTCGGTGCAGGGTGGGCGCTAGGATTTTGAGGCCCGGGGTAACCAGCTGGGTGCCCTTGGTGAATTCATCAGTTAGGGCCCTCCTTCAGATCAAATGGGTGACCTTTTTTTTTTTAGCTCTACAACTTGTTGAGTGGGGGCCCCTATCAGCCGGGCAGGCCCAGGTACATTTGATCCGCTTACCCCCCCCTACCCCCCTAACACCGGTCCTGGCTCGGTGTCTCACTAACTTAGTCTCGCAGTGCAGAGAGTGAAAGTAGTTTGGGAAAACCATGCTACTGGTCGGCCATCATGGATTTTGAGTAGCTCGAGTCAGCCTTACCTACAAAAATGTGACTTTGCAAATTTAGTAAAGGGGTTTATTATCATTTCATAACCTACAATCATTTCGGTGGAGAAACCTTTCAACTGTAATAGTGTATTTTACTCCAAGCATATAGTGATGGTTTATTTTGAAACTTGAACAGTGGATTTTGATTTTGTAGTTACAACCCAACCTTTTCTTTCTTGAGGTCAAATTAAGAAAGTGATGACCGACTTTAAGCTATTACAGTTGATTTATTCCATGGTACTATTTTCACGGTTTAACAGTTTGAATTTTTGAAGAACTTTGTCAGAGATGGAAGTAAGTGGTGAGGTGATTACAGGGCCGGTTTAAGGCTACCACACTCGCGGGAGGCCCCTAGCTTGATGGGGCCCTGCCACAATCCTCTTCAAAATTTGTCCTTACTTAACCAACAATTTTCCTGCTAAAATAAATAATATACAAAATTTAGAATGTTAACAAGCTGCATTCACAATAGACGTTTCCAAAGCATGGAGTTCCACGAGAAGTCCTTCATGAGATACAGTTTTGAGAAAGTTGTAACTGATATAATTACAATAGGCCTATATATTTAAAGTTGTGTATTGGTCTGAACCTGTTTTAGCAATTTATGTAATTTCGTTCGAATAGACACATTCATCTTTTGACTTGTAAAAAGTTATTGAATTAAAATGTGTATGCCTGCTCACATGTATCCAGCCCCAAATACCTATATGTACTAGCAAAGAAAGGCATATACAAAAAGTGTATTATAAATATAAAAGCTATAAAATTGAATACAAAAACTATTTCATTTGTCACAATGGGCAGCAGGGCTTCACCAGAAATGAAAGTGACAGTAGTTGAGAGATCCATATAAGATTCATTGATAAAACACCAAAGACTCGGCGAAGTTGGTCCGCTTCAGTACTCAATAAACTGCTGGCCTGTTTGTACACAGATTTTGAGAAACCTCAGTCTGTCTCTTTAATCGTTGTTTGAGCCCTACACACACACACACACACACACACACACACACACACACACACATACAGCCAGGATGCTTCCTTCAAAAGGCCATGGCCGAAGTCCTTCCCATTCCTTGCCCCCATCCTTTCCCGTCTCTAAAGACCTCGCTGTTAGAGAGACGTTAAGCAGATAAAAAAAAACACACACACACACACACTCACACACTGTGTGTGTGTGTGTGTCTATATAAAGTCACGAAATTTATCAAAAGTATAGGCAAAAGGACATCTAGAAAAGAAATAGGGGGCCCCCAAATTAAACTTCGCAGGGGGCCCCAAACCTCCTTAAGCCAGCCCTGGGTGATTAACTGATACTACAACCCCGGTATGTGGTTAAGTCCCTTACATGGGATCGAAAGGTCATATTATGCAAGTGTTAAGGTGAAAGCGCATACTACAACCCCAGTATGCCTTTTCTCCTTACAATATTACACATCAGCATAGTCATATTCTCCACAAAATCAAACAAATATAATAAACAAATTTTCTATACACATGGTTATTTAATACATACACTTGAGCTGTTTCAAAATTTAATTTTAAATCTTCTTATAGGCGATCCATCATCACCTTCATCTCCATCCCCCTCTCCCAGTCAAAATATGATTAAACTGACTTACTTGTTGCTTCCCAGTTTTGCTTAAAATTACCCTAATTTCATTCGATTGCTTTCATCTTTTGATTAAACTGGTATTTAAGGTGAATTCTGAAGTTATTTGCAATAGATATCTTCCATTTCTCATTCAACCATTTCCTTTTTTTTTATCTGCTTAATGTCTCTCTAACAACGAGGTCTTTAGAGACGGGAAAGGATGGGGGGCAAGGAATAGGAAGGAATTCGGCCATGGCCTTTTGAAGGAAGCATCCCGGCATTTGCCTGGAGTGATTTGGGAAACCATGGAAAACCCAAATCTGGATGCCCGGACGGGGATTCGAACCGCTGTCCTCCCGAATGCGAGGCACACCACCACGCTCGGTCGACCATTTCCATTCATTATTTCATTACTTGGTTGTATTAGCACTTTACATTCATCCTTTCATTACTTGGTTGTATTAGCACTTTCCATTCATCCTTTGCAATTGCAATCATAATCCTCAGACATTCATTTAAGATCACTCATTACATCTTTGAAAACACATAAATCAGAACAACTAGCTAATAGAATATTTTATTGATTTCCTTCCACTTCTTCAGCCTGTTTTTTTTTTTTTTTTAAATCAAAAAATTGTTTTTGAACACTTCAAATGATCCAAGGACTTTATAAATGTAAATAATTACAGATATAACAAAAATGTTAGAAGTTGGGAGATGCTGGGCAATAGAAATGCTGAAGTGTTGAAATACACTTTCATCTCATCACTTAGAAGGGTTGAGTGTGACACTGGCTCATAAACATTGGAACATGCTTAAAATTGGTGATGTATCATGTGAGACAAAATGGTTCATGGGGTTAGGATAAACAGTTATCACCTCAACTCTAACCGTGTGTACCTTGGATAAAAATCACTGCTTCTAATTTAAAGTTCAAAGCTTCACTGTATTCTTGAGAAAAATGTTTACAAGTCCGAACAATCTATAGGCAATCGGAAATCGTCACCAAATAATTTGACTGAAAGTTATGATAAGTGGTTCAGACCAGACCAAACCCCATGATATTCACTTCAAAATCTGGATTTTTTCTGCCGCGCTCCCAACATCTTAAGATGGCTGCCTACATTCTATTGCACCATGCTTTCACTACCGGCCTTCAGCGCTAAGCGCTCCCCAAAGTGACACACATCTTGCTCCAGTGGTTTCCAGTGACAGACAGCCTCATGCCCAGAGGAGGTATTTATAAGTGTGTAAATAGTTCCAGGGTGCCTGCCCATAAATATCAATCGGCATCGATGTCTTACACAATCAGATTTCTTTAGCCGTAAAAAATTATTTTCTGTTTAACTCAAAAAATGCTTCTAATTTCCACAATTTTGCAGCTACGAAGCTGAAAATATAACATTCAGTTTACTTCTAATTTACTGCCCTTTTGTTTGGTACTAAGAACACCGTGTTTACTATTTTTTAAGATGTGTGAGTGGAGACTTTCCTGGCGTAGTGATGAAATATATTCTTCAGGGGTGTACACCCGTGAAGATTATATTGTATTTTCTAAGAGTTTGAAGCAAAATGTTGTGCAATCGTTAATTTTGAAACTGTAAATAACTACTTGATGTCTGAGAGACATGTTTTAAATGGTTCTACCTGTTTTTATTTGCAAGTTGTGTAAATTTTAAGTCGCTACTTGCTTTCTTTGATTTATTATAAATTTTGTAAAATCGTCCAATTGAAAGCTTCCTGTGTAGCCATCTTACCAATGTATTGTTGCTGTCCAAAAATTTATTTTCTCTTATCTTGACCCAATGACTTCATGAATTCAACTAAAACTTACTGAAAACTGTTTAAATTTGATTAAGCTTTATTTTGAATATACTTTTCTCATCTGATTTTTCGTATCTGCTAAACTGGTTATTTCAATCTTTACCCATGTGTTCAAAGTTTTCACAAACTGCTCAAAAATCAACTTTTAAACTTTAGTGAACTTTTCCAAACTTTAATATGCTGTGTAAGCCAAAATTGTGTTTCTTTCTTGTTATAAACTGACTTTCTATTTTTCAAAATACAACTTCTGGAATTTTAAAATGTGCTATTACGTTTTCCAACTCTTTACTAGAATTCTCTAGCTGCAAAATTTCTATCATCTTTTCACTAATTATTATTCTAAATGCCTCTAGAAATGAAGGAAATAATTACTTTTATGAAAATATTCTGAAACCAAATACTAGATATGCTGATCTCATGTTCTAATTTTCTGTAGTTGTTTAATTTGATTTATGGCTTGAATTGACTAGGTAACTGCCTATAAAACTAATGTGCCATGCTATTTAATTGAGCCTGCTGTTTTGTGAATAAATTTCGTTACGCAGTTCACGAAATTGTAGGTTACCTGACAATCACTGTGGTACTTCACTCGGGAGCCATTTTTTGACATTGATTTCATAGTAGTTGCAACAGTCGTGCAACCAATGATATGAACACCTTGTGGGGTGAAATCAGAGCAGTATTTCATATGGCACTCATGATAAATGGAAGTGTATTTTGGGTGTCACAATATTTTGCAATAATGTCATTTTATGAAGCTGAGACAAGATTCATGGAACTGAAATAATATGATTTTGAAAGGTTAAAGACATTGTTTAGGGCTCAGAGCTGAAGGTACAATAGACAGTAAGGTCAAAGATTTGATATAAATATGTATTGTTGTTACATAAGAGTGAATAAGATGATTTTTTGTTCTTTCCAAGTTTGACTGAAATCTTTGAAGAATTAGGGAATAAGGTCAGTATCTGATTTTAATGTTACAATAATGACAGTAATCCAATTTTTTTCAACAGCAGGTAACTTTTATTATCCAAAGTGGATATGAAATAACATTCTAGATGAACTGAGTAACCTAAGTATTACATAACCTATTTGGATTTGAACTACATAATCCAGAGATTGCACCACTAAGTGTCATTGATAAACTGGTGACATTGTTG
Source organism: Vandiemenella viatica (assembly GCA_031002005.1). NCBI lineage: Eukaryota > Metazoa > Arthropoda > Insecta > Orthoptera > Morabidae > Vandiemenella > Vandiemenella viatica. The sequence continues at coordinate 106,966,022 of CM061921.1, forward strand.
GGATTATTATCTGATGTAGCAAATCAACCATACAATTCAATACCAAGAGTTTATCAACATCAACTTTTGCTATAATGCAGTTTGTTTTAAGTTCTGTTGTAGGTTCACTAAGCAATTTTAATTCTTGTAACATATGCTAAAATGTGAGATGTAATCTGGAAGCAGCTATTTAACTTTTTTCTTTCAAGTGTTCAGAATGATCTACATAAGCAATATCCACTTTTAGATTTTGTCCCAGAGGTAAAGTTATTAGGGAAATGATATCTGGCTGCTTTCCATTCTTCCTTTCTGATGTTTGTGTGACCAAGCGTGGTGGGTGAACGATAATGTTCTGGTGTCGCATTCGGGAGGACACGAGTTTGAATCCCCGGGCATTCAGATTTGGGTTTTCCATGGTTTCCCCAAATAACTCTAAGATGAATGCTGGGATGCTTCCTTCAAAAGGCTGTGTGCGAATTCCTTTCTATTACTTGCCCCCAGTCCTTTCCTACCTCTAGTTACCTTAAAAGTCATAAGCGAAAAAAAATCTCCGTCTGGAATTGTGTCCTCCCAACCTTCAAATAGGTTTAATATTGTTCACAGGAATATGAATTTAATGAAATTGGAGATCTTTACATAATTTCGACATTTTTTTTCTGATGTCAAAGTAGTTATTCTAGGAAATACAAATATTTCTGCTAGTCTTTATGTATTTATTTAATTGTTGCCCCATTTTCATATATCTTACTGACACATTTTATTTTTTAAGATAGTGATCTCACCAATAAATGATTTCTGTGTTGCTTTTCATTAAATACGTGACAGCATTCACACTAAAAAATATTTACAAATTCAAATTTTGCAGATCAAATGATACACTGAAATTTTTCGTGATTGCAGTCTTTCTACAGTGCACAGTTTCACTAGAACAGCTGTGTGCGCTTCTGCATATCTCTTGACCAGGGTATACAGGGTCGCCACAAACCTGGAATATCGGGAATTATCAGGGCATTTAAAGCAACATTGAAATATCAGATAATCCAAGTAATTTCAAAAATTATCAGGGAATTTTAATTGCAACAACCCAAAATTTGGAAATTTTTTAATAATTTATTTTAATAATGAACTTTTGCATTAAATAATTCAGCTTATATATTTTTGACATATAGCCAACAAATGCCGCATTTACACTAGCAACTTGCATCTCGTCTCGCACCTCGTCAAGATATGACAATCAGATGTTCGTACATGAGTGCTGACTCGAACTGCTGCTTACACTCTCTCTGGAACTCAGCATTCGAAATTATATATTTTTTTAAAAGTGGATGACATCTAAATCAGAATTATAGTGCTACATATAAACTCAGCACTTATATTTTTTACTGATTAAAACAGCAATCATAGAGTAGTAAGTTTATAAAGGTGTTTTAACAGATGTTCCAAAATATTGAATTTGTGGAGAGTCTTCGAAGTTCTGTTGAATGTCACAAACTAGTTTTGAACTTCTTTTGAGAAAAATTGAACCTTTAATTTCAAAACAAGATACAAACTAGATACAAGATACCAATGCCAGCAAAAATGTGAATAGCGACAATTACATGACTTTATAAATTTTTTTTATTAATGGTATAAATCAAATTAAAGCAGGGACAAAATAATACGTAAGATCATGTAAATACTAGCCAGAGGTCTAAATAGGTAGGATTTATAAAGTTTTGCATCATTCAGAGCTCTTTCAAATGCTGAATCAATGTGACAGTATAAACATCGTGCTCGTGCCTTTGACCCACACGAAATAAACCGCTGCCAAGGCGAGTGGAACATGCAAGGTGAGCGTACATGATTGCACAGTTTATACAGACTCGTGTTCATGCAATCTTGCTTAGACTCATGAAAACTTGTGCGAAAGTGTTAACTTGGCAACAGAAGAAATTGAAGATGGAACAAAAGTAGCTACAATAACTGAACCAGAAGATTTGAAAAGAAATTTGTATTAAATGAAAAAAGCTAAGCTTTTGACTGAGTTAAGTTACTGATGAAAAATTTAAAAATCTTCAGTTATTTTATCTACCAAATATTGAAATATTACTCATTTGTTCTAGTTCGTACCAGTCATCATCTTATTTTTGTGCTACTCATTTTTAATTATGCTCCATAAGATTATTAAATTAGTCATAAAATATGCAAATAAACATTCTTAAGCATGTTTTTTATATAATTCTGTGAGTTTTTTTACCAGATTGGATTATTTACAATTAAAATCTAATCAAAACTTTAAATATCTTAATCATGCGAATAAACTTTCTAAATCAGGGAAAAATATGGCAAATTTTTCTTGAAAACCTGGAAATATCAGGGAATTTTTAAATCATTACCTTGTGGCCACCCTGTAATGGCATAATGCTCTTGTCTCACATTTGGGAGGACGCCGGTTCAAATCCCCATGCAGGCATCCAGATTTGGGTTTTCCATGGTTTCCCCAAATCACTATAGGCGAATGCCGTGATGCTTTATTCAAAAGGCCATGGCCGAAATCGTTCCCGTTCCTTATCATCAGTCCATCCCGCCTCTAATGATCTCGATGGTGATGAGGCGTAAAGCCATTAGAAAAAAATATATTAATGGCATGTAGCTTTTTTCACATTTTTTCAAGAAAATTTAAGTTTTTAATTTTTTTTAAAAATCAATTGTAATGTCACTGTAATACTGTATTTTGATGTAATTTCTATTACTTTTAGTTTAGAAGACGGAAGGCCACACACGCGTGCGAAATCTCAACCTTTAAGAAGCGGGCATCCGTCTGCATCTCAAGCTATTCTATCGCCTCTGAAGGCAGCCAAAGTCAGCACAGCTATTGTTGTCTCTCACAATAAAGAAAAAGAAGTTGTTCCATCAAAGCGACCATCAAGAAATCCGTCATCTGTATCAAAAAGGTAAGCTTCAGTGTTGAGACACTGTGAGAATGCTAGAGTGTGAGCTAGAACATTTTACATGCCTTCTGTTTAAGGAGAGGTTAACTTTCAAGATATGCTGACCTTGTGAGTTCAGTGAATGAGTCAGCACATTACTACTGAATATGCTGTCATTAATCAAGGGCACCTCATGTCTTCCAGAGCAGCTGATATTTTACTTTGATCTACATTCTTTGTTTGTATTTGGTATGTATTTGAATGAATGCTGTATTCTTATTTATGAGTAGGCTATGTTTCAGGTACCTGTATCGTTGTTCATCCCGATGTAACTTGTATTAATAAAATATAATTACTATTATGTTTTTGACTTTGTTAGTTGCTGCATGGGCTCCATGTTTCTTACTGGAATGAACTGTCATGTTCCGTCTTTATTCTTAAGCATGCTCATTTGTCCTCTATATGTCAGTTATTAATATCTCCAGTGGAAAATAACTTCCAATATGAATGACTTATTAAACATGCTTGCATAAAAATGTATTGTATTTTATAGCATGTGTCCCTTCTGGAAACACTAAAACAGTCTGAATCATTATTTGAAATTCGGTTTGTTGTAAATCTTTATTGTGATACCTGTGTTTAATGTTTGGAGAGTAAATTTCCCTCAATTAAGGAAGCAATCTTCTGCACTATTCCTAATATTTACACCATTGTTGGTGACTGAAAACTATGATGTTCTTAATATAAGGCTATACACAACCTTTGAGACTAATGTCTTTGGAGACTTCCCAACTTTGGGTGAAGTAGCCCCTCTCTATTTTACTAACAGAAAGAGTTTGAACTTCCCAAAGTTTCATTTTTTAAAAACATTTTGGAATATCTTGATGCCTTTGCTTTCCAAAAAGTAGTTTTTACTATTTTTGGCATGGTGTCTTTATTACTGTGTTGATGAAAGATTTTAGGCAATGCGACCAACATCACACAAAATTTTGTATTTTGCTGCTAATGTGTTCATACTAAATCTTTTTGTATCTTTGTATTTGTGTTTCTATTTCAATATCTTTCATTTCGGCTCTTTTATTTTAGGCATTACCTTTATTAGCAGTGCAGGAAGTACATGTTTATTTTTAATTTGAATTTAACATAAAAGTATCAACTAGGGATAAAAGTGGCAAGTTTATTTGGAGTTTACCAAACAGAGCTATGGTTTGCAGGTTTTGGTTATTTGTAACTGACATTATCTTTTCTTGAATGTCATAAATCATATTAATAATGATGCAATTTTCATGAAATGTTAAGTTTCTAATATACTTTGATACTGACATTTTTAACTCATTGTTTACTGTTAGATATTTTTTTTTTTTAGAGTTGAAAAATAATTACATTTACAATTTAAAAACAAATACTTTTTTATTGCCTGTGTATGAAACAAATATAACAGCACAGCTAAAATTTCTGTAGTGACTGGTTGACGGTTACTTAGCACTGCTAAACGATAAATTGTCACAAAAATTACATTTGCTATTATTTGTGATAGAATCTATAAATCTTATATGAATGTGGAAAGAGAGAGAAAGAAAGAGAGCACTTAATTGTCAGTTTTATTTTCTAACACATGAAATGATGATGCACAAATTTCACTTAGACTTCAAGGGTGCTATGCTATGCAATGTAAGAAAGAAATTGGAATAGGCCAAAGTTTACCAAAATGATGAATAACCCAGAAATGAACATTCAATAGAGACAAAACACAAAACAATGTATATATTCTGCCTGATCCCTTGGTTACACAGAAGAGTCCTTTTCTATTCTTTTTTGTACCTAATCTTCTGTATTTGACATACATGATCTGTTTGAACAAAGATTCATTCTTAAAATTCTTGTAGTTCTTCTCTTGTGTATGTTTTCCATTGCAAAGTTATATAGTATCTTCTGCAACTTTAATTTTGTTTCTTCCAATCTGAATTTTTATATAAATCTCATCTGTTTATAATGAAAACTTAATAATGACTGTGGATTTCAGACATGTACTCATAAACAAATTTGAAGAACTGTCATCTCAGTTGCTGTTTACAGCTGCAATATAGAAAGTGTAAAATGTTAATATTTTTCCATTTTCGCTGGAATGTTTAATTGTTATGAAATATTATGGACATAATCTAACGTATTATGTCTTTCCTATCGTGTTTTTTAAACTGCAATCAAAATCTTACTTTCTTCTATTTGAAGGGATAAAACATCCTGATTCAGAAAGAATCTTTATCTTGCATAGTTTATTCTGTGACCATTTTAGTGATATACATTCTTTTCTTCCCATGTGTTTACTAAGTTGACAGGTTGTACACAAATGTGATACCACTATTGTGTTTGGTGAAACAGAATGTTTGCAGTCTTTCTTATGATAGGTATTTAATATAAAATTGTTTACTTGATACTTTAAATCCATAGAAACACTTGCATGTCAGTGATGAAGTCTACAAAACTTATCTGACTAAAATAATTGTTTCATTAGTTGTGCTGATGTCTGATAAATGTTATTAATATAATTCCAGTTTCACACCCCTTAGTATGAATTTAAAACATACCATAGCTAACAATCAATAATATACTCTTTCACATGAATTCTTTAAAATTTCTGTTACTTAATATACCAATCTCTGTTTTTTTTAGTGTTCAGAAAAAAAAGCAGTATATCCATTCTTTATAGTGACATCTTCATTGATTCTATCATTTTTCTCATGTATTTCAAAACTCTATATTTAAATCTTTTTGCATGTCTTGTGGTGTGAATCTTTGTTTGGTGTTAGTTTTCCAGTGAAGGGGACATTTTTGTGTATGTTACTGTAGTAATGATATTAGCTTTATGTACAGTGTGGGTGTGAGTGCTCGTAAGAATGTTAGTACTTATGTGGTTTAGCTTTTATCTTTCCTTTATTTTTTTCCTGCTTCCCTGTTTAAGGCAACTCAGGTTACTAATAGGTTATTTTATTTCGTACAAATTGTACTGTGTAGAAGAAGTGATTGCGTTGCCATAAATGGGGCAAGCTGACTACATAATGATTTCGAGACACTAGTTTCATTATGACCTTCTTTCTTCCTTAGAAATACCTGGCTTCTTAATTCCATGTATGGGTCCAATCGTTCGTTGAACATAAGCAAGGTAAATCTTGCTTCCCACCCTGTAAGACCAGTAACCCGTGCCGCTGTCAAGTCGTCACCTAACCCTTCCTCCCCAGCATCGAGTCTCAACATGACAGTACGCAGTGCGGATCGAGTTACCAGATATCACACTATTCGCCAGTAAGTGCACCTTGTTCTTGTGGGTGTTGCTTTTGCATGATTGTTAGATGTTTACTCTGAGTATAAGTCTGAGCACATTTGAAGTTTTGTACATCTCATTTTAAAAACCAATGGAATCACTTTCCAGTTCCACTAACTTCCTCTCTTTACCTATTCATTTCTCTTTTCTTGTCCATCAATTTGTAAACTCCCCTCATTCCCTGCCAGTAAGGCTTTTTGTAGACAGTGCTCCAACGCAAGGATGTTACGATGCATATGTTAAACCCCAAATAGTTACTGACACTAACTGCAATTTAAATAGTAATTGTTTGCCATTCTTCTTTGTAAGTGAAAGCAGAACAGAAGATAAAAAAATTCTGAAAATATATTTGCATATCTAACTATTCTGCTTGAACAATTTTTAACTACCTTTGTTTCATATTACAGTAATGTTCTTTCCTGGAGAAGAATCATGTGCTTTATTTTGCCAGCCCAGAAAAATATATCACTTTAAAATAGATAAAATGCTCATTTTTGTTTCTGTTGTGCTGTAACATAACAAGCCTACATTTATTTCACAATGATTAAGAAGATTAGTTGTTTGTGATTTCATCAAAACAGCATTTTGTAGTTAATAGCATGTTGTTTGAGTGGCTAATTTATTTAAACCCAACTATCATTTTACCACAGCTGATATCAGGGTGCTGATGTGAACTCCTGTGCTGCGCAAGAAACACCAACAAGTACAAGTCTAGAAGAGTATATTCGTTAATTAAAAACTAGAATTTTAACTGACAGCTGAGGTTTAACCTACAGAATACTTATTAACTGAGAATAGTAAAATGTAACATAGTATATATTGACTACATGGATCTTCTTGAAAACTGATAACTTTTCTTCTCAACTAGTATGTGGAGAGTAAAATTGGACAGTTACTTGATACAGAAATAAGATGAGCACGTTAAAAGTAAATTTTTGGACTGAGCACATACAAGAGCCAGTGCTTGAGTTGTATCAGATTATCTGTATCTGTGCTTAACTCTTGTACTAGTTGGCCAGCCATTATGTTGTGCATTGCCCTCTATAAGAATAATAATTTGGCAAAAAAATTAGTCCATTTCTGTATTTACCATCAAGATGCCTTTTAGCATCTTTCAGTGGTAGTTGAATTTTCCTCTCCCAAACAAATTTTACAAAGTATTTTTTATCTTTGTGCAACTATGTTTATAGAGATCAAGAATTTTCCTGACATGACCTGTGAATATTCTGTAAGGCTGTCTTTTAAGTAGGTGTGTTTTGTTACATACTTGTAATTAAAAGAGAGATTATATATCTTTATATCCACAGAACAATTTTCAGTGCACTGAGTGTGACATTCCTGGTCTGTTATGGACTTGTATCAGTTATTGAAAAAAATGTTAATTTGAAATATAACATCTAAAATGTGACTTTCAATGTAATGATATACCAGTTTCAACAGTGTTCCATTACATACCCAATCCATATACCTTCTTATTGTATGCTTTGAGTAATCTCCTGGTTTCACCAATGTAATTATCACTTTCAACTTCCAGCTTGTGAATTATAATCATATTTTTTCTACATTATTGCTTGTTTCCTCACAAAACTTCTCAGCTGTGTTTAAGGCTGTTTATACCCAGGCATAGAAGAATACCACTTATCCCAACCACTGTGCCTTTGATATATGTTTAGTGCTATGTGTAATATGCAAAAGTTGCAACAAGAATAACAATTTTTCACTTTCAGAGTTATTTATTTGCTGACAAAGTACTGTATACAGAGTGCAAGTTACTGAAGCCTAAGATTAAATACATGCTATATATTGACCATAGTGAAAGAACTATCTACTTACTATAATGGATACTGCAATCAAATTAAACAAATACACAGATATGTATGTAATACTGTTAGACTCACTCTTCATGAGCAAAGACTGTGTACATGCAAGGCCATTATGTATGATGGGAGGGGAATTTCACAGATAATTTCTTTATTGATCATTTAGGGCGGATAAACATGGGAACCGTTTAAAGGTGAGGTACTTGCAAAGAGGTTGGTATGTTTAATGTAAACAATGATTTTGTGGTAGCTGCTGGAGATCAAACTTATGTTGTCTTGGAGTGAAGGATTGTGGCCAATTGAGATACCTGGAGAAATGAAGAAATTGGTTCTACTGTGGGAACATCAGATAATGGTCATTGTTACGAGAGTCCACAGGTGAATCTTTACAGGGAATGTTGACTGCAGTCAGCTGGAGGAGGTGTTTCCATACTAAGCATTTGCCAGTGATACCCGATTTTGGCTGGGCAGGCACCCATCCTCCACCACTGAAAGGCCTGAAATGAAAATATTAAAATAGTTGTGCATGAAACTGTGAAATGAAATATATACTTTATGTAACTTTGGTGTGTGTTTTTTCTATATCTTCAAAATGATGTTGTTTTATACAGCATCTTTTCTTTGCTACATCTTCTGAAACTTGTGTGTAAATTATCTCATTTTGAACCATTAGAAAGTAGGGATTCCTAAATGACGTGTTCCTCCAGGGACAATATTCTCTAGAGGTGGAGCCAGTTGAGCCTGAAAGGGACAATTGCTCTTATTCCTATGGTGACTAATTATTTGTAGAGGATGTGGGGATCAATCTTGTGTAAAACTGGGGGAAAGGTGAAAAATGTGAATGAAATTGAACACTTTTTCTGTAACATTTGTATGACACACAATTTTAATAAACTGCAGTTATTATTGAGTGAGGGAACAAAACTATTACTTACCAAAGAATTTCCAAAACTAGGAACTGCAGGAAGAATGCTCTTGTATTTTACTTGCAGCATAAAGGTTATTTAAGCTGTGAAATTTAAATGATTTTGCCATTTTCTTGAAATTTTGCTGTAATCACACCCACCACCAGTAGTATACCAAGGACTGAATTTTCTACCAGTGTTTATACCTGTTTGAAAAGTTGTGACATTGTGTGTTTTAGTGGTGAGTTGTTCCTCAGTTAGAAACTTGCTGCTTACAACAGGACTAGATAAGTGTCATATCAGTACTATTCCATAAAACAGGAGAGATTAATGGAGCTGAAAATTAGAGACTGATTACTTTTCCTTTAGTGGTAGGTAAGTTGATGGAAACCTCAATATGCGACCACATCAGAAATGTGTGAGAAAAGAAAGTGATTCGTAAATTAGCAACATGGGCATAGGAGTGAGGATATTCATGTGAATCTCAGTCAGCAGTTGACTTGCAAGATATTTCAGATAATATGGCCAAGGCAATTCAAGTTGTTAGTATAGCCCTGGATCTCTTCAAGGCTAAAAATTAGTGACAAATAAAGTAAAAGCTGTTGGGGTGGGTTAGTTCTTAAGATCTAGGCCTGACTTTTGGAAGTGCACGTGTTGAAATCCCTGTCCAGCCATCCAAATTTCAGATTTCATTTTCCATCGTTTACTGAAATCACTCCAGGCAAATGCCGGGATGGTTCCAGCAATAGAATTTTGGCAAATTCATTCCTATTCCTTGTTCCCTGTTCTCTCCCACCTTTAAAGACCTCGATGTCAATGAGGCATAAAGGACGTAGGAAGCAAAGAGTCAGTACGTACTATTAAAAGAGGTGGGAACAAATATAGGAGTGTATTGTGTACATTGCTGTTCAGTATTCTAATGAATGAATGTTGATGTTTTACAGTCTTAATTTAGGTTATTTTCAGATGACATAATATATTACATACTAGAATTAAATCAGGACATGTTTTGTGAGCTGCTACAGGAGGATCTGGACAATATATTTTGTTGGATAGGTCAACATGGACTGAAGATAAACGCAAAAAAGTCAGATCTTAAGGCACACAGATATTCTAACCTGAAGGAGTAATTGGTTGTTGAAAATGTAAAGCATAAATATCTTGGCATAATATTTGACAACTAACGTTTGTCAGTACACATTGGGCAGGTGGTAGAGACGGGTTTCAAAATCCTGCATTTACTGGAGAGTGTGATGACTGGATATACCAGGGAAATGAGAGAATCTGTATATATCACAATATGGATATCTGTTGCAGGAGTTGGAAGGGGTGCAAAGGAGGGCAGCTAGATTTGATTGTGAAAATTACTGCAGAATACAATCAGTAACTGATATTGGCATGGTTGGGATTCATTGGTAGATGGGAGGTGGGTGGAAAGAGTGTTGGAAGTTTATAAGGCATATGTTGATGATTAGGTCTAGAAGGATAGTGGTAGAAGAATTAGGAATAGTATGCAGAGGAGATGACCTTGACCACAAACGAACACATGATTAACTACAAAAGGGATTGGGAAAATTCTCTTTTGTAAGCAAGGTGCTGGAATACATTACAGAGGGAAAATGCTGAACAATTTACTAAAAACAGTGAAACAATTGAAGATCATAATTTTTAAAATGTGGAAGTAGATGAGTAGGGAAATTGACAATAGAGCATGTGGCTTACCACAGTTAAATTAATTAATTGAATGTTTATCTTGGTTTGAATCTCAAGGAAAAGATAAACTGTCATATATATTTTTTTTTTTTTTTAAGATGTACACATAGGTGCTTTCAAGAAATTAATGTGGCCTCAAGATAATGGATTGACTATTAAATAGTGAAAATATTTCGAAATATCTCATAATAAAACAAAAATAGAGATTAGTTTCAAAACAGGGTAATATATATTTCCTAAGAATGCTGCAGTTTATTAAGATTTAACAAATAAATTGGCTAGACAGATGAAATACTCCTGGATAACCTGAATAAATATGAAAATGAAAAACTGGTTGTAATTATATGCCAATACAGTAAACAGAGAAATCGGAAATATAGTAGTTTAAAAATCTTGCCTGTTTTAATGCAGATACATTACTTTAGATCGCCTCTAATATTTATATAAGATTACTGATAGTACTGTGATGTATCAGTAATTAAAACTCCATTTCCTCTTGTTTCTTGATCTTGTTCAGCAGCTGGGCAAGGCAATTCTCTATACGCCCATCAATAAAAATATTCTGATGATTACTTACATCACAGTTTGAAATTGGAGTTCATTGGATTTTCTTTCTATAGAGTAATATAACAAGGAATATTGTGTAAACTTTGATGAAAAATTAAGTAGTGAAACTTGTCACATATGTGAGTAAACAAAAATATGTTTTGTAATCTTGGTTGTCCAGGTTGAACCGCAACAAATTGACGCTGTTCAACCCGGATAACCAAGATTACATCGACAACGACCGCGGAAGTCTGCGCACCCACTTGAAAAATATGTTTTATTTCCTTTTAAGTTGTCCCTGCATCAAGTTTAAGTTCATCAAAATCATAATGTGTATTCTGAGAATCGTTCAAAGAGAAAGTAAATCTGGGCATATGAACTTATGAATCCTGAAATATGCATGACATAACTTGAATTTGCAGGCAGGTACATAATTATCGTTGAGGAAATGGAAGATGATGTAAGTAGGAAAGTTTAGGAAATGTGAATGGAGCTGTGTCATCACTTCCAAGATCAATTCAAGCAAAATGATTCTTTCTAAAGAATGAAAAGTAATTTAAACTACTTGTTGATAATGCCAACTTCTGAAATTGACTATTTTTTTGAACAAGTATAACGGGCAAGCACTCTCTGGACTCACATTTGTAAGGACATGCTTTCAAATCTATGTCTGGCCATCCATTTCCTGAAATCATCCAGGTAAATGCTGGGATGGTTCCTTCAAAAGGTGAAGGCCAAATTAATTCCTATTCCTTTCCTCCCAAAACAAAACAAAATAGGAATAAAGATTGTATCTTTACTTATATATTTATAAAAGGTTTGTTTGAACATTTTGTCATTAGAATTTTGAAAATCATGACCTTTTCCCTAGATCTGTGTTATATATGTACCTTTCTCAAATGGTGAAACAGTCTCAAACAGCCGAGCTAATGCCTGGTCAGTTATAACGGTGGAACCAGGAGAAATGCCTCTGCAGATTGTATTGGAAAGCCTCATACCCCAACCCCTGGCCCGCACCCAAGTTGCAATGCGCTCTTTTGGAGTGTAGTTAGCTGAATAGGATGGAAGCAAGACTCATGTGCATTTGAAATGGGACACTCCAGTTGGGGGAAATAAAATCCTGCTCCTCTATGCTGGAGTAATGCAGCAGACTCACTTATTTAAAAATCTGCCAATTTATAAGCTTCAAAAGCGAAAATCTAGATGGACATACTGGTATGCCGAAGGCAAAAAAAAAAAAAAAAAAAAAAAAATTGTTGAAGAGGAGGATTTGGTATAACTAGTACTCTGAAGATTACACTTGGAATGTGAAAGCTCTTTGGGTTAAGGAGTGGGAGAAAACATATCACATCCAAATATATCAGCCTCTCATTAGTCAGCAAGACCAGGAAGCAGCTAACAGGAACCAAATACTGGAGGAAAGTATGCAGTGGGGTTGAATGAGAAAAAAGTGCATCTGCATGGGTGGGAATACTGACAAAAAGACGAAAATAGTTCTTATATCCAATAAATATGTAAATTAAAGCACAGAAAGTGCGTTATTCAAAATTCCTACAGAATGTATAGCATCGATTGGTCTATATGAACTAGAGTGTGGAACAAATGGAGATATAGAGGAATTCTATCACATCCTACATGTGGAGGAGATTGACCATATCATTCTAATTTTGGCATAAGATCTGGTGGCCAGTGTGGGTAATTAGGAATTTGAAAATATGGCTGTAAGATTTGAGGAGGACCATCTTAACTATAATGGGATGAGGATTCTGAATACATTCTTTTGGGGAAAAAAATAAATAAAAATGGGTACATAAATAACCTTGCAGTGCTACAGTACTGACATCCTTGAATGATAGTTATGATGTTGAAAGGATAAAGACATTGAGATAAGACGCAAGGGTTTCCAGAGGTAACAGTGTGGCTGCAGATCATTTGCTTCTAGTAAGCAAATTAATATTGTAGATAAGAAAAGTGGCTCAGTGGGCTAGAGTCAAACTGATGAAATAAGGAGACAAAATTAGAGATATATTAATTTTTAGTTTAAAAATGAAAAACGGTAAAACCAGCTGGCTCTGAAGGAATATCTGCAGAATTACTGAAATATGGAAAATGTTCCTGAGATGTCAGCTCTTATGGCTTGTTGGTAAAATACCTAAACAGTGGCAAATAGAAAATTTAATGTATGTTATAGAATCAACTCAAACAGTTATGGATGAATAATTATATTTAATGTAGGATGCAAAATTTATGTCAGATTAATCAATGACAGACTGACCAATAGTGGGTGCCAAACTAATATAATTTCAGAATGGTTTTCAGATAGGACAATCCTGCCCATTAAACAGAATTATAGAAAAGTACACTAGAGTCCCACTAATCAGAACCTTGGTAATCCAAATGTTCGGTTAATCCGAACATAGCAAAAAATTAGTCTAAGTATGAAAAATGGTAAAAGAATTAAAACTCAGTTCATGAAAATTTCATACTGTATTTAATTGTGTGCTTAATTGCTGTACATACACACAATTTTAATTTACACAGTACAGTACACACGTATTAGAAAAATTAGCAAGAAAACATTAAGTTTAAACAGTGCATAACAATGAAAGAAAAACTGTCAAACTTACGATAATAGTTACAGTGCTTACAAGCACCATTTTATTGCTACTTTTTAGAAGACAAAAACTCGGTCATTGTTTTTTGGCGCCATCATCTCATAAACATAAAATCAGCAGGTGTAGCAGTGGCCTGTTGTTCCAAATAGCGTAACATGAGATCAAGTGCTTCTGCTGCGTCACTGTGTGGCACCAGCTCTCCTTTTGTCACATTCTGCCTCATTGTCACTTCTGTCACTACAGTACACTTCTATCTGATCTTGAGTCACAGCAGCCACTGTAATTCCGGCTAATCTGAACAAGTCCCGGTCCCAGTTAGTTTGGATTAGCGGGACTCTACTGTAGATGGAACATAATTTAATTAAATACTTTGTCAGAAGCCTTTTCAAAATTAACAACCATGCAAAATCAGTAGAAACATCCTAAACATATTTTAGAATCAGTGAGAAACTTATACTTCGAAACACTTAAGTCAAGATCCAGTAAAGTTGTGAACAGAACATGTTAACAGTTATCAAGGTGTGAGATAGGGGTTCAATCTCTCCCCAACTTCCTTTAACATCAATTAGGATAATGCCCTCAGTGAGGTAGAGTGATTATCCAATGAGAGGTATACACTTGGAACAAGACAAATCTAATAGTTTGATTTAATTTCCTGATGATCTGCTAGTAATTAAAGATACTGAAATAGATTAAAAAGAGCCTCCAGGAATGACAGGTATTTAAGAGCATTATAACTTGAAGATATCGACAAACAACCGAAAATAAAAGAGTAATAAATGGCGAACTGGTTCTATCACATCCTACATGTGGAGATTGACCATATCATTCTAATTTTGGCATAAGATCTGGTGGCCAGTGTGGGCAATTAGGAATTTGAAAATATGGCTGTAAGATAATAAAGTGATCATGTTTCAAATAATGTGTTGAACAATAACTAAGACCTTAAGAAATGACATACACAAAAATGAAATGTTAAAATTTTACAAGGACTTGGCATTCACTATGAATATTGATAATGAAGATAAAAGCCACATACAAGCAGTGAAGATGAAGTTTCTGAGTGACTGGAAAGGGGGGAGCTAAACAAGATCTAATAAATAATGCGATAGAGAGGATCTTGAAAATGACAGTATGAACAACATAGGAGCATAAGAAAAATGGAGACTCCACCTTTCTCGCAACTTCTGACAGCAAATAACCAATAGGTAGAAGAAGCATTGGTACACTGAAGAATAGTGGGAATAAGTTCCAATGAAGCCACAATATGTCTAATAACCATATGGGATGAAGATATATGTTTTATAAACTTATTTTGTACCAAGACGAGAAAAAAATATTAACAATAAAGCTGTATGAGTGAACACTTTCCCAGCATGATACTGCAGTGGGTGTCCATCTGAAGCCTACTGTAAAGGGGGAAAGTATTTTTTTAAACCCAGATGGAACCATAGTGCAACAGAAAAAAATACAGAATTATAGAAAGATTGTATGAAGTTAACTGTGTAAGGAAAAGCCTTTACCATAGAAGTAAGCATTCTGACAGCAAATGTGGGAGTGAGACAAACCTAAACCTAATTTACATTTCCTAGGCAAGTTACCCTGAATCAAGGACAATGCAAGAAGAGAGCCATGTTAAACAGATGTGTGAGTATGTCAACGTGATTGGGGGAAAAATTTTAAGTGATGGTTACTCTTTGTGTGAGTGAGTGAAGCGGTCTGAGAGAGGGTAGGCTCAGTTGTGAATTTTAAAGTTGTTGGTGTTATGGGAAGTGGCATGGGTGGCAGCCAATTGGAGTTGTTGATGGTTGAAAATTATTTTCCTGTAACTATTTGCTGTGTTAAAGAGAACATCAATGATGCGGCTATTGAGGATGATACAGTAATGGATGAATATGAGTTAACAGTAGTAGAAACAGTGTCCCTGTAGTGGAAGGATTTGTTGGGTGCTACATATCACATGTTTTATAACATATACTTTAGTAGAAACAGCAATCTTGGGTGATTTGTATTATTTAAAAGACATGTACGAAACAATGTCCTCTGATAATTTTAAATGGATTTTCATAAACTGAGTTGGTCATCAATTTGAAATCATTTACTGAATGTCAATAGGTATTATATATTTAGCAATTTTAACTCTAAAAAGCTTACGTTACATATCTAGATGTGCTGGAGATGATTAAAAAAGACAGCGCATTTATTAAAGAAATCATTCTGCATGCCATATTTTGATGTAAGTAATAGGGTGATACTTAATTTGTGCATTTTTTTTGACTAAAGAGAAGTCATGGAACCAGAATCATGAGTATATGAATTAATTGTTCATGTTTGATACTGTTTAATTCATGCTGTATTGGATTTTATCTTCTGCTCCCACAATGGTGTACTGAAGGTTAAAATAGTAACATAGGAGACAGTGTCATTGATCAGGTTCAGATTTATCCACACACATTATCAATTGTGGTTCTGATATCATCACAATGTGTATGTAATATTTGTGATATTTATTTAATGGAAAATTGTTTTCACGTTAATTTGAAATGGTAACAGTAAAAGAAGGCTGATTAGCTACCGTTGACTTTCCAGGTTAAGTAATCTACTGAGTTAACATTATGGATCAACAAACACAGGAATAAATGCTATCACCATTGCAGAGTCTTGTGGACAAACACTGAGAGTACTTTGTTGCATTGTAGTAGTTGGTAGTATCTGTTGTCATTAGAAAGATATTCAGTGAATGAGCTATCATATCTCTTAGTTATAATCACTCCTCAAGAGAGTTTTTAGTCAGAATATTCTAAAATGGCTCTATTTTTTTTTTTTTTTTAATGATCAGTGCTGAACTGTATGCTATCATAAACACCAGTTTTACTGTGAAGGAATTCCCTTGGGCCATAGTAACCTACTGATTAAAGTATCAGCATGCACATACAAACACTGATTGACAGTGTGAAATATTTTAGGCCACTTCCATAAAGGTTTCTGCAAAGATACAAATCAATCTGCCAATTAATATTCATATTACTATTCATAATAAAAGTGAATAGCTACAAGCAGTAAAGAAGTGTCTTTCTGATCATTAAAAGTAACCCTACAACAGTGAAACTGTTCAGTTCTGATGTAGAATAACTCTCAAGTAACATCTACTTCTGCACATATAAAACCACGTTTATTTACATTCTACTCTGCATTTAATGAAACTGTGTGCCTTTGGAACAAAGCTGTTCTCCTCAAAGTGAATTCCAACCTCTGATGACATTATGGAAGAAATAATTCCTATAGGCATCAGTATAGGGTTTTATTTTCCTGATTTCTCTCTACCCCGCAATTCAAACCATATACATTAGTTGAAGTAATATCTCATTATAGTCAGAAATTAAGGTAGGTTATTACATGTTAGTCAATAAATTCAAACGTAATTTACATCAGCCATCATCACAGCTTTAACCATGATATAAAATGTGATACTGGGCTGTGGCAGTTAGTTACAAAATGTGTGGCTCCTTTGCATTTTCTCAGTGAAATTAGTAAATCCTCTGCAAACCTTTGAGACCCTTGCCAGCTGTTACAGTAGTCTAGGTGCCCAAGAGTTATGATTGCTTTCTACTTTGCATATTAGTTACAGTTCTTCAAAATTTTACCAATGATCTCAATCTATCATTAGCTTTTCTTATTAGTGAACTTAATTTGTTCACCTAATTTTGTCTAGTTTTATTACTCCCGATACTTCAAAGAACCAACCGTCTCAGTTATTGAATAGTTTGCTTAGAACTCATCAGCAAAAGTGTCTTCCCTTTGTTTATAATGCATATTATCTTACTGTTTTCACAACTCAGTGATAGGTGTCATTTATCACACCATACGAAAATTATGTCAGGGCAATCTCTGACTTCTGAGTGATCAATACTTTTTATTTTGCTGTAACTAACAGAATCATCTGTGAATAATCTTAAAGCACTATTAACATTATATCCAACCTCATTTATGAAAATTAATAAAAGAAGGAAACCCAATTTACTTTCATGGAGGACACTAATTGGCCCTTCCATACATGTGATTATAATTAGTTACTCTACAACTGAAAATAAAATGAAGAGGTAGATAAATTCTAAAGATCCAACGATCGGGTGGTGAAGTTTCGATTTGATGCACATTCAACTTCTTTCACAGCAGGACTCAGGGGGCTGCATTTAAGCATAGGCTACATAGGATGTAGTCTAGGGGCCCGCACACTACAAAGAGGGGTCCACACCACAACCCTGGATCCCCCACCTGGGTCAGTAGCATAGCTGAAAAAAAAGTCGCCCATAAATCTTTTGGATCAAATTTCGAATACTTTGAAACTTAACCATCCATAGCCAGAGGCAGCCAGGGCCACTGCCGACAGGGGGCCTGCACCACATGTATAGCCTAGGGGCCCACAGAGCCTAAATGCGGCCCTGGCAGGACTTACAATTTTAGGTGGAATCTGAACCACACAACATTTGTATCATACTTCATATACAGGGCCGGTGGATATTATGGTTATGGTGGGTAGTAATACCCACTTGGGAAATTCTGGGTAGGTAAAATATCCACCCAGAATTTGAGAGTGAGTGATTTTTTTTATTTTATTTTTATTTTTTTTATACAAAAGTACCAATGGATCAGATTGCTCATAACAGAGTTTTTGCAGTTCATTCGACTACTCACGAATTTTTGCAGTCTTACGCCAGATCAAGATTTCAATAAGATCGACAATGTTGCAAGAATTATTCAATTACATCACAATAGCACGTCTATAGTAAACTCACTTGATTTGCAAAAATTGTTTTGTTAAACAGTCTGGTTGTTCAGTGATTAAGGCATCTGACTAAAGACCGAAAGGTTCCAGTTTGAATTCCTGTCTTGGTGGGGATTTTTCAAAGGCCCTCAACCTGACCTTCACCTCTAGCACACCTTGCTGTGAAATATGAAGCTTGCCAGAATGCTTCCATGATTCAGTTTCTACGTTAATCTTTAGGTCCGTCATGCCAAGTAGGATTACTGGGTTAGGTTAAGGTGGCCATGATAGGAGCGAAGTGCACAGGTAATAGAAACCTTGTCAGTAGGTCATTACGACCATACAAGGCTTTACCTTTTACCTTGGAAAAATTGTTGAATCAATCCATTTTCAAAGATACAAATTGTAATACAGTTTCTGCATTGTGCAGTTAATACTGAGTAATGATGAATTTAAATAATAGTAGCGAAATTTTTTTACACAGTGAAATATGTTGTTGAATAAGTTATATGATAATTTTTTTAATTTATTTTATAATTTTTACATCCATGAATTTCCTTTATGAATTTGTTTGCATTATTATTATTATTGTAATTACATTTCTTTTTAGGTAAGATAACCAAATAACATTTTCAGGGGACTCATCCCCCTCCCCTTTTGACTATTCACCCGGGCGTAACACGATCTGCTGGCCCTGTTCACAAGTCAGTCTTTTCCATAGGGGAAGAGGCAGTAAAAATTCTGATAGTGACCAATATTTGAACCAGGGAAGTCTCCATCCAACTTACCATTATTTTACCATACCACTTCCTACAAGTAGTTAAAAGGTTCTCAATTGTTACCCACAGTTTCACCAGATCTGTCTAGGCCTTTTCTAATATGTAAATGGCAGATTTAGAATCTGTGGAAGTTGCACCTCTGCAAGTACGATATGCACACTAACTGCACTATGTTTATCAGTACATGGATGAAATTTTAATAACTAAGACCTCTGATGAAAACAGCTTTACTTGTTTGATATTGATATAAGAGGAGTCTATTTTTTTTAATAGTGACATTGTTTCTGGACAGTCAAGATGCAGTGATTCATGCGTGGGATATGGTGTACATCATTTCTATTCCACCTTTTAAGAAACTAAAACATTATTAATTTGCTATCAAAATATGTTTTCATTGTATTGTATAAACAATTTCATTAAGTAAGTCAGTCCTACCAAGAAGACCTCTCTATCCTTAAAGATTATGGCACGGTAATAGCACTGAAAGTCACTGTGTCACTCAATGTACTGAAAGCTGACACACTCCAATTTATATTCAAACAACAACAGCCAACGCCACCCACTGTAATATAACACATTTCTACTGATTGTTGTCCACTAAGCTTGAACTATATGCAACAAGAGTACTCTCTCAGAGTTTGAGTATCTGTGAAGAATATTATTGTAAAACAGATATAGTAAAAGTTCAAATACAAGCAGGCAAGGAAGTCTGCTACTGTTCTGTTTTCCTGTATTTTTTTACTTTTGATAACTCAGATTGAGAGTTGCATTATCGAGGGCTTGGACTTGGAAACCAAGCAAATATTGTGTCCCAACTAAATGTGCTCATCCACTGAGAAAGCACAAATCTCTAATCTTGTGTTGTCCAGGTAATGAGTAAGAGACAAAAACATGCACAGCTATTAGACAGTGTGCTCTCAATCATGGTACAATACACTAGTCAAATATGTTTCAAATTGTTCACAATTTGGTTTATGGCATGTTTAATTCAATAATTTGATGCCATCATCTCAGAGGACCCATTTTTCTCCTGAGATACTACTTACTAAAAGATTTATTCTGCCTGGAAAAAGTACATTTTGAACAGTTCTATGTAATGTCATACTTTTTTTAAATGTAAGTTTAAATGGTTTAACATTTTCTGGCAGAATATCTGAAATATGAATCAAATGTTTTAGGGTGATGCTCACAAACTCACCTCATTATAACTAAAAGACTTATTTATTGTATTATACATCTAGATTCCTCAGCCAACTTCAGCATTCTTTATCTTGAAAGCTAATTTATTTATGTATGATCCCACATTTAATGTATTTATCTAAGGAAAAACTATTATATTTCAAACACAATATATAATTAAATTACCTATTGATGAGGCTACTGTATTGGTTTACGATACCAGCAATGAGCTAGCATACCAACAAAACAAATAATTCTTCTCATCTGACACTTTTCTATACATTAGTTTCCTTCTTTTGAAGGGAATGCTCTAATTTCTAAGCAATAGATAAAATGTTGAATTTATGAAGACCTGTAAGAAGAAAGTACTTGTGAATACATAATGAAGATAAGTTGTTTTCTTCAAGGAGGATGAATTTTTGCTGCCAGATGCATGTCATTTCATTGTGCCCCTACTTTCTGTAAAACAAACATGATTTTCTATTCCTCACTGCAGGTGTTTGGAACGTACTGTGAAGGTACATAGGCAGTAGTGCAACATAGCATCAATGAGATTGTTCTATGTTTCTATCTGAAAAGAAGAAGAAACTTATGCATTAGATTCTTTTGAGTTCTGGTGATAATGGAATTATTAGACCATTCAGTTTGGTTAATAGGATCAAATGAGTGCCTCCTGAAATTTCATGCCGAATTTAAAGATAGAGGGAAACTAAAGGATCTTATATTAATATGCAAGATGGATTTGTCGATCATGGTGATCATTACAAATTTACATAGTGAAAAACCTACAACACAAGTAACTTATTGACTGATAATCTTGGATGTGATGTATGCCAGTGATTAGCTCTCATTGGTGAAATATATATTCTCAGCCATGTGACAAATATTCAGTCACAAAAATGTACAATTTGGAACAAATTAATAACTCTTCCTTCATCAAGTTGAATTTTTTATTTTGCAATAGCAGACTTTTCAGTCAGGTCAAGACAAGGTAAGGCATGTTAACTGTTCTGCAGTTTTTATATTTACAAATATAAACTAAACAAGAAGAAGCTTTATTTTTTTTTACTTTGTTTTGTGATATCGGCAGCTTAAGCCATACAGCCAGCTCAATGTGATCATGACTCTTGCAGTCTATCAGTTTCTCATCTATGTTTCTTTTAGACACTTCTAACTGTGGACACTACAGGACAGAGATGACATTAACACACACTACACATCTACACATACACACTCATGCCCTCAGCCGGATTAGAACCGGTGACCATTGGCACGGGGAGTAGAAGTTAGTATTGTTTCAGGTATAGATGTAGAGCCGATTAATGCATTTTTATTCTATAATCAGAATAGAATCTGCAAAACAAGGACAACAAATTCAAGCCCTCCTACTCTCATTTTATTATAACAAATTCAGTACAGTGTGTAACAAATTTGAGCTACAATGCATTTTTTAAATATTCTTTGACTCAATATGGTTATGATATCCAGCACCAGGAGAATAACTATTGGACTTATTACCCTGTCAACATACAGCTGAGCAGTCATACTAATCTTGACCACATAACACTATCCACTGAAGTATATACATTTCAGACAATAATGTGCAGTGATTATATTCTCTTTGCAATATCTTCTATCTTCAGATTCAATTCCACAATTAGCATTTTGAAAACAAGATAGGATTCATCACTCAACATGATTGTGCCAGTTCTCCTCCAAGAGTGATCTTGCTTGACACCTGGCATGCCTATCATATATTTTGCAGTTGCACAAGATTTTTACACTGTTTAACTAAAATTATTACCAATTATCTATAGATGCAATGTTGTTGCAGGCCATGTTTTCACAGTTGCTTAGTTAATTTCTAGTTGAAAATATAACGCCAATGCAACTGTTTCATTTATTTATTTTGCGTCGTACGCGTTTCACCTCTCATCGAGGCATCATCAGCAACGAATCTGTGTTACAGTTTTTATATACAGTTTTATCCTATTATTACATAATTATGGGCATTAGATATTTTATAGCTAAAAGTTACTTACTATTTACATTTGTTACTATGGTATGCAGATGCGCATCTCCATTTTCATATACAAAGCATGTTTTGCCTGTATCATATTTACAATATTGTTTGTTATCATTGTTCAGTCGTCTGTTAGCCTCAGCTGGTTTGTTTATGTCTGGTCTCTGGTGCGCTTTCACGTCCTTCGGTTGTCTGCTGTGGCCATCTTGTTTGTATATGTCATGTCTCGGGCCGATAGCACGAGTTTTGAAAAGTGTGTGTATGCTTGATGATCTTTTTAGTGTGTTTTTATGTTAATGTGTGATGTGTGTGGGTGTTTTATTTATTTTTTATACAGTTTGTGTTTATTTTATTTGTCTGTCGAGTTTGTGTATATTATATTGAGTAACGTTTTATTTGTGAGATTTATTTGGTCGTTTAGTACCTGTTTGCCTTCATATTTTGCTTTTTGAATATATAAGTTTTCCTATATAGTGAGTGTGTTGTGTCTGTGGTTGTTGATAGTGAGAATTTGCATATCTGTGTTTATGTTTGTTGGTGAATGGTCGTTTTCTATGAGGTGTTCAGCAAATGTGGAATGGTTACTGTATTTTAATGCTCTCATGTGCTCTTTGTATCTGATTTGGAATTGCCTTCGGGTTTGCCCTATGTATATTGCTTCACATTTTTGGCAGGTGAGTTGGTAAATGCCTGAATTTTGGTATTTGTTTGTGTCTGAATGGGGTCTAATTTGTTTTTGCAGTGAGTTGTTAGTTCGCAGAGCAATGTTGATGCCTTGTTTTTTGAAAATGTTTGGGATTCGATGTGTGTATTTGTTTGAATTGTGTGTGTTGCAGATGCATTTTCTGGTGGGATCTGTGTGGTTGCAGTTTGGTTGTGTTGTTAATTATATGTTATTTTTTCATTTGGTTAATTATTTGTCTGTTTATTGTGTCAACTGTGTGTGGTTCATATCCATTTTTTGTTGCTATTTCCTTTATTGTGTTGAGTTCTATTTGGTAGTTGTTATTTGTTTGTGGGATTCTGTTTAATCTATTTAGCATGAAACGTATTGCAGCTTGTTTGTGATTGTGTGGGTGGTTTGATGTGGAATGTATTATCTGGTCTGTTGCTGTAGGTTTTCTGTATATTTGGAATGAGTGTTTGTTTTCATGTTTTGTAATGATGAGATCCCAAAAAAAAAAAATTATTTTTCCTATGTCTTCATTTTCTATTGTGAATGTGATTTTTTGGTGCATATTGTTTATGTCCTGGTGTAATTCATTTATTCTTTCATCTGATTCATTTATGAGGCATAGAATATCATCAACATACCTCCACCAATACAGAATATTGTATCCTTTTTGGGGGATTAGTTTTTGCAGTATTTCCATTTCTATGTTGTCTATGAATATATTGGCTAAAGTGCCTGAGATTGGGGATCCCATAGGCAGTCCTTCCTGTTGTAGGTAATATTTATTATTAAAAGTGAAATAATTCTGAGTATTCAGTGTTTCTATTGTGCTTTTGATTTCTTCAATGTGGTTGCTGGGTAGTTTTTTGTAAGTATTGAGGTTTGTGTTGATTAGTTCTATGGTTTCTTTGATTGGGATATTACTGTACATATTTTCAATATCAAATGATACAAGTTTTGCTGTGTTTGGGATGTGTGTGTCTTTTATGTTTTGAATGAGTTCTGTTGTGTTTTTTATACTTCTGTTCTCCTTTAATGTGCAGTGTTGGTTTAAAATGCTGTTTATGCGTTTGGCTAAGTGATATGTTGGGGCTTTTCTAAAATTAATTACTGGTCTTATTGGAATTTGTGGTTTATGTATTTTTGGTTGGCTTCTCAGTGTGGGAGCTGAAGGATTTTTTATAAAATTTATCAATTTATCAAACTTATCAAAAACAAACATCAATCACCAGGAAACATAAATTTTATAAAAAGGCCTAAAGTACAACACAAATAACACTTCAGTAGAAAAATTCATTGAAAAAAACAGCAATAGAAGCAGAATATATCCTAACCCAAGAACAAAAATCTGACAGCAAAATAAACATAGGATTAACCAGGGAACTTATAGCAAAAGAATTGAAACAAATCACATCACAGGGTAACATAAATATTAATATCAACAAAGAAACAAAAACACTCAAAAGTTTAAAGAAAAAACTATGGTCCCAAAACACAATAGTTACAAAAGCAGATAAAAGCAATTCAATAGTCTTGATGGATAAAACAGAATACATAACAAAAACAAAGAATTTTTAGAAAAGAACAACACAACACAATTAAAATCAGATCCAACAAATAGGTATCAAGCAGAACTCAAGAAACTACTGAAAAAAAAAAACAAACATCATTCTCATAGACAGCCAAAACAGCACATCACACAGACAAATCCTTCAGCTCCCACACTGAGAAGCCAACCAAAAATACATAAACCACAAATTCCAATAAGACCAGTAATTAATTTTAGAAAAGCCCCAACATATCACTTAGCCAAACGCATAAACAGCATTTTAAACCAACACTGCACATTAAAGGAGAACAGAAGTATAAAAAACACAACAGAACTCATTCAAAACATAAAAGACACACACATCCCAAACACAGCAAAACTTGTATCATTTGATATTGAAAATATGTACAGTAATATCCCAATCAAAGAAACCATAGAACTAATCAACACAAACCTCAATACTTACAAAACACTACCCAGCAACCACATTGAAGAAATCAAAAGCACAATAGAAACACTGACTACTCAGAATTATTTCACTTTTAATAATAAATATTACCTACAACAGGAAGGACTGCCTATGGGATCCCCAATCTCAGACACTTTAGCCAATATATTCATAGACAACATAGAAATGGAAATACTGCAAAAACTAATCCCCCAAAAAGGATACAATATTCTGTATTGGTGGAGGTATTTTGATGATATTCTATGCCTCATAAATGAATCAGATGAAAGAATAATGGAATTACACCAGGACATAAACAATATACACCAAAAAATCACATTCACAATAGAAAATGAAGACATAGGAAAAATATTTTTTTTTTTTTGGGATCTCACCATTACAAAAGATGAAAACAAACACTCATTCCAAATATACAGAAAACCTACAGCAACAGACCAGATAATACATTCCACATCAAACCACCCACACAATCACAAACAAGCTGCAATACGTTTCATGCTAAATAGATTAAACAGAATCCCACAAACAAATAACAACTACCAAATAGAACTCAACACATAAAGGAAACAGCAACAAAAAATGGATATGAACCACACACAGTTGACACAATAAACAGACAAATAATTAACCAAATGAAAAAATAACATATAATTAACAACACAACCAAACTGCAACCACACAGATCCCACCAGAAAAATGCATCTGCAACACACACAATTCAAACAAACATACAAACAGCAGAGGACAATGAAAACAATAGGAAATGGTATGCAATGACATATTCTAACAAATACACACATCGAATCCCAAACATTTTCAAAAAACAAGGCATCAACATTGCACTGCGAACTAACAACTCACTGCAAAAACAAATTAGACCCTATTCAGACACAAACAAATACCAAAATTCAGGCATTTACCAACTCACCTGCCAAAAATGTGAAGCAATATACATAGGGCAAACCCGAAGGCAATTCCAAATCAGATACAAAGAGCACATGAGAGCATTAAAATACAGTAACCATTCCACATTTGCTGAACACCTCATAGAAAACGACAATTCACCAACAAACATAAATACAGATATGCAAATTCTCACTATCAACAACCACAGACACAACACACTCACTATACAGGAAAACTTATATATTCAAAAAGCAAAATATGAAGGCAAACAGGTACTAAACGACCAAATAAATCTCACAAATAAAACGTTACTCAATATAATATACACAAACTCGACAGACAAATAAAATAAACACAAACTGTATAAAAAATAAATAAAACACCCACACACATATACATCACACATAAACATAAAAACACACTAAAAAGATCATCACGCACACACCCACTTTTCAAAACTCGCGCTATCGGCCCGAGACATGACATATACAAACAAGATGGCCACAGCAGACAACTGAAGGACGTGAAAGCGCACCAGAGACCAGACATAAACAAACCAGCTGAGGCTTACAGACGACTGAACAATGATAACAAACAATATTGTAAATATGATACAGGCAAAACATGCTTTGTATATGAAAACAGAGATGCGCATCTGCATACCATAGTAACAAATGTAAATAGTAAGTAACTTTTAGCTATAAAATATCTCATGCCATAATTATGTAATAATAGGATAAAACTGTAACACAGATTCGTCACTGATGATGCCTCGATGAGAGGTGAAACGTGTACGACGCAAAATAAATAAATGAAACAGATGCATTGGCGTTATATTTTCAACTAGAAATTAATTATCTGTAATGTGAAGTGTCACTAAAGCTTGATTTCAGCTGATATTACTTAGAGACTGTTTAGGGGCATCGGAGACATATCTACACACTGTCTAGATGTTCTAGTACTAAAGCTGTGAACATGTGTCCGTTCATTTGACCACTGCTGCCATACAGACCTTTGATGTCCAGTATGTGCAATGACATTTCTAAGAGAAAACTCTCCCTCATAGATGATAATTAAACAGTTGCTCTCAGAATGTTATATGTGTCATCTAGACATTTTACTTGAAATTAGTTGTATTTTTAAGTGTGCAAAGTGAAATTACATGTACTATGCCTGACGTACTAAGATCGGTTTTTTTTTTGTTAGTAATTACATGTGTATTTCCTTGTAAACAATCATGATGAAACAAACTTTTTTTACATTTATACTAAAGATATCATTCAACAGCTGAACATTGCAGACAAAGCACCAATTTCTTCATGGTATTTTAATTCACATTGTGAATATTGTGTTGTAAGATGTTGAAACTGTTCTGTGGGAGAAAAAAACAGAATATTATTATTTTTTTTTAAATCTGCAGGACTTTAATTTGAATGAAAGACCAAGTACAGCAAATTTCTCAAATATTAAGCTGTGGCAGTAACTAGCAAGTGGACCCTTCTTTCTTAATACACATATTATATAATTTTCCACTTACTTTATGTTGTAGTACAAACACAGTGGTTTTTACTGGCAAACAATTAAATTACTAATTGAGTGTTATGGATGATGGCATTTGTGGGATTCAGAAAAAATGGCGAGAGAATGACCAACCAAATGGCTCAATTACCTCTAGCAAATCGCCCAGTAAAACTTGCAGTATCCGTTCTGCCACTGCCCACACTAACTGGAGCAATATTCTCCATCACTGAGCATGCTAAGTGATAGTCTTTCATGTATCACACACCATCTTGTGTACATGCTCTTCTGCCTCCTGTGTTGGCCCCAATACAACTGTCAACTAGGTAAAATGACACATTCAGACTGATTCAAGTGACATGCTCCTGTAGCAAGCTGGCTAAATATGTCGCACCTAGAAGTAACATGTACATCACACCTGGGAGACTGGATTTGAGAAATGATAATGATATAAGAGTAGCTAGCTTTTCAAGAACTGTCTGCAAGAAAGTTTGGATTTACCGCTTTGAATGTTTCTTTTTCTTCATTTTTTGGCTATTTTTTCTCCTTTCATGACTTTTTTTGTGTAGTTGTAAGATATTCTGAGCATTCATTTTATGTTCCTGCTAGTCCTTTTATTTATGTGGGCTTATATTCAGGCCCTGCAGCATGCATTTCTGATTCTAAAACCTAATATTCCTTGTCAAATCAAAACTTGATTCTAGTATCTTCTCTTTGTTTAAGATAGTACCTTACTAAGAATTTAATTCTTATGAATCATCTTAGTATTTCCTGGATCGTATTTGATTTAAAGGTTGGCAATATCTACTTTAAAAAATGCATAAATGTGAGCTGTGGAAATTAGTCAAAATATCAGTGCCTTTTGTAATTATCTTCAAAAATATTTTTAATTTTACCAGCCAGTGATTCTATAGGACCAAATACAGTATTCCAAATAAACATTTACACTTATTAATGTTATAAAATATATAAACTTATTCCTTTATAAAACAAATATTAAATAAATAAATTTAAAAAAAAAACCACATGCACAAACAACAGCAACAACAAAATTTTAAAATTTCATTTTCCTCAGTTTTTTATTTGTTGAGAAATTTTCCAAGGACTATCTTCTGATAGACATATTATTTATGGGCTGTAATGACAGTTCAGTGATTCTTGTGCCACTGGAGATCAACAGCAATGTTTAGTACTTTTAACTTATAAAATTTCTAATCATTAGCACTTATGGTCAGTATTATTTTGATCTGTTCTGGACCCTTAACTAACTGGCTGCTCTGCCTATTGGTGAATATGACATTGTATGTGAGATAAAATAAAAGTATTTCCATGACTGGACCTAGTAGGATGACATGCTGCTTTTATTGCATGCTGAAGATGTGTATATAAATCTGTCTGCTTCTTTTTGAGCTGAATAAGATAAGTTCTTGAATTACATTTTCTTTTAATTATATAAATCGTTCACAAACATTTCTATTAGTTTCACAATTTTTGTATTTCGTCATGAATTTGTGGAAGATACAATCAAAATAATTGATCAGAAGTAATTTATTGTAGTAACATTTTTCTGTTCACGGAGGAATTATAGCTAGATATTTTGAGATAATTGTGAATGTTGAAAATTGTAAAGAATGCTCCTAGCTGCATCAAATTCGCACTGTATGGTTACATTTCGGAAGCTAGCACTGCTTCCACTGTCAAGCCACCGCTCAACATGAACATCTGTTGATGTTGTAACGTCACCAGACGCAGCTAGAAACCCAAGAAGCTATCATTACATATTTTTAAACACTCAATAATTATTCATCAATAAAGGATACATTATGGATATTATATCTGCATCAGTAATATTACAATATCATTTTAACTAACTTCTTAAAAAGTTATTTTAATAAAAATAATTTTAGGTTTAAATTTATAAATTTTTTTTTCTGGGTGATTATACTGGTACAAACCCCTCACTTCCAGATAAACTTGTTCAGACTAAATGGAGAAGATAAAGTTTATATATTCCTTAGAATTATGTGTGAAATGACATGATTTTTTGAATTAATAATTTATCTGTAACCAAAGCACACCTTACTACTTCAGTTCTTGACCATATTATATGTGGGTGGTTTGATGA
Organism: Vandiemenella viatica; assembly: GCA_031002005.1. NCBI lineage: Eukaryota > Metazoa > Arthropoda > Insecta > Orthoptera > Morabidae > Vandiemenella > Vandiemenella viatica. The sequence continues at coordinate 106,995,814 of CM061921.1, forward strand.
GTAACTTGGTATGATATTAAAGAGGTCAAATTAAGTCTTGAAACCTATTTTAGTTTTTGATATACAATATTGTTTGTGAAAATTGCAGCACTCAGAATGAATGGCCTGAATCATCCCAAAATTGGAGGATATGTATAACAGTAGAACTATAATGAGTGATTAAAATTGCAGAGAAATGTTGTGCATGTAGGCCCAGCAATGTCTTCTTTTATGTAACTGGACAGGTCAATGTGATGCCACGCTCAGTCAGTGCAGATCCATCAAACGAAATGGAAACATGCAAATGCTGGCATGACTTGTCGACATCAAAGGGCACAAGAGCAGCATGTTATTGAATTTGAACTTGGCAAACTCTGGTAAATAAGTTTGTCATACTGTGACATTGTGGCTTGTGCAGGGCATGATGCTACAACAGTGATACATGATTGGAACCAGTGGACAGAAAAGGGTCATACCCAGTGACAAGTGGGTACTGGACCAGACCGTGCTATCACAGAATGGGATGATGACCAACTTGACTGCTAACCAACAGAACAGTTTCATCCACAGTGATGGATTGACATTGGAACACTGCAACGGGAGTGAACACGTCTGTGTTGATGTTTCAAAGCTGTCTGCTGCGGTCAGGACGGTGGCATGCATGCCATGATGTTGGCTTCCACTGTCCAGGAACCACAAATACCTCAGATTGCAGTGGGCACGTGAACTCTTTCAATGGCATGCTGAACGGCAAAATGTAGTGCTTTCGGATGAGTTTCATTTCATCTTGTCACACAGTTATTTAGGTGCTGCCGTGGAGAATGTAATCAGTTAGACTACATTTTTGAGTGGCATAGTGGACAAACACTAAGTGTGATGATTTGGGGTGCCATTGGCGATAACATGTGATCTCGCCTCCTACATATTGAGGGCTATCTAAACACCAACTGCTACATCAGGGAGGTATTAAAATTCGATGCACTGCCCCCCTTCCCCCTACGGGCAGCTCCACAAACCATATTTCAGCAGGACAGTGCCTAGCCACATATGGCAAGCAGCGTGCTAGCCTTCTTCAAAGAATGGTGCGTGCCACTGCTTCCCTCCACCTGACATGTCACTCACTGAACATGTCTGGGAAATGGTCAGTCGGCAACTTGTTTACTCTAGATCACATGCAACCATTGTCAATACTTTGTGGACATGCCTACAAACTTTGTGGTACTGTGTTTCACAGCATCATATTGAAGCTCTCTTTCATTCCTTGCTGCAATTCCTGGAGGCTCTGATTGTAGTGGCATTACATTGCACTGAATTATTTCAGTCAAAGTGCATGTACAGTTCTGTTATTTGAATCATTTTTATATTGTCATCCATAATCTATGTAATAAATTTCATTGTAATCACGTTTCTGCTTGGTGTTGCAATTTTCACAAACATTATTGTAGGTCCCTTGAATTACAAAACACTTGCTCCAATGTTTCTGCAACTTAGAGATTCCCTTGTGAAAATTGGTTTCTTAAAGATCCTCAGAATACATGTTTACCTTCTGTATGACCTCTTCATTTGACAGACATTTGTTTCCAGCTGGGAAAGTTTTGAGTTTTAGTAACAGATGATAATCTGAGGTAGAGATTAGGTGAGTAGGGTGGATGCAGAAGGATCTGATACTGTTGTTGTTGAATCAATTTTTCCTGAGTGCCATGGTTTGGTGTAAGGAGATCTCCTGGATCAATGCCACACATTTTTCTGCAATTGCTGTCTTCAGTCTCTCCAAAACTCATGTGAAATATTCCCCAGTAATGGTTTTTCCCTTCTCCAAGTAGTCAGTCAAGAGAATTCCTTTTGTGTTACAATAAACAGAAGCCATCTCCAGGGCCGCATTTAGGCTTTGGGGGCCCCTAGGCTGTACACGTGGTGCGGGCCCTCCCTGTCGCCAGTGGCCTAGGCAAGGGGGCCCTCAAATTCGAAATTCAGCCCTAAAAATTTATGGGTGACCCTTTTTTTGTTTTTATTTTAGCTCTACTACTGGCTATGGTGTGGGTCCCCCTTTGTGTTGCGGGCCCCTAGGCTACAGCCTTGGTAGCCTATGCTTGAATGCGGCCCTGAAAGTCACCATTCCACTGGATGGAATGCATTTTGCTTTCTTTGGAGCCAATTTGCCTCTAGCAGTCCACTATTTTGTTTCATCAATAGTTACATAATGCCACAAAAATTTGGTTGGATTCTTCTTAAACACCTCAAAAAAGCCTGCCAATATTCACATGCAATTTAACTTTTGTTCTGGAGTGAGTAGTCATGGCACCCATCTTGCCTAACTCCTTCACTTTCATTGTCTGTTAGTCAAAACAATATCATGGACTTTAACAATGATTTCTGGCCTCACAGCTGTTTTGGGAGCTCCAGGATGTGGTGAATCTTTAAGGGTTTTTCTGACATGTTTGTATTCATTTCATAGAAAAGGCATGCATCACTCAATGTAGGCAAAATCCTCTCATGAAATTCCTCTGCCATTTTCCCTTCCAGGAAAAAGAACTGAATCACACAACAAATTCCAATTTTATCCACTTTTTACTGGCAAACAATACACTTGTGTTTAAGCAACTGTTGACGGGTTTCTTCAAGGTCCTCAAAATACTTGTTTACCTTCTGTATGTATGACTTCTTCATTTGACTGAAATTTGTCTCCAGCTGTGAAAGTTTTGAGTTTCAGGAACTAATAGTAATCCGAGGGAATGAAATTGGGTGAACAGGGTCAACAATAACCTTTGACCAAACATTATAGGTACATGTAAAGCAAAGATTATGACCACATACATAGACTGCACTGCCACCTTCTATTAGTATGAGAACCAATTTACTTATCAGACCACTCTCATACATCTAATTTGTGAACTATTAAATACTATAATAACAAAGGCTGTAATAGATCTCACACTCCATATTTTTTGTATAAAAAACATACTTTCATTTCTTACTTTTCATTAAATTATAAAGAGAAACTCAGTAAAAAATTGACTTATGAACAGAAACCTTTTCAGTTTAGCTATTTGGATTTATATTATTTTGAAAATACAAGACACAGGAAATTTTATCTTTCTACGCAGAATTGACAATGATTCCTGGAGGTTATGTTTATTCCTGCTATTAGACCTTGTATGTGTAGGATTGTCTGATACAATGGAAAGTACTGACGTGAAATTGAAAGTATAGCAGAACTCCTTTTTTTTTTTTCTTCACTGCTGCATCATGTATGAAGGTTTGCTTTAAATGTTTGAATATATTTCTGGGAATTAAAATTTTGTTTCATTTGTGAAGAATTTTGCAAGCAGATGCTATAACAAACAGTGTAGGGAAATAACATATACTGCAGCTACCAAGGTGTTATTTTCAACAAGTAGGTTGCAAAATCATATTTCTTGTTGAGTGTGCTACTTACATTTCCACTTTAATAAAAACTTAATGGGAATAATTGATGTATCTATATATATATTAAGAACATAAGAAATCAGGATTTGACCTTGCGAGGGACACTGTGGCTGCTCCTCATGCTTAGTTCACTCTATCAGTTGTATTTTCTAAACCTGACATTTTGCTAGCTTCATAGTGTTATAACTTATTCTGGAGAATCTTATTATCAACACAGTTAAAAGCTTTAGCTAGGAGACACAACTCCAGAGGAAGTAACTATTTGATATACTGCTTCTTATAGATTGTCTGCAAAACCAAATGTTATCAAGGATGTTCATACTTCATTAAAAAATAAATTATTGTGTGAGAGCATATACACTCTTTTGCACTTTACTTCTCTGAACATTATTGGGAATGCTCACTTTTGTTGTATCGCTGTATAATTTTAGCCTTTGCCTTATCACCATTTTGCTAAGGTGATTTAATTAATGACTGCTGGAGAAAGTCAGGAAACATATGTTTCCTCAAAATCAACACTTCATAATGTGAATTATAATTTTGTTAAAGCTAATTGCTTTGTTACACAGGAAGAAACCTAATCACAGTCAAAGGATTTCTTTTGTAGTACTTAATGTCATTTTCATTGGGATGAGAGAGACACCTTTTCTGGCAAAATTGTCATTAATGGTTAGAGTTTGCTGATAGAGAAAATACACTGGGTTCCTACTGAATTATATTCCATATTTTTGTTTGTGTGTTCATTAATGAGATTTTGGATCACCAGCTGAGGTGGGAGAGCAATAACACTCTGGCCTCATATTAGGTAGGATGCTATTTTGAATCCCCATCTGGCATTCCTGTTTTGGGATCTCCATGGTTTCCCCAAAACACTTCAGGTGAATGGTGGGACAGTTTCCTTCAAAAGGCAATGGCAGTATTCCTTCCTGTTCCTTTCCCTCAGTCCCTTCTCACCTCTAATGGCCTCACCATCGATAAAGCCTAAAGCCATAAGTAAAAAAGAAGCGATTTTGGATCTTCCAGTTTGAGTGTATTTAAAAAACTTATCCAACTTTGAGGTGGTTTAGTTTGATACCTAGTAATTTTTAGTCTGGGGCAGAGGCACTGTAACTATTTCAGATTTAACAGGAATAAAGCAAAGGTTTCATTGAGGTCTCAAAAAGCTCTCAATACTACTAATTTGCTGTCACCTCAGCCTGTTTGCAAGTGCATGCTGCTTTATACATACAAGCAGTGACCATGACTTTATTTTTTATTCAGTCATTTTTTTCCTTTGCTTTGTAAATTACCATAATTAATTTACTAGTATTTGGTACAAATTTTGTGATTAATCAACATGATGGATAAATATCGGTAATATGGGTTTTGAGAATAGAACGAAAGTAATATAAATAATTAAAAACATCATGATTTCTTATAATTAATTTGTTAACAATAGATATGAATGATATAATAATAAACAGTAAAATAAATAAAATTGTAAGTCAAATAAAAATAATTTACAAAGATTCATAGACTAAATTATTATGTACACACGTGCCTGTGGCTATGCAAGCACTACTCGCATGATGTATTAGACTTGTTTATATTCAGTCATTTTGACTGTGAAAAGGCTGGCACCAGACAATATTAAATTGATAGATTCCATTATGGAACAATTTCATTAGTGGATGCTTTCTTTATGTTTTGCCGAATGTTAAGCCGTGGTGTTACCGCTCACCCACCAGGCTGGATATCAGAATGTCACTGTCACATCGAAACATAAGCTATCACTAATGTGACATACGTTATCACTATATACAGTTTTGTTGAAACGGTTGATTTTCTGCTTGATCCGTGCACACACATACAAAAATTCCAAAATTTTTGGCATGGACTCTGTATCATGTACAGCATATGGTATTAATCAGGATCAAATGTATTATACCAATTAACTGTTGAATTAAGCACTTGTGTACTTTTGCTGAAATGTATTCATTAGTTTTTGCATGAGGCATCCATTTGTAACATAATGAGCTTCATGGAAAAATTACAAAAGCCTTAAGGTTACTCTGGGAGAAATTCGTAGTCATGGAAACACCCAAATAACAAACAGAGAGCAAGTGAGGTAAGAGGTGTGTGTGTGTGTTTGAGTTGATGATAGAAAGTTACTGCGAGCAAAGGACGTTATATCTTTGGATACATATCTATTGAATGCTACTTTAATAAATTGCAAGAAATCATATGAAAGTTTGTTGTTATTCGAATAGAAGAAATTAAGTTAATAAGTTTGAAGATTAAAGTTCTGAACGAGTTACAACTGGACAGATGTCCCTGGCGACCGAAATCAAGGCTATAGAGAAATACAAAGTCCAATAAGAAGACCAAAAAATAAAACACACTATCACAGACAAAGATTCCAAAATTCACAATTTTGGCATATGTAGCATTGAGAATTGCATTACTGATTTAGTTAAAAATCATTATAATATGTTAATGATGACATAAGCTATTATTATGGGAAGTGACATTGAAATTTGTTCCTCATCCTTGATGCATGGATAGACAGACAAAAATGTTCAGTTTTGGTCTCTGAATCATTGGGAACTTGTAACTTTATTGAGATAAAGAGTATCCTATTGTTTAACCTGTCACATAATCTATCACTATGTGCAAGTTTGTTCAAATCTGTACATTAGTTTTTGTGTGATATGTGGACAGACAGTCAAACATTTTAAAATAGAAGGTTTTTGGTACTTGTGTCATTGAGAACTGTGTTACTAATGTGGGTGAAAAGTATTCTGTGTTACAACCCATGACATACACTATCACCATCTGGAGTTTCGTTAAAATCTGTCAGTTTTTGCATGACGCATGGACAGACTGACAAATATGCAAAAATTTTATGGTTTTGGCATCGCTATTTATCAATAGTGTACACTGCAATTACTCTTCTTAAAATAAATTTTATGTTCAGATACAACTTTTCTACAGCATTATTATATAGAATAGGTTGTTCCAAGCCTAATGATTCTGTTGCATTATCTTCCTAAATATATACTGAGATGTTGATGTTAAAGATAAGATATACTCCTGGTTGTACCATATAGTGCTTTCTGGAATACAAGGCTTTCATGTATATCTTTCATTGGACAATTTTTTACATCATCAACATAGCTTTTTAACTCATAATTTTAATTCTCCTGATGTTTTGATAGAATGGCTCTACTGTAGAGATGCACACTTAATTTTTGTAATTCTCATATAATTAAACACCCTTTCACTAGCTTTTAAAAAATTGAAGAAATTAAAGAAAAGAAGACTGTTTTGTAAAATCTGTAAACAGAGGAGGGTGACAACAAGGCCATTCTTGCTTGTTCTGATCTGCAGAGTCCAGATCATGGGAAATATGATCATTTCACATAATACCAGATGTTTTTTCACACTTGCATGTGTTCAATCAGCATGAAACTACAAGTTATGAATCTATCAAAAAAAGCTACACCTCCAGGGTTGTGTATAATGCTTGAAAGGCCAACCAAACCCCAGTTTTACCATTGGTACTGTGGGTATTTTTAATATCAATTATGACTAAACTGCAGCTACTGGGATCGTTGCTTCCATGTGCCCCCAGTTATGATCATTTGGTGATTTTTGAGTGAACCAGGAAACATCTTTTGTTTACTGCATTAGCTGGGTGTGTTTTTTATCATTGAAAAAGGGCTTAATTAATCTGGGTAAGGGTGGTGAATATATGAACAAAACTGCTTTTTCTAGTGGTAAATGTGATCTTTGCAATGATATTTTTTCTATTACATATTGATTCATAATGCAGTATTTTTCTCCAAATTGTCAGGTTGTTCAGGCAGTCACAATCCTTTGCCTGTAAGTACTTTCAAGGGTTTGTGTCAGATATTTTTTCTTTTTTTAGGAATAGGTAATTTGACCATGGTAAGTCAATGCATTCATTTTGTTATGATTATTGTACTGAGTCAGTTGACTGATAATTGATTGATATTTAAATATCACCTTTGGTGAATTATTGTGTTTCTGTCTGTTTAGAGCAAGATTTTCTGAGCAGCAGGTGAATAACAACTATGCCTCAAGATTTTGAGCCAGCTTCCTGTAACAAACATAGTGATAAAACAAGCAAAGAGGTGACTGAAAGTTAAGAAGACATTTTTTTCAAGATTCTATGGGTTTTACTATAGGAATTGAGAAAGATGTTATCATTTATTCAGTGTTGTGAAGATGCAGAAAATTTAGTTAAAACCTTAAGCTGGAGAGACTATGCTTAATAGAAGAAGAATACATGCATGTAGATAGAATTAATAAAGTAGGGAGTGGATATACCCTCTAGATCAGTATGCCCTTAGACTGAAACTAAAAACTTACCTTACCAGTGTGAGAAATCAGCTAACAAGTCAGCAATTAAAAATAAACAAGCAAACAAACTTCCTACAAATTTTTAGAGCACAATAATACTGATATGTTGTTGCAAATGTGTAAAAAGCAAAAAAGCAGTTGCATGTAGCTGGGTCACATGAATTATAAGAGTATTGTCTAAGGAATTGTATAGAGTGCCACCAACTAATATTTTCAGTTTCATTGAGATTAAATTGGCAGAAGTTGGTATAAAAACGCAGAGGTGGAGCTCTGGATAAGAGTTAAGCAACAACTGCAGTGTGTGATGCCACGGAACATGGTTTATGTCTGCCACATTATGAGGCATCTGTTGGTGAAAGATGTATGAAGAATATCTAGTTCAATAATCAGAAAAATCTTGCTGATTTGACACACAGTACTTGGATGACCGGGTGAGTACTACTGCGCTACCTTATTTTAGGCATAAAATGAGGAGAAAATTTCTGATCCCATTTAGCCAAAGAATTTATCTATCCATCTGTATTAGGGGAAAAAACCCAACATTTATTTCATATTTCTTCCATGCAGTTAAATGCTTTTGACAATAATATGGCCTTTTTCAGATCACTGAAGAGGCATGGAGGAAAATTCTTTTTATCTGAAAGCAACATGCAGGATAAATGGACCAAGTGGAATAAATGAGGCAAGTGTGAGAATGGATGTGTTTCCTTACCATATCACCAAAATTGTCAAGACCAAGTTATTAAATGTTGAAAAAATTATAAACGGTGGAGGGAAGGATTTCACTATCTCCAAGGAAGTCAATATGTGGTATACAGTTTGTAACTAGAAATTCCACCAGCAGATATGAAATAGGAGCAGTGAGAATGTTTGTACTATTGCTTTGTTGAAATTTTGCAGAAAATAATCTTTGGATCGAAGCCAAAACCATAAACAAAGAAAAAAGTAATTTAAGTATCAGCTATGGAATGTTAATTTGAATTATATTAATTGAGGAATAAGGCCACTTTCAACAAACAGAAAATATGGATCCATTTTTTTATGAGAAAACTCAGATGGTTGCCTAGCAAATCATTAAAATATGAAGCAGTACAAGATCCTGCACCATAGTGTGATGAAGAAATAAAGCTGACAGACAACTACTATCTTTGACAGGAATGATGACTGGGGATGGAATAAAACAGATCTTTTACATTTTCATAATAACTGCAATTGACAAAGCTGACTGGATGTAATTTTTTTCGGTTGAATTTTTTGACAAAAATAGTTATGTTTATGGTTTTTCTGATGACTGTGGCTCTAAAAATAAACATATAATGGGCTGCTTTAATCTTTTAAAAGCAATAATGAAGTGGGCAGTACTTTTACCATCTGAAATATGAGCAAGAAGAGTTTCTGAAGAAAAATTACATTAAAGTATGGGTCAAATGCTGTACTTCGATTAAAACAGAAACTGTTTTTGTTGATATTTTTGAGTAATGTTTTTAAAAACTAATATCATATTTTTTATGACATGGTTGAGTTTTTATGAAAACGACTGTAACAAATGGTGGATGAATAGAGACATTATGTTGATGTTGTTAAAAATAGGAAAACAAAATTACTAAGATGTTAAACTATATAATTGTAAGGAAAGGGAAAATGACTCATCACTCACCAAAGTTGAAGGCAGGTGCTTTCAACTTTGGTGAGTGATGAGTCATTTTCCCTTTCCTTACAATTATATTGCATAAAGCAGTTTCCTTTTTCCTTAGTTTAAGATGTTAAACTGTATGATTGGATATCACATGAGTTGTAGACTTATCATTTTAATTAGTAATTCTATGGTGTATTTACACTGCAGGTTAAAATATTATAAAAACTGTTGATATTCACCAAAATCATCTGTATCTCATAAATGTTACCATCCTTATAGTAATTTTGTTTTACTTTGTAATTGATGTAAGGGACTGAAGATTTTTCCTTTTCTAGTTTTGCTTAAATCCAAGAAATGGAAAAACCTAATGAATGTGACCATATGAAGTTTTTGTATCTATACATTTACAATAACAATTTCAAAAATAAATGAATAAAAACTACACCTTTACTATAGTAGAATATTTTTACCTGATTTAGTAACAGGTAAACTGTAATGTATTGTATAAATTCTTTCTGGCCAATGTTCACCAAGTCTGAGATGGTTTGTAAGCCACAAATGTAAGCTCTCAAATTAGTCTGAAGCTTATGCATATAAATATCATTGCCTTTCAGAATAGTCAGAAAAACATTTAAAGGCAATGCAAATACATACAAGGATGGGGAAAGTGAAGCTTTAATTACCTGAAGCAGGAGGTAGGTAGGCTGTTACGAAACAAAATTCAAGACAAAATATGAGGGCAGATTGTCAAGTAAAGTTCCCTTATTTCTTAAAAATAGATAGCAATGTTTATTTTCAAAACCACATACATCATTTGAAAGCTTAAACATAGTTCTATTTTTCAATGTAATTGCCGTTTCGATCCAATCAATTTTGTATACGTTCCTCCTACTTTTGTATGCCCATATCATAAAATTTTGCCACCAACCCATTGAGATAGTGATTCGCCTCTTCTTTAACTTCATCATCAGTGTTGTCGACCCAAATGTTCCTTCAGTTTTGGAAGCAAGTGGTAATCACTAGGCGCTATGTCCAGACTGTGGGGGGGGGGGGACATTACAGTCCATCCAAACTGTTTCAGCAGGTCCTGGGTTTTACAAGGGTTGTGGGGTTTTCTGCTTTGTTCTTTGTCATGAATTTTACAACCATTTTTTAAATTTGCAGACATGTTGAATGGACATACACTTTCCACTGTACACTTCTCTGAATTGTCAATGAATGTCTGTAGGTGGAACCCCTTTTACATTTAAAAAATGAATTACTGCACAAATTTCACACTTGGTGGTACAGCGATCGGCACCACCATCACAAACCAACACTACGTGGCATAGCGATACCAGGTAGGATGGGATTGAGAGTGGGAGAACTATTGCACACACCAATGTTGCTGGATATTGCCTAAAACCTCTTTCTGTGGCCCCAGCATTTTTGGAACCTTACTTTATGATCTACCCTTGTAATACGAGGCATATTCCAAAACTAAGGTTCGGTGAACAATATGTCACAGATGATTGGCTTGAATGATGTTTCACACCTGCAGCGCTGTCCACCAACTCCTGGGGAACATACAGCAGTGGTGGTGTGCTGTAGTAGGCCCATGCCTGTCGATGAGAGCAGATCGAAATGGTGGCGACAATCGTACCTCCGCCAGTTGTGAAGTGTGCCGTGTGGTTAGATTTCTCCTGGCAAAAGGATCGTCCGCTGCGGACATCCATCGTGAGTTGTGTCTAGTGTATGGACCGGACATAATGAGTGCCTAACAAGATTGACACTGGTGTTGAGAATTTTGACATGCACAATGAACAGCAGAGTGGCAGGCCCAGTATTCGGACCAGCGACATCGTTGATCAAGTTAACCAAAAACTTCGAAGTGATCGGCGTTTGACTATTAGTGGTCTGGCTATGGAATTCCCAAATGTTTTTTGAACCTCACTTTACAGGATTGTCACTGAAGAGCTTGGGTATCGGAAGCTTTGTGCAAGGTGGGTGCCAAAACTGTTCACCAGTCAGCACAAAGAGCAACAAATGCATAGTGTACAATAGTTTTTGGAGCGTTATAGACAAGATGGAGACAGTTTGTTTTCCCACATTGTTGTGGGAGATGGGACATGAATAGCGTACACCAACACAGAATCAAAACAACAGTCAATGCAGTGGCGCCATTCCGGTTCACCCAAACCAAAATAGTGTATGCAATCACTGTACACAAATCGCAAAATGATGCCTTCCATGTTTTGGGACGAAAAGGGCATCCTGTTGATTGAATTTATGTACCGTGGGACAACAATTACAGCTGACGTGTTCTGTGCAATGCTGACCAAACAGAGAATTGCAATACAAAATCAACGCCGCAGGAAACTGTCGTCTGGCATCATCCTCCTGCACGACAACGAATGCCCGCAAGCCGCTGCCAAAACCAAAGTGAAGATTTAAGAGTTTTGTTGGGAACTCCTTGACTACCCTCTATAGAGTCCCGATCATGCAACAAGCGACTATTTCCTCTTGCTGCATTTGAAACGGTGGTTTGGTTGACAACGATTTCAAACCGATGATAAACTCAAGACGAGCATTACCAACTGGTTCAGGTCCCAGGTGGCAGATTTTTATGCCCAGGGGTTAAAGAAGCTGGTGCAGCATTACAGAAAGTGTATGGATGTGAACGGCGAGTATGTGGAAAAGTGAATTAGATATGTAGTCACATATTACTATCAATACAAAACCTTGTCTTATGAGTGATGTTTTTATCATGACCAAACGGACCTTAGTTTTGGAATATGCCTCGTAATATTTGTGTTTGTCTTGTACCTTGTGTCGTCACAGTTTACTTGTCTCTACATTTAGTAACTGATGGTATTACTTTCCCTTTACTTGTTTATGTAAGCAGTGGATATATTCATTGTTGTATTTTGTAGCAAACATTTCTAAATCCTCTAACTTCAGTATTGGCATGTATAACCATGATAACAAGAATAATGTTAGTAATTCCATGAATGACTATAAATAACACAAAACTCCATCACCCACAAAATTTGAAGGGAGGAGTCCACAGCCACAAAAAAGGCTCCACCAACACAAAAAAATGCTATGTTTTGAGCTTTACCATTACTCATGAAATAAAAACATGCTCTCACAGGTACTAGCAGTCTACACAATGGGTGCACATGTGAGCTTAGTCACATCTTGTTTTTCCACAAGTGAGGACATAGAGTTTTTTTTTATATTTGTGGAGTGTTTATTGTCATCATTGCCTTTATCTCTTAAACTTTTGTGAGTTATGGGTGTATTCCTCTCCATACAGCCTAAGATCTGGCTGCATGATTTCAATGTGCATCTGTTATTTGTTTGAAATGCAATTTTAATGTATATTACTAGTAGCAGAATATGATTCTGCCTGTCAAAATATGGCTGCAAATATTTTTAATTAAATTTTCAAAGAAAAAAATAAATAATTATAATTCATTTCAAAGGGAGACATGTAAAGAACATAAAAAGTTTGAATTGCCTATGTAAAAGTGGCCACAAATGGGGGTTGCCAGCTGTTAAAGATACGTAAGAGCGCGTGATAGTTAGCGCACCACACCGTCTGTCAGACAGTGTGCTACACTAACTTTAACATCTGGCAGTCCCTACTTGTGGCCACTTTTGCATAGACAACCCAATTTTTTATGTTCTTTATATGTCTCTCTCTGAAATGAATTATACTTATTTATTAAAAAAAGAACAATTTTTTTAAAATAATTTAACTAAAAATACTTGTGTCCATATTTTGATAGGCAAACTGGCTACAAATAATTGTGCATAAAAATTGCATTTCTATCAAATAACAAATGGACGTAGAAATCATGCAACCATATCTTGGACTAATGTTAATATTACCTCACAGCATTTCTTCGTTGCCAATAATCTGTCACTTATATAGGGAGCAAAAATATACTTCCATGGCTTCCAGTTATAATATTCCATTAATCTCCTACAATGCATAGAAATTACACTTCTGTATCTTGAACATCTCGAATATGGCTGGAAGATATTATTCTTCATATGTTCTTATTTAATATAAAACACTTATCCTGAACTTATAAGAAATAATCAGAATTGTGAAAAGAGATGCACACTTAACTATTATAGTCTTACGTGTTTCCCTTAAAAAACCTCAGCCGGATTGTTCCCATTCTTTGCTCTCAGTCCTTTTTCACCTCTAATGAACTAAACATTGACGAGATGTATAGCCATACGAAAGACAGGTAGTCTTAAGGAACAACTTGTTTGGAGTACTTATTGTGGTTTATAAACTGTTGAGAACAGTAACTATATGTCTCTTTTAAAAAAATACATAGTAATTAAGGTTTATCAACTTTAAAAAGTAACTTCTGTATATCCAAAAATCTGATTTCTACTGAGATACTCAGTACGGTTGCCCTATTTATGGTGAAAAATGTAATCAAATCAGTTTCAACAACTAAAATATGGCAGTTTTCAAACTATGCATAATTGTTTTGATTTGGTCATTTGAAGTTGGTAGATTTATACACCTTTCCAACACTTCTCAGACTCAATGGAGCAGGAAAAAGTGCTACAAGGAGATATTTCTACATAAACCAATCACTAAGCAGAGTTAAAGGAAGGCTACAGTGATAAAAACCACTAAAACAACAACAACAGTATTTTGGGCACAGGCCCTTACTAACAATTGTAGAAGATGAGACATAAGTTAGATTCACGTGGGTATCTGCAGTCAACTTCACCAAATGAATGAATTCATTCATTTGGCAGGGTTGATTGCAGGTGCCCATATGTATCTAGCCATGCGTCTTTTTCTGTAATGATGAAAAAGAGTTGCACCCAAAATATTTGTGTGTTTGTGGGTATGTGTTGTGCTTCAATTTTAGTAAGTGATGTTTCTACTTTAACTTTCCTTTTCATATCTCCAATAATTCTGTTTCTTTATAATGCTTGAAAGACTTTGTATAAGACAAGAGGTGTCATATACCCAAAATCTGAACTGGTTAACATGACAAATAAATAAACTGTGTGTACTGAGGGGTATTTCAGCCGCCAAGTGACAGAGTTTTGATTTGCCATGCATTTTACGTGTGCCATATCTGGACCTACAGTTTAACATGTAATCTGAACCATATAATGTCTTGGCATATTCATATGATCAAAGCAAAGCTCATAAAAATTGCTGATCTCACCGGGATTTGTACTCAGGACTTTGATTTTGATTAACATGATATGCCTCAGGGATTAGTTCTGATAAAAATAAACAAGTATGGTAGTTTTAAACTATTAATTTTTCTATAGTAAGGAAAATACATAATTTATTAAAAATATATAAAAAAATATAATGAAGAAAGAAGTGCTGAGTGCAGGAACAATACTACCAATGAAATTATTTGCACTAATATCTTAGTAAATATGCACTGATTAACAATGCAAAGGAACTAAAATATGAAAATTTTTGAAGTAGCTTAGACTTAAAATATTCTTGTGGTGAATAATAATTATGAAAGGTGATCTCAGAATGAGAGAGAATAAATGTATTGGCATCTGCTTCTGGAAAAATTCTTCAATAGCTTACTCAGACTTCTGGGCGAACTGTAAACATGTGGGCCTGGCATTCAGGAAGATATGGTTTTGATCTCTGATATGGTCATCCAGATTTCTATTTTCCATGGTTTCCCAGAACCATTCCAGACAAATGCTCATTCAAATGGTTTATTCAAAGGCAATCACTAACTTTCTTTCTGTACACTGTCCTTAATCTTTTACCAATTCTAATTACCTTGAAGAGTCCCTTAAAAATTAAAGGAAAAAAAAACCCTTGGAGCTTCAATCTACTTGTCAATGTACCAAGTTACAATATACAAAATAAATGGAAATTCCATTAGAAAAACAGGCTATTGTCAAATATACAGAGATGTAAAATTTCCTGTATTTTTTTTATAGTTTGTCTTCTACCCCTCCCCCCCCCCCACACACACAAAAAGTAAATTATGAAAGATTTAAGCCCAAAATGAAAGATTCCTGATAAAAATTTATCCATAATGGATTAGTGGAACTCGGCGACTGTGATATCCAATTTCTTGATATTAAAAACAGCAACCAGTCACAGTTTGTTGTCATTACCGGTTTCGAACAAATTGTTCATCATCAGATGGTTTGCATTTATATTTATAATGTAATCAAATATGCAGCTGCAAAATGCATGTGTGAATTCTTCTTGATGGCAAAAGGATATAACATTCTGAAAATACCTAGTTCATATTGCTGTAATTGTTTCATAGAACTTAATATTCAATCTAATTTCATCTTTAGTATTATGCAAAACTGTTTGTACATAAACATCTTTGCTACATCTGTTTATGCAAAATCAAATTTCTAGCATGCTCATAAGATCTGTTCAGAATCTTATATCCTTTTGCCATCAAGAAGAATTCAATGTTAAAACATTCAACTATTAAACGTAAGTAATATAATTGAGTTACCTTTATCAACCCAAAATTAAATTACTATCATTCAATAAACGCTACTTTCTATTATTATAGGATGCACGCTTGCATTTTGCAGCTGCATATTTGATTACATTGTAAATATAAATGCAAACAATCTGATAAACAATTTGTTCAAAACCAGTAATGGTTTATAAATATAATAACAACAAACTGAGACTGGTTGCTGTTTTTAATATCAAGAAATTGATAGATTTCTGTTTTTTTTTGTCTTACTTTGATTATGAAAGAATATTTAGCTTGTGTGAAACATATGTTTGTGATGGGAAATCAAGTGAATATAAAATTATTTGAATTGTATGATGTGAGGTTTTTTTTTTTTTGTTGAAAATATTTACAAAATCTAGTAATTAACAATGGTAGTTATGTGTGTATCAATTAAATGTGTAAGGTGTTGAGATGCGTAGTTAGTAATTCTTCATCAACTACTGGTTGTTTTTCCCCTTTCTCTCTCTCTCTCTCTCTCTCTCTCTTTCTTATTTTTTAAGCCACATGTATTTTTACTGATTCTTGATATTGCTTTCACCTTGAATCAAAGGGAATCTGTCTATTCTATTTTGTTCTTTTTCTACAGGAAGGTCTCACCAAGGCATTTGCAGTGAAACAGGAAGGAAACAAAATAAAACTTTTAACTGATTCAGACATCATGAAAGAAACTGAGACAGAAACTCTGCCACAAGCAGTGCTGAACAGTTATCTTTACAAGGTGAAAGCAAAACTAAAACAGTTCCATACAGCAAGACATAACATATATATATTTTTTTTTTTGTCAGCAGAAGTGATGAAGTTTGTGTTTGATACCGTGTGTGCTATTAGAGCTATAAAATGAAATAGCATCATTAATTGTTAACAATTCCATGATGGTTCAATTGGAACAGCTATAAATGTAATGAATATGTAATATAATGTTGATTTTAATAATTTTAAAATCATTAATTCATAACATGTTATTTCATCCTGGTTCATGCATTTATTGTTAATTAAAGCAGTGACTGGTGATAATAAAGAAAGAAATATGAACCCTGTTTAAATGTGCCCTTTTTTTGTTATATTTCATTAATTTTATGAATTTGAGCACTGCATTAGTTACACAAATTGCTTAACTGTTGGTAACTTTGCTGTGACAAAAATACTATGTTACTCCCATTTAACTGCATATTTTGAAATACAGGGTCATGCTTAATGATTCACAGAGTTTCAAAACACTGTGTATTAAAAGTATACGATATAAAAAGGTGAGTGATATGTGAAAAGATACATAACCCACCAAGTTTAAAAGCCTCCTTGGTGTCTGGCGTGCATACTAGATGGCAGCAGTGGACAAGATGGCGGAAAAAAACAGAAGAAGGGTTTTTGTGTGTTAGAATATGCAAAGTGTTCTTCGGTTACAAATGTGCATTTTTATGAAAATACAGAAAAGCAGCACCTAGTCACCAGAGCATGTTACGTTGGTTTCGCCAGTTTTGTGACACTGGTTTTCTGTGTAAATGGACCAGCATGTCTCAGAGGAAACCATGGAACACATGAGACAGAGCTACATGCTCAGTCCACAAAAATCAACAACTGTTTGTGCCAGTCATTGACTGGGCATTCTGCAGAGAACAGTGCAGTATGTTATGCATTTCAAACCCTCCAGCTCATTGAAGTACAAATGTCCATGACTTTCTCAACAGAGAACTATTACATTGCTGAATACGTCGCACTGGTCTGAGTGATGTTACTCCGTTGTTATGGGCTTCACAAGTCGCCAGATCTGACCCACTGTGATTTCTTCTAGTGGGGTTATGTGAAGGTCAAAGTTTATGTACCCAAAAACCAAAACTACTGCAAGAATTATAGGAACAGACCACTGCTGCTGTGGTGGACATTGATAGTAACATGCTCTCAAATGTGTGGACAGAACTGGATTACCATTTGGAAATGTACCAGGTGAGGGTGCACACATTGAACATTTATAGTATGTACGAGAAACTTGGTGAGTTTATGTATCCTTTCATGTATCATTCATCTTTGTATGTTGTATACTTTTCAATACACAGTATTTTGAAACCCAATGAATCATTTAGGCTAACCCTGTAAATACTTTGATATCCTGTTTCCCCTATTATACTATTACTGTTGTGGCTCTGTGATGCATTATTGCCCTAATTATGCTCATCCTGTATTAATGTATTGTTTCCTTGTTTTTCTTCCCATAAATGTCTGCAGGAGAAAGCCAGAATTGTTTTGAATTAGCCATTTGATAAAGTATGTAGTAAGGCCATTATACTGAAAATAAGGAGGTATGCTAAACGTGTGTCCCAGTGTACTGGCCATCATAATTACAGTTTTCAGCTGTTTTTATGTAATTTTTTGGATATTCCCTTCTGTCCACTTCAAAACCAAATGTTAAATGGCTAGAAAAATACATTCACACAAATCTTATACAGTCCTCATACAGACAGAAACTCCTATTACCATCCATTTGATTGTCTTTAACAATCTTAAGAACTCACCCAATTAAAGAAAAAAACATCCATTAAGAGCAAAATGGGTAGATTAATAACAGTAACAATTCTTTGCACCCTATCCTCAGCTTTAGTGAGGGTGTGTGTGTGTGTTTTTTTTAAGCTAACTGGAAAAAATTGTGCAGCCAAAAAGCATGTGAATGTAATGGCAGAGTTCTTAAAGAATACTGGAACTGAAGATTGCTGCAGTTTGAAGAGTGCTAGATGCAAATACTTATTCTTGGATGAAGTTATTCAGATGGCAGTGAGTTTTAGGCCACTAATAATTTAACTAGATGGAAAGATTGTAGAGTTTGGATTATCACAGTAGTCTTCAGGAACTATGATAGCCCCAAGTCTAGTACCCATAGGTGGATTGGCAATTCTTATCATACCAGCTATGCAGTTATTTCCATAAAAATTTGTGTGGACAATGTGGTCATATCCAATTAAAACAAAAAGGACAAAAGAGAGAAAGAGAAATTACATTAGCACAAAGAAGACACTGTTCTCAAACTGGAGTTTAGCTTACATTTTCCTCCCTTTCCATAGATTGCCTATAATAACAAGAAATTAAAGAGGAGGGAAGAGTTTCGCTGGTGGGGTTCTCTATTGTCATTCTTGGTTTGTTTGAAACATATGATCTTGGAGTAGTATAGAGTTTCTTACAGATATAGTTATTTCTTTTCACAATGTTTTAATCCATAATTACAATTTCCTTCACCCTAATATTTCTCAGATCAGTGCGAATGGTGTGGTACTTCATGACATTAGGTACAGATGTGTACTTCATGAATAGGTATTTCAAGGGCATTGTAGTATATGACTCAATGAAGCACAAGAAACATATATGGACCACATAACATAAAAGGTAACCATACAGTATTTTGCTTCAAACAGGTTTGTCAGATTAGCGTTCTCGCCTCGTATTCTTGAGGACGCTGGTTCGAATCCCCGTCTGGGCATCCAGATTTGGGTTTTGCATGGTTTCCCAAATCACTCCAGGCAATTGCTGGGATGTTTCCTTCAAATAGGCCATGGCTGAATTCCTTCCCATTCCTTGCCCCCCCAACCTTTCCCTTCTCTAAAGACCTCACTGTTAAGAGACATTAAGCAGTTTTTTTTAAAAAAAAGGTTTGTCAGACATAGTTTCATGCCATGGGTTACTACAAAATGTGAGATGGAAAAATTAAAACCACACCTGAAAATTTTATTGAGCATGGTAAAGTCCAAATCTGGAACAGAGCTCTCAAACAGACAGTGAACACAAACTCAAAGTTGTAGATAATTGGTAAATATTAGTTGAGAGATTGATCAAACAAGAAGCAATATGATGTGCTGGTTGAAGAATTAGTCTAAATCTTCATGAATGAATGATTTGTGTATGTATTATGTATATAAAAGTAATCGAACTATAACAATACACTTTATTAAATAAACGGCAAACAAATTGAACACAGTAAAGTTTTTATCATGTATTTTGGTTCTAGATTCCTTCATTATCATTTGTATAAGAAAAAAATAACTGAAATGACGGTGTGTAAGAGTATACGCAATGGAAATTTCACTATATTAGGCTGCACACACAGACCCCATGGTTTCACAGCAATTATCCTTGGAAAAAAGTGATATATGAAATGATACATTTTGTCAGTAGCACTATCAGTGGGAAATAAACAGTGATCCTATAAAATACTTCCTGCTGTCGTGTTAGTGAATGGCCTCAATATTATATTGGTGGCAACTGTAACCATCAACAGCACTCATCTCTCTCAGCTAAGTGAGGATTACTTGCATGCAACAAAATCAGACAAATCAACAAGAACAGAAACTAAAATACAAAAACAGATAAAGCAGCAACACGAGCAGATTCAACTAACTAAATTACTCACCAGAATTCAACATTCAGTTATCATAATGGATGATGAGAGATGTGGCAAGAAATGAGGATATTTTAATGATCAATTCACTGCAATATTGCAACTCCTGTGGTCAGTGGTAGAGAGGAACAGATAAAATAAAACTGGTATAGTAAAATCCCAACTCTCCAAGGTGGGAACAAAAAGGAAAAATAAAATTCAGAATAGTTTACAAGATTGTACATGGATTAAGCAATAAGAAGTGAAATTGTGCATGCTATACTTGCTGTAAAAATACTAAAACAGTTGAGCAGGTTAATACAGCTGAGACATCGTTACTTACTAGGTTCTGCATAACTAGTTATAACAAAGTGGGTTCTTTTAATGAAAAACATTACTTTTAATCTTTGTCATAGAACAAGTAAATAAAATGAAATGGGTTCATGTTAACTACTTCACAGGAATATTTAAATTTATGATACAGCAGAAAATGTTAAAATCTGTGTTAAATAAAATAATATTTTCTTTGTTGATAAATTATAAACTTTGTATAGATAAACACTCAATGTCTAAAGAAATAATAATAATTTAATACACAGCTTCAACCAAGTAAATTAAACAAGTGAAGCTGTTTATAAAAACAGCATTGCCAAGAGCTATCTGCTTCATTCCTTAAGTTCTGTTATGTTTGAGCAATGCCTGACTGATTCTTTAGGCTGTGATTCCTAAAGGGTGCAGTAGCACCCACTGATGGGTGTTGAAGAGCTGCTAAGGGGCTTTTCATGTCCAAGACAAATTTAGGGGTCGTTAAGGACCAGCCACATCCCTTGCTTTCCAGTACTATATCCTGCATTAAGGGTTGCAACAAAGACGTTTTTAATTGCATTCCTATGATCATATGTCGCCAATAGAGTATTTAGCATAGTCAGAAATTTATTATCTATGAAAATAAACAGATTGTCAATATTGGAAAGTGACAATTTAAGATTTCTGATGACAAATATAGCACAAATAGCAAAAAATTAGTGTCATTACACTTAATCAGCCCTCATATTAATAATTTTTTTGTAATAAGTATTTTTTAATCAAAGTGTGAAGATTACACCAATATTGTTAACATCTTTTAATAAAGGTATTTTAGAAATTTGACCTTGTTTTTTTTTAATTGTAAACTTAATTGAATCACTGTATCTAATAGAGGGTTATGAACCAAAAACGTTGGAGTGCTATGGGTTACATTATTTATTACAAGTAGGGAGTCGGTGTATTTTTTTTTTCCTGAAAAGGGGGAAGTGAGTAATTTCTTCTTTATAGAAGGGGTTGGTAGGCAAAAACAGGTGGGAACCTATGCTTTAGAACCTGATGATGGGAGCAGAGGCAGTTCGCAATCACCACATCTGGAAAAATACTCGCAGTATTTTTCATTATGTTATAATCTCGGCAATATCGTATGATTTTTTTGTTTTGTTTTTGTTTAGAACATTGTAAGATTGATGTATTTTGCATTATGTGAATCATTTGATGCAGAATATACATGTTATGAATAATCTACTAAAAGTAGTTAAGTGCATATGCAGACTATGTTTTTGGATCCCTGTATTGTATCACTTCAAGAATTTTTCTTTTCCTTCTGGTTTACCCCTAGACAAGGAAATTTTAGAGATGGGAAAGGATTGGGTGCAATGAACTGGAAGGAATTCATCCATAGACTTTTTGAAGGAACCATTCCGGCATAAGCCTGAAGCGATTTGTGAAACCATGAAAAATCGGATTATGGGTTGCTAGATGGGGATTTGAATATGTGTGCTGCGGAATGCCAGGCCCAAGTGTTACAACTCGCTCACCAGGATCAGTACTTCAAGAATAAAACTGCTAAAAGCATGTTACTGCTATACACGAAGAGGCATTATATGAGTTCACAAAGCAATGACAAATAAAACAAATATATCTGTAAACACAATGCCAGAAATAGTATGAGAAGCAACAAACAGAATTTTGTTGTCTATGATAGGACGAAACTATGTGAACATAAAAATGATCAATAAATTGTGTTTAAATGTTGCTCCCAATATCTACAGACTTAATTCATTTATAGTTAGCCAAGAATGTTCAGAACTATATTGTATAAAAGAGTAATTTGAAATAATAAAACACATAATGTATATATGAGTGTCATAATAGTGTAATGATGTTATCTGTGTGTATTGTATATTTTACACCAGACTCATTGTGATTTATGATAGTAAGTAATATGAACACTGTAATTCATGACAAACACTTAGAAACTGCCTGTTTAATTTGATAATCTCACACATTCAGAAGACTGTTTTAGCTTCTGTGTAGCTGTTGAGTTGGTGTTAGAATAAAAATATATTTATTTATTTGTGGCAAACTCCTTTCCCTGGAAACATCAATTAAACCTAAGGAATTTGTTTATCCATGGTAATAACAACATTTAAAACAATGGTGACTCTAAAATTTGATAAGACCCTGAAAATTTATTTTATTTTTGAATCACTTGCTCTATTTTTGTGGAAAAGTTCATTTCAAGTTCATTGTTCTCATATAAAAATTCAAAAACATTCAACAAAATATTGGAGTTCATATTAGGCAAATGAGGACTCTGAATATAAGTAAATCATCGTTTAGGATATATTGTAAGCTTCAACATTCGTTTGTTCTGTTCGGTAGATTTATCTGTAGGAACTTTATAAAGGTAATGGAATTAAAACACTATTATGACTCCTCTTTCCTTTATCTGCATCATTCCTCATCCACCATACCAAAAACAAATACATCTTTTACTTGATATGTCCGCTTAAATTTCAACAGCCTTTCGTTGCACCACTATTCTGGTTCTAAAATTTTCATTCTTTCTGGTATTCCATAAAATTGTCCTAGGTCCTGATCTTTATGGCTCTCTGGCACCAAATTTATTTGAGCCTACAGATGAATAGGAGTACACTTCAATGGTTTGGATTCCACGTTGAACTGTAGGTCCAATCTAGGGCGAAATTTGGCCATTCAGAGTGGATGCACCTACAGTGGCTCAGATATTTTTTGGTAAAGTGTGGAAAGCTAAATATGGCTGAGTATTGAATGTGTGTCCTCTTGAATTCCAAGCACAAGCGTTAACCACTCACCCTTCAGGCCAGTCTTCTGAGATGGCTTGTGCTTCAACCATCAATTTTAATTTTACACCCTGTATAATACAATTCAGTTCCTTTTCCCCCCCTTGCTGTGTCTAATGCAGAAAGAAATTTTTTTAAGCTGTGTAATGGCTGATGGGCAAACATTCGTTATGAAGTTATTTGTTGATGCCATTGTGTTAATTGCAGACAGTTGTGTCTATATTAAGAAATTACTTTATGGCATAAGCAATAAATATACTGAGAGACGAATACTGTCTAAACGTTACCCCAAACAAGAAAGCTGTGAAATCCAAAGTATGCCAGAACACTTCCACATTTCCATGGTTCAGATTCCACGTTGAACTGTAGGTCCCATCTAGGGCTAACAATTCTAGTTGTAACACTGATGCATAGTTGCATGTTGGCCAACAGCTTGTAATTTTATCTGTAGTGTGTGTGGAAGTGCCACCTGTTGACCACGTGACCTTAATAGCCTCAACTACTTCCCAACAGTGTGAGTTCTCTAGTTGTGAGGAAGGAGGGGCGATTGTCATAAATTTCATTAACTAACTAATTTTTCTAAACTATCTTATTAATTTTCTGAACTTCAGGCTGCATGGCATAGGCTTAACTTGTGTATTATATTTGAATCATTGAACTCAGGGCTATGTTTTTCATTGTTAAAACTAACATCTCTGTTGTAAAAATGTGTTTGAGTCAGATTGGCCATCTGTGTTCTGGGTTGGTTGGCACATAGCCAAAAGTGAGAAAAACAAAGATATTAAGTGCAAAGAACAAAACCTATTTTATGATTTCAAGTGAGGGGGAGAGCCTAACCATGAGTTATGCTGACAGAGATGATAGTTTTGATGAATGTCTACTTTTGCATTGCAGTAACACAAATAAGCCTGACACAAAACACGCCGTGTGCAGGAGGTAGGGCTATTTAACCCAGTTAACATCTCTCCAGAATATGATAATAGAGAGGTCAAAAACAGAAGAGCCCAGTGTAAGAACAACTGGCAGTGGTCACCTATGATGTTGCTCAGTGTACAGGAATCGTAACATCATTGGATGAAACTGATGTTCAAGTTAAAACAATAGTAAAGTGTGGTAAATTTTGAATGTGGTCTAAAGAAGTAGATGAAATTCAGTGCAAATATGAAAATTTGAGCAAAGCTCATGAATTTTAGGCTCGTTTTCTTTCTTTTTCTCCCTCAACTAATTTTTTTTTACAAACATTTTACGAGGGCTGTGCCAACTAACCCCGCATGTGAGGTTGGTTGGCCATCCATGACTTCCACTGTTTGGTGGTGATTTCCTGCATACAATTTAATGTTCTGATTGTAAAATAAAACAGAAATGTAACTTAACAGATGCAGATTATAGTGACATATTCAAAATTGGGATGGTGTTAAGAGATTCAGCTTTAATAATCAAACTGTAAATATCTGTGCCAAACATCCCTAGTCTCCTCTACACATCTACAGCAAATTCAAGTCAAACAAAGGCTTAACATGGTCTAAGTTGGCCTAATCGAACATACATACATGTATCATGTATAAACTAATTTTTTTTCTCTTCCTTCTATAGAAATTATTTATTTAAAATGGTGAATATCTTTCTACATCTAACATATTTAGAAGCCTCTGTAGAGTCCTAGATGTACTAAAATTATCCTTTTATCATCTCTCCTTCGAGTATTAATCTAAATTTGTTAAACAAAAGTCTTGAGGATGAACAAGATGTTTGAATAAGCTGTAACCACGCATGTTATTTAATCTGATACCTAAATGAACGTTTATACATGTTTGTAGACTGTAATTTGGTCATCAATCTGTTTTACTACTATTAGCAAGACATAATGGATGAAAGGCTCCATATAGAAATAAAAAGTCACTGTTGGAAATGTATGAATATATTATTCTTTTAAAATTCTGAAGTTAAATTGGTATCAGATTATAATGCTGTAGGACAGCATCGGACCATTCGAAGTCGTTTATGAAGAAAGCAGGTCACAATACAGTAACTAACAATTTTCAATCACTCGAAGAATGCTTTAACAAAACCCATAAAATTTCATGATAGTTAAAATTTCAGCCCATGTTGAAAAATTTTATAAAGTTCCTTAGAATAGATTCACTCACGGAATTTCAAAATTCACATCTCTAGAACTATTTTAGAGTCCGCAACCATTATTAAACCGTGAAAAATTCTGTGTTCAGATTCTATATGTCTAAAATATTACAAGTCCGGCGCCTCCTACCAAATTACGAACCAACCGACGCCGAGGATGTCCAAGGGCATAGCCAGGTACGGGCAGGGGGGGGGCAGCTGGCCCCCCCCTAGCCGGACGCGGGTATGCACCCGATCGGAGTTCTACCGAACCTAAAAGTAAACAATGTTCAAAAATTAATTCGGTTCAAACGATTTAAATCTGTTTGCTACTGCTATCTGCGGGAAACACGTTAACGAGGGCGAGGCGGCACAACGCGCCACGCACGGTGCTGCTGGCGACTCTTAAGTTCAGCGTATCGACTATGTGTGGTTGCCGCGCGAGCCATGTTCGAGCGCGCCGAACCGGTTATTTGCCGCGCGAACAATTTCTATTGATGAGCGCGGCTGCCGCGCGTGGCAACGCAACCCAGCCAGGATTGCGCGGCAAATTATCCAGGCACTTTCTTTTCGTGAAGCCACCGTGGACATTTCACGTGTACGACTAGCTGAAACTTTCACTGTTATGCATAACCCTGTATACTAGAAACCTAAACGAAAAGTGATTTGGTGGATATGGAAATTGTATTTTAATAGAATTCAGTATGGTGAGAAACTTACGGAAGACATGTGAAACCAAGCCATCGAGGATACAATAAACAAATTTTACGAGAATGATAACCGTAGAGTTCCCAAAATCATTAATTTAGCCAGTGAACACACAATTTCGGCATGCGATTTCAATTACTGAAAGACGCTGTGATTTCAAGATTTCTGGCAGTTGGAGATAGAGATGGGCAGGTCCGAGATTTTAAAGGATTCGGGTCCGGATGTACATCCAGCGCTGCGGATCTGCATCCAAGTTCCGTGTCCGGCGGACCTGTAAGGGTCCGGCTCTGCAATCGGGTGGGCGGAGTGTACGGCGGAACTGGATGTGTGCGGACCTACATCCAGGTTCCGTGTCCGGCGGATCTGTACGGGTCCGGTTCTACAATCGGGCGGGCGGAGTGTATGGCGGAACTGGATGTGTATGCACCTACATCCAAATACGTGTCCGGCGGACCTGTATGGGTCCGAACCTACAATCGAGCGTATGGTGGTTACAAATCCGACCAAGGAGAACTGCAGTATGAGTTATATCGTGTTCATCCATTAATTTATGAAATTTTGTTTTATTTTTGTCTGAAACTCACAATTGTACGTAATATTATAAAATCACAGCATACTCAGACTTGATAATGATAAAAGTAAAATTTCTGTAAGAATAAAATGAAATCATTTCTTAATAATGTTTAAGTACTACTAAAATTTTTTTAAGAAAATCGAAATTCTTTGTTAATTGTTAGTTTTTTTTTTTTTTTTTTTTTTTTTTTTTTTTTTTTTTTTTTTTTTTTTTTTTTTACTAAAAATGAAATTATTCAAGACTCAACATTTTGAGATAATAATTGCCTTTCCACAATATACCAGCTTAAGAAACAGTTTATTATAAATGAACAAAAATCAAAATTGCAAGTACAACTTATTTTAAATTGTGAGCGAGAAATTATGTGAGATTTGTTCTTATATTATGTATAGTGTTTTCCTCTGTATACTTTGTGAAACTGTTTTGATTGAGTGAACAAAACGTTGTCGTGAGTGCTAAATCGAGTGCGATACAATGCATTTTAATTAATCAATAATATTTATGTTTTGCCAGCTACCGTAACGTGTTTTTGGTTCTTTCAAAATCTTTATTTTATTTTGTGCAATTTCAAAAGTTTTAATTTTTTAGCAATTTTATTTCCAATTCAGTTTAAAGTATTTTTAAGCAAGATTTAATTCTTAGTAATAATAACCGATTGTTTGAGCCATTGTTAGACGTTCTAGAAACGGCTGGATGTGAGGTTCTTTTTTAATGTCAGATTATAAAATATTGCTGTAAAAGCGACCAGCAGAGTCGCTCGCAATAATGCCACATAATCATCGTTATATATACATTACTAGCTGTTACCCTCGACTTCGTACGCGTGGATTTAGAATTTGATTGCTAGAATTGGATATACAAAGCTGAAAATTATCTAAGATGTCCCAAACAACACTGAGTTGGCATAATATAACGGGAACGCCATCGATATACCATTCTACCTTCGAACCTGTCTCATGACTAAAACTTATTCATATCGGAAAAAAAGTATCCTATTTCCTTCCTAAATATGCGAAGTATTTCCTTGTCACCGGTATACACATATAGTCGTCAAAACGTAAAAAAAAAAAAAAAAAAAAAAAAAAAAATATATTAGTTTAGATCACACAAAAACTAACTGTGACACCAGTATACCATGAATAAAGTAAACGCTTAGTGCACTATTCTACTATAAAATCCTAGACTTGGCTCAAACTATGAAAAACAATTCATAAAAACATATACACGCAGTAGGATTTGAACGCAAAGCCACGCTGGAGTTTTCATAATAAGCAAGCGCGTTACCACTACGCTATCCTACCATTACTAAATATAGCTGCGCATTACAAATACACTTAGATATTATGCATTTGTCTTTCACAGTTCAGATAGTCTTCATAATTTAATGACAATATGTTCTTATCTATACATAATATAGTATCCCATCTCGATCCTAATGTCAAACAGCATCTCCCTGTCAAATTTCATCACGATCCGAGTATCCGTTTAGCACAAGAAACGTAACAAACAGACATAAAGACAGACAGAGTTACTTTTGCATTTATAGTATTAGTATAGATATGTATAATGTTCCTTAGAAACCCTACGAACCGTGTTTCTGCAATTAAAAGATGTTAAATGTATTATCTGATTTTTCCTTAAGCCATCAGAATTGAGAAAGTTAAAAATTCTAGAGACTTTGTGATTAATCAAACTGAACGTTAAAAGTTTAATAAGACTACAACGCATTAAAATTACAAGTTAAATTATAAGTCCATTCTTATTTAGCACGTAAAACACTCCTCACCTTAGAAGCATGAACCCGACCAATAAGAAAGTACTACCGGGTTTTAGCTACCCATTGGCATTTAATAGTTATTGTAATTATCTACTAGTAATCAGCCATTAAGAAATAGTTTTTCATTTATAATCTTATCTTTAAACAGAACTGTAATCGAATCGTACAGTAAATGACATTAAACTCTTCAGAACACAGATTTCAAATCGGAACTTTAATGAAAAATTGCGTTCCAGCTCCGCGTTGCAGGTCCGGCCGTGGTTCAACCTCCGGCCACGCGAGAACTGTGGCGCTGTTACAGGTCCGGCTGGAAACTGATCCGACAAGCGCTCGGATGTACATCCATCCCTAGCGCAAGTGATACGGGTTCGCGGAACTGCATCCATCCGGACCTACCCATCTCTAGTTGGAGATTCGTGTACTGGCCTATAATACCTTATTCGAGTGTCAAAACAATCATTTTCTTGAACAGTTCCAGATGTTTTTGACGCTTTATGTGAAGCTCTGAAAGATTGGGCAGAGATAAGGTAATAGCACCAATTTTATATTAAATTTTTCATTGCTATTCAATTTTCTGTTACCATTTTTAACGAGAACTTACTCCTTACTTAGGTAAAATGTATTGAGTTAATCATGTCATTTGGCGATTCTATAGATTCGTTGATTGGAGTTTAAAGTGATGGTTGTGGTGGTGATGGAGGAGAGTCTGTCTGATTAGGCTGCACATTTGCTATTACACAAAAGTTTTTTGGCACCGTACAATTGTATTAAAAGGCGACAGTTTTCGTCATCCATTGTAACAAACTTTCACTGTGCCGCGTGAGCCAACTCGAACAAAGACACCTCCGTCTTAACTGCGTGTGATATAGAGGCTCTATCAATCTCACTTAGCCCTTACGTTAAGCGATTCTGGTCAGAAGTACTTGCCGTCTTGGCATTGCCTTCTTTTATTTGCTGTTTCCGTGTGAGTGCTTGTTTTAGTTTTATATTTTTCATTACTGTTGAGCCTTTTTTTTTATTTATTTTTCTTTTTTTATTTTTTTTATCTTTTTTTATTTTTTTTATTTATATTTTTTTGTATTTTTTGGTATTTAATTTAATTTAGCTGTGTAAGTGCATCCGTTTCGCACTGTATTTGTGGTTTTGTCACTAGTTTTCTTCTGCCAGCAGCTGGAGTGGTCTTCTATGTGAACCCTCGTGTATGTCATACTGTGCTAGAGAGCGAATAAGGTGGTTGTCACTCTCTTCATTTTTTTGGTAAAAATGTCTTGCTATTTTTTTTTTATACCTATCCCGAAGTCTCGTGGAGGATGTCTGTCGGGAATCGCATTGACAGGTTGAGTGCTCTCTTCAGCGCCTTGTTTTGCATTCTCTGCAGCTTCTCAATATGCGTTTTTGCGGCACATCCCCATACAGGGGATGCATATTCCATAATCGGGAGCACCAGTGCTTGATATGATTGGAGGCCGCATCTGGGTGGTAGTGTGCTACTGTAATTCAACACTGGATAAAGTTGCCCCAGTCGTTGAAGAACTCTGCATCTGATGTCTTCGAAGTGCGGCTTCCATGTTAGTTTCGTATCTAGGGTCACCCCAATATACTTTGCCGTGGCCACCAAGGGGATTCACTCCCCGAAGAGCCTCAGCATCGGTCGTGGTGGCTTATGCCTCCACGTCAACATGATGGCCTGGCTCTTCGATGCGCTGATCTTAATTCTCCACTTGGTGGCCCACTCCTCGACGTCTTTCAGCACTGCTTGGAGGCGGCGTCCCACGAGGATCCGGCAGCGGGACGTAGTGAAGATCGCCGTGTCGTCGGCGTATAATGCCAGCTTGGTTTCTTGCCCCATCGTAATATCCGCTGTGTACAGCGTGTAGAGCACTGGACCCAGCACACTGCCTTGAGGTACCCCGGCGCGGATGGGTCTTGTTGTTGATTTCACGTCGCCTATTTTCACCATGAAGGTTCTTTGCTGGAGGTAGCTCTTCAATAACCGGAGGTATGGTCCCGGAACTCCAAGTGTGGCCATTTTGTAGAGTATCCTTCGGTGCCACACGGAGTCAAAGGCCTTCGCCACGTCGAGCAGGACCACGACGCAGTGCTCTCGTGCGTTGAACGCCGCGGTTGCTTCCTCGACGACCCTCAGCAGTTGGTGCGTGGTTGCGAGCTAAGTAGTGAGGGGCTTTTGCCGCGTGCCTAAATACCGGTAGACTGAGGCTGACTTGACCCGCACATGACGCGTCGTGTCGTTTGGGGGCGTCCATTAATGACGTGAGGTGTTTTTCCGGAATTCTGGAGCCCTTCCCCCCTCTGGTTGAGACTTCGTGAGATCTGGTTGGATCCCTTCCTCTTAAATGAGATTTTGACGGAGACCTCTCCCCCCCCCCCCCTGCTAATCGACTTCGTAACTTTTCGTGACTTTTTTTTTAGGTCTCATGCTTCCAAGGGCGGCTTTTGGACGAAATACCCCGCCTAAAGTCGACTTTCGCGTCATTTGTAGACCTATTTTTTTTAGCTCTACAGTCCTACAAGAATTTCAAAACCTTGCGTGAGATTTTCGTTAACCCCCCCTCCCTCTTTATGAGGTTTCGTGAGATTTCGTCGGACCCCCCTATTTCACCTCACGTAATTAATGGGCGCCCCCTTTATATTGTGACATCGCAGGAGCGTGCACTATTAATTTATTTTTTATAACAATGAATATAAGGAAGTTTTTTTAAAGGTAATTAGTTTGTATATACCGTAAGGCTAACGACGGCTTTTAACTAGTATTACATACGGTACCTACAAAAAGTACGACTTTTATTTAATAACTATAGTTAGCCGCATTCGTTTGTATTTTATTTATTTTTATTACCATTAACCGATTGTGAAAAAGTCGATAGTGTAAGGGCTAATTTGTGATAAAATATTCATTACTCTTGAATTTACAGTATATATGTCCTAGGTGCCCGGATTCGCCTGGATAAGAGTTGGGCTGGTCCAACCGTCTAGCACTGATATGGTCATAAGAAAACTGTAGGGGTTTTTCACATAAGGTCTTCCTAGACGAGCATAACCATGTTTTCCCCTCAAAGCGCAAATAAAAGAGTCCCCAAAACAACCCTATCATATACAAGTGACACATAGCAGTAGGGCTACCTAGGTATCGGGACATGCACAAACACGCCATTGAAACAGCGACACAAAAAAGGTCAAGTTGTTTCACTCATTCTGTGGTCGTATCTATATTGCTACATATCTACATCTACATCCATACTCTGCAAATCACAAACATTGTGGGTGGCAGAGGGTGCTAATCACCGATCCTAAACCCGCCCATTCCAATCCCGAATAGTGCGAGGAAAGAAGGAATACATATAAGTATCAGTAAGGCATCTTATTTCTCTAATCGTATCCCTCCGGTTATTGCGACCTAAATAGGTTGGTGGAAGAAGTATTTCATTGCACTCGAAATTTAAATTTTTTCGCATATTCTCCAAGAAATTCGAACGCAAGCTACGTCGTCTCTCTTCCAAACTATCCCAGCCCAATCTATGTATCAATTCTGTGACGCTTTCATAAGGGCTGTAACAACAAGTCACGAATCTAGCGGCTCTCCTCTGCACCCTCTCAACTGAGTCAATCAGAACCTTGCGATACGGATCCCAAACCCCACAACAGTAATCCAGATGCGGACGCACTAGTGTTTTATACGCTATCTCCTTTGTTTGAGCATTACAATTCCTCAAAATACGACCTATGAATCGTAATTTAGAATTAGCCTTGCCTACGACGGAAGTTATGTGCATGTCCCATTTCATGTTGCTTTGTACTATCACCCCCAGATACTTCACGGAATCAACCGTGTCAACAGGTGAATTGTTTATTTTGTACTCGTGAACAACCTGATTCTTCTTGTTACTTATCCGCATTGCCTTGCACTTTTTGCAATTAAGTGTAAGCTGCCATTTACAGCACCAATCGAAAATAGCAATCGTCGGAGCACCTTATTTCCCTATAGATAACCGCATCGTCGGCAAACAATCGCAACCAGCATTTGACGTGGTCACCTAGATCGTTTATAAATATTAAGAAAAGAAGTGGTCTTATTACACTTCCTTGAGGAACGCCCGAAGTAACATTTATCTTAGAAGAGGCTTCCCCGTCAACAACGACATATTGTGATCGACCAGTTAGAAAATCACGTATCCACTGGCAAATCTGAGCCGAAATACCGTAAGCTCGAATCTTAGCTAAAAGTTGGTTGTGTGGCACAGAATCAAAAGCTTTCTGAAAATCCAAAAAAACTGCATCAACTTGTGAACCTGCATCGATAACTTTCATTATGTCGTGGGAAAATAGGGCCAATTGTGTTTCACACGATCTCTTCTTCCGAAATCCGTGTTTACATGGTGTAAGTAACTCATTCTCATCTAGAAACTTCATTATGTTCGAGAATATGACATGTTCCAGAATTCTGCTGCAGACCGATGTTAGAGATATGGGTCAATAATTCCTGGGATCACTCCGATCTCCTTTCTTAAAAACGGGAATTACCTGGGCTGTTTTCCAGCTAGAAGGTACTTTTCTCTCTTCTAGTGATTTACGGAATATATCTGACAGAAATGGTTCAATATTCTCCTGCTTATTCAGAAAATACTCTTACCGGTATACCATCGGGACCCTGGCGCTTTACCCCACTTCAGGAGTTTTAATTGCTTTACAATTCCTACGCTATCAATTTCTATCGGATCCATCTCTAATTCCACACGAATGTGGTAAACTGGGGATGTTTTCCATGTTTTCTTGCGTGAATGAATTCTTGAATTCGGTGTTAAATAAGGTAGCCTTGCCGCGACTGTCTTCAACCTTCCCGTCCGTCTTTTATTAGAACTGGCTTATTGTTCCCACTACAACTAACTTTTTTTACATACGACCAAAATTTCTTAGGGTTTTCAGTGAGGCTCTGAGAGAGAGAATTTTCACAAAAGTTATTAAATGCCTCACGCATCACATTCTTAACACGTCCCCTTATCTCCTCTAACTTATCTAAATCAGTCCGATGCATCATCCTTTTTGATCGTGCATGTATCTTCCTTTGCTTCTTGAGTAACCTTTTAACCTCCCGTGTGTACCATGGGGGATCGTTCTCTTCCCTGATTGTCCGTTTTGGTATACACAAGTTCATACCTTCCCCGAGTATATGTAGGAATCGATGCCACCTCTCTTCAACGGTGACTCCTGCTACTAAGAAGGTGTGGTAATTATGCCTCAAATACGCTCTAAAACACTCGTTTTGAAGCCTTTTCGAATCGTGTAAACGATCCTCTCTTTTCTCTTTCTGCGCGTGGTTGTTAGTTTTACTGTAGCAATTACAGCTTTGTGATCACTTATTCCTGCGGTGGTAGAAATATCCGTGAATAGTTCGGGCCTATTTGTAACAACTATATCTAAAATATTTTCCTTATGGTTGAGGCATCGCGTTGGTTCAGTTATGAGCTGTTCAAGATGGTGATCTGAGAAGAGGTTTAGAATGATTTCGCAAGCTGCTTTATCCCTGCCCCCAGTAACATGAACGTAATTAGTACCAGTCGATATCTGGCAAGTTAAAGTCACCTCCTAGCATTATTGTATGGTCCGGAAATTGCCGTGCTATATTATTTACATTATTTCTCAAGTTCTGCAGGGATCCCACCAATTCCAATTGCCTTATTACGTTTCAAATCATTCATAGTTATAACAAATTCCATCCTCAAAACAGGATCTCCTAAGTCATCAGTGTCGACATCACCTTCCTTTTCCACTACACTATTGTTCAAGTCGTCCCCATCATACAGTCCTCAATGGATTGTTTTCATCGGTTAGCTATATCATCTGAGCTTAAGAGAGGTTCCCTTTTGTTGGCTTTAATGTTTACATCTCTTTTCTTCATTTCTCCAAAATTCTGTGTGACCTTCCCATATGCAACATCTACATTAACCATGACCATTTCCTTTTCTACTTCTTCACAATTTTTTTGCAGCCATAGTTCTTTTGCTTTTCCTGTTTATTTGATTTTTAAATTGCCTGTGTTGCTCTCTTCCTGTTTCATCCTGAGCGTTTTTATGCCTTCTCCTCTGATCCATCAGCTCCAAAATTTCTTCTGTGGTCCAAGGTTTTTATGCAGCTTGTTCCCTAAAGCCTAATGTTTCTTTACCAGCTTTCATTAATTCTCTCTTCAATACAATCTATTTGTCCTTGGTTGAGCTCCTTTCGGAGTTACTTCTTAGACCTAAGTCTACCATTTCTGAAAACTTTTCTCTTGTGCTAGATTGTTCAGTTTATTCACTTCCAGTCTGTTCTGCTTATATTGTTTTCTTATTCGCTTGAATTTCAGCCTGTATTTCATTACTATAATATTATGGTTAGAGTATATGACTGTTCCTGGGTACATTTTACAGTCTAGAGGTTGGTTCATGAATCTCTGTTTACGGTGTTACAACTAACAGGACCAGCTTCATATTAACTTCAGTCTTATGAATTAAATACAATGCTGTTGGAGAGAGGTGCTTAAACGCTGCTGGGTACCTTTCCGAAAATTATAACTTTTCTGTAGATGCTAAAGCCACTAATTTGAAATGAAAATTTAATCATGATTGCTTTCAGACTTTCCTGCCTCTACCAGTATATTTTAATTAATTTATTACTCGAATTTTCTGTCACTTTAAAAATATCCATGAATACTGCAAAAACAGGTTTCATTACTTATCATCAATCAGCAGCCAATGATGCTAAGAACTTCTCGAAAAAAAAAAATACCGGTTGCTGTTATGATGAATACTGCTCTCCAGAAGGAAGTAGAAGATAATCGTCAAATTGTGTCATCTATAATATCTTCGATTATTTTCTGTGGTACACCATACAAATGACTTACGTTTAAGAAGTAAAGAGCAACATCAAGATGTTCTTGAAGACCTGCTGAAACTAAGAAAAGTGTTTTAGTTTTGAAACAGCACATTGAAAAAGTTTAGAAAATTGTTATGTATATCTCCCCACAGATTCAAAACGAAATCACTGACCTAGGAGGCTTGGTCAATAAAAGTGAAATTCTGCAGACCACAAAGAAGGCTTATGCTTATACTGTATTGGCAGATGAGTCGTGTGGCATAGCTGGGCAAGAACAGCTTTCCATAAAAATCAGTTTTTATGACGAATATAAAAATACAATCCGCAAAACAGTTCTCTGATTCGTAGAACTGATGGCGTTGAATGACAAATTATAGCATCAGAAATTGATAGGTTTTAAGAAAACGAAGGACATGGACCTGACAGGTGCGTTAGCCAAGGATATTCAGGGTGTTAATTGATGGGATTCAACATTTTTTTTAAAAAGAGAAATATAAAAAGTCTTTATTTTCATTGTACAAACCGGGGCAAAGTGTGGCGCATGTACCCGAAAACGAAAACTTGTAGAAACTTGTGCTCTCTGATTTTGAGTTAGTCGGACTTTGTTCATGTTCTAACATTTAGTTGTTTATTTAATCAAAATTTATCATATAGATTTAATTCGTATTACATTTGTTAGTCAATGCAATCATCTTTTCTTATAGTGATCACAATAAATGTAAGTGTCAGTAGATAAATTAAAATAATTTTCCTTATAATAAAACAAATATTTGCATTTCTAAATGTTCATTGAAAATTCTGGAATGACTCCTTCCATGGCGCCCAGGCAAAATTGAACAAGATATTTTATATATAAAAAAAACTTAATGATAGAGAGTAATAATAACTGGTGGCAATCCTTACTTCGGGTACACTACAAACTGATGCAATGCTTCGTGGTGCACGAACTGCGTATTCTAAGCAAGCTGATATTAAAATTTGTTTCTTTGCGGTGAACATAAACGTTCAAGTATAGGTGATTTTTTTGGGACGTTCACACATCAAACAATCAACGAAAACCTTTGCCATTGTTTCTTGAAATATTCAAACTCAACATATGTCAACGGTGTTTGAAAACTTTATTGTCATAGAGCTTATAGAATTAGCAGAATTAGGAAATTGAAATCCACTTTTTGAAAATAAATATCTCAAATATGATGAAGTACAGTTTATGAAAAAAACATTTTAACACATCATTTATTCAATAGATTTTGAAGTAGCTGTCAACAGTTGTAATATTCTTTTTGTATTGTTTCTATTTCCTCCTCAGAAACAACTCTAATTGTATCTTTTTTGTGTGTAACTCAGATTACAGTAATGTACACAACAAAAACAAACTGGAATTCTTATAAAAACGTAAAAGTGAATCTTTTTACTAAAGAACATAAAGGACGACATAAACACACATTTGTTGCCGTGAATCAAATGTCAGCTTGAGGGGTACAGTTAAACGGGGCGATATAATCGGTAGAGAACGAGTCGGCCCGAATAGAGACGACGGGGAGGCAAGGTGACCAAAACTGAAACATATTTTCATCCCATTTTACGGATTGCGGATTTAATTTTTTTTTTTTTTTTTTTTTTTTTAATGGCATTTGGCAACGGAGGCCATACAGCCAGCTCAAAGTGATTTTTTTTAATTGCTATCAGTGTATTGACGCCACAGGACGGACAGGACATTCACACAGACATACAACACTTAACTATCCATGCCCGCGGCCGGATTCGAACCGGTGGCCTTCGGCACGCGGAGACTCTAGCCCCTACGCTACCGAGGCCGGCGCGGATTTAATTAGGTAATGGATCCCGCATTGCTGGATTGAAATCCCTAGCTACATCCCAGTTAAAGTTTGAGTATGTCATTGGTTGATTTTAAAAAAAATCACAAAGTTTCTGCCAATACTAAAAACTTAAAATTTCTTGATTATAAAGTCGATCTACAGAATGACAAGGGAATGACAACAGAAAATCTTGGAGAACTTGACCTTACGAAAGAGTTAAATGAGGAGGTAATATCCTTTTCTGCGATAAAAAAACCAATCCTAATTTCCTTGGCTCAGCCTTGTACAACAAGGAACATACAGAGTCCTTCACTACACTGCGCTGTGTTAAAACCATGGAGGAAGGAATATAAGGAGACGACGCAAGGGACCTTCACCACGCACTGTAGTGAAACTGGGTACAGAGAAGTGGCGTGCGGAGGTCGCCATATTGGTCGGCCGTAGGAACACAGGGAACAGGTACAAAAACCTCAAGGGAATCATACGACAACCGTGGCACCACAATTTTATGATGGAAGCATACGAGAATACGAGACAGACCAAAAATGAAGAATAAGTTTTTTTGATATCCTGCATAGTTCTCGAGATATACTGTCTCAAAAGTGAGGTGTTTTGGGTTGAAATTTGGAATAAACATTTCCCCAAGATTAAATTAGATGTTAGATTCTTATGTAAGATGACGAGACAAATCGAAAATAAAGAATAAAATTTTTCGAAATCTCGCTTAGTTCTCGAGATATACTGTCTCAAAAGTGAGGATTTTTAGGTTGAACTTCAGAAGAAAACTATCCCCAAAGTCAAATTTGATTATAGATTCTTATGTAACAAGACGAGAGAAATTGAAAGTAAACAATAAAAATTTTCGATATCTCGTTTAGTTCTCGAGATATGCTGTCTCCAAAAGTCAGAAGCTTAAATGGGATACACGTTGTGTCACTAACATAGTGCTTATGAAATTACTAACAACTAATTATAAATTGTTTGTTCCTTCTGGTACAGGCCGCATTTCAACCTACCCACATTTCCATTAATATTGTCGCTACAAAATCAAACTATGTAGACACACCTAAACACATGAAATGCATCGCGAACTAAATTTTGGGTAACAACAACGTTTGCTTCATCACGTTTCATAGTTCACACGGTACATATTATCACAATTAATTTCATCGTACCCTTTCAGTAAACTGAACTGGACTAAAGCATGCAGAATACTATATTCATTGTATCGCGATGTAAAACTTGAATCATTTAAATTAGACTTCCAACACTTGTTTACAATAAGGCTAGCCTTCTATGTGCAAAGTAGTAACATATGCTGATTGGCTACACTACACCAACAAAAATTTGAGAACGACAATATCCTATTGAGAGCAATGAATAAATTTATAACGAACGACCCTATGTTGCAGTTACCTATCAGACACTTCAAGAACAATAATTACAATGTGACTTAATTATGAAATGTTATTCCATGTTGTTTCCTATCTTGTCTGTTTGTGCAACCGTATGCAACACAACTTGGCATTACAGAAAACTTAAGAATATTAGAAAATGAAATATTCTCAGCAGCAGACACAGCGCAATCAGCCCAATGTTTTGGGGTTATTCCTATGGCCGCCACGCATGCGCAGTAAGAGACGAGCTTTATATAAGGTTTCACAGATTTAGCGTTATTTCGTCTCCATGTATTCCTTCCTCCACGGTTAAAACATGGCTGAGATAAACGCTGCTGTCTGTGTGTGCTTAGTGTACACAGAAAATTTTTGCAAGAAAATTGTGATAAAATTGCAGATGAAGCAGCTCGAAAACTATATATATATATATATGTTAATGGAAAATATATAGCCTATTAATTGAATATATAGGTATTCCATTAATAAACGTTTTTTGTAAGATGCATATTATCAGTTTTCTCTTGCCTGCCCCCCCCCCCCCTGAACAAAATCCTGGCTACGCCCTTGAGGATGTCCAGCTTCAAACTGCGTACAGAGACCTTTTGTTTATCTTTAATTGGGGGAGCCCCCAAAAGCCGCTCCTCCAAACATGGCGGCCTTCCTGTTGTCTACTGCTCGCCTCTGCACATGCATTAAGTTAGTAAATTTATAGGTAATCACAGGAACGGGATTGTGAGGTATTCCATGCGTCCAGGCGTCCGCCCGTTTACATGGGTCCATCGGATAAGATAGACAGAAACTTTTGAAAGAAGAGACAGGACAGAGGGGAAAAAGTTTACCCTTAGGGAAAAAAAACCTCTGCGATAGTTAGGTGAGGGAATAGGAGCGGCTGGCTAAGATACTGCCAGTACAGCGACAGATTCAATGCTACAAGGTTTGGATGTATGAAGGATTTGTTAGTTTCGTTAGGATATGGTATCATGCAACAACTTACAGCTGATCCACACACCGTCGCTGCCGTTGAGATTGTCAGCGCCGTTGCTGCAGTTGAGATGGTCCTGGAACATGCCGATTCGTTATAATTAGTAACAGCTGTGTGTAACAGGTGTTGTACGTGTTGGTGATTCTCTTCACCAGGGCGCAACCGCCGCAACGCGCAGAGCCTTTCCTCATCCCGGTAATACACGGTGAGGGTTTCGCCGATAGCGACAGCCACAGTGCTGCTAGATGACCACCCCCGACTTGCCCGAGCTTTAGGACGATGACGGACACCACCGCCATGACCACCCCCGCCAGCACGTGTCATCGCCGCCGGGTAAGACCACCCCACCATGCTCATTCCAGGCAATATTGGAGCAGGATGCATCGCGCTAGCCTTCCTCGCTTGCTAGCACCCCCGCGGTCTTACCACACCGGATACTGTATTAGTGTTGTTTTTGGATTGTTTTCTTGTTGTGTGTAGCTGCCTTCTGCATCTGCGATCGCACTGTAACCACTTTCCTTAGCCCAGTGGTCACTTTGCAGGTTGATTAGGGAATGGGACCCTAACCCGAGGTGGAAATAGAGGGAATTATAAGGGTTCTGAATGTGGAAATGATTTGGGTTTTCCATGGTTTTCACAAATCACTCCAGGCGAATGCAGGGATGCTTCCTTCAAAAACGCCATGACTGAATTCCTCCCCGTCCCATCCCATCTCTAATGACCTTAGCCGTCGACGAGGCATAAAGCCATAAGAAGAAGAAGAGAGTGGGAATAAGAATTCCTGATTTCTACTTTTGCTCCAATCTGTCTGAAACTACGTCATTTTATAGACCATTTTTGCTAAGTACTTTATGTTATTATAAATTTTGTCTCAAATTGCTTTACTTAGTCGCTATTAATTTTAGAAGTTTTATTTTAATTATTCGTGTTTATCTTTTAAAGTATATAGGTCCTCGGAAAGATTTTACAATCACGGGATTCCTTAATTCCCTGTTTCAATCAGCATTTGTTTCAGCTTTGAAATTATTTTAATTCTAGTGAAATCTCAGGTTTTCTCAGTTTACTCTACAACTATAATACTCTTTCCCTCCGCTTTGTGCGCCTTTTTTTTCTTTTTTTTAAAAAAGTTTCACCTAATAGTGCTATAATTTTTAATGAAATTTTCTCAGTTTCCTTATAATGTTTTGTTCTACCATGTGGTAGCTGTCTTTCTTTTCACTCTAATTTTTGGCGCTGGGTAGCCAAAAAGCCACGCACATTATCTGTGACCTTTCTGTGACTGCATTTACAACTTCAGATACGAAAATCCTATTTTTCGCCCTCAAACAAGGGCGTATCCAGGATCAGAACTAGAGGGGGGCAGGATTTGAACTGGGGGGGCAACTCATTTTGGTTTCTAGGAAGTGGGGTGGGGGACTGAAACATGACATTACAAAATCAAACTCAAACCTATTCAGGAAACTATTTTTATCATTGATTAATATAGTAACCCAACTACTTAATCTAAGGACCTACTATGTAGTTAATTAAGATCGTAAGTCAGTTAGTTTTTTATGTAAACATTAATTGTCTCGCATTTTCAATTTCAATAATTTTGTTTGTCAATATCTCATGGTGTTCTTTCACGAAATTTCGATGCACACTCATCAGACATAATCCAGTCAATCTTTCCTCTCTCATAGTGCTCCTGAACTAGTTCTTCACTCGTCGAAGCGTACTGAAGGCAACTTAATTT
Organism: Vandiemenella viatica; assembly: GCA_031002005.1. Taxonomy (NCBI): domain Eukaryota; kingdom Metazoa; phylum Arthropoda; class Insecta; order Orthoptera; family Morabidae; genus Vandiemenella; species Vandiemenella viatica. Next base: position 107,037,183 of record CM061921.1, read on the forward strand.
TTCTTCTAGGGAGGGGGGGGGGGCAGCAGTCCCCCTCTGCCCCTCGCTGGATACGCCCTTGCCCTCAAAACCTCAAACATACTGTCGAACTGTTATTGTATTATTACTATATGAATATTTCTCTATCGTTTAAGCATTTTTTCGACTTCCTAATTATTTTATTTAAAATTTTTCTTTTCTTTCTCATTCTGAAAAACATAGGTCCTACTTAGAATTTATTTAGGGTCTCAAATTTTGGTCAGAATGTATTTATTGTTTCTGACTACCTATTTGCCTAGTTAAATTTGGATTATCCGTTTAGATGACTGACTTTCTATTGCTCAAGTTGTTTTCAATTGTCGGCTCAAACCGTGTCATGAACATGGTGAAATAGACTTTCAAATGGCTCTGTCTTGTTTAATAAAAATTTTAGACTATATAAACCGTACCTAAAAATAATTTTCTTCTTCAGCATTACTAGTGAATATGAATGTGGCAATTTCCAACCACTTTAGTTTTATGATTTTTATTTTCAACATATTTTTACGTTTGTTTGATTTTGAATCGTAAAGTCCTTTATTATTGAAATTATTTCATTATTAGCAATTTACAATGTTAGTGGCATTAAAGTCTCCCCTCTTTGAGATTCTGGAAAGCTGTTTATCCATAGCGAATGCCGTGATTATTTCTTGGGTATCCATTTTTTTCTTAAACACAAAAGGTCCATACCTAATATCCCTTTTATGTTCCTTTCTATTCTTAATGAATTAATCCTAGGGAATAATTTCAAAGAATGTGATGTCACACTTATTACTAGAAAATTTTGCAATTATGAGCTTGTGATGGCATCGATAGTATAACGAATACACTTTTATTAAAATCCGTTATAATCTCTCTTTTCTGGTAAAATTTCGATATTAATTTGATTATTATTTTATATTCTTTTTCTCTTAGAGCTTTTACCATATTTAAATAATTGCTACTACCTTATTTGATCTCCCGAAGCTATATGAAATTTTAACTTTACTGTAAGGGTTCGTCTTGAACCCAAGGGTTTAACTAGGTAAAAATAGGGTATTTAAGGTAAATGTTATGTTTTATTCAGTTCAGTTTAGCATGAAGTACGAGCTACAGACATCGCTGAGTTGTTTTTTCCAAAACTGCCGATGCTGACCCTAGCGATTAGATTGGATAACGCCTATTTGTTTGTGGCTTTACGCCTCGTCGACGCCGAGGTCATTAGAGGAGGAAAAAGATGGAGGACAAGGAACGGGAAGGAATTCAGCCGTGGCCTTTTGTAGGAAGAATCTCCGCATTTGCCTGGAGTGATTTGGGGAAACCATGGAAAACCCAAATTTGGATGCCCGGACGGGGATTCGAACTCACGTCCTCCCCAATGCGAGGCCAGAGCGTTAACCACTCACTCACCACGCACGGTTAGGATTAAAACAACCAAAATCAATAAATCAAAACCAGATGTGGCATCGGAGCACGGCATACAGTGTTCTGTCTCATTTCGCTAGAAGTTTTCGAACAGTTAGTATAGAGTAGCTAACGGCTAGAACAGACTCTGTTAGACTGGTCTCCCTGTCATGCACCCATTCCGTCCATCTACCCACTTAGCATGCCATTAGTCTGACACTCTATCACATAGTTAACGTCATTTATCAGTCAGTTGTACCGTATGTGCAGAAGATTTAATAACCTATCATTTCATAGACGCTATCGAGGACACCCAAGCAATATCACGCCAATGCAGCCAAGAGTTACAATAAAGAAATTGTTTAATCACCTATATAACGGGAAACTCGGAGTTAGTCATCTCATACCTACTAACCTTCCTTACCCTCGTTTCCGGTCGTATTAACCGGATGGTGTCAAGCTCCTAACTATGTAACATACCTATTGGTCGCCAAGAAAAGATCTATTTCAAGACGCAAGGAAAAAAGGGTAAAAGCCCGTAAATCAGTAATCATCCGCCCAGAGTTGGTCCTCATTAAACGCCCACAAATATAGACCGCTCGAGCCATAGCCGAAATTACAATAGGATCTCCTGCGTAATACTCATATCAGTATTCCCAGCATACTGCTGTTCAGTCCTAACACAGCATGTCGTCTATGTATATTTTCCTTTCACCGCTTCACTCTTTCTTCTGAATTTGATGGAGACTTCCCTTAGCGTTTATACATGATTTATTCATTTCTTTAAAATGGTGTTTTATCGTCTCGTAAGCAGCTTCTACTATACCTACAAACTTTTCCCTCTCAATTTTCTGCAACCACTTTAGCGTTCATCCTTTCCATGTTAATTTCTAAAACTAACAGTTTTCCCGAATATTCGATCGCGTGGACTGTTATTGTGCATACTCTTAAACCATCACGGTCAACAACTACATTCGTGCCCACTGTGGCCCACTGAACGCAAAATCGTTTTGCACTAAATAATAATAATTTGACAAAATTATTTGTTTTCAGACGTCAGATCAAAATAACATATATCCTATTTTATTTACGTCGTCACGAACTGTACATTAATCGAAACCCCATTAAAATTCGACTAGTATTTGTGTGAATCGATTGTAACGAAAAGTTATCCTAAATTTTTATTTTTTTTTCTACTTCACGTGATACTAAAACATGGCCCGTTTCTGCCGCACGACGATGGGCTGTACAATTATTCAAACCTCATCCAAATACGACCAGTGTTTTTTTTTATGACTCGCGTTCAGCCAAAAATGATTTGGTGAATTTCTCACTTTACCGACATCACTTTGACACGAAGCCTACACTGTTTTATCCTCGTCACTAAATGCTGTAAACTAATCGAAACCTCACAGAAGTCCGGCCAATAATTTTTGCATGAATCGCGTTCAACGAAGAATTGTCTTCAACTTACCAGTTTACGATGTCACATCAAACAGAACCACGTAGGACCAAACACTATACATTAATCGAAGCTCCATCAAAATCCAATAAGTAGCTTTTTTAGCCATATTAAATTTATCGCTTTACCATATCTAATCAAATCGAAACGTACCACATTATCGAAATCCCATCAATATCAGTAGTATTTGCGTGAATCCCGTTCAACGAAAAAGTATCCTTAATCTCTCATTTGTTTCGACGTCACACATACCCTAATTTCCCTACGGGATAACAGGCTATATATTAATGGTAACCCCATCAAAATCCGAACAATAGTTTTTTGCGTGAATTTTGTACAACAAAAATTATCCTATTCTCATTTTCTTAAACTCAATTTAACCGCGGGGCCACGCGCTGTATATTAATCGAAACCCTTTCAAAATCCAGCCAGTAGTTTTCGAGTGAAGCGCATTCAGTGAAAAAATAACCATTTTTTTAAAAAAATCTCGGATTTTCAATATCACATCAGAACGAAACATACCCTGTTTTACTTGCGAGCCTACGCGCTGTATATTAAACGTAAGACCATCAAAAGCCGACCAAAAGTTTTTGCGTTCAACGAAAAACTGACACTAATTTTTAATTTTTTTCCGACATCACATCAAAATAAAACACTCCCTATTGTACCTGTGAAGCCATTCATTGGCTGTACATTAAACAAAATTCCCTCAGAATCCGACCAGTAGTTATTGCATGAGTCGCGTTCAAATAATTTTTTCGACATCACATCAAATTAAAGCATTCCTTTTTTTTATTGTGGCTTTACGCCTCGTCGACGTCGAGAGGCGGGATGTGACTGGGGACAAGGAACGGGAAGGAATTTGGCCATGGCCTTTTGAAGGAAGCATCCCGGCAATCGCCTGGTGTGATTTGGGGAAACCATGGAAAACCCAACTCTGGATTCCTGGACGTGGATTCGAACCGGCGTCCTCCCGAATGCGAGGCCAGCGCGTTAACATCTCATCCACAAAGATATCCTGTTTTACCCGCAAGACAATGGGCTATACATTATGACTAGTACTTTTTGCGTGAATTGGAAAGAAACCAAACAGTTGATACCTTCTCTGTAACTAATCTTGGGATTCTTCTTCTATACCTAATTTTTCTACAAGTTAAATGTTTGATGAATATTTTACAAAGTTTCTGTTCTTCATTATGCTCAAATCTACAAAGATATGAGCTCAATACGGAATAAGATTAAAGATTGCTTCATAGAAGTCCCGACAGTGACGCTGAAGAAAATGTCGAATTTAAATGGCAAGTGTAAAGAATTTATTCTACATTCCGCAGTGATTTGCAGAATTTTAATCATGGCTATAATGTTTTTAACTGAATTCAATGTTGTTGCAGGCCATTATTACATACTGAATTAATCCAATACCCTGTTTCATCCAATAAAAATTCTTATGCAGTAGAAATACAAATGTGAACTAATAGATTGCTTCCCGTTGGTAATTTTTCCAGTAATAGCTGTCTAATATGACAAGGCTATATTAAAATAGAAACTGCTCGAAACGAACAACCACATCATTCAATTATAATTTCTTGATATATGTTCCTGATCTAATATGATCTTTCTACAGCCGAGGAGCAAGTGTGTTCGCTTTAGAGATTAGAATTTGTTCTTAAACTGTACGCTGCTATTTACTTTTTATAACTCATACTTGTCCCAGTTTAGTGTTCTCGTAATTACTACAAGTGGGAATTGCCTTTTTTTTAACAGTCACCAGCTGTAAGATAGATAAGATCTGCTTATAAATTCTTTGAAATTAGTCACTATTGGATTAATAACAGAGCAAAATACGTCGAAAGCTTTATTAGCGAATGAATTTAAATGGTCCGTCTTTTTAAAGCTCAGTGCTTTCGATTAAAAGCTGTGACTGTTTATAGAAGATTTTCTTTCATCGGATATTAGAAATCAGCTTTTAATTTTTGTTGCCTACAGAAATTACGTAATTCATATATAAGAAATGTGCATGTTCAGTTGAAAAAGAGAGAAATTATTTGCCTTACATGGACTCGATCCAAAGCCCGTACCATTACAGGCCAGGAGCGGTAAACGCTATGCAGCTCATTTGATGATTTTGATACAATTCAACCTACAAAGTCATACCCACATTTCACTGAACCTTGCTTACAGACACATGTTTTAAGATAATCTCCTGATGATCCATACCATCTACGTTTTGAGACCTGGTCATCCTCTGCTGGATCCATATATGGCACTATGAATGATACAAAGTGTAATGTTAATGAAAGGAATTATCGAAAACAAGATAAAATATCTCTGTAGTCCCACGCCAATAAATTCGAATAAAATACAACAGCAAACCTGTTCTTTGCTGCACTTTAATGCAATCCCGTAAGTTACTTTTCTCAAATTTAATGTTAGGTTCGACGACGTGATTTGAGGAAAGAAATAAGCTGAAATGTAAGTGGTGCTGGATGAAATATCCTGCCATTCAGAAACTCCAGTGGGCGGAACTAAATCATGTATTTGTTTTCTAAATTTATTTTTATGTTTCTCTTTATAAAACGAATCATCTGAAATATAGAAGATGTTCGATGATATATCCATGAAACGTGTTCTTAAATGATCTGAGCTAAGAAGCGTTACTCTTTCCTGGTATCACTTCCAATGTACTTACGTTGTCAGATTGTGCAGATTTTGGGACTTACATTCGGACGCGGAGGCCACTTAAATTGACAAAGAGTGTACATCCGAAAATATTATGTGGGTCGGACTTTAATGGATTTGTGTTTGTTCAGATGGATTGCATGGTGTTATTTCCTTAGGGGTAACCAAACCCGTTGTTTCCATCGTTCTACATAAACAGCGGAATATCGTTTGCAACTGTTTTTGGTATACGGTGATACTGTATGAAAGCTACCTAGGCCGGCCTCGGTAGCGTAGGGGCTAGAGTGCTAGCTCCGCGTGCCGCAGGCCGCCGGTTCGAATCCGGCCGCGGGCATGGATGTTAAGTGTTGTGTGTCTGTGTAAATGTCCTGTCCGTTCTGTGGCGTCCATACACTGAAAGCAATTAAATTACCTTGAGCTGGCTGTATGGCCTCCGTTGCCAAATGCCATAAAAAAAAAAAAAGCTACCTAGTGACCAGGAGGTGGCCAATCGACCGTCAAATTGGGCAGGAATGGTGTCCACCCATATGTTTCGCTACAGCTGTAGGATAATGTGCGTGAATCTACCGTGGCAAACTAAATACAGTTTTCTTCTTGGTAAAAGAAAATTAAATTATACCATCGCTTGCGTGGACGTGATTGCTTCGTCTCTGAGAAGATAATCTCTGCTAATTTTATTTAGGCATATCAAGCAATGGCAATTACTGCTAAAATTAAAGAGATTTCCCATGCATAAAGGAAAAGAGATATGTCATGTTGTTAGGGTACTAGGAATTTAGTGTTTTATCCTGGTTTACGAAGGTTTACAGGTTTTTATATTTTCCCTTAGGTATCTTATTTAATCTCTTGGGCTTACAAATGATAGGTTGCATCTGAGATTTTTTTTTTTTTTTTTTTTTTTTTTTTTTTTTTTTTTTTTTTTTTTACCCGGTGGGCTGGGACTGGGGCAAGGAAAGGGAAGGAATTCGGCCATTGCCTTTTTGAAGGAAGCATCCCGGCATTCGACTGGAGTGATTTGGGGAAACCATGGAAAACCCAAATCTGGATGGCCGAACGGGGATTCGAACCGGCGTCCTCCCGAATGCGAGGCCAGAGCGTTAACCGCTCACCCACCACGATCGGTGAAACACTACGTAAGAACATGTATAAACTGGACTGTGATCGAAACTCATACATTATTTGAGAGATTTTTGGTGACGAAATGTGTTATAATTATAGAAGCAAACACATCTGTTACAAACACCAAGAGTGGTGGATAAGCGGCGACCCTGTGGCCTTGTGTTCGAGGGGACGCGGGTTTGAAATCCCGTCTGGTCATCTAGATTGCCGATTTCTGTAGTTTCTCGAAATCGCTTCAGGCGAATGGCGGAATTATTCTTTCAAAAGGCCTGGCCAAACTTCTTCCTGTTCCTTGGCCCCTGTTCTTTCCCGCCTCTACGCCGATGAGGTTTAAAGCAAAAAATAAAATAAAAAAAACCTTACATTGTTTACACTCTAGAGAGTAAAATATTTCTTGCAGTTAACTCACTGTTTGCAGTAAGTTGTTCCCGTCCCAATTTTTTCAACGCTCTGCATTTTACATGGATTTAGTTTCATTTTGATGAGTTGAGTTTGATGTAGAATGCTGGTCATTAGCAGCGCAATCCCGAGGCATTATTTTTCAGCCAAATTTTACAGTGCCAATATTTTTTATTCCATTCGGCTCCGATTCCAACATGCATTTTCATTTAGTTTTGTTAACATTTTCTGGAGATTTTAATACATTTCGTTTCCCACATCGAGATATTTTCCGTTTCAAGTGTCTGTAATTTTTTCAAAATTTTGAAGGACAGTTTTGTATTATACAGCAGCTACAATGTTTGTCTTCCAACTTCAGTTGTTAGAACTCACCAGAACTTTGTTAATTTATCAGAAAAGATCTCTAGTTGAATGTTCTGCACGAAATAAAGTCAATGAAGTCGTCAATTTTGATCTTGATGCATGACAATGTATTTTTTTCTTTTGGGTTTTACTCGCCGTCGACGTTGAAGTTATTAGAAGCGGAAGAGGATTTGAAACTAGGAACGTGAAGGAATTGGGCAATGTTTCCTTTTTCAAGGAGCCAACGCGGCATTTGTCAGGGGTGATTTAGGGCAAATATGAAAACCCGAAATCTGGATCGGTGGACTGGGATTCGAACCCGCGTCCTCCCGAATGGGAGGCCAGGGTGTTACCGCTCACCCACCGGGATTGGTTCGATGATGTCAACGACCGGAAGTAGTGGAGAGAACTTCATAAGTTATATCTTTCCTTTAGAAATTGACATCTAAATAGTTAGATTTGATTAGTTGTTTTACTCGTTATAGCAATTTGAAAGTACACTAGTTCCGTGAAGATTATTTTTGGAAGAATGCACGTCCATCAGACACAGTGGAAGACTAGTATAATATTCACGTCAAAAAAGTAAATGATCCTCTGTTTTCTCGAGGAATAAAACCCAGCCAACAACCCCGGTCAATTATTTTTAATTACTCATTTATTTCGCTTAGAAAATTATATCGTCCATTTCTAGCCGTACTGTATCTATTACTAGCTTTGGCATCGCAGCGATTTAGACTGATAACGGGTTTCTAAACCCTCCTCTTTGATTGAGTTCTCTCAGACGCTTCAATGGTGTCTAGTGCTCGGCACGGGATTTTTCATAATTCGATAATTTGACCAGCAGTGTAGGAGAGTTGGTGGCGCTTGATTCCTATCTACAGTGCATACTGACGATGATTGCTCCGTCGGCTGTGGGCTTTGAACATGGCGACCCGAGTTGTGTATTTCGGAAGAACTCGAAAACCGTGGTATTTAGTTGAGTATTTCAGTGAATCATTCCAGAGCAGCATACATTATTCATCCAACAAGGAACGGGAAATAATATGGTCATGGCCTTTAAAAGGAACCATCTCGGCAATTGGCTGGAGTGATTTTGGGAAACCATGGAAAACCCAAATCTGGATGGCTGGATGGGGATTCAAACCCGCATCCTCCAGAATGCGAGGACAAAGTGTTACCGCCCACTCACCACACCCGGATTTTTGTTCTAATGTTATTTCCAACAAATCACTTCTAGTAACAAGAAGTTAAAAGGAATATCGTATTTTATGTGAGCTGTATGACATACTTTCATTTTTTATGTCTTTACTTCTCGTCGATGTCGAGGTCATTAGAGGCGGGTAACGACTAGGGACAAGGTACGGAAACAAATTCGGTCATTGTATTTTTGAAGGAAACATCCCGGAATTCGCTTGGAGTGATTTAGGGAAACCATGGAAAACGCAAATCTGGAGGCCCGGACGGGGATTCGAACCCACGTCCTCCCGAATGCGAAGCCAAACCATTACCGCTCACCCAACACGCTAGGTGACATACTTTCAGTTGAACGAAATGTGAAGTGATTAGCCGGGACGAATCCTCAATCTGATACCACCTGAGGTGACTATTCTATGGAACTTCATGGTAAAAATCTGGAAAAGAATTTAGCAAACGGAATATGTTATTTTCAAAATATAATAAATTAATAAATTAAAATGAATGATAAATGTTGTTACTTCGGATTTTAAAATAATTATTTTTTTTTGTAACATCTATATTTTTTACTTAGTTCTTAAAAACGGATGGTATTTCTTTCGGAACTAATAATTTCGCTAGTAAAAATTCAGTTAAACGACGATGATCTAACAAAACACTATTGCAGACTACCTTCCCTCCAGTTTTCACTTAAAACGCTAATCCACCAATTTCGAAAGTTTTAGAGTAACGGTGAACCAAGTCAGTCACATCTGACATCAAGTGTCAGTTCTTCGAGCAGCAGATACTGTAAATGTGTGTTTTTTGCGATGCTATCATCTCTCAAAAATGTAAATCCTTTTGATGATGTTTATCGTGCTGTGTGAGGTCGGATAGAACTCTCCGGGGTGCTGCTGTCGGAAGATACTGCCCACAACTTGGATCAAATATCGGCCGCTAACAATGGGCAAGTTCTGACGGCTTAGTACACAGTGTTCCAGCCACAAGCACGAAGCCGCAAAGTTTCATCCTCAAGGGAGGCCAGCAAGCCGCAGATAGTATTCCTTTACAGTGTTTCCAGTTTACCGCGCAGTGTGAAGTACAGCAGTGGTGAAAATTTTGTCTCACTGCAGAATTCTCTTGTCTCTTCTCTCTACGCCATTCCCATTTCCTCCATATAACTGTGGATCGTTAATTTTTTTGAATGATTGTGGGTTGCTGCTCTCAGACTTATAGATGACGTCCCTTACCATTCATTGGTATGTTTGAAAGCGATGTGGGAAAGCTGAGAAACTTAAAAAATCAGTATCAATTTTTCTTCGAAAACGATTTATACAGAGTGTACAGGAATTAAAGGATAATCCTGCAACCGCAGATAGTCACATCATTTCCTACTATATGACAAAATTTTATTTAAGTAATAGAGAATTTTATTTAAGTAATAGAGAAATTTTTAAATTTTTTTTTTTTTCGAAACCTGTGATTTTGTTCGGTTTATTTCGAGCCATTTATACTAATTAAGACTTGAGGGACCGTTTTTAAATTTATTCTGAGATATTTGAATAATCTAAAATAATGTTTTTTTCTTAAAACGTTAAAAAACCTTATAAAAAATCGTAAATGGTATAATTATTTTTACTTCTTTTAAAACTAGCTAAAAGCACTGCTTTGTGTTGGCTCGCGAATTTTTGTTATAAGAAATATTATATACAACTAAAGTAATTAATAAATCATCGTAAAAATGTTAATATTTAAACGAACTATCATCAAAAACCATGGTTTTAGTTTGATGACAAAAACAATTAGGCAAATTTGTGATAAGACTCAATCCTTAAATATTTCGGTTACATTTAAAAGTATTTGTTGGAGCTCCAGATTCATAAATATTGTTAAATAACTAATTTTTCATCATTTTCTTCGCTATCCATGTAACATAAAATATTTGGTTGTTTTTTGGCTACATATTATTTGTTGTTCATTATTAGGAAAATCTTTTTAAATTATTTTTGTTCATTGTAATATCATAGTACCAAGGATTATTAGTTTTAAGATATATAAACAGCCTCGACATTGACGCGATTGACAATAAAATCTTTATACTCTTCGCCCTCGTGTCTTCTAACAAATATATATCGTTAAATTGTATCAATGGAATGAGTTAATGAAGTTCTAAAATTTTTAATATATTGATGAAAGTTAATGACTTGGCCACTATATCCAAATTGACCACCTTTAAGCCGATAGACTGTAATTACTAGAAGAATTTGAGCAATTTACTGTTCTTCATCAAACTTTTTTTTTTTTTTTCAATACATCAGGCTGAATACCTGGATCCATATTATTTTCTTTAGAAAACATATTCACTTCATTTTCTTCTTTATATTTTTGACAAATAGAAAAAAGTTCATCCTTTCAATATGTAAATCAAACCAACGACGTCGACAACACAATTTAAAATCCAAAATCCTATTTTTTTTTTTTTTTTTTTTTTTTTTTTTTTTTTTGCATGTTCAAAATTTATTGCATTCTCATAAAAATGAACATCATCTCGATGATTTTGTATTACATTACTTCGATCTTCTTGCGGTCGTTCTCTTACATTATGCATTAACGACCGGTTACGTATGCGTTCTTTGCGACCTGTCAGCGTGCGATTTCGTGGTATTTTCCTGTAATAAAAATAACTGAATAATAATGCAGATATATCACATACACAGCAGCGCCACAATCTGATGATGATTTTTTTATAGAACTCGGCGAAACAAATAGAAAATAAAGAATATATTTTTTTTGATATCTCGCTTAGTTCTCGAGATATCGTTTTTCAAAGTTGATGTGGCTAGGTTGAAATGCGGCCTGGACCAGAAGAAAAATTTCGCCATAGCCAAATTTGCTGACGAATTCTTATGTAACTTGACGAGACAAGAATAATTTTTTTTGATATCTTGCTTAATTCGCGAGATTCTGTATCTCTAAAGTGAGGAAGTTAGGGTGAAATCCTGCTTGGACCAGAAAAAAATCACCAAAACCACTATATCAACACGGTGGAAATTCATTATAGGTGTTTTATTTTGTTCCTATTTGTTGTTGTTACGTTGAAATACAGCCTGGACCAGAAGAAACGTCACCAAAAGCACAAGAAACTATACCTACAACTGATTTTTGGCATGCTATATCTCGAAGTCTCATCGAATTACATAAAAATTCGTCATCAAATTGCAGCGTTGAATCCCCACATACACACATTTCTTAACAATAATACAGAAGAATCTTTAATAAAAAAATTAATAACTCCCTTTCTGGAGTTTTTTCAAAAAGTGTACCACAAGGTGTGCACAAATCGTCTCCTAGTATAAGGGCTCACTTCGCTCGCCCTAATTATTTTTTTATGGTAGTTCAATCTGCTAAAGAGACCATTCTACAATTTAAACATTTAGTATAAAAAATGATGATAATGATTTAAAAAAAGGTTTTTACTATGGTGTGCATACAAATAATAGACAGAATAAATGCAAGTAATATTTTTTATTTCGTTAAATATAAACATTGTTCAAAATGGCAGCCATTTGCTCTTATGCAAGTCCTAAATCTTTTGATACATAAAGTTTTTATTCGGCGAGCATAACCTTTGCGGTTAATGTGTTCCGCAACTGTTTAGGCAGCCCCAATAAAAAAGGCCAAGGCATTCAGGTCAGGGGACCTTGGTGGCCATAAGTTAGCTCCGCGGTGCCCGATCCACCTTCTTGGGTAGCTCTCATTAAGGTGGTCTCGGGCCGCTCTGGTGTAGTGTGCTGGGCAGCCATCGTTTGGCAACCACATGTCTTCCCTTGTTGCGAGCGGCACTTCCTCCAAAAGACTCGGCAGCTGATTTTGTAAAAAGTCGAGATGGAATAAATTGAAAAAAGTCACAAATTTCGTAAAAAAAGATTAAACAAATTATTATCTGGAAAATAGTGAGACTTTTACTGAAATAAAATTTTGTCATATAGTACGACATGATGTGACCCATCTGACCTATGACCGCCGGCTCAGCTGAGGGCAAAGGGGGTAGTGAGGACATGGGGGTGGAGGCAAGATTGCGTGACCTTGGCAGGACTAATTAGGTGTCTTGGATTATACCAACAGTGAAGATTTAACCTTTCTTGTTGGGTCAGGTGTTTCGAGTCTTGGTAAAGGAAGAAAATTTTATCATCAAGACTTGGCAGGCAGGGTAGGATAGGCAGCGCTAAATCCTAAACCGCTACGCAGTGCGTTTGAAGTGAAGGCATACGACACTATTGATGGTAATTCATCTGTCGGAATGGATCGTTAAGTTTGACGTCCCTCGTGATTCTTTCGGATGAGTAGGCCTTATTGGTCCGGCATCGGGTTTCACCCCCTCGCGTCTTTCATATTCAACACTGAACTGAACATACACACATACACTGATCAGCGAAAACATTATGACCACCTGCTTATTAGTGTGTTGGTACATCTTTGGAGCAAAATACAGCAGTGATTTTGCGTGTCATGGATTCGAAAAGTCCTTGTTAGGTTTCCGGAGTTGTCTGGCACTAGATGTCTACGCACAGGTCACGCAATTCCCTTAAATTACGGGCCGGTGGTTTGAGGGCGCGGCGCCTGGGAACGAGCAACTTGGATACGGTGAGCCTGGTCGGTTGTTCGCGTGCTACTGTAGTGAGCATATATGCAGAGTGTTTGAAGGCGGTAATAACACGACTGGGTGACAAGATGGTAGACGTCCACACCTCAACACAGAACGTGGAGGTCGGAGGCTTGCCCGCTCTGTAAAGCGGGATAGGCGGTGATCTGTGGCAGATCTGAGAGTACAATGCTGGTGCCGGCACAAGTGTTTCATAGCACACTCTGCTGTCAGGTCTGTCACAGATCACCACCTATTCCGCTTTGCAGAGCGAGCAACCCTCCGACCTCCACGTTCTGTGTTGAGGCGTGGACGTCTACCACCTTGTCGCCCAGTCGTGGTTTTACCGTCCTTCAACCACTCTGCATAGATGCTCACTACAGTAGCACGCGAACAGCCGACCAGCCTCGCCGTTTCCGAGATGCTCGTTCCCAGTACCCGCGCCCACAAACCACCGGCCCGTAATTTAAGGGAATTGCGTGACGTGTGCGTAGAAATTTGGTGCCAGACAACTCCGGAAACCTAACAAGGATTTTTATAATCCATGTCACGCCGAATCGCTGCTGTATTGCTCTCCAAAGTACTAACACACCAAGTAGGTGGTCATAATGTTTTGGCTGCTCAGTGCTCAGTCTACACACCATCGCAGTTATTAACACATACAGATAAATTTACGAACACTGTGACAATGGGGAAGGGAACGGGAAACCACCCCAGATCGTCCCCTGGGACTTTCCTATGCACGGGTTAACACTCCATAGTGGACGCCTATGCCCGGACACCGGGTGTGAGGGGCCATTTGACTGGGTTACGTTAGATAATACTTCTACGGGTATGAGGTCAGATTGGAAACCTTTGTGTTCTATCAGTTTCCTTCAAGTGCTAGTCATTTTTTTTTAACGTGCTGGTCTTTACGGAAGTTTGTGATTGGACAAAAGCAGTATTTTTCTTTAACGTGCTGCCTGTGAAAGAGTGGTATATATCCCATAAAGAACATAGAGGAGTATCATTGCTAATAAAGCGATTTACTTATCCACCCAGCATTTAGCATTTCGTAAGAAAATGTGAGCATTCGTTTTGCAGAAATACGCCTTGATTTTTCGAAGTTTGCAGAAGGTCATTCAATTCACTGCAAACAAGGGTTCAAATTCTGAGTAGAGTTTACCGGTCATACTGATAAATTTAGAAAAAAAAAATTTCATTATTTGCTGTACCACTGTTTTCTTACACCTTCACATGCTTTACAATCGCCAAGTTTTTTTTATTTTTTTTTTTTTTTTCTGCACCAAATTAAACTGTGATTTGTAGATAATATTAAATTTGTTCGCTTTGCCCGCATGTGAGAATAATATTGGGGATGTCCGTCTAAGTTCCAATCATTTTACCAAAGTAAATTCTATTACACGCAACTCAAAATCAGCCATAACTTACAATGCTAACTGAACACATAAAGCAAACCTTAATATAACAATTTTAATAGCTTGATATATTCTTTTGTTGTTGTTTTATGGTCATTAGAAAGGGAGAGGACAGATTGAAAGGAAGGAAATTAGTCATGGCCTTAATGATGGAACCGTCCCAACATTAGCATGGTGTGATGTCAGAAATCACAGGAAACTGACCAGACGGTTACCGCTAACGCAACAGGGGAGGCACTGACAGCTCTTTGATTAGCTATGTGAAGTTTACTAAATGTACTCTGAATCGATTGTGGGTACTGACAGGTTCGATACGCGTGCTGATTTATGTGCAACCTGCACCATTTGTCGTTCAGCTGAGCCCAACGCTACTTCGCGGAAGAGCCTTTCTGCGTCGGCTTTAAAGCGAATCTCGTCTTCCCTCTATACGAGGCACAAAGCCTGGGAAGAGAAATTGGAAAAATACCTTGATAGATGGGTTGAGAAAAAATAACGGATGTTTTTAGAAAATATTTCTTCCATTCACTTCTTTCACGTCCTTCCCATCCCATAGAAACAAACTGAACAGGAAATTATCGAAATTCAAGACCGTTTGTTAACAACTATTTTATTTAATTTTACGTTTCGCCCTTATGGAGTAGTTCATCATAAGTGTTTCTAAATGTTAACAAATTGTGATTACGTTATTTCTTTAGCATGAGAGTGTATCACTTGACAGTGATGTACATTGGTATAACATAACTTTTGCCACAGTAACAATTACGGTATGTACACGTCTTCAGTCACTGATGTGGCCTACACCACAATCATGAAACGCATATGAAAATAAAACGGTTCATTACAAAACAATTATTATTTTTAATTATAAAACACTATAAGTATCAAACTCCGAAAAATGGCCAACAAAAAATTTAACAGGAGGTAGTAAGGTTTTTTTGTGGAGTGTACGAGCTAGTTATAGACAGTAGTACTATGTACTATGATTCTTCGTTTGCGTTTTAAAATTTAATCCGAAGTGGCTTACTAATTCAAACTGATGAATTAAGCTGTCGGTGACTGGTAAATAAGTATGTGGAGTAAGTTACAGGTATAGAGTTTTATTAATTGAAGTGCTTTTTTATTTTTTATATTACTGACAACAAATACGAAACAGTTTGATTTACCACTATCACTGTCACTCCACGATTCACTAAAACTGGCTGGCGGAGAGTGTTGCACATATCCTGACATGTGAAAGCATGGGTCTGGGAAGTGGTACGACAGGAAGCGCCCATAGACTATCCTAAAGAACTATCCCGACACTCGTCCTGGGAAAGCCATGAAAAACCCAGGTCTGGATGGCCGGAGACCAGCTCCCGTCGGATTCGAAGTTTTCTCGCTCGATAAATCTTTCCTATTCCGTTCCTTTCCCTAGTGGGAAAAATGAGCAACCAAAATAATTGATATTGGCCTTAATATCTCTTAATTTCTATGTCATTCCTGAATATGAATAAAGCTGGTAATAAAATTTGTTTGTTATCATCTTGAAATAAATCTGTAATCAAATTTCGATTTTTTTTATTATTTTATATTTTTTTTTATTTTTATTTTTTTTAAATTTTTTTTTTATTTTTTTTTTTTGCTTTACGCCTCGTTGAGGTCGACGTTGAGGTCATTAGAGTTTTCCGAATTAGCTTCCGACAAGAGCTATGCTACGGTGTTCCAGGTTCCCAACCCAACTCTTTCGTCTTTACATACTTGCTCTTCTTTGGATTTTCTGCAATGCCTCAGGGAGAGTTCATAAACCACGTAGCTCCCTTTTTCCCCCCTGTGAAACTCCCCCCCTCCACGTAGCCCGACATGGCTTTTGCGTCTACCCCCCCCCCCCCTTCCCCCATGTGGCACGTAGCTTCTTTCCCTGTTGATTCCAGATGACATTTTGTACTGTTTTCTCTTGTCAGACTATTAAATTACATACGGAGATAGTTAAATGAGGAAATAAATATTCGCATGCTGTTGTGTGTTCTGTTTTTATTTTAACTGTGACAAATTATAAGAATGAAAAGCTACAAGGCTTGGCTTGGAAACACCCCCCCCCCCCCTTTTCCACGTAGCCAAGCGTAGCTTACCAGCCAACCCCTCCACTCCCTAGATCGAGCCACGTAGTTTATGGATGCTCCCTAAGCAGTAACGCTCTGGCCTCGCATTCGGGAGGACTTAGGTTCGAATCCCCGCATTCAGATTTTGGTTTTCCATGGTTTACACAAATCGCTCCAGGCGAATGTTGGGATGCTTCCTTCAAATGGCCATGGCTGAATACCTTCCTGTTTCTTGCCCCAGTCCTTTCCCGCCTCGAAGACCCTGAAGTTAAAAAGAAACCTCTATTAACTGTTTTTGATGGGTTTCCATGCAGAAGTACAATATTCCAAGTGAGGTCGCTCTAGGCCCGCGATCACCACCAATCCGGCAAGTCATAGTTTATTTGATTTACATTGTAAAATTTACACTGTAAGTTAATTAAAACAGATGTTTTTATTTAAAGACTGATTTAGAAACACAATAACTAACAAACATTATGAATCTGAACATTTTAACTGAATTAATGATAAGAGATTTAGAAACTTACAACCATCAAAAGATATAGAAAGCTTGGAATAAATTTCTATGCGATAAAATATCGTAAGCTAAGGATCGACAAGTGTCTCCGCGCTGTGTAGGAATCAAGAAATGTTGAAGAACGCCTAAACTATGACAATCACGTTCATTACTTCTAAAAGGTGTTTTTTTTTTGTGTGTGACGAGCCATCTCTCTTCCTCCGGACTTAACAAAAATCGATAAATGAGGTATTATATTTTTAAAGATTAAGTTCACTGTTTTGGTAACACAATTAATTAAGAATTTTACGAAATTAAGCGCGTAAATGGGAAAATTGTAAAACAATCAAGGTCACGAGTATCCGATAGTTCAGAGTGAAGCTGCCAGGCGTCGCTGACGTCGATAAGAAGTGATCGTATCACCGCTAGAGAGCAGCACCAGAGATATTGATAAGCTGTGTGTGTTTTTATAGAGTAAGGAGCTTCCTGGATATTTTTGTTTCTGCTAGAGAAACATTTCACTGTATCACATTATTTCGTAAGATGTAAATGTTTTCTTTGTACCTGTTTCAGTTGTTCTTTCATCCACGCTATTCATCATACATCATTAGCGATATTTTCTCACGGGCCACCTAGTATTCTATATTTTCAAACAGGTTTCGTATTCCCATCATCTGAGTTAATTTCTAGATAATTGCGTCAATATTTGAGCAATTTCATTTGAGAACCAGGAGACTAAATGATTTTAAACATATTCCATTTTCAGTGAATTCATGATGTATTACGATTCCGACTGGCTCTATATCACCGTTTGGATTTCATTCGCACTGTGTGGTTGCTTTAAATTTTCTCCGTCTTGGAGTAGTCTGCAGTGAGGGCTTTGCAGAGTGGTGGGATATATGAAGTTTTGGACTCGATATTTGTACTAGCGCATGTATTCCGACAAGTGGCCTGTTCTCAAAGCCTTTGTGCCGTCTCTTCAGCAGCTGACGCTCGCTGAAAAGGCCTCCCGTCTGACTCAGCGGACAAAGGTATTGTGTGCTGCCTAGGATTGGACCCGAGAGAGCCATGTGCCCAGCATGCGGAGGTGGCGCGACAGGTTTCATTCGTATTTTATTCTGTGAAAGAAATTCAGGAAGTAATATATGCTTTGGTAGGAAGATGCCCTATTGGTTCACAATCACTAAGGTGGTGCATAGTTTTTTTTTTTTTTTTTTTTTGGTCGGGTAACTATGTAAATCTGTAGTAACGTAACAAGTGTCTTTGAAATTTGTAACATACAATGTTCATGATTGTATTTAACTGTCGGAAATTGTATGTTCGTTTATGATGGTAACTAACTAATTTGTATTCAGTAATTGATAATATCGGTCTGTATTCATTTGAGATCAAAGCGAACATATCTAAATCCCCGTCACAATAAGACAGATCTCGATTTCGATGGTTTCTTCAGAGCACATCAATGCAGGGTCAGACATTGTTAGTAAAACCCGCAAAAACGTTCAAGAGCTATAAATTTTCAAAATAAACACCCGTGAGCCTTATGTAGAAGATGTACTTTAATAAAATTTGTAATTAATTATGATAGAATAAACGCTTTTATACGTTTTGTAATGAAAATGCTTATTTAGCTATTAAAGATTATCGAGACAACTGCGTGATTTCCTAATTATTCTTTAGCTTATTTTCTGTTAATATCTTAAAACTAGAGAAGAAACAATGTGCTTCCTCTTTTTTTGCGTTTCTTGTTCCGCAAGGTATTCGTGAGGTAAACTTCCCAACCATCGCCAAACGTAAACGCACAGTACATTTATTCGTTGAAATGCTCCTTCATTATCGATCATACGGTAGGCATCGTTACATTCGGCATTTCCTATCTCCGTCTGGCTTCCTCTAATCTTTTGAAGGCTCCGTTATTATTCCTTTGATCTCTTCGAAGCTGGTTCCAGTGTCTTAGGGCTTCAATATTATTCCTTTCCTCTCTACTTTAGTTGGTTTGAGTCTGTCAAACAGGTTTCTTATGGCCTATGATTATTCATCATTACCTGATTTTTTTTTTTTAATTAGTTGGTTCATTCAGCCATGAAATGCACCAGTCAGCGATACATGATAATGTACAATTTATTACAATTCTGTTGTAAATAATATTAATGTGTAGTTTAAGTGAATATTGTTACCGGTAACGTGGCCCACATTCTTTTATTGTTCTGGCCTCGCATTAGGGAGGACGGCGGTTCGAATCGCCGTCCGGGCATCCAGATTTGGGTTTTCCATGGTTTCCCCAAATCACTCCAGGTGAATGCCGGGATGCTTCCTTAAAAAGGCCATGGCCGAATTCCTTCCCATTCCTTGCCCCAATCTTTGCCCCCATCCTTTCCCGTCTCTAAAGACCTCGTTGTTGAGAGACGTAAAGCAGTTAAAAAAAAA
Organism: Vandiemenella viatica; assembly: GCA_031002005.1. Classification (NCBI taxonomy): domain Eukaryota; kingdom Metazoa; phylum Arthropoda; class Insecta; order Orthoptera; family Morabidae; genus Vandiemenella; species Vandiemenella viatica. The sequence continues at coordinate 107,056,819 of CM061921.1, forward strand.
TCTTTTATTTTTTTGCTGATAGCTTTACTCCTCGTCGACGTCAAGGTTATTAGAGGCGGGTACTGGGGGCAAGTAATGGGAAGGCATTCGGCCACGGCCTTCTGAAAGAACCGAACCCCCATTTGCTTGGAGTGGTTTAGGGAAACCATGTAAAACAGAAATCTGGAAGTGTATTTAAACCCACGTCCACCCTAATGACCCACATTCCAAAGAAAGGCAGGCTAATGGTGGGTTCCCACGGCCTGTGATTTTATGAGCCGAATTATACGGATCAGCACGCGCCACTGGCTAGCCCTCGCCACCTCCCCACCACGTTGCCTAGTGTCGTTTCAGCTACCCGGGCGTTTGATGTTTACTGACTGGGCGACGGATAGAGGCACGCCATCCCTGCACGGGCCGTGGGAAGCCGCGTTGATACCTAGGGCGGCGAGCGAGATGAAAGGGTCACAGCATTCCTGAAAGGGTGTGGGGGTAACTGTACTGTTTGGTACCCCGTTTAATATAATTTGTTGCAGCTAAGAATAATTTACTTTTGGTGTAGTAACTTCACGGCGATGTCTGTGAGTGAATTTTCTTCTTTTCATTTAATTAATGCATTTATTTTGCCGACACTTGCTCTGGATAACAATAATTAAATAACATCTAATCATGAGAGGCCAGGAGCTTATAATAATACCAAGTAAAAGCTCACAACTAACATATTAACTAATAGAATGATTTTGTTACAAATTCCAAAGGAAAATTTCTTTTCAAAGACAAATTAAATGGCATACAATTGAAATACATTTGAGCAAAAGAGATGACTCAGCAGATCACAGAATGATTCTAACTAATTGGTATACACAAGAGAAAAGTTCTCTATGTTTATAAAACACATAAAAGGGCAGTTTTTTTCTTATTAAAATGACTAGTTTTTATGGCCTCGTCGTGAAAATTGCTGTTTATCGTAAGGTTGCTTGCCCTTGACGATGTTTCCGTTGCACCGGTGTCTTGATGGCATGGCGTAGTCCACTGCTTCGCTGGTCTTCACTTTCGGCAACAATACCTCGCCCGGGCAGAGGGTAATGAACTAACACGAGACTGAAGTTAACATTAGCGATCCCATAAGCAGTAGTTATAGGAAGACTTTTGCTGCACCTTTAACTCGCGGAGCACTGTTTAGCAAAACTTGATATTATTTATGAATTCAGTAATGAAATCCACTCAAAAGTGGTTGATTGTTGAAGTCCTATCCATGCTGGATTGATTTGGTTGCCCGTGGTGTTGATAGTATTTGTTCGCAGGCCATGCCGAACAAGATGGGGCGTCATGAACCGGGTAGATTTAAGTCCGCTGTTGGCCGCCACACACGAGCAGTCCATCTGGCGCCAGGCCATTTCGCACTATTCCATTTAAGGCCGCCTCACACGGACGAGCCAACAGGCCAAATGTCCTCGCGCCGATCCAAAACTCGTGAGTTTTGGATCGGCGCGAGGACATTTGGCCTGTTGGCTCGTCCGTGTGTGGCGGCCTTAAATGGAATAGTGCGAAATGGCCTGGCGCCAGATGCATCTCGGACGGACTGGCGTGGCTCGGCAGGCCGTGCTGGATTTTCGGCCGCTCCAAAATCCACCAAGCCATCGCATCATCGCATGGACTAAATTTCCTGGGTGCTTTTATCCCAGAGTTTGGGGAAGTTTTTACATGAAAAATGCATCTCCTTCCATTTTAATATTGTGTCCTCATCGGTATTGTCATTGGCGGATTAGTCTTATCCTGGCGTGTCTTTGCGGGAGCTTATAACTCACGGAGCAGTTTGTCAGGCCATCTTAAGTTGTTGTTTAGATGGACTGTGTTACCCAGGTTGGCAATAAGCGGGTTGTCTGATTCTCTGCATTCCTTGTAGAATTTTGCAGCTAATTTGCGGAATCTGTCTTTGAGGCGCGGTAGTCCACTGATTTCGTGTAGGTGGACTGTTGGAGTTTCCCGCGGCATTTTGTAAGCATATCTAATGGCTCGATTTTGTATAGTTTGCAGTAGATTGAGGTGTGTGTCAGCAGCACTACCCCAAACTACTGCAGCATAATCTATTATTGGCCTTATTAATGCGATGTAGAGGCGAATCCCAAGATGCGATGGCAGTGATGATGAGGGGTTCAGAATGGGTATAAAACTGTCATTCTACCCATAGCCTTGTTGCGGAGGTTCCTGACGTGTGTTTTCCACGTCAGTCTCCTGTCCATAGTGACGCCTAAGTATTTGGCAGTAGGAGTCCACTCGATGTTTTCTCCGAACAGGTTGAGGGGTTGCAGGTGAGGAATGGTCCTTCTGCTGACTATGAGAGCTTGGCTCTTTGTGGCATTGAATGCTAGTCGCCATTTGGTCGCCCAGTGTTCTATGTTGTTGCACGCCCGCTGAAGCTTGGTCCTCACATGTGTGGCCCTGATGCTTCTGGTGAAAACAGCAGTGTCGTCAGCGTATTGGGCAGAATCGACTTGTTCTGTCCTCGGGAGGTCCGAGGTATAGATGTTGTATAAGACAGGGCCCAGCACTGATCCCTGTGGCACCCCAGCTCTGATGGTCTTCACGGAGGAGACTGCGTCGTCTAGTATCACACGGAAGGTCCTATCAGAGAGGTAGCTCTTGAGGAGTCTCACGTGTGTCATGGGTACCCCTTGTACCAACAGCTTGTATAGAAGGCCAGCGTGCCAGACTGAATCAAAGGCACGTGACACATCAAAGAGCGCCGCACCAAAATACTCCCTTTTGTCCATGGCTCCCATGGCAGATTCCACCACTCTAAGAAGTTGTTGCGGTGCTGAGTGGTTCCTTCTAAAGCCAAATTGTTCGTCGGGCAGGATTTGTTCATTTTCCAATACCCTACGAAACCTTTTGAGGTAAAGTCTCTCAAAGATCTTGGAAATTGTGGGCAGTAGGCTAATAGGTCTGTAGGATCTGGGAGACCTCTTGTCCTTGCCTGATTTAGGGACCGGCACTATCTCAGCGTGTTTCCAAACTTGTGGGAATTGGCCTCTCGCCATGATTTCGTTGAAGGCCACTGTGATGAAAGTTACAGCAGCAGGAGGCATGTGTCTCAGTATGGCACCCCCGATCCCATCGTGCCCAGCCGCTTTCTTAACATTGACGTGTGAGAGTGCTGTTAGCACTTCTTCTTCCGTGATTACGTCTATTGCGTCGTCTGCCTGCTGTTCGGCTACTAGGAATCGCTGCAGTCGGTCTTCTACAAATTGTATATGTACAGCATCTTGGGGTGCTTCGATGGGCCGGAAGTTGGCTTCGAAAACATCTGCCAGTGCATCTGCTTTAGCCACAGGCTCGCAGACTACTTGATTCCCTATCATTAGAGGCGGAATCCTGTCCTTTCTGCGCATTAGCCCCTTGGTTGCCTTCCACGCAGAACCGTCTTCTGTATTGAGGGACGCAACCCTGGCGGACCATTCACGTATACGGTGTTGCTCGAGGGCTGCTTTTATTTCTCGCCGCATCCTGTTTATAGTTCTTTTCGCTGCGGGGTCCCTGGTGACCTGCCACTCCCTTGTAGCTCTGTTCTTAAGAGTGATTGCCTCCTTGATGTCAGGTGGAAGTTGTTTAGAGCAGGCTGGCGGCATTCTGGAAGCAGGTGTAGCTGCTTCAACAGCCTCGTTAATCCACGTGGCTAGGTTAGCCATGGCGACATCCGGTCCTGAAGTTGTCGGCGTCAGTGCCTCTTGGACACGTCTGGTAAGTTGTTCCTTGAACATGTCCCAGTCAGTGCGTCTCAGGTTGTGGTGTCGTCGCTCTCCACGTGCCAAGATGTCTGTGGCCAGGTAGAATATGACAGGGACGTGGTCAGAAGACAACGCAGTTTTGGTTGTTACACCAATATTGTGGTGGAGTCCTTTTGTGATGGCTATGTCCAGCACATCTGGCAAGCCATGATTGAAGATGGTAGGTTCAGTTGGACCCCACACTGCTGCATCATGAGCTTCGCTTACGCGGAGGAGCCGACGTCCACTGGTGTTCGTAGCTCTGGAATTCCAAGCCGTGTGCTTGGCGTTGAAATCCCCTGCCATAAAGATGTTTCCTCGCAGCCGAAGGAGCGCAGCTACATCATCCTCCGCTAAGAGTCCCCTGGGAGGTCTGTAGATGGCAATGAGTACCAGTTTGCCACGAGAGGTCTCGATGGCAACTCCCGTTGCTTCAATAGTTGCTAGCTCTGGTAGGGACTATCGGGTGGTGTCTGATCGTGTTCCTTATGTAGACGGCTGTGCCACCCCCTGCAGTCAGGCGGTCATTCCTGTAGCATGAATAATTTGGTACAGCTGCCTTAATGCCAGGCTTTAGGTGGGTTTCATTGACTAAGCAGGCGTCAATGCCCTCCTCTCTTAGAAAGTCTCTAAATTCTCCCAACTGCCGCCACAGGCCGTTGGCATTCCACGAGCAGATTGAAATGTCTTCAATTCTGGCCATCGTGCAAGTTTTTTGTATCCTTGTGGACAGCCTCAAGCGCTGACTGAACTGCAGCAGAAATTTGCCGCGGAATGTCTTGGATCATGGTGATGACAGCTTGCAGTAATGATTGCACCAATACTGAGCATTGAATCGTCATTCTGACTTTCTGTGTTCTGCGGGTGGTTTTTAGATGCGCCCTTGCTTGTTTGGTCCGGTGGTCGTTTTCCACGCCAATCAGTTTTCCTCCTGTCGTTTACAGGAGGTGCGTTACAGGCGGGAGGTTACATGAGTTGTTTGTATCATTCTGTGTGTCTCCTGCAGGCGGATTGATGGCTATTTCCGCATAGGTGACACTCGTTGAGTCCTTAGTAGCTTGGCTGGCATTTGATACCTTATCTTGTTTCATCTTCTGCCTCTGTTGTTTCCTAATGGCAGCGAGGTACAAGGAGTTATTGGCTTTTTGCCTTTCCTCAAATCTACCGAAGGCAGAACATTTCCTGTAACTTGCTACGTGCTGCCCGCCACAGTTCACGCACTTAGGTGGAGTATCACCTTTCTTAATACGGCAGTCTTTTGAGGAGTGTTCCCCAGCACACTTCACACACTTGGCAGGCATTGAGCAGTGCCTGGCCGACATACCCTACTCCCTGGCAATTAAAACATTGGGGAGGGCCCCTCTTGCTACGCAGCTTTTCAACTGTAACTCTGAGGGCACAGAGTGCAGTCATTTTGAAAATACCCCTGTTTTCCACGGAGTCGGTGAGTACAACCAGGACCAGTGGGACCTCTTGGTTGGTCTTGGGGGAACGGAGCCTCACCACGGTTCTTGCGGCATAGCCTTGTTCTGCTAGTTCCTCTTTAACTTCTTCTGGTGAGATGCTAAAGGGCATCCCCCTGATGACAACTTTTAGAAACTTTTCCTCCGCTGAGGGAAAGGTGTAGAAGGAAATCTGGTTCAAGGATGCGTATCCTGTGACCGCATTATGTTCAGCTGCTGTCTTTGTCTGGATCTTGTACAGGTCTTTACCTGCTGTTTTGACTGTGAACCCACCACCACATAGGGTCTTCAATTGCTGGTACAGTTTCATGTAGCTGTCCTTATAATTCAGTATCAGTGGTGGAGGCCTGTATGTTTTGACGCTACTGCTTTCTGGTTGTTCCTCTGTTTGAAGAGAGGCAAATTGGTTGCAGGTTGGAACTGCGGGGGCAGTAGTGCTCAGTCTTGCTGCGGGAGCGGTGCGTCGCGGTTCAACAAAGCCATCCGCATCCACTACTCTTTTCGTTCGTGCAGTCTTCATGTAGATGTTCTTCATAGCCTTGCAGGAGGTGGAAGTGGCTCTCTTCTTTCTCCGCCCCTCCTTGTCGTTTGTCACTGCCGTTCTTTTCCTTGATGTGGTAGACTGGTCCGCTGCGGCCATGTCTGCGTCCTCATCTGAAGAAGTATCGCTATACCAGTCCATATTAGATTCAGCGATAGTATTCGCATTGATTTGCTGGTCCAGTCCTTGAGTATCTTGTGAAGCCGATTCGTGGTCCAAGTCCGTAAGCCGGGTCGTCAACGGGGCCGCTGCTGCCGCCGGCAAAGCCGGGTACCCTGGGGCACTCGACCCGCCTGGCTCGGCAGTGCGGCGAGAACTTTCCTTGTTGCTCATCTTCGCTCGACGGATGTCAACACGGAACCCAAGCCATCGCAGGTAGCCGAGGGTCTGGTAGACTATCCCCACCACGACTGGGGTGGGATAACCCGTGCAAACGAAAAGTGGGTACTAATTCTTAGACACTTTTGTCTTAAATATCTCAGCTTTCCGACATCACATCAAAATGAAACTTGCCTTATTTTACTCACGGGACCACGGACTGTACATTGAGCGAAACCCCGTCAAAATCTGACAAATATTTTTTTCTTTAACCCTGTTCATAATTTTCAGACAGACACAAATTTAAAAAAATACAGCTCATTTCTTTTCTGTAGCGCGTTAATAGTACGCGAACTCATTTTTTAAAGAATATTTCATATGTGCAGACTTTCCCGTTTATAGTTTTATTATATCTATAGATTAAACCCAATAGTTAGTTTAGAACGGCTAATAAATTCATAGAATTTCATCTTTTCGTCGTTTTCACCCTAGTCCTTTCATTCTTGTACGCAGAGATTTTTTAAAAAATCAGTATTAATAGCGAATTAGTGCCACGCCAAAAACAATTCTGAAAGATCGAAAATATGAACTTTGGCCGCGGCTTCAAATAAAGATTACAAAGTTTTTATCTCACGGAGATAGGTTCGATTTGGAATGGTTTAAGTCACAACAGTGTAGGTCAGTCACATTTTCAATTAAAAAAAGACACCGAAATCATATGTAGATAAGTCTCACAATCTGTTAGTAAAAAATATGAAGCAAGTCAGATTTTCATTCAGCTTCCAACAGGAGGAACTGTAAATTCGACTAATGAACGAAATACGTGCTTTGCTTATCAGCAAAGTGGTATAAGTCAGACTTAAATCATTGTGTTTGTAAACGCATCCTGTGTGCTCACTGTGTAAACGTATCCTACATGCTGACTTATAGCGCACTTCCGAATAGGCTTTCCAAAGACATAATTGATTTTAAAGAAACAATTCAAGATCTCCTTTCTTACAATTCAAGATACATTACGCAATCTCACTATATATCAGTTTTGGTTATAAATACACCCTAGTGTGTTCGTTCGGTTTTTTAATAAACACTAGTTTCAGTCATTTTGTCAGCAGTAAAATGTAACCATTTTATAGACTGGCTTAGCAGCCGGTGAAAAGCAGACTACATCTACTGACGCTGCTAAGCGAGTCTAGTTTGTGATTTCCAGGTAGCAACATCTGGTTCGAATCCCCGTCCGGGCATCCAGATTTGGGTTTTCCATGGTTTCCCAAATCACTCCAGGCAAATGCCGGGATGCTTCCTTCAAAAGGCCATGGCCGAATTCCTTCCCATTCCTTGTCCCCATCCTTGCCCCCCATCCTTTCCCGTCTCTAAAGACCTCGCTGTTGAGAGACGTAAATACAATTAAAAAAAAAAAAAAAAAAATCGGAAGTGCGCTATAAGTTATCATGTAGGATACATTTACACAGTGAGCACGCAGGATGCGTTTACAAATACAATGATTTAAGTCTGACTTATACCACTTTGCTGATAAACAAAGCACGTATTTCGTTCATCAGTTGAATTTCCAGCTCCTCCTGTTGGAAGCTGAATGAAAATCTGACTTGCTTCATATTTTTTACTAACAGATTGAGAGATTGATTTATCTACATCTGGTTTCGGTGTCTTTTTTTTTATTGAAAATGTGACTGACCTACACCATTGTGACTTAAACCCTTCCAAAACAATCCTACCTCCGTGAGATAAAGACTTCGTAATCTTTATTTGAAGCCGCGGCCAAAGCTCATATTTTCGATCTTTCAGAATTGTTTTTTGCGTTGCACTAATTCGCTATTAATACTGATTTTTAAAAAAATCTCTGTGGACAAGAATGAAAGGACTAGGGTGAAAACGACGAATAGATGAAATTCTATGAATTTATTAGCCGTTCTAAACTAACTATTGGGTTTAATCTATAGATATAATAAAACTATAAACGGTAAAGTCTGCACATATGAGATATTCTTTAAAAAATGAGTTCGGGTAGTATTAACGCGCTACAGGAAAGAAATGAGCTGTATTTTTTAAATTTGTGTCTGTCTGATAATTATGAACAGGATTAAGAAAAATAAATACTTGTCAGATTTTGACCGAGTTTCGCTTAATGTACAGTCCGTGGTCCCGCGAGTAAAATAAGGCAAGTTTCATTTTGATGTGAATTTGGAAAGCTGAGATATTTAAGACAAAAGTGTCTGCAAATTAGTACCCACTTTTCGTTGCGCGGGTTATCCCACTCCAGTCGTGGTGGGGGTAGTCTACCAGAACCTCGGCTACCTGGCTCGGCGCGGTGGATTTTGGACTCGCCAAAAATCCAGCAGGGGCTGTCGAGCCACGCCAGTCCGTGCGCGCCACCCCACACACGACGAGTTTTGAATCGGCGCGAGGACATTTGGCCTGTTGGCTCGTCCGTGTGTGGCGGCCTCAGTCCATCTGGCGCCAGGCCATTTAGCACCATTCCATTTAGACTCGGTCCAAACCAGGGGGTCACACACGACAGAGACGCGCCAAGCCAGTGCGTGCCTACAAATTTCGCCAGTCCGGCTCTGGCAGTGTAGAGGCTAGCACGATTGCTCGGCATTTTAAGGGTTACCTATTCGACTCCGCCCTGGGGCTTGTTTGGTTTTATTTTAGTGTGGTTTTTTTTCCTTCGAAAATGTGTCCCAAATTTACATGAAAGAAGCCAAATACAATATTTAGTACAATATAAACTGGAGCTGGCTAAATGATCGTACAGACCGAAGGCCTTTTTTTTCTCGCTAGGTTATGGAAAGTTTTTTTAAAAAAAATCAGCAGTCATTTAAAACTATTTTTTTCGCTTTTAATTTTATTTTACAGGGAAAAAATTAAATGCTTCTTAAATGAATTCTTAAAAACAATTGTCATAAACGAAGATAATTAGTAAGAACGTATAAAATACAAAATGCGGTGGTGTAAGTCAATTTTCCTTGCTTTATGGAAATTAACATAATGCAAAAGATATTGTAATAAATTCTGGAACATAGATGTTGTAATAAATTCATTTTAGTGATGTCACCTGGAATCAAATTTAAAACCAAGGTTATAATTGAATAAAGTCTATAAAATGGTTACATTTTACTGCTGACAAAAATGACTGAAACTAGTGTTTATTAAAAAAAACCGAACGAACATACTACTGTGTATGACTTACACCGGTGTACTTATAACCAAAACTGATATATAGTGAGATTGCGTAATGTATCTTGAATTGTAAGAAAGAAGATCTTGAATTGTTTCTTTAGAATCAATTATGTCTTTAGAAATCCTATTGGGAAGTGTGCTATAAGTTAGCATGTATGATACACAGTGAGCACGCAGAATGCGTTTACAAACACAATGATTTAAGTCTGATTTATACCACTTTGTTGATAAATAAAGCACGTATTTCGTTCATCGGTTGAATTTTCAGTTCCTCCTGTTGGAAGCTGAATGAAAATCTGACTTGCTTCATATTTTTTACTAACAGATTGAGAGATTGATTTATCTACATATGGTTTCGGTGTCTTTTTTTTATTAAAAATGTGACTGACCTACACCATTGTGACTTAAACCCTTCCAAATAGAACCTATCTCTGTGAGATAAAAACTCTTTATTTGAAGCCGCGGCCAAAGCTCATATTTTCGATTTTTCAGAATTGTTTTTGGTGTTGTACTAATTCGCTATTAATACTGATTTTTTAAAAAATATCTGTGTACAAGAATGAAAGAACTAGGGTGAAAACGAGGAACAGATGAAATTCTATGAATTTATTAGCCGTTCTAACTAACTATTGGGTTTAATCTATAGATATAATAAAACTATAAACGGTAAAGTCTGCACATATGAGATATTCATTAAAAAAATGAGTTCGGGTAGTATTAACGCGCTACAGGAAAGAAGTGAGCTGTATTATTTTTAATTTGTGTCTGTCTGAAAATTATGAACAGGATTAAGAAAAATAAATATTTGTCAGATTTTGACCGAGTTTCGCTTATGCCGCCACACACGAGCAGTCCATCTGGCGCCAGGCCATTTCGCACCATTCCATTTAGACTCGGTCCAAACCAGGGGGTCACACACGACAGAGCCGCGCCAAGCCAGTGCGTGCCTACAAATTTCGCCAGTCCGGCTCTGGCAGTGTAGGGGCTAGCATGATTGCTCGGCATTATAAGGGTCACCTATTCGACTCCGCCCTGGGGCTTGTTTGGTTTTATTTTAGTGTTTTTTTTTTGTCTTCGAAAATGTGTCCCAAAATTACATGAAAGAAGCTAAATACAATATTTAGTACAATATAAACTGGAGCTGGCTAAATGATCGTACAGACCAAAGGCCTTTTTTTTCGCTAGGTTATGGAAAGTTTTTTAAAAAAATCAGCAGTCATTTAAAACTATTATTTTCGCTTTTAATTTTATTTTACAGGGAAAAAAGTAAATGCTTCTTAAATGAATTCTTAAAAACAATTGTCATAAACGAAGAAAATTAGTAAGAACGTATAAAATACAAAATGCGGTGGTGTAAGTCAATTTTCCTTGCTTTATGGAAATTAACATAATGCAAAAGATATTGTAATAAATTCTGGAACATAGATGTTGTAATATATTCATTTTAGTGATGTCGCCTGGAATCAAATTTAACACCAAGGTTATAATTGAATAAAGTCTATAAAATGGTTACATTTTACTGCTGACAAAAATGACTGAAACTAGTGTTTATTAAAAAACCGAACGAACATACTACTGTGTATGACTTACACCGGTGTATTTATAACCAAAACTGATATATAGTGAGATTGCGTAATGTATCTTGAATTGTAAGAAAGAAGATCTTGAATTGTTTCTTTAGAATCAATTATGTCTTTAGAAATTCTATTGGGAAGTGCGCTATAAGTTAGCATGTAGGATACACAGTGAGCACGCAGGATGCGTTTACAAACACAATGATTTAAGTCTGATTTATACCACTTTGTTGATAAATAAAGCACGTATTTCCTTCATCAGTTGAATTTTCAGTTCCTCCTGTTGGAAGCTGAATGAAAATCTGACTTGCTTCATATTTTTTACTAACAGATTGAGAGATTGATTTATCTACATATGGTTTCGGTGTCTTTTTTTTATTAAAAATGTGACTGACCTACACCATTGTGACTTAAACCCTTCCAAATAGAATCTATCTCCGTGAGATAAAAACTCTTTATTTGAAGCCGCGGCCAAAGCTCATATTTTCGATTTTTCAGAATTGTTTTTGGTGTTGCACTAATTCGCTATTAATACTGATTTTTTTTAAAAAAATATCTGTGTACAAGAATGAAAGAACTAGGGTGAAAACGACGAACAGATGAAATTCTATGAATTTATTAGCCGTTCTAAGCTAACTATTGAGTTTAATCTATAGATATAATAAAACTATAAACAGGAAAGAAATGAGCTGTATTTTTCTTAATTTGTGTCTGTCTGAAAATTATGAACAGGATTAAGAAAAATAAATATTCGTCAGATTTTGACCGAGTTTCGCTTAATGTACAGTCCGTGGTCCCGCGAGTAAAATAAGGCAAGTTTCATTTTGATGTGAATTTGGAAAGCTGAGATATTTAAGACAAAAGTGTCTGCAAATTTGTACCCACTTTTCGTTGCGCGGGTTATCCCACTCCAGTCGTGGTGGGGGTAGTCTACCAGTCCCTCGGCTACCTGGCTCGGCGCGGTGGATTTTGGACTCGCCAAAAATCCAGCAGGGCCTGCCGAGCCACGCCAGTCCGTCCGCGCCGCCCCACACACGACGAGTTTTGGATCGGCGTGAGGACATTTGGCCTGTTGGCTCGTCCGTGTGTGGCGGCCTTTAATGTACAGTCCGTGGTCCCGCGAGTAAAATAAGGCAACTTTCATTTTGATGTGAATTTGGAAAGCTGAGATATTTAAGACAAAAGTGTCTGCAAATTAGTACCCACTTTTCGTTGCGCGGGTTATCCCACTCCAGTCGTGGTGGGGGTAGTCTACCAGACCCTCGGCTACCTGGCTCGGCGCGGTGGATTTTGGACTCGCCAAAAATCCAGCAGGGCCTGCCGAGCCACGCCAGTCCGTCCGCGCTGCCGCACACACGACGAGTTTTGGATCGGCGCGAGGACATTTGGCCTGTTGGCTCGTCCGTGTGTGGCGGCCTTTAGGTGGCTTCCCACGGTCTACATCTATATCTACATCTATACTCTGCAATTCACAATTACTGTGGGTGGCAGAGGTTGCTAAGCACCAATCCTATTTTAGAGTATTCCAATCCCGAACAGAACGAGGAAAGAAAGAATACATAAATGTATCAGTACGGCATCTTATCTATCGAATCTTATCCCTTCTGTCATTTGCCGGCCGCCCTGATACAACTATCAACAACGGGCGGTGGGAAGGGAGCCGCCTTTACTCGCAGGGATTGCGCGCCTCTATTCGTCGACCAGTCGGTAAACATCAAACGCCCGGGTAGCTGATACGTGGTGGGGAGGTGGCTGCGAGGTGGCGTGGCTTCATGGCGTGGCCTACGAAACCACGGGCCGTGGAAGCCACCATAAGATAGTCAGCCAGTCTTCCCCTCTCCCTCCTTCCGAGAAAACTCAGTTTTCAGTTTTCTTGCAGCAGCGGGAAAACTTTGCCAATCAGCTAGTCGAAGAAATCTATGTTCTCCGATACATCATGCATAAAAGAGAGAGAAAAATATGTGTTAGTAAGATAAAAAAACAGTACTTCATCCTTCTCGCTGAGCACCTTCTCCACTGTTTATGTACAAATCGTTTTTCAAATCTGTTCCGTTTTCGTAGTTCGGCAACTTTCGGGTAAATTCCGCCCACTAGCTTTCCCTCTCTCACACTCTCAAGACCATTACGAACGTCTACACTTAAAACGCTTCAGATCCTTGCGATATTCCACACTCTTTCATCTTGCACGCCACCCTAGACATTAACCGGCCTTACCTTTGGAATTTGGGCCAACATCACCCCAAGTTACTAGTCCCAATATTCACTTAAACTACGCATTACTATTATTTAAGATAAATCGTATTAAATTGTACATTTTCATGTACCACTGACTGGTACGTTACAACCATTTAAACCTTACAGCTGGACTCAGATCTTTAATAATCGGTCAATCCCGTCTGAGTAGTAATTTGAACACAGCTAATCTGTTAACTGACGTAGGTACGTCACACGCAGTAGCAACATAGTATCATAATTACATAGGTCGCCAGGCAGGATCAAACTAGGTGAAGTTTAGCCGTATCAATACTGTGAACTTTCTGTAGGAGGATTGAATGTTGAGCTCGTATCACAAAAAAATGCCAGGCCACCATGCACTAGTTTAATTATAATTAGTGTGTTATATTATTTTTTGGTATCACTGGCAATTACAAATATGAGCCAATTTACGGTTAATGTTAATACAAGAAGGCAAAATCACAAAGCAACGCTCAGAGGTTCAATTAGCCGTCATGAGCAAGCAAACAATTATAATTTACTTTGGAATCAATCTCGAAATTAAAATCCGAAAGAATAACACTTAGAAGCAATGTACAATACAAGTTATGATGGCCTCAGACAATGTTATCATAATGTTGCAACTTTACATTGAAATAAGCAAGGGCACCACGAATATTCAATATGCCATTCGAAAATTACTCTAATTACTATTATTATTACTCCGCGATTCACTAAAAGTGTGTGGCGGAGGGTGCATTGCACCTATCCGGAAAGGTAATGGTTTGGAAGGGATATGGCAGGTGGCGCCCATGGGCTATTGTGAGGAACCATTCTAGCATTCGCCTGGAGCGATCTGGTGAAACCATGGAAAACCAAGATCAGGATTGTTCTGGCAAATTATGCCGCTAGTTAAGTGGGGCTTTTATCTACAAAGTTAGAACATGGATCTCTTTTCTCAAAGACGTTTATGGGTTTCTATCAGTTTCATGGGATGCGCCACCATTTTAGTTCTGCGCCTGAAGTCTGCGGTGATCTAAGATGGCTCACGGTACAGGAGCCCTGTCTCACAAGGTAGCTACAGTCACTCTGCAGCATTCGGATCAGAATCCCAGTTGGCAGCGTCAAACCTCAGCAGAAGTCGGGAAGAGAAACCTGCCATCGGAGTCCGCAACAGAATGAATTTGGATCAATTTGAAGACACCGCTGCCCACGCGTCTGCTATGACGCATGTAAACTCTGGCCACGCCTTTGTCTTCTCGAAGATACATGTTCAACAGAAAATCCCCAGAATTTAAGTTATAAGCTCACTGGGATTGGGTCGTAGGTTGGCCACCTGATTTCAAGTGTATCGTGGATACACCGTTCGTAAAGATTCGGCCATCATCGTTGGATGATACTGTTCTGGGGTGGTGGGTATTGCACACTAGGTGACCACCCACCCCTGTGGGACCTCTCACTCAGTTCCGGGAGTATCCCTGCTAAAACCCCACCCCGCTATTCTTTTGTTGGCTGTCGGCGTCCAGTCCCTAACAGGTAACGGTCCCTACCGGTCATTGCCTCTTACAAAGGCCACGACACTTCCCAAGGCTGCACAGCTCAATAAATGTTTTTTATTCATAGCACCAAGATAAGCCGAATATTCGCTATTGGCTTCACAGTCCTTCTCACATGGAATCTCACGTATTTTAAAAGGAAATTATGGTCGCCCAAGCTTTTATGAAAATCAGTCTAATATCACCACTTATATAATAAAAAATGCGCCTTAGAATGTGGCGTAAATCGTCTCATTTTACTTACTGTGAAGAAGGAGTAGAAATATTAAAACGTAAATTTTCGAAAGAGGTTAATTTCCGAGGGGGATGTTTAACCTCTGTAGTTTTCTCGTTGATTACAATGATTATTGTTTTGTACAATGATTATTGTTAGCTGAAATGATTTGCGTGTGCTTTTACTGCTAATAAAAGTATCCATTTCTTTCTATTGCAGTAGATTGTGGTAATAATAATGTAGCCATGCTAATCCGTCCATCACAACTGATTCTGTTGTTGTTACGCGGATGGTGTAAATTGGTTTTGATCAAGTGCGGCAGTAAAGTGAGTCACGTTTAACAAAAGGTGTCAGATTTTTTTTGTTTTAAAGGAAGGGAAACGTAGACTGATGGAACATTCTGCAGTTTTATTAAACTTCGTGGAAAGCTGGTGGCGCAGTACGTGTCAGGTGTTTGTGGGATTAGAGGAATGAAACCGTCAGAGGCGAGAGAAACGCAAACATCAAGCTCACTGCAAGGTACAGCTGAGATTTGGCGGCTTCGTGCAGCACTACAGCCTGCATATTATGATAATAAAACAGCAATTATTCCCGAAAACCAATCGACTAACGTAAATTTAGCATGACTGCTTGTCACTTGCCGACCGATCTCGTGATGCGATTAGAAGACGCAAAATATTAGTCGTAATATTGACGTATAATACATTATGTGTATGATGGAGAAATGGATAGTTAATAATTCCAAGAATATCTCATTTAGTTTATCATACGAAAATAAAACCCAATTTATTACATGTTTATATAAAACTCTTGTCGTGTTGAAAATCAGCAACTAAAGAATGAACATTTGAGCAGAAAATAATAAAGTACATTTAGAAACAGAATATTAAGATAACCACCCATGGAGTATAATAAATGTATTTTGTTCATTCGTCATGAGATAAGATTTTTCCATACGGGAAGGAAATAAATGTTTTGTCTTCAATTTCTGATACGCTGCGGAAAATCTACTTGGGAATCTTTTAAACGAGTTAAGATAGTATTGAAGTCAGGAAAATATGCTCTGAGATTCATGTAACTACTAAAAACACGAAAGTATTGCAGAAATTTGTATAAAGTTTTGATGTGCCTACAGTTCGGGTATAATACTCTATATTGTCTCTATCCTAGAATCTCAGTGCCGACGTGTACAGTTGTCAGGATCGTCTCGAACCCTAGGATTCTATTAGGGAAAAGTAGGATATTTAACTTAAATGTTGGATTTTATTCAATTCAATTTGGCATAAAGCCCGACTTGTAGCAAGTTGTTTGTACCAAAGCTGGCCACGCTGACCCTAGCGATTATACTGGATTGAACCAACACTGATGACGCAAAACCCGAGGTGGAGAGAGGCACGGCACTCTGTGTTCCGTCTCATTTTGCTAGAAATATTCGTAGTCTAGACTCGCCTCAAATCCAGCATGCTATCAGTAGCATCACTAATATTTAGCTAGGTCTCGCATCATGTAGGTATTTAGCTTGCCACCCTGTCAGTTGATATCATCTATCTCTTACTAGGAGAGGGCTTCAGTGTGGAAATCGCTATCGTATAACGTAAAGTCTGGTAAATAGTACGTCACCACTGGTTTTTCGCCCTAAAGCAGTTCTGTCTGGTGGGCCTCCGTTTAAGAAAAGTCTGGAATTAAAGCGTGTAAAAATTGTGTCTAAATTACTTATACCTGTACGGAAGACCATTGTTTGTAATGTTGGTTTAGCCGTGAGTGTTAAGGCACTGTGTTCATGTACGGGGGATGTAAAGTTTGACCCCACGACCCGCGAAATATTATTATTACTTTAATTACTGTTCGATGTCGTATCATTACAAATTTGTTTTGAAACAAATTATCCAAATTATTTATTTTCCTTTGAGAAATACGCAAATGTTTTGATGATGTAAATCATAAAAACATTTGAAACAAAAATTACGTGCACACCAGAACATTTTATGAAGGATATCCTTCCACGGCCACATAAAGTATTTATTACTGAAGTAGGAAAGCAGATTTCGTTAATATTTGTAAATTCATAATTTCTAATCAAAATTTGTTTTCATACTGATCAAATTGGATGTGCCTATGAATGTGCTTATAATTACACTCTGGAATCCAAAGGCTCGAATAATGCGTATTTCTCAGAGGAAAGTAAATAATTTGGAGAATTTTTTTCAAAACAGATTTGTAATACTACAGCATCGAATAGCATTAAAAAAATGATAAAAACAGAAAAAAAATATTTCGCGGGTCGTGGAATCGAACTTTAAACCTCCAGCACAGTTTTTTTTTTTAAATTTATTTATATGGCTTTTGGTCTGACGACCATACAGCCAGATCACAATTTTTGTATTACAATATTATTTGGCATAATAGTTCTATACAATGTTTGTATTACAAAAGTATTTTGACATATCAGCTCTATACAATATTATTTTGTCATGATAGTTCTATGCAATTTTTATTAGTAACAATAGTTCAGAGTTGATATAACTATTGATGATTGTGTTACGTTATTAATATACAATTCTGTAATAATTCTGATAGTGAGGTGGTATAATAACTCTATTTTGGATATATTGCCTGGGTTATATCGTAATATTTGCGTCCCTTAAGAAGTGAGCTATAGCTTGATACACGTCCTGTTGTTCAGTTCTCATAAGGGAGATGATTGATGTAGGCAGTGGAATATTTATTTTGGTCAGTCTATTATATAGATTATTTTGTGGAATTCGGTAAAGGGTGCATGTCAATATTATATGATTTAGGTCTGCTATTTCTTCGTTGTCAACAGGGCAGAATGGGGAGTTTGCTGCGCCAATTCTATGGAGGTGTTTGGGATAACATCCGTGTCCCAATCTTATGCGAATGATAGATGTTTTGTATTTTCTTGCGAGTTTTGATTCTTCGAACCATGCTTTGTGTGGAATGTGGGGTTGGATCGATGCGTAGTGTTTCCCTTTGTATACTTGTGATGAAGTCCATGCGTTTGCCCATTTTGTAAGGGCCTCTCTTTTTATAGTTCTAATGAAATCAGTGTGGGGGAGTTGTGTGTATTGTTGCTGTCCTTCCAGAGTGCTTTCTTTTGCTAGTTTGTCGACCGTCTCGTTGTATTGGATGGACGCATGGCCCTTGATCCATAATAAATGGATTTCTTTTCCTTCTGCGGAGGCTATATACATCATTTGTAATATATCATATAAATCTTATTCGTTTCATTTTGTCTTTTAATATTCTCCAACCTTTCTACTACACTTTTCGAATCCGTCAATATAAGTATTTTATTATATCGGTTGTATCCGTATTGAATGGCCTGTCTAATGGCCATAGCCTCTGCCGTGTAAACCGAGGTCTCTGTTGGCAAGCGTATTTTCTGGTGTTCTTTCGTCAGTGGACAGTAGTAGGCGAATCCGACTCCATTTGCTGTTCTTGATCCATCGGTATATATTTGTGGAAAGTCGGGCCAAGTTGAAGATAGAAATCTCTCTGTCATGTTATTTGTCCTGTTGCTTCTAATAATCCATTCTGGGAGGTAGTAGACATTTGGTTTAAATCTGATGATATCGTATTGTTTTGTGAAACAGGGAAGAGTCCTTTCTTGGATCACTAATGGTATTTTGTGTTTTATTTGGTTGAAGCTAGTGGCCAATAACGGCGTGGAGCGGCGAGGGATGTTTCCCTTCCTTTCCATTATTGTTGCAAGTTCCTTTGCCTTCTGAGATACCGGATGGTTGGTGATTGAAGTGCGTCTCATTAGGTAGATATTTGATAAGAGTTGTCGCCTCGTTTCTAGAGGCATTTCTCTGGCTTCAACTAATAGCGCATTTGATGCTGTAGATTTCATTGCTCCAATACATATTCTAATAGCTCGATGTTGTGCTATGTCCAATTTACGGAGGTTATACTTGGGGGCATTCCCGTAACAGATGCTTCCATAATCGAATATGGGACGGATTAGTGCTCTGTATATATTAAGCATTATAGCCGGATCTGCACCCCACCAGGTGCGTGTTACGGATCTGTTCAAGAGGTGTTCCGTTTTAGTTATAATAAGGTTGATGTGTCCCGTCCATGTTAGTTTACTATCCATTATTAAGCCTAAGTGTCTGGCAGATGTGCACACCGGGAAGGAGTAAGGTCCCAGATGAAGCTCAGTCTCTCGATATATAGTTCGTTTCCTAGAAAATATCACTGCTGAAGATTTCGCTGTTGAAATGGTTAGTCCTAGATGTTGTGCCCAATCATATAATCTCCCCGCAGCTTCTTTAACCTCCAGAGAATTATTCCTAGGGATGTGGACATCGTGTATATACATATGTCATCTGCAAATTTTAATACTTTTATTGTGGGACTGAATATTTTTTCTATTGCCCCTATGTAAATAGTGAATAGTAAGGGGCTAAGGATTGCTCCTTGTGGGATTCCTGTTGAGACTATGAATGGTCCATGTAGAGAATTATTTTGTTGCCGTATATATATAGTTCTACTATAGAGAAGATTATATATTCCACAGACAAATACCTCAGGAAGATGTAGTGCCTTGAGCTTTTCTATTAGTATCGGAATTTGAACATTGTCATAGGCTCCTGTAATGTCTAGGAAAACAGCTGTAAGAAAACCTTTATTGATAAAAGTTCGTTCTATGTCTAATGTGAGCGTACTGAGACAGTCATATGTACTTCTTCCATTCCTAAATCCATATTGAGTTTTTGGCAGTAAATTGTGATATTCAAGCCACCATTCTAATCTCCTTTTTACGATTAGTTCGAACGTTTTGCCTATGCAGGAGGACAGGGCTATTGGGCGAAATGAGTTGGCATTTGTACTGTCTTTACCTGGTTTTGGTACCGGTATAATTATCTGTGTTGTCCAATCACTTGGAAATTCACTTTTTAACCATACATTAGTAAAGATCTGTACGATAGCTACCTTGGCGCAGTGAGGGAGGTGGTGGAGCATGAAGTAATGAATGTTGTCTATTCCTGGTGTTGTATTTGAAGTTGATTTCAGGGCCATTTCCAGTTCGTTTAGTTTTAATTCCTCTGATAGGATATTTTGTCGGTTATTTTCCGTGTGTTGGTTTGTTAGTTTTAGAGGCTCTGTAGGCACATATGGCGGGGCTACCTTGTTTTCGAATTCTTCGATACAGTTCATTGGCGCTTTTATTCCCACTGGTTTCTTCTTTAACCGATTTATCATGTTCCATATTAAAGTTGTTGGCGTGGTCCTATTTAAACTATTACAGAATTCTTTCCAACAGTTTTTTTTCTTTGATTTAAGGAATCTTTTTGTTTCCGCATCTATTTTTTTGTAATTTATATAGTTTTCCCAAGTGGGTTCTCGTTTATATACTGTCAGAGCTAGTTTCCTTTTGGCTATCTTTCTAGAACATTCCTCGTTCCACCAAGGGGAGGGTAGCCCTTTTGCGTTTGTTGTTGTTTTGTAGGTGGGGATCGAGCATTTTGCCGCCTCGTTTATAACATTTAGCAGTAGCTGGTACTGACTTTTGGTTGTGTTTGCTGAGTACACTCGTCCCATATTTTCTTCAATGTGTTTCCTGTATTTTATCCAATTTGCTTTTCTTATGTTCCATTTGTTGATCGGTTGAAAGATCTGTGGGAAATTCAGCTGTTTTGTTGATATTAGGATAGGGTGGTGGTCCGATCCCCAGGTCTGTCTTAGATTTTCCCATTGAAATTCGGTGGCGATAGATGCAGAGCACATGGATAGATCAATTGCCGATTTCCTTTGGCCGGGTTTTGAAATAAGAGTAGGAGATCCGTCATTGAGTACAAATAGGTTGAATTCATCTATGAACTCTATCATCGCTTCCCCACATGCATCGTTCAGCTCGCATCCCTATAGCGTGTGATGGGCGTTAAAGTCTCCACAGATTAAGTAGGGATCCTCTATTTGGTGGAGGAGTGTTCGCCATTCATCTATTCTGATTGTTGTTTTGGGAGGACAGTATATTGATACTAAGGTTAAATTCGTATTTTGGCTGTGTACTTTGGCTGCTATAGCCTGAAAAGATTTGATGTTTGTATGATCGATGTATACAGCTGTGAAAGGTATAGATGTTTTTATTAATATTGCCACTCCACCTTTTCCATCTTCCCTGTCTTTTCGTAATATATGGAATCCTTTAAATGAGATATTAGTGTCCGGTTTCAGCCAAGTTTCTGCAATAGTAGCTATCGTTATGTTGTTTACGTCTAGTTCTCTTTGTAAAGATTCCCTATTCGCTCTTATTGATCTGGCATTCCACTGTAAGCACTTAATTTTGGCCGTCTTGTTGGAGGATATTGGTTACCATTCCTAGTATCGCTGTAAGGTTTAAGAGATCTTCTGATTGAGATTTTGATTCTTTGATTAGAATCATGATTAAGTTGACTATTTTTTCTATTAAAATGCAATTTAGCGATTGTGGAATCTTAGTGGGATCGTTAGATTGTTTTAATTTAGCAGATTGCGCATGCAGGTCTGTTTGTGTGTCCTCCCTGGGCGTATTGGGTACTTGTGGAATTTCCGTATAGCTGCCTGTTGCTGCAGGGTGGATCAAGCTTGTATTGATGGGAGCCATAGGTCCATTGTATGTGTATAGTAGTTGTCTTGTATTGAAGGATGGGTTATCTGTAGTATATTTAGTGTTCTTATAATTTTTAGGTCCTTTTGTCCAGATGTATCTGTTTGGGGGATTGACTCTGTATTGCTGAGGGGTGGTTTTTGTGTCGTACTGATTAATGTCTGTGTTTTCTAACTGCGGGTGCCAGGATCTGGGTGGTTAGGCCACGACTTTTGCGTAGCTGTTTGGCATCTGGAGTGTTGAGTTGTAGTGAAATGGTTGAACTCTACTAGATTTTTCAGATCGTCTCCTAAGATGTTCGGGGCAGTTTTTGTCCGTTGCTAGGTGGTTTCCTCCGCAGAATAAACAACATGCGTTTTCCTGGGAGGGGCAGTGGGTTAGATCATGTGGTCCCGCGCATTTACTACATCTTTGCTGACCTCTACATTGTGCTCTGACATGGTTAAATCTTAAATACTGAAAGCATTGTATTAAGGGGGGAATATATGGTTCTACTTTACAACGCATGCCAAACAGATATACTGCTTCTGGGAGGACCTGGGATCTGAATGATAGTTGGCATACGGGAAGATTTCTTGCGTTTACCTCTCCATTTGGAGAATGTTTTTTTATAAATCTTCTAACGCTAGTCACTTTGTATTGGGATTGTATGTTTTCCAAGATTTCTTCTATTCTTAATTTAATGTCCACATTTCTAATAACTCCCTGCTTTGAAGTCAAGTACATTGGGATAGATGCTTTTAGACCTATTTCTTGGAGGGACCCTAGGGATGCTAGTTGGTTAGCTGATTCGCCAGATCTACATTCTACTTTAACTTTATTTCTGCCCGCGTGAGAAATGTTGATAATGTTTTGTTTGAGGTGGTGATGCTTATTAAAAAGGAATTTACCTTGGACCATGGGGTGCCAATTTCCAACATTTTTGTCAACACTTTCTATTATTACTATAAACGGGCCTCTGTCAGTTTCACTGAATCTATTATTTGCAAAGGTCCCGGCCTTATCCTGCGCACTAGTAACACTGCTGCCTGCGGGCGCTTGGTCGGTGAGTGGCGCTAGCTGCTCACCTGTAGTTGTGAATGTGTTGATTAACTTGGCGCTGGTGTCTGCTGGTGACGTGTTGCAGGGAGCTGTTGAGTAAGCTGTTGTAGCGCCATCTGACGATAGTCTTGCCATCTTTTCCGCTGATCGCGTCAGTCTTCTTACCTCCTCTTCTTCTGGTACTTGGCGTTTGGTCGTCTTGAAGCTGATGGATTGGCTGCCACGCATCGGATCGTCTAATACAGGAACGCGCGGAGTCGGCATGGTGACGGATGGGCTATCTTCTTCTGATGGTCGATTGGGAATCACAGCCGTTGACATTGCGATACTGGTTGCAATGTGATTATAATTTGAGGTCATAATTGTAGGTTTGTCTCTTCTCCGAGCTAAGAGGTGAACAGCTACATCTGGGGAGGCGTGCCGTTCTTGTGTCTGGTTATCTCCCGGTCCACTTTCCATCTCCAAGGGCTGTTGCTGTTGATGATGTTGCTGCTGATGATGTTGCTGCTGATGATGCTGTTGATGTTGTTCTATTATCTGATATTGTTGCTGTAAGGTATGCTGTTGCAGTTGCTGTTGTTGTTGTTGTTGTTCATGTTCTGGTTGCTGTTGAGGATGTTGGGAGTATTGATATCTTAATTGCTCCTCTTCTGCTTCGTAAGGGATGATTATCTGCTCACTTGCTGTGGATACTGCCTGAGGGTTTAACCTTTCTACCGTGATGTAGTTCCCTGATGGTGAGGCTGGGATTTCACTGCTGGTGTAGCACGTTTCTAGTGCCATCTTAATCGTCTGACCCGTATCCGGCGGGTCGGCCATAATTTGCTGGTACCGCTAGTTTCACTAATTAATTCTAATTGTTCACTAAAGACAATAAGCTGAAATATTGCGAAAAGTAATCGCTTTCGCGGCCTCGCGAACTTCCGGACGCGTAGAGCGCGCACACGATACAACAGGAACTAAATCGACAATAACACGTTCACGAGCTCTATGAGGAAGTTGTCGCCTCGGTGTCTAGCTCCGAACTGTCCAGCACAGTTAAACCGACGTTATTAACAAATGGTCTTCCGTACAGGTATGAGTAATTTAGACACAATTTTTACACTTTTTAATCTCCGATTTCTCTTAAACGGAGGCCCACCAGGCAGAACTACTTTAGGGCGAGAAATCTAAGATGACGTACTATTTACCATACTTGTTCGTTCTAAGAAGACCTCCCCTAGTTAGTTATGTCGTATATTCACTAGCTCCGCCAAATTCGCTATACTGTCTGTGCGCACACGTTCCTCATTGAGTGTTGCCTGTCTGTTAACAATGACACCTTGACGCAGATGTTGCTGGTGTTGGTCTTTAAGGAGACACTATATTGTCCATGACGGGTGGTAATGCCGGAAATTTCATATTTGCGACTCTTATTTTTTTTGCTTATGGCTTAACACTTCGTAGACGTCGAGGTCTAGAAAGGACTGGGGGCATGGAACGGGGAGGAATTCGGCCATGACCTTTTGAAGGGAGCTACCAAGCATTCGCCTGGAGTGATATGGGGAAACCATGGAAAAGCTAAATCTGGATGGCCGGACGGGGACTCGATTCCGCGTCCTCCCGAATGCGAGGCCAAAGCGTTACCGCTCACCCACCACGCTCATAATCATGTCGTGTGGCCAGTCACGTCAGTAAATCTTGCACACGAACCACGAAAGCACAAATGCGATGCTACCACAATATGGATATTAGCATCTTCCTATCCACGACTTTTGGCACTTCAGATCAGTTTCAACTGGTGCTATGTAAATGTGTCCGAGATACAGACAACTATTATGCACTTTGTTATGCCCCCAGAATAATTTCATGTCATGCGTTATGCTTTACACTACGTGTGTTTAGTAAATCAATGTTTAATCGTTATTGTTTCTCATGATTAATCAGGTAGTAACAACCCGTTCTTATCCTAAAGCGTAAATGTTTAATAAATGCTAATTTGGATATTTAATTCTTATTCATGTGTGTTATATACATGTGTATTCTAAAAGAGATAAACTGGATTCATTAAAACTGATGCCGAAATGGGGGGCTATTTCGTTACAACTAGTACCGCAACAACGTTCCAAAAGTGTATCCATTACAAGTTACATTGAAGCAAAATGACACTTTAACACAAAACTTGAGATGCATTTCTCAAACTCATTCTGTAAGTAATGTGAATAAATTTCTAATGCTGCCAAAATTTTATTTTTGGAGCAGCCTGTGCAAGCAGTAAACACCAGTAAAGAAACACCTTCGTTTAAGATGTGTTAGGTTATAGGTCGATTACACCTAATAATTTTATGAACGATCTTTATGGAGAAACTGAGAAACAAGCTTAGGCATCTTCCAGACGAAGCATTTTTAAAGGAGGTGAACATATATACGGAATTTAAACAAAGTGAATAAAACCTGCTTTTTACTCTAATGGCGTCAACAGAGTCAGTAAGATTCAAAGAGCAAAAATGGGAAGTAAAGGAAACCATTGAGCTATGAATACGTTGTTAGGGTGCTGCTGAAATGCGATAAATGTAAGGGACTAGTTTTTCAATACCATCGGAAATATAAGTATATATATAGATTCAATAAGCAATCTATGATTTGTAGGTCGTGTATAAAAATCCGTGGATAGTTATTCTACATAACTACGGCGTTTCCGTTTTAGGTTGATGCACCCACGTAAAACAGAACTACTGGAAGTAATGGAGCAGGTTTAAGAAACAGAAGTGTTTCTTATCTTTGGATACAATGAAGAACGTATGGGTTTCAACACAGTAAATCGTTTGGATGATATCGATATTAAAGACAGATGACTGGAAAGAAAACAGCCAGTCACTTCTACGGTGCAATGTAGCGAAATATTACTATTGCTTTCGGTTATTGGTATCATCGACAGGCGAACGAATCCTTATCCTATAAATAAAACGTCAAACAGATGGGTACACACGTTCATTTTTTTTATCATTTTTTTATTGGCACAGGTGGGTAGTGGAAACAGCGGGATGCTATATGACTGTGTTTTAGATACATTAGTTTCGTATAAACACGTTCGATGTTCTTTTTACCACCATTATGGAATGATAAATGATTCTTATAAGTCACATTCTTGTGTAGTGTTAATAAATTTCCAAGCAATAGTGACAACATCTTTTGTGATAGTGTCAACAAGCCAAATACTTGAAACACTAAACTCATTCCTATGAGTCTGTTGATTATATTATCATTTGAAATTGTCCAAAAGGTGTGCATGGTATTATGTCACGACACATATGTGAGAGAGAAACGAATATTTGCAAGCATTTGCCTCACATCTTATCGTAAGCTTGTGTTTACTCAGTAAGAAATAATTAATTACAGTCAACAGTAACTGCAGCTGCTGCCGTCTTACTAGTTACTCGTCTCAAAATTTGTATTGTTTATCTTTTAGACTCTTCCTTCACACAAATTTAATCGGGTGTGAGCTCTTATAGACGCGGACAACGCGAGTTGCTTTGAATCCCGAACATGTTCTT
The DNA here is from genome assembly GCA_031002005.1 of Vandiemenella viatica. Classification (NCBI taxonomy): domain Eukaryota; kingdom Metazoa; phylum Arthropoda; class Insecta; order Orthoptera; family Morabidae; genus Vandiemenella; species Vandiemenella viatica. The sequence goes on from CM061921.1 coordinate 107,082,833, forward strand.
AAGATCGTGCTGTGATATTTTCGTGGCGCGTGAGACAAGTAGTTTGAAAGACAATACATCATCCGTGAGACGGCAAAGCGTCTGTGTAATTTACAGTAGTTCCACAGACCTGGGAACAGTTGTGGAAACAACGAACTTTATTCGTTTCATACAATTTACTTCAGGTTTAATATGAGAAGTATTCGAAATAAGATCGAGAGTATATTACTGTTTCAGGGAGGTAGGAAGGTTAAAAAAGCGTAAATGGGCTGATGTGGGCCACATTACAAAGACGAGTTGAAAATAACAGGACATGACAACGTAGCATAGACTTGCATGTCAGAGTACTGCAAATGTGCCGTATTAGTACCGCTTCATAAAGCAGCAGAGACAAATATAGTTGATAATTACAGTTAATGGAGAGCTCGATATCGGGAATGTCTGCGAATAAGGAAAGTGTTTCGGAAATCAGGAACATGGACAATGCAGATGAAATGGACAAGGAGTTGATAGTGTAGCATTTTGTCTCCTGAAGGTATTTGACAGAGTGAGACATAAAATTGTGGCGAATGAGATAAAAATTAGAATGTGGAGGAATTCCTCAGAGATAGAGCATACTTGACACAGAATTAATAGTTCGCATGTGTCATGTATTTAATACTTTATTGTTATTATTATTAACGAATATTATGACTTTCGTTTATCAATTTAATTAATTAACTTTTCATTTCTTTTGTATGATAACGGGTTGTCTGCTTTGCCGTTAGAATTATGTAACTGAACGTTAAAATCTTATAGAAAATTCTCTCCCAGATTTATGACGGAAATGCTACACGCTTGCGAGATATATCCATAGCGGAAGTACAGCGTTTGAAAGTGTTCTTTACTGATCTTAATTGTATGAGCTGAATAAATAAACTCATTCCTTTTCCTGTAGCGACAAGACGTTTATTTCGTATCTGAAATATTTCGTGTTGTAGCGGTGGGTGCCTGGGAGGGAGGTCAGGGTGAAAACCTTTTACTTCTTTTTATAATTCATAGAAAACCCTAGGCTGCTAATTTATTGGGTACTCATACTGGCGTACAGGTGAGGCTTATTTATTTTTAACATTAACATATTGAAACATTAAAAAAGAACTAAGCAAAGCCTCTTCTTACAATTGCCAACATACTAACAAACAAACAAAACATTAAAACACCACCACATTTCCAATTGATCTTGAAGCAAATTCCCAATATTAATTGGCAAACAGGAAAGCTTCACACTTGGTTTTTAAATGAAAGTTCCCTTCATAACAATCGGGAATCATAAATCAAATACAGTATTAACATTGACTGTATCCGATCTCAAATGCCGGGCGCCAGGATAATTTAAATTATCCACCAAGTGTGGCTTTAAGAAAGTCTGTCCCAGCTAGCTCAATATTTGGGGGTGCGAGAACTCCTAATCATTCAGAGGTCGTTACAGAGTTGTACCCAATGACTGAATGAAAGTACCACACTGCACTGTAGAAATATTACCGTGGTGGCGATATGTTTCCCTCGACGGTGGAATAATTATAGCCCCTTGGCTATAGCGGACAGTGCACCACGTCCTTCAGTAAGCGTACTGAATGAGTGCACAGTGATCTCACTATACAGGACGCTCGTATCGACCCTCAGGTTCGATTCCAAGACGGAGCGATCTCCAACCTCGGAAGATCCGCTCCTTCCAGTCTGAAGACTCGGCGTCAACTGCTCTCCAGCGTCCGCAGGAAAAGCCTCCTCCCGTCGCTCGTGGTTCACATAGAGCAAAAATTCACTGGCATTACAAAATGCAGAGGATAGTCTGTCGATGATTGGTTCTGCTGTTTTGTTTGCTCCTCCTACTCGCTGTGACGATAGCCGAACATTGTCTTTCGAGATTCGTGCGAACTCGGCCAGCCTCGGACTTATTCGTCAACTGTGACCTCCAAACTGCCCGCTCGGGGACTTGGGCTTGGGGACACGAGCATTCACACCGCTGTATTTTCCCGGAGCTAAGGGATCATACGCTTGGCCAAATCCGTTAGAAAAGGGTAGCTGCATTGTTCTATCTGCCGCCGGTGTGGCGCGTCAAGTGACGGCTACCTGCCTTTGGGTGGTCCCCCAGACAATGACTGGCAAAACCTTCCCAGAGTTATTACTGTGATTATGCTTTTTATATGTTAAATATAAAAATGTATGGAATGACCCATTTTGGTCATTCTTTTACAGTGTGTGAGCTCTCGTTAGAAGTAAAATATCTTTCTGCGAAAGTTAGCAGGTAGAACAACAATTTATGTTTAATTAAAGATTTTTAGCATTTTTTCCCTTTGGTAAGTTACGGCTGCTTTTATAACAGACGTAAGAAATATGCACGTGCATATGCATATGTATACATGAACGAAATATGTAAAATTACTCATCACAGTAATTATTGCTTGTTTTGAGAAATAGTACCTATTCGACAAATGTTTTGGTGAAAAAAACAGCCAGAGAATCCTCATACAATACAAAAAATCAGGCTCTGGAATAGATGAGAAACATCTGTATTATATTTTGTCTCGTAGACGCTAGAAGCAGATTATTTAGGAGTGTATTTATTGGTTAGTTACATTAAGATCTGATTAGATTTTCAATAAGTTTATGAGAAATGTGGATTTGTTATGTCTGAAGCCGACACTGAACGCGAGAAAGCAGGATAGAGACGACTGTTGAGCCACTGTACCTTGAGTTGCTTCGGGCTTTATGGATCGTCGACGTTGAGGAAATTAGAGCATGAAATGTGAAGGAATTTGGACATGGTCTTATGAAGGAGGCATCCCTGTCAACCCTGGCAGTTTGGTGACAGCAAGTTGGCTTTGCATTGTAAGGCCGGCCACACACAGAACCGGGTGAGGCAGGGCGGGGCAGGGCATTTTGCCCCGGGGCGTCTTGTGCGACGGGAAACGCACGGCTGCCTATGGAGCATCACACACAGGACCGGGCGGGGCAGGGCACGTCGAAAAGATGCCCCGGGGCAAAATGCGAAGCTGAAACAAATTATGCCCCGGGGCAAGTCGCTGCCAGGCAGAACGTTCTGCGCATGCGCTGTCACGGGACCCACCCTCCCTCCCCGGGCTCCACTATCTAGCGGTCTGGTAGTGTTGAACGAGTGGTTGTTTTGTGTTTCGAATATTCGATTGATTTGTATGTGTGCCATGTATGACTGTAAGATTTAACATTTATATGACTATACAGTGTTATTATATGGTTGAATAACAAATGCTCAGGAAAAAGAGGACCAACATACATACCTTAAGGTTATCAAAAGCCGCTCCTCTGGGGGTATGGCTGTTCTCCAGTTGGTATTTTGCTTTTCTATTCTGCTCCGAATGCTCTCAAGTACAAAGTCGAATGTCGAAATTGACATGCGACAATAATTAAAAAACTTGTCTAGGTTCGGCTCGAAGCTCAGAAATAAAACTTCCTATATTCCTTTTCAGGTTTATAGAGTGTACCCACATCTCTCTGTTGTTAACACTGTGGTCCAAGAGCTGCAGATAGTTCCAAATTTACAAAACGGTCTCCTCATATTCATCCATTTCAAAATGATACACTACACACCAGTATGCTCCCACTGAGTTCACTGACAGGTGACTGCGGCAATGAAGAAAGTGTTGACTTGTCGTGTCCCGCCTCGTTCTGTGTGTGACAGCAGCACGACAAGGGCAAGTCAGGCGACCCGTCGCACCCCGCCCCGCCCTGCCCCGCCCGGTTCTGTGTGTGGCTGGCTTAAGGCTCACTGATTTGAGTCCGGTTTCGGACACGGGTGGTTTTAACTGTGTGTTATGTTTGTCTACTGTTGTCATCACTGTAGTGACCCACAATCACTTGAGAAAAGCCTGATATGATGGTTAGAACAATACAAATAAATATGAGCCAGCTAAATGTTCGCAGAGACCGATAGCCTTTTTTTGTTAAAGAATCATCTCGAGTTTATCTGTAGTGATTTTTGGGCCAGCATGAAAAACCGAAATCTTGATGGCCTGACTGGAGCTTGAACCAGCGTATTCCAAAATGCCTGTCTGAGCGTTACTGCGATATGTTCCTGACACCTCAGATGATCTTAATTAAATTACTCGGCTAATGTGACCTGAATAAGTTTTTTGAACTTTTTTTTACTTATGGCTTACCGATTTCTCTTGGTGAACATTACCCTTGGACTTCCCTGCCATAAATGATGATTTATTTTAAGGCGTCAAATGCTTCCGTATAGAAATCACAGCGACAAACATTCATCAACAGCGTGTCGAGCTATGGTCCCCCCCTCCCCCCCCCAGGATAGAAGATAGCATTTGGGTCTGTCACACTTGTTTTTTCTACCGGCTCCATTTTCCGGATGATGGGGATCACTGCCTTCACACGAGAATAAAGTGATTTTTTTTTTGCTTATGGCTTTACGCCATCGAGGTCATTAGAGACGGTATAGGATTGGGAACAAGGAACTGGAAGGAATTCGGCCATGGACTTTTGACGGAAGCATCCTGTCATTCGCCTGGAGTGACTTGGAGAAACCATGGAAAACCCAGATCTGGATGCCCGGACGGGGATTCAAACCCGCGTCCTCCCAAATGCGAGGCCAGAGCGTTAACCGCTCACTCACCACGTTCGGCGAGAATAAAGGCATCGTCCAACATTACCTGAGCCCAATCTCACATACGCTTTTAATTGAATTATGAACAATCAATGCATTTAAATGTTGAATACGTCATCCATAAATGCGTAATGAAAGCAAATAATTACGGTACAAATTATTTCCAAATTTAACGTATATTTGTTTTTTTAAGAAAAAGTTTGGAAAATTAGAATAGTAGTCTTATAAAACGAGAAACAGCAAAAAGTGATCATATCAAAATCTCTAAAAATGCACGTTTGATTGTTGTAATTAGTCAAGTTACTGTGTTAACGAAACTCTTTACTGACACTAAAATCTTTCTTTCAGATTAGATCTAACTTATTTAAAAGATTAAAACAGTAAGACATGTTGAATTTTTGAAAAGAACTGTGGGTGATTACAGTATTTTCTGTGTACTATCGTGAATCGTAGCACTGTCACATTACCAAGTGGCAACATCTGGCCTCGGAGCTACGTACTATGCAACTCAATTACGAGAGAAGCGCACCACGAAAAAGAGGAACGCCAGCTGAGGCTAATTAGATTGGCGAAGGGACAAAGTCAATATCCTCACCCGGAACTGTCCCCCAGCGGCTGCCACACAAAGTAAACCAAACGGTCCCTAGTAGATACATCTGGAAACCTGCAGATAATGTACAATCGGCAGTGTCGCGTATTTATTTTAGAATGTTGCACCTACAAAATTGTAAAGACTAAGCACATAACTACCAGAATTTAACTGTTCGCGCTAAGGGACATAGTCAACACGTGTGTGTGGCCACAATAAAAGTTCAGTTCCGTTTTGTGTACTTATTACTAAAGCTATCTGGGATACAGTGTTTTACTAGTTAGTTTCATGACATACGGGGTGAGTCAAAGATGACAGTACAACTTTGGAATGATACAGAAATTTGTTGAGATAACTTATAGAATCGGTAGACGTATCATTTGGTAGCAAACAATCTCGAGTTTGATGCACGTAGTGCATCAGTACACCATTCCGCCACCAGGAGCGGCAGCGTAGTGCACAGTTAAAATGGCTACTTTCACTGGTGTGGAGCGTGCTCGCTGTGTGTTTTGGTTTCATGAAACGAAGTCTGCAACAACTGTTCAGCGTAAATTTCGCACCGAATACGCTAAAGAACCTCCAAGCAGGCCTACAATTTGCTCTTGACACAACAACTTTGTTGTTCAGAGCTACTTGATACTAAATCACCAGATCGTCCGCGTGTTGGTTATTATGTCGAACAGTTTAAGGAGAGCATTGCCCGCAGTCCACAAAGATCAACGCGTCGTGCGTCTCGCGAGACTGGAATTCCACTGTTTGGCGAGTACTGCGTAGACATGTACACTTGAAATCATACACATTCACAATGGCACAGCACATTAGTGACGCAGGTAAGGCTACTCGTGAGGAATTCTGTGTTGCATCGGGTAGAGGACGATGAGACATTCCTGAACACAATAATCTTCAGTGATGAGTCAACATTTCTTATCAGTGGCATGGTGAACACGCACAACTGCAGAATATGGGGCAGAGAAAATCCACAAGTAACCCTGGAACACTTCGTGACAGCCCCAAAGTTAATGTGTTTTGTGTCCTTAGCACATTGAAAGAGTACAACCCTTTTTTCTTCATGGAGAAAACTGTCACTGGTATTGTGTATGTGGATATTCTTAAAAACTTTTTAATTCCACAGATCGATGAAGATGACCGAGATGGGATGGTTTACTACCAGCAAGACGGTGCACCACCTCATTTCCTCACGGAAGTTCGAGGTTTCCTCGATAATCACTTTCCAGGTCGGTGGATATGCCGTGAAGAGCCAATCACATTGCCACCTCACTCCCCAGACTTGAAACCACTGGATTTCTTTCTCTGAGTTTTTATTAAAGATCGTGTGTATATTCCTCCTCTACCAAACAATTTGGCCAACCTGAAAAATCGAATCTACGCTGCCTTTCCACGAATCACGCCCGATTTACCATGAACTCAAAGGAAACAAAGAGCCGAGACATGCGAAAGGACTTCAAAATATCGACTAAAGCTTTGATTCTTATTTGCCTGAGGGCTATATGCTAGCTCCATTCGATTATATTTTTAATGTGGACAATTTAATTTTGATCCATACTGAAAAAGGGGGTGGGGGGAAAGGCTGCTACAGGAAACACGGGATATTGTTAGACATTGTAACTCCGAATATATGATCTACATCAAAAATCCAATTACATCATTCCATAGAGCTGTTGGTGGTTCGGTGGTTAAGGCGTCTGACTGGAAATCGTAAGGTCCATGGTTCGAATCCCTGCCCCGGAGGGGATTTTCAAAGACCCTTAACCCGGCCTTCACCTCTGGCACAGCTTGCTGTGTAATGTGAAGTTCGCCAGAACGCTTCCGTGGTTCGGATTCCATGTTAAACTGTAGGTCCTCTATACCGGGCAGGATTTCCGTGTTAGTTTAAGGCGGCTACGATAGGGCTGGAACGCGCAGCAGGTCATTGCGATGACACGGAATTATTATTATTACTCTTATCATTCCATAGCTAAAGGAAGATTTTACTACTCCGAGGACCACAGCATTTCTTTGGTGGGGCCTGTGACACGTCACGATTAAGCGTCCCTTTCGTTATTTTTAGACAGTTCCGCGCATTGTAGCTACGAAACTCACAGTCTCAATCGGAAGCTCTTGTCAAGATGTATCATCATCGTCATCATTATCGTCATCACTCATCGTCATCGTCATCGTCATCTTCTTCTTCTAACATTTTGGGGTTGGCTACCTTCGATGAGTTTTTCCCATCGTTGACATGGTCAAATATGGAGCTATGGTTTTACCTCGTCATGCAATCGCTAACGCCAAGCATTTTACACCTAATGGCAGGTCATACTAATAAGGGGAGGCCACCAGTTGTAATATTCAGATTCGATTCATACTGTATGTTATAACAGCTAATGGCCAGAGTTGTGACAAAGCACTAACATGCGCTTCTTCATCGTTGTCTAGAAAATCGGCACTGAAATATTCCGTTGCGTTTAAATACTTTGTACGAGGGTGAGTCAAATGAAAACCTTAAATTTGTAATAAAAAATCGTAATTTCGCGCCGTTATCCTGTAAGTTGGTAAGCGTGCTACAAGCAGCATGCAGAATGGCTTGTAGGTGGCAGCATAGTGCAGATTCACAAATACCGTCGCATTATCAGTATAAAGATGGCTGCCCCACTAGAGACTTGCACCAGGTAAGAACAGCTTTCTCTTATTCGGTTTTTGAGTAGTGAAGGTGTGAAACCTATTGAAATTCATCGAAGAATGAAGGTTCAGTACGGTGATGCATGTTTGTCACAGAAGCAAGTCTACGACTGGAGTAGGAAGTTCGCAAATGGTGTGACTTTAGTGGAAGATGCTCCTCGTCCAGGTCAGGCACAACGAGTTGTGACTCCACAGAACATTGCAGCAGTTGAAGCCATAGTGATGGAAAACCGCCGAGTGACACTGAATGACATTGCAGCATGTTTAAAGATTAGTCATGGTTCAGCACACTACCTTGTGCATGATGTGCTCCAGTTTCACAAAGTGTCAGCAAGATGGGTGCCACGGCAGCTGACTCCTGAAATGAGAGAACGACGTGTTGATGCTTGTGAAGAACTTCTTCGGCGCTTTGAACGAGAAGGTGATGGTTTCCTTGCAATATTCGTTACTGGGGACGAAACCTGGGTTCACTTCCACCAACCGGAAACGAAGAGAGCGAGCAAGGAATGACGCCATTCCTCATCACCAAAACCAAAGAAGTTTCGAACAGAACCATCAACAGGGAAGGTTATGCTGACTCTCTTTTGGGACGAAAAAGGCGTCATTTTGGAGCATTACATGCCTAGAGGGACCACTGTCACCAGTGCATCATACACAGATCTCCTAAAAAAATCATCTTCGGCCTGCAATCAAATAAAAGCGACCCTTTTGAAACATGACAATGCAAGGCCTCACACTGCCCGTACAACAGTTGCAACAATCACAGACCTGCATTTTGAGTGTCTTCCTCATCCACCATACTCACCAGACCTTGCCCCAAGTGATTTCCATATGTTTGGACCACTCAAAGAAGCAATGGGAGGAAAGAAGTTCCGTTCTGATGAAGAAGTACGCTATGCGGTGCTTGAGTGGATGCGCGGATTACCAAAAGAATTTTTTTCTAAAGGAATTTATGCACTTTGTAAGCGCTGGAGGACTTGAATTGAGCGTGGGGGAGATTATGTTGAAAAGTGATACAGCTTTGTACCACTTCTGCACAATAAATAATATTTAAAAAGATATTTAAGGTTTTCATTTGTTCACCCTCGTATATTACGGTGTCTTAAAGGGACGCGTGATACAGTGAGCATGCTCTCTGCTTATAAGCCTGTCGTCTCCGGATCGAATCACACTACTGGCAAGTTTATTTATTTATTCAGATTTGTATGCAGATAATACCTGGCAACCAGTTTCAACAACTGAAATAGAAATATTCCTCACTCGTCCGTTACAGTTGAAGGGCAGACGTTCATTCCCGCATAATGGGACCGGAGAGTCGAAACGAGACGCCGTCAGTTTTTCCACAACAAAAGACATTTAAAAAACTTATTATATGAATAATATTTTGAGACTGATTACTGGGAATTATTTGTATACATATTTGAATAAATCAAGAAACAAATAAAACTTGCCTCTTGCGCGTTTCGATGCGGCGACGACTGGTTTATGAGGCAAAGAGTTTGCTCGCTGCGTCACGCGCCTCTCAAAATATCGTAACGTAGAAAGTTTTCGAACGCAACGCAACGGAATATTTCTCAACAATGGCGAAGATGCGCATGTTACTGCTTTGCCACATTACGCCACTGGTCATGTGATTTTTTGCACACTGTATGAATTGAATCCCCTTGTAAGCACTAACAGGGATAATAAAGTGTTGCCATCTGTATTTGAAACTTGTAACTATGTTCAGCGTGTGATAAGTGATTTTTTGTTTTGTTTATAAAATGTGTAGTTAATGGTTTCGAGTTTGGGGACCGTCCCGGCGTTCGCCTTGTTGGCTACGGAAAACTGCCTATGAACTGCAGTCAGGACGGCCGGTACGCACGGCCTGGGTTCGTGCCCGGTCCGTTGTACCTCCTCATTGACCCTCAGGGGTCTGTGTCCGTCAGCATGCGGCGGGCCAGATACGGGATTGGCGATCCCGAGGTACCCGAGCTAGGGAGGTCGCGTGGAGCAGTCGTTAGAGGTGTCGGAGTGCACGTTACTCTAGTATCCGAGACTAGCTCCCGGAGGACCGCTAGGCGAACTCCCGTAAAGCAGTCAGTCAGTCGACTACCCGATCCCAAGGGACCTGGGCAAAAGGCGTTGGCCTACTGCAATTTGTTGAGCGGTAGGGGTATCACGTGAGTGACCCCGGCGGCGACTCTTCAAACGCTGCAAGGGGAGCCTTGCTAACAAGAGGACACGAGGCCTTCGGGCCAACTGGGCTGGCAACCCAATGTCCACGGACAGGGGGACCGCAGGAGGCAGTCGTTTGAGGTGTCGGGACTTGGCCGTGCCCAAGCCCTAGTATCCGAGACTAGCCCCGGCTGACCGCGCGGCGGATACCCGTAAAACAGTCGGGTCGACTAACCTATCCCAGGTATCTGGGTAACGGGATCCCGGGCTGGAACAAAATGTGCGGTAGGGGTATCACGAAAGTGTCTCCGAACGGCAACTCTTCAAACGTTGCGGAGGTAGCTTCGCTAACAAGAGTACCAGGGCGACTTCGGTCGGTATGAGCTTCCTGGGGCGCAAGACGATACTCAGGGGTTTCCGGCCTTCTTTAGGGCCGGGATACGGGCATGGCGAACCCGGGGCCCCGAGCTCGACGTGGAGACTGCCCAAGTAATTAGGGAGGAAGGTCCGCAAATCCACGCCGAGGGCACCCTCAGTGCGGAGGATTGAGAGTCCGCGGCGCTGCCACGCCAAGGAGACAGTACCAATAAGTGGTGAGGAGGTCTCTGTCAGCCGCGCTGTGGGTGCCTAGCGCATGGTACCAGAGGTCCCTCCCGGGTAGACCGGGCGGACCCAGGGATGTGGTGCACCCTGCCTCTGGGAATGCACACTGTGCCGATGCCTCGGTTATATCCGACTTAAAGCCGGATGGGGTTCAGGGAGATGAGTGTGTGCCCTGCAGAACGGTTGCACTCAAACGGTACCGGTAGCCGGAGCCTGTCGCTAGAAGGTGGGGTCGAATTCTCGGTTCTCGGGAGCGGCCCCTACTGAGGCGGGCTTCGGTGATCAGGAGAAGTGGTTCCCCCTGCCGCCGGTATGGACCAACCAAACGGACCGGGGATCTTGGTCTCCGGAAGACTGGGATCATTGTGGGGTGACGTGGTGCAGCCCTCCCGCCGGTAGCACTCATTGCCAACGCCCGGGCAGTAAGACCGAAGGATCACGGCAGTAGGACCCGGGTGCAGAGAGGTGACGCGACTCTGATGGGAGGCGACGTTTCGGTACCGGTAAGCTGGCGTGATCTGGCAACGGCCGGGGTCATCTTCAGATTGCATAGAATGGCCCTCGCTGGGACCGGGGATCAGTGAACAAGGAACCTGTGCTCCCCTTGCCGCCGGTATGAGCCACTTGCTGCCAAAGTAGGTCCTCTTATATGTGGGGACTGTAGTGCAAGGGTCCGAACATCTGACCCAGGTGGGGCAGCGACACCAACTGAGCGCTTCGGCGCGATCGTGCACTATGACGGACTCTGTGTGGTCCTGGTGTGTTGAACCCGCGTGCGGGGGAAGCATGCCGGGGCCTGTCTCTGTCGCGTGCCCTGGCGGACGGCGGGCGGCTTTGTGATGCTGGTTGATCGCTGGGGGGCGTGGCTGGGGGTAATCCTGCGCTGTTGCCAGGTCGCTACGGCTTCCGCCCTGCTCCTGCGGGGGCAGGCGGGGCCAGGTGCGCGTTGGGTGCGCAGAGGAGCAGTAGCTATACGGCCAGGTTTTCTGGGGGTCTTCGGCCTGGTCGTGGCAGGCGCTGGTTCCGCGCACCGCCCCGCGGGCACCTGTAATGGGTGGCTAAGTGCGCCTTGCTCACCGTCCCCGCTGTGATGACGGGTAGTTCGGAAGAGTCCGTCTCCTGAGGTGGTGGCGTAACTGGGTGGTGGGTATCCCGGCAGTGGTTGTGAGGGAGGATGATGGGTGTCAACTCGGTTAACTCCGGCTTGCAGCAGCCTCGCTTTATGCCAGTGGAACACCGTGTACCTCCTCATTGAGCTACATTGATGGGTCCGTCAAAATGTTTCTCATGTATAAAATATTAGCTTCCAAAAACTGTAATGAAGCTTGTGATGTCTGCTTTTAAGGAAAGTAAATTATCGATCATACTGTTCTAAGAATAAAAAAATTTTCAAGTTTGAATATTATTAATGATTATGAATCATAAGCTGGTCACATGACATATTACTGGAATTCATAGGATCAATAAAAGTGGGTGTAAAATTTATTAAAACTTGAGCATGGTAAAATTTCCTCAAACATGATGTTTATTTTATGAATATATGAACAATTACACATTGTCGAATGTCTTTGATTTTTAAACAGAGCAATTTGAGTTTTCTCAGGGTCGTTTACAGGGTAGAACTGAGTGCTTAAGCTTCCGTCGCGAACGAAGATTTACCGTTTCGCCGCTTGCGAGGTCAGAGGACCCACGCAAACCAGAATAGCGCCACGGGGGGTCGTCCCCGCAGCCAGGTTTCTCGTCTGCAGGGACCATGGAGGAAGGAATATATGGAGACGACGCAAGGGACCTTCGCCACATATTGGAGTGAAACCGGGTGGAGACAATTGGGGAGGGGAGGCCGCCATATTGCTTGACCAGAGAAACACGGAAATATGCACAAAAACCTCAAGGGAATCATAAGACAACCGTGGCACCGCAATTTGATAATGGATTATTATGTAACTCGACGAGACACATCAAAAATGAAGAATAAAATTTTTTGATATCGTGCTTAGTTCTCAAGATATACTGTCTCAAAAGAGTGGAGTTTCTGGTTGAAATTCAGAAGAAACGTGTCCCCAAAGTCAAATTTGGTGATAGATTCTTATGTAACACGACGATACAAATCGAAAATAAAGAATAAAATTTTTCGACATCTCGCTTAGTTCGCGAGATATACTGTCTCAAAAGTAAGGTTGTTAGGTTATGAGGGGATTCAACGATAACCGTGGCGCTGCAATTTGATGACGAATTCTTATGTAACTCGATGAGGGAAACTGAAAGTAAAGAATAAAATTTTTTGATATCTCGCTTAGTTCTCGAGATATTGTACCTTAAAATTGACGTGGTTAGGTTGAAATGCGGCCTGGACCAGAAAAAAACTATCGCCATATCCATATTTGATGATGAATTCGGACGTAACTTAATGAGCAGGTAATTCTTTTTAACTTGAATAACAAACTGTTTATTTCTACAGTCCTTAAATTTTAGTTGATGTTCAAATAGGTTATATTTTCACATTCTATTTCAGTAATTGACAAGGAAGATTTCAAAATCTAGAAATATACTTGTAGACATATTTACAAATAGAAACAAGTCATATCTGAAATTTAAAAAAAAAACATAAGTCAATGTTTAGAGCTTAAAAAAAAATTAATACTTCATAAAACCTCATAGTTTCTGAGCTTACTTAGAAGATATTGTACTGGTAGTGGCCTATATAATTTTGCTAGAAAAATCAGTACATTCAAAAATCAGAAGCTAACAGCTAATAATAAATAAATTGTTTGTTCTCTTCAGGTATACACCGCATTTAAACCTGCCAACATTTCCATTAATATTGCCGCTACAAAACCAAACTATGTAGACACATCTAAACACAAGAAATGCATCGCGAACTACATTTCTGTCAACAAAGTTTATTTCATCATGTTTAGTAGTTCGCACAGCACAAATTATCACGATTAATTTCATCGTGCAATTTCAGCGTAAACTTAAACGTGAGTAATGCATGCAGAATACCATATTCACTGTGTCGCAATGTAAACATGACCCGTTTAAATTAAATTTCCAACATTTGTCTACAATAAGGCTAGCTTTTTAGGTGCAAAATAGTAACATATGCTAATTGTCTACACTACACCAACAAAAATTTGAGAGTAATATGATTCTATTGAGAGTAATGAATAAATTTATAGCGAATGGTACTAATGTTGCGGTTGCCTGTCAGATACTTCAAGAACGATAATTACAATGTGACTTACTTATGAAACGCTATTCCAGGTTTTTTCCTATCTCGTCTGTTTGTGCAACCATATGCATCGCAACTTGGCATTATAGAAAACTTTAGAATATTAGAAAATGAAATTTTCTCAGCAGCTGACACAGTGCAAACAGCCCAATGTTTTGGTACTCCTACGATGTCCGCCGCGCAGGCACAGTTTTCTCACGAGGTTTCACGGATTTCGCGTTATCTCGTCTCCATATATTCCTTCCTCCATGGCAGGGACGTGTTGGCTTCTTCTCCAGGCCACGTCGTCCACCCCCGTCTCGTACAGTGGTCAGGCCTCGGTGAAGCTGCACCAAATCAGCTTCAGAATGTCCCTCCCTCCGTTCCTCTGCTCCGAGGAAACTCTGTTCGCTTCGAACTACGTTATGGCGTAAGACACTCGGTGAATCACAGCTTTGCCCGCGAAGTTGACCGCTCCTGGTAGGCTCAACAGATAAACAAAAAACACCAAAATGTTAACAATATTGCTGGCGAGCTTCTTTAGTGGCTGGATCGTCCACCACCACTCTCCGAGGGTGCCTCTTTACTGAGAAACGTCGCTAAAGACTTTTTTAGGTCGCCGGCACTAGCTAACGGCATTTGGCGGTTCTTTTCTGTAACGTGATTTGCAGGCTATATTAATACTGCTGCTATTGGCCTCCCCAAATACTATGCTCATTCACACGGGAAGAATCGTGAAAATTCGGCTTATGCAGGAATCCAAATCACGTTATTGGCTCCCGAAAATTGCGCGAAATATTTTCTCCTTCAACTCGTCAATCCGTGTCCCCGTGAGCCTGAATGGTGACTGAGGCTTCCAACACACAGCCAGGGCCGGCTTAAGGAATTTCGGGGCCCCCTGCGAAGTTTGATTTTGGAGCCCCCTACTTCTTTTCTAGATGTACCTTTGCCTATACTTTAGACAATTTTCGTGACTTTATACACAGACACACACACACACACACATCTATATCTTTATATATATATAATCTGTGTGTAGAGCCCAAACAACGATTAAAGAGACGGACTGAGGTTTCTCTAAATCTGTACAAACGGGCCAGCAGTTTATTGAGTATTAGCTGAACGGAACAAACTTCGCCGAGTCTTTGATGTTTTATCAATCCATCTCATATGGATCTCCCAGCTACTGTCACTTTCGTTTCTGGCTAAGCCCTGCTGCCCATTGTGTCAAATGAAATTGTTTCTGTATTCAGTTTTATAGCTATTATATTTATAATACACTTTTTGTATACGACATTTCTTTTCTTGCGTTTGTTTATTAGTACATATACGTTTTTGAGGCTGGAGACACGTAAGCAGGCATACACACTTTAATTCAATAACTTTTTATATGAAACGTCAAAATATGAATGAGTTTATTCGAACGAAATTACATAAATTGCTGAAACAGGTTGAGAGCAATAGACGCCTTTAAATATATGGGCCCATTATAATTACATCAGATACGACTTTCTCAAAATTGAATCTGGTGAAGGACTTCTCATGGAATTCCACGCCTCGGAAACGTCTATTGTGAACACAGCTTGTTAACATTCTAAATTTTTAGATTATTTATTTTAGCAGGAAAATTGACAAATTGACAAATTTTGAAGGGGATCGTGGCGGGGCCCCGTCAAGCTTGGGGCTCTTGCGGTAGCCTTAAACTGGCCCTGCACACAGCAAGAAACTTTAGATTATTAGGATGAGTTAAGCCACGGAAGAAAGAAGGTTACAACCTTAGAAATGTCACTTAGATATTCCTATGTAATGATACTCATTTATTAAAAAATGTTATCTGACAATCCTCTTTCATCATGTGGTTTGGACGCTATGTTTTTCTGTTGTCTTTTATCGATTAATACTTTACGTAAACCCACTAGT
Organism: Vandiemenella viatica; assembly: GCA_031002005.1. Lineage (NCBI taxonomy): Eukaryota > Metazoa > Arthropoda > Insecta > Orthoptera > Morabidae > Vandiemenella > Vandiemenella viatica. Next base: position 107,098,607 of record CM061921.1, read on the forward strand.
GCATACAGAGGTTATTACGATTTTAATATTGCACAGAAATACTTTAAAACTGTATAAATCTATATTTGTTATTTTTGTGAGAAAGTTATGCATGATGCATTATTAATATTACATTCTTGAAAAAAATTAAAATCCTTAATAAAACTGGATATCTTTATGATCAATTTGAAATGTGTTAAGAATTGTTTAATAATGTAAGTGAACACATCATGTAGCGAACATGAAAATTAAATTCGTTCGCATTTGTATAATAGCGTAATTATTTTTGTAACGATTCAATGCTACACAATCGTTTACAATCAGACTGATATTAATCCGCTGTACATGAAATATTAATTCGTTTTATTTAAGTCACTACACAATTACGAGTTTGAATGATACTGATAATCGGGTTCATACATGTTACACAAAAAACTCGATACTATTCAGTGTGCAGTGAATGCGTTCGTTTATTGTTCGTCGTGTGGCTATATACGCTGTGGCGCGCAGTTCCTGTGTATGAAACTAACTGATTATTCGTGTTAAACGTTCTGATACATCAGCTGGCAGTAGACTATTTTTTCGCTCAATACAACGCGAAATAATGGATATTATACGGCGATGTCAAACTACATTCGCAAATGGATTCTTTCTAAATGAATCCAGCGTGATATATGCCAATATTTTTGTTCATGCCCTTCATTAGCGCAGAGTGGATAATATGCAATAAAAGTCATAGTGGGTATAAACTCCGTTACGAGTACGCGAACGTCAACAAATAAAATTCATAATTATAATGTATTCACTGTTTCTTTATGACTGATATGTTGCCTCATTAGCTAAGACTAAATTGTATTTAAGGATTAAAATAACATTACACGTAAGCAACTAAGCAACTTCAAGGGCAGCAAGAATGGCAAGATTTTTTTTTTTTTTTTTTTTTTTTTTTTTTTTTTTTTTTTTTTTTTTAAAATCCTTACACCTGACAAGACAATCCCAGGACGGGACGAAGCGTGGTGGGTGAGCTGTAACGCTCTTACCTCGCGTTCGAATTTCCGTCCGGCCATATAGATTTGAGGTTTCCAAGCTTTACCGAAATCGCTCCAAGCGAATGACGGGATGGTACCTTCAAACCGAGCGGGGCGGTGTAACGGTTAGCGTTCTCGTCTCGCATTCGGGAGGACGGCGGTTCGAATCCCCGTCCGGGCATCCAGATTTGGGTTTTCCATGGTTTCCCCAAATCACTCCAGGCAAATGCCGGGATGCTTCCTTCAAAAAGGCCATGGCCGAATTCCTTCCCATTCCTTGCCCCCATCCTTGTCCCCCATTCTTTCCCGTCTCTAAAGACCTCGATGTTAAAAAGAGACGTAAAGCAGTTACAAAAAAAAAAAAGGTACCTTCAAAAGTCCGTGGTCGAATTCCTTTCCGTTCCTTGGCCTCACTTCTTTCCCGCTTCTAATGACCTCGACGTCGACAAAGTGAAACGTAAAGCAATCAGAAAAAAAAAAACCTCCAAGGAGGCAACGAGGATAATTCAGACAGTGTTAAATAAAAAATCTCAATCCTTCGTGTCAAAAATAAATTTCACTTCAAAAAAAAATATTTAGGAAGGGAAGACCATTGATTACAATGTAAGATTTTATCTAAAAAACAACTGACAATACGAAGAGAGGGGAAGGTAAGTTCTTGAAAGAGTTCACAAACTGAATTAATTCGGTCTTTCCACTGTACGAAACACATCTTTGAACCCTCGTATTCTTTCTAGAACCTAATGGCGCTTTATTTTAGATACCGACAAGAAATTTTATGGATTCACGTGCCCAGGGAACGACTCTAATGAACTACTGCACCAAAATCCATGGATAATTGCGGGCTACCCTGACAATGAAATCACGAAAAATTTATTTGTGTCACTGTTGTCGTGAAGGTTTTATTTAATGATATTCTATATCAGAGTGACAGGAATGAATTTAAATATTGTTTGCTTGTGAGGTTAGGGAATGAACCATTAAAAAATTGTTTTTGAATGGCACAATCTGCCTCCAGATGAAAGTACATACGTAATGGGGATATACGTGTAGACCTACTTTTTTAAAATGGAAGTAAATTTACTATGTTCAGCTCGTTAGATAATTTTTACATGCGCATTTATGTTCTGTTCTAATGGAATTGTGTATAAGAATGATCTAAAATGAACAAATAATAGAAATAGGCCTATTCTAATTTTTCATAAGCTGCGTTACAAGTATAATTCTAATACTGGTAGTGCGAACATCCTGCTGCTTACCACAATCTGTAAAACCAATCCAGTCTCATATATAACCACCCTACAGCTTCCACACAACCATTTTGATAGCGATTTTTGATCAATTTATCGCCATCGAATAGGCTGGTGCTACATTTACTCCAAATTTCCATTTCAAAAGAACTCTTTCAAATACGCAATACATGTTAGTATAAGGTTCCTCGGTTAGGAAAAAATGATTTTTTTTTGCTTATGACGTTGAAGTCATTAGATGCGGGAAAGAACTGTGTGCAAGGAACGGGAACGAATTCGATCATGGTGTTTTGGAGGACCCATCCCGCCATTCACCTGGAGTTGTTTGCAGAAACCATTGAAAATCCAAATCTGAATGATGGACGTGGATTCTAAACCACATTTTATTTATTAGTATGCCATGATTAAATAAAAGTCAACTTAAACAGTATAGAGAACGATAACATCACGTGACATTTCTCTATTCAATTATCATTATTATTATTATTCACTTATGAATTTACGCCTCGTCCAGGTCATTAGAGGCGGGGTGGGATGGAGGACAAGGAACAGCAAGGAATTCTGCAGTTGCCTTTTGAAAGAAGCATCTCAGTATTCACCTGGACTGATTTGGGGAAACCATGGAAAACCCAAATCTGGATGCCCGTCCTCCCGAATGCGAGGCCAGAGCTTTAACCACTTACCCACCTATATTCAATGTCGGGCGGTAGGTATCAAAACGGTGAGAACTTTAAATCCAGACTGAAAGTATTTTTGTTTCAGAACCAATTTCAGTCAGCGAAATAATTTTCTTCTAAAAAGCTGATAAAATAATATATGTTTTGGAGCATCGCAGGGGACAAAGTTATTCACAATTTAAAAAAAAGAGTGTACAAATGTATCATTTAAGAAACGTTTTTGGTAATTGCAAATGAATGTGGATAATAATGTGATTTTAGTTAACTGTGTTCTTTTAGATGCTAAATATTGCAATGAACAATAATATGCGAGCTTGAGAAACAACCAACCCGGCTGCTCCTAGAACAAGGATTCGGATTATTCTTTTTAAAAAGCGCCAAGGATGATTTTGCTCGGCGCTGGTACTAATTCGAGGAGAGGACGAGGAGCGCAGTGAATAGTACCGACGTTTGGTACTAGATGGCGGGGTGTGTAAGGAACCTGTGGAAGTCATGGAGGAAGGAAATATATGGAGACGACGCAAGAGACCTTCACCACGAATTGAAGTGAAGCAGGGCGGAGGAGGAGTGGGGGGAGGGGGGGCATGGCCGGAGTGGAGGGGGCATGGCCGCTTCCATACAGACACGGGGAATATGTACAAAAACCTCAAAGGGACTCTAGGATAAAGGTGACGCCGATATCTGGTGATGGATTATTATGTAACTCGATATGACAAATAAAAAATGAAGAATAAAATTTTTTGATATTCTGCTTAGTTTTCGAGATATTCTGTCTCAAATGTGAAATGGTTTTGGTTGAAATTCAGAAGAAAAAATTGGTTAAAGTCAAATTTAATGATGGATTCTTATTTAAAAAGATGAGACAAATGAAAAATAAAGAATAAAAATTTTCGATATCTCACCTAGTTCTAGAGATATACTGTATCAAAAGTGAGGTTTCTTGAGTTGAAATGGAGAAGAAAAATTTCGCAAAAGTCAAATTTAGTGATCGATTCTTATGTAACACGACGAGACAAATCGAAAATAAAGAATAAAATTTTTCGATATCTTGCTTAGTTTTCGGGATATACTGGGAACATCGCAATGTTTGGAAGCGCAATACCGCTGCTGCCGCCATGCGGGAGACTTTAGTGCCTGCTTCACCGATTTAACGTCACTTCTCCTCCATATATTTCCTTCCTCCATGGTGGAAGTCTGCTGACAAGTCAGCACGACCACGAAACGGAAATGCTAACGTCACATCGATGACAAAATACAATTTGTAACTCTTCAATCACCGGTAAACAGTGCCTTTCGAGATTTCTTATGCCTTGCGATTGCAGCTAGCCGAATGCAATTAAATGTGATGTTAAAAAAAATCAATTGTTTGACAAAGAGGATTAGCAATTTTTCCGTTAAAGTACCGTTGATTGTAAATTCATGTCTTTTCTAACCCTGTGCAATCCCAGAAAGTAATTAACACGCGAGTTGTTTTTAATAATTAATGTTAATATCTATACGGAATTTAAGAACTCATAAGTAATCCTTTCACAGTATATAACACGTAATTATTAGATAACAACACTATTGGCTTTGAGAACGGTATGTACTGACCGAGGGTGGTGGGTGAGCGGTAACGCCCTGGCCTCGCATTCCGGAGGACGCGGGTTCGAATCACCGTCCAGACATCCAAATTTCGGTTTTCCATGGTTCCCCCAGATCTCTCCATGCGAATGCCAAGATGCTTCCATTAAAAGCCTATGGCCGAATTCCTTCCCGTTCCTTGCCCACAGAACTTTCCCAACTCTAATGACCTCAACGTTGACGAGGCGTAAAGCAATAAGTAAAAAAAAAGTGTGCTCATAACGGAAAAGAGAACTGTAAGACAAACGTTGCGGGTGCACACCGCTGCGCAGATGGAACCACAGATAGTTTTTTAGTATTGTTTTTGCTTCAGGATTAACACCTCGTCCTCGACAAGGTAATTAGAGGCGTAAAGGACTGGAGACAAGTAACGGCAAGGAATTCGACGAAGGCCTTTTGAAGGAAGCATCCTGGCATTCCTCCTGGAATGATCTGTGGAAACGATGGAAAACCCAAATCTGGATGGGCGGATGGGTATTCGAACAGGCGTTCTCCAAAATACGAGGCCAGAACGTTAAGCGCTCATCCACCACGGTATTCAGTCTTTCCGCCTAAATGCCCAAAAATCTTTTACGTTAGAACATACGGCTACTAGCAATGTCTTTCATGGAAACTACGATGTAGCAAAATTAGTAATAATTGACATTCATCATATCGCTAACGAAGCTATGTGACGATAACACACAATAATTCGTTTAACATTTGTACTGATAATATGTGGTTAGAAAATTTAAAATATATCTTTTTATACTCTCAGCGAGCCGTGTTTCATATTCACAAATTCAGGAAGGTGGTTTAAACCATTCACACATTTGTCATATTTTTATGGTGTTATTGATAGTTAAAAAATTGGGCGCTAACCCAATATATGAACAGCGCGCTACAGGAAAGATCATTGGTTAGGAGACCTTAAAACCACGTACCATACTGTTGCTAATGTGAATAATTCTTAATCTTTACTCCAATGAAACGAAACCCAGGTTTGTGTGTTTGTTTTTTTCTTCTCCTTTTTTTGCGATCGAAACATCATCATTAAGTCATATCCAATTATTTTAGGAATTGATGGGGTTTTCTATCTCACCTTCCGTTTACACAGAGAAAGTTTTGTGCATGGGAGGTATTCTAGGCATGCCACTCATTCGCATTGACGTTATCGCAGTTACCGTAAAGTAAATTAAATCTGGTGACATAGTTTCGATTTCCCGCACATTCCACCTCCGTCGTTGCTGGACCTACAGTTTACTGCAGAATACGCATCCAGGCGTACTCATATGAACAGAGCAGAGTCTGGCAGCAACGGGATTCGACCCCAGGAACCTGAATATTGAAGGCGGGCGCCTTAGAACTCAGCTAACAGACCGCTCTGCAGTTACCATTAACCCAGTCGGTTAGGATAAGATCAGACAATTTTTAAAGTAATCATTATAGAAATTCGACATTTGTTTACTGTTAGTGGTAGGTTAAGTAACGCATGGGTACAAATCTCGTAATACAATCTAGAGAGTTGTCATGATAAGGAACTCGTTTCGGTTTGTCTTATTCTTATTCAGCTACCGTGTTTATTTATTTTTTTCATCACTTAGTTTTAAATAAAGAGAGCGTTCTGCTGGAAGCAAAACTACGAACCTGTGCATCCAGATAGCGTTCAGGGTTTAATTCATCCTTGTGTGTTGGCGAAATGAAACACTTGGATACCTTCAAATGTTTCTAGTGCATAAATACCACCATAAACAAAATACAATGCAGCAGTAGAAATCTGCGAGCACTAAAACTCAAAGATGTGTGATGACAAAGATCGCCTGTATGAAGAAACGTTTACTACTCATGAAAGCGATCTCTTCTACCAAGCTGCAAGATGTTAACTTGCGATTTTCTTCTTTTAGCGCGGATAATACACATCGAGCCTACCGCAGCAGTTGTAATTATTACAGTATCTATCTGCCAATAATAAAGACGAAGAAAGACATGTAATGGATATAAAGAGAGGGTATAGAGGTAGCCAACAATTTACCATACATATAAGGTAAAGTTGGTATTGATACGAAGTCTCGATGGGAAGGAGAATACAATAATAATAATAATGGCAATAATAATGGAACGTGAAAAATCTATAATAGACAACGAAGTTAGTAAACGGTATAATTCGCTGGCAACATTTGATTCACGAAAGATTTACCGATCTAATGGAAAACGTTTCCTAACTTACTCTGAAATTTGAGAAGAAACAGAAAAAAGGCAGAGATGAGATTTTAATACTGACTCTCCAAATATGAGGAGTTCATTTTGACTTTCTGAAAGTGCGAAAAAAAAAAAAAAAAGTTTACAGAACAAAGAAAACGGCTGGGAAAATTAACAAGACAGAATTAAATTAATTTATATCGTTCGAAAATGTCCTAACTGGTCCCTTATTTCAGTTTTTTATGGTTTGTCAAAAACGCTCCAAGCAATGGTTCCTCCAAAACGCTGTAGCCCGATTTCCCGATCCCTCCCGCCCTTTTCTTGCTCTGGTCCTCTTCTGAATCTAATGAACTCGAGGTAGACAAACCGTAAAGCTCTAATAAATATAGTATTTCGAATTGAAATTATTTAAATTGGTTTCTTTGAGCATTTAAACCCTCTCAAAATGTTTAGTTGGTTACAACACCAAACAAATCAAAACTTACACGCTATATATTGCTAAATATTTATTTTGAGTTATTGTTTGATCGTTTGTTACCTTTAAACAGATTTTAAAAAGTGTTCATGAAAACCGAATCTAGATGTCAAATCTGTTTGAAGGCCGTACACAACTGTGATGGAAGAGACAGGCTGAATGAAGTGGAACCCTGCAAGAGGCTAGCATCGCTTGTTACTTCACCTGGCTCCTCGCGTCGTGATGCTATATAAATAACGAAAGAATAAAGAACGAAGAAGAAAGAGATAAAGAGAGAGGAAAATCGAGAGAAGAGGTAGGCAGTATTCTGCGGGGCCGACTATTTAATACACTTTCTCTTTTTATGAGCCCGCCTCTTGTTAGCGGCATCCAGGCTTCTGCGTGTGCCAGATACGCAACTGGTCGTCTAGCGTCTCTACGATCATCTAAAAAATAATTAGTCTCGGATATCGAAAACCTCTGCTCCGCTATTACGCATTTTCTTTACCGAAGAAATAATTGTGATAGGAATATGAACTAGGCATAAACAAAGGAAAACAAGGGCCGTAGTGTGCAGCGGAAAAGGCAACAATAACAGTGGACTAAATATCATAGTTAGAACACGCGAGGCAGCGGGATACATTTGCTGTTTAGAAAGTTATAACCGAACGCCGAAGCAAAAACAATACCGAAAACATAGTAATATTAAAGAAAGCTTGGCAAAAAACTCCGAACTTTCCTAGACTCGTATATTTATTGTTAAAGGAGCTTACACGTTTTGGAGGCTTGAAAGAACTCGTGGTGTTATTTAAGAGCGTTGAAAAAAAAACAAAAAAAACTTAGCGTCGCTTACCTCGGTGACGATTTTACAACGGATAATACATGTTACTGCTGTGGGGGTTCAAAAATTAAATTTACAGCTACGAATCGAAGTAGTAAAGCCCATCATTATAGGCGCTAATGACCCAAATTTCGACGCGCCATAAAGCGCCAAAAACAACAACAACCCATCATTACAAATATCATTAAATGTTATTTGTTTAGAGGACGAAAATCATCCTACATCTAAGCGTTGCTTTAACGTCCCTTCAGCAACAAGTCATCGGTTCGATTCCTGCACAAGCCATTGGTGGTTATATTTTTATGTTTGAGCTGTTGGATCTCTGTTTTGAAATAACCATAAAACTAAAATCGAGTGTTTGCTGGATGTTTGGACCAAAGTACGGAATAAATATTTTTTAAATATTAGATCTCAGGCTTTGGAAGTTTTTACTGCCATGGTCAAAATTACATTATTCCACAGAATCTTAGGAAGTTTTTGGCAATTAAAATCATAAAATGCATGGTGTGCATAGTAATTTCTGATAAAAATATGTAGGTATTTGATACTACTGTTGAGGTTACCTGACGAAATTCGATCAACATAATAATTAATTGTAAGATCTAAGTTTTTCACGGCGTTGTAAATAAATAAAATCTTCTCGGCCTTCCAGCCGCGTAAAAAAGTCACACTTGTTCGCAAGACTTTTTTACGCGGCTAGAAGCCCAAGAAGACTTTATTTATCATCATTAATTGTTATTTTAACGATGGTTTAAGTTATAGCTACCTATGCCAAATTTTTGATCTTTCACACGCTGAAAGATAAAAAATCCGGTAATTATCATATTTGAACAGGTTCGATTACAACAGGCTGTGAGAAATACGGTAACGTGTTCATTTCGCTGAACATTTGGAGTATCTGAATTCGTTTCCGATGGCTCTAGGTTACTCGAACACTTATGTGGGTTTACTAATTTTCCAGAACGCATAAACATTAACGATTTAACTATGTGAAACACTAGTACCAGACTTCAGACAAAGGATAAAATTACGGTTGCCCGAAGATATCAGGTAACGCCCGCAAAATGGCAGAAACTCCTCACCCGCAACGCAAACATCAAACAGCAAACATCGGACAACACTACAACCAAAATATGAAATTTCAACGCATCTTTTATACCCAGTGACTAACAAAACTCAACCGCAAATCAACAGCAGGGACAAAACACAAATGTCAGTGACATTGTAGAACCAATATCATTTTTCTGCGAAAGCAGCTTGCTTTGAAAGCTACTGGAAATGAATATATTATCAAACGCGGCATGAAACACAGGATCATACGTTCTTCTTCTTCTTCTTTTTGTTTTTTTTTTGTTTTTTTGTTTTTGTTTTTGTTTTTTTTGCTTGTGGTCATTAGAGGCGGGAAAGGAATGGGGCAAGGAACGGGAAGAAATTCAGCCTTTGCCTTTTGAATGAAGCATCCCGGCATTCGCCTGGAGTGATTTAGGAAAACCCAAATCTGGATGCGCGGACCGGGGATTCGAATCCGCGTCCTCCAGAAAGCGAGGTCAGAGTGTTGTTCTTCTTCCCAACTGCGATCGCCAAATTGATAAATGCCAACACAACATTGCTATCATCAGCTGTTGACAACAATTTTTTAAAATTATTCAGGCGCACTTATGGAGCACCAAAAAGTAATGTCCCCTTTGTGGGGTATTTAATTGAATTACCTTCTTTTTTATTTGAACGAAACGCAAACAAAGACTTTGCCACTATACACATGTCACAGCATATTTCCAGCCAAGCAGACAGTTGAATAGACGAAAATGTTAGATGAAAGAAAGGATTTGCTGAGATGCGATTGTTTCACTGTAATGAAATAACTTCCTGTTTAATTTTTATTTTATTTTGAAATATAATATAAAATTCAATTAGTCAAAATCTTCTGACGCGAACCAATTTTTCCACAATTGACGTTTAGGAACAGCTATCTGTGACTGGAAATTATAATGCAGTCTACCAATATTAGCATTCCTGGGCGTATATCTGTCTTAATACGTAATAACTGTTGCCATAGCATGATAAATCATAGCTTTTGCCTCTTACCGTGTGCAGATATGCCATCTCAACACTATTTATTGTGGCTATAGATCAGGTATATGGTGCGTGTGTTTCCTACCCTATTCAGCGTACATGATTTCACATCACCGCCTCACAATTCAGTGAATCCTGAAACCTCTTAGGAACCATCACTACCAGTATAATCATTGTTTCTGTTCGCTAATAATACCTCAGTTATCTTCATACTCTTCTAGTTTATTAACTATCACCAGTTAAAAGGTATACAAAGCTTGTAAGAAGAACCGATGAAATTTCAATGATCTTTCGAATATTTTAGTGATAACTACCATCTAGGAGACATACTATAAGTTTTTGTTTTGTATTAATTTTTTGAGTTCATTTTCAAACTTTACCTATGTGTTTCTATAACCTCGTGTTTTTTGGCTTTAAAGAACACAGTAATGTAAACAGTAATTTCCATAATAATTTTACCCACTCATTTTCTTGAAAACTGTATGTGTTGCTCAGATGTTTTCGATATAAATCAGATAGAGCAGTATAGTGGTATCAATTTTAAGTCGAAAGTCAGTATTTCTTGCTTGGTGGTAAAGTATTATGAACAAAGTTTCAGTCCGTATAACAGAGCAATAATAAATCCTTTCTGAATTTTTTCTGTAGTTCCGTAAAATGTTAACCAACTTCAACATTAATCTGTTTCAACTGTTTGTTATAAGTATAGTTTTCATAAATTATTAGTAGAAGGGGAATTTAGTGCGCTATTATCCGCGCAGTATACTGTGCTGGTTGACTGAATGGTAAACTATCAACTTTGTGAGACAATATTTGTCCGTGAGTAGTTCTAACAAATAATATCCGGGATTAACAGCGGGTTTCACCTAAAGCACCGCAGTGCCTGCTGTGTTGTTAGTATCGGTACAACACAAATGAAAAGAGTAGAATCAAGACATCAGAAATGAAATTATTGTGCTATTTTTAAGGGATATACGTCGTATGTTAAAATACTGAATGAAGACATAAAAATGATCTTCATATTTTAACGCTGAATAATAAGAATGTAAATTTTTTAAATAAGCGGCCTAAATGTGCTGAAAGTTCGGCAGATACAATATTTTCGAAACAATGACGGTGAAAAGGGACTTTCTCGGGAGAGCAGGAAAAAGACGAAAGGAAATAAAATCGGCTAATTCTTGATGGGAAAGGTGGAAGAGGTTTCTGTAACTGTGCCGCTCCGTTCTGTTTGTCTTTGTAAGGGCGAGTGGTGTAACCGCCAGCAATTGCAAGGACTCGTGGTCCTAAAAACTCGCTGTGGGTCACAAATTACGTAACCTCACTGGAGTCGTTTTTAAAAGAAATTAACAGCAGTGAAATAATTAACTGTGCAAGAAGTACTGAAACAACTCCGGAAAAATATGCGCACATGATCGTACTCGAAAAGTACTGTTTAGTATTTCGTACAAAATCTTTCTAGCATATAATTAATTACTTGATTATTATTTTTAACTACCTGTAGTGCAGACGTTCCGATTTAGTGAGCTGTGGATGCTAGATTATCTTAATATATTGTAAAAAACGCTAATTTTTTCATCAAGATATCGATATGTTACTCGTGTACATAAGCTAAGAACCTGAATTTCATATCCTTCGTTTATATATTTAAGGGTAACAAGTCTCCACATAATGCTGCCACGTTAAAGGTGCCCACTGGCTTTGTCACCGGAGCTTGGCGCCTTCCATTTTGCCGGAGACGGGTGTGACAAAGAGAAAGAGAGAACGCCACTCTGGTGTAGCAATCATGATTTGATATTGGAACTATGATAAACATGTCTTAGTTATTCAGTTAACATTTATAGTTGCCGCAACACACCAGAGGCGTAGATCTACATCTACATCTACGTATATACTCTGCAATTCACAAAATTGTGGGTGGCAGAGGGTGCTCAGCACCAAAGCTAATCTCTTTGTTGTGCATTCCAATCCCTAATGGTACGAGGGAAAAAAGAATTCATATAAGAATCATTGCGGCACCTTATTTCTCTGATCTTATTTATCCTGTCATTCCGCCTCAAATAGGTTGGTGGACGAAGTATTTCACTACACTCAAAAGTGAAAGTGGGAGTACGCATGTTTACCAATAAGTTTAAACGAATCGTGCGTCGTTTATCTACCAGAGACTCCCAGCCTAATCTACTAATCAGTTCTGTGACGCTTTCATAAGGACTGTAGCAAGCGGTCACGAATTGAGCGGCTCTTCTCTGTACTTTCTCTATACTTTCGATCAACCCCTTACGAAACGGATCCCAAATGGCACAACAATAGTCCAAATGTGGACGCACAAGAGATTTGTACGCTATCTCCTTTGTTTGTTCATTAAAATTTTTCAATATTCGACCTATGAATCGCAGCCTAGAATTAGCTCTACCTACCAACGAATTAATGTGTAAGTCCCATTTCATTTTCCTTTGTACTGTTACTCCCAAATATTTCATAGAATCGACCATATCAATAACTGAATTGTTTAACTCGTATTTCTGAACAATTGGATTCTTTTTGTTAGTTATGCTCATTGTCTTGCACTTTTTACAATTTAGAGTAAGTTGCCACTCAGCGCACCATGCCAAAATAATATCCAGATCACGCTGAATTTCTAAGCAATTGGCCAAATTCCTTACTTCCCTATAAATAACCGCATCATCAGCAAACAATCTAAAAAGGCTTATCACTTTGTCTCCGAGATCGTTTATAAAAATTAAAAAAAGAAGTGGTCCTATTACACTTCCTTGAGGTACCCCCGATGTAACATCTAGACTAGAAGAACTTTCTCCTTCAACGACGACATACTGTGACCGACCAGTTAGAAAATCCTTTATCCATTCACAAAGCTGATCCGATATACCGTACACTCGTAGCTTCGCTAAAAGGTGGTTGTGTGGCACAGAGTCAAAGGCTTTCTGAAAATCTAAAAAAATGGCATCTACTTGTGAACCTGCATCAATAACTTTCATTACGTCGGTGTGTAAATAGGGCCAGCTGTGTTTCACATGATCTTTTCTTCCGAAATCCGTGTTGATTTGTTGTAAGCAAATTATTATTATTTTTTTTTTTGGTCGTCAGTCTTTAGACTGGTTTGATGCAATCCTCCATCCCTTCCTATCTTGTGCTAACTTTTCGTTTCTACATACCCCTTACAACCCACCTCCTCAATTATCTGCTTCATATATTCTAATCTGTCATCCTCTACAGTTCTTACCATTGCCTGTTCCTTCCACTAACGAATTAACTAATCCAGCATGTCTCAAAATATGACCTACCAAGCATGTCTCTTCTTTCTGTAAGCCTCTTCCACAAACTTCTTTCCTTACCTATCATTTCCAAAACTCGTTCATTTGTACTTTGTATGTCCACTTAATTTTCAGCATTCTTCTGTAGCACCACATTTCAAATGTTTCAATTTTCTTTCTTTCTGGTATTCCTAAAGTCCATGCTTCACTACCATAAAGTGCTATGCTCCACACATTGAGTTTAAAAAGTTTTGTTTTTTTTAAAAGAAAAAAGTCCTAGATCAATGTTTGCAACTAAAAGATTTCTCTTTTTCATGAAAGCTCTTTTTTCCTAGTGCTATTCTGCTTCTAACATCATTCTTGCTTCGGCCATTGGTTGTAATTTTGCTTCCCGAGTAACAGAATTCACTTACTTCTCCTATTGCATCTGATCCTATTTTTATATTTAATCTACTGTGATTGGTAAATTTCTGATACATTTCATCACTACTGTCTTGTTTTGATTTATAATCAGTCCAAAATCTTCCTTCAGTATTTTGTTCATGCCATTCAGTAACTTCTCAATATCCTCAGCCCTCTCTGCTAACCAGACAATGTCATCAGAAAATCAGTAGCATACTGATTTATTCTCCCTGAACACTTATGCCATATGGAAATTTTTCTTTTACTTACCTTATTGCTTCTATCTACATACAAGTTGAATATTAACAGGGATAGATAGCAACCTTGTCTCACACCCTTTTCTAACTGATGCATGTCTCTCATGGTTCTCTACTTTTATTATAGCTACCTGATTCTTATATAGTTTATAGTATTCTTCTATCTCGAATATTTTAGACCTGACTTTATTAAAATTTTGATCATCTTGTCCCACCTAATATTATCAAAAGCTTTTTCTAAATCAACAAATGCTATAAAAGTAGCTTTGTTTTTCTTGATCTGCCCTTCAAGTATTAATCTTAAAGACAGAATTGCTTCCCTTGTACCGCGATTTTTCCTAAATCCAAACTGATCTTCACATACTATCTCTTCCATCTACCCTTTCCATCCTTCTGTATATTATTCTGGTCAGTAATTTTGAAGCATGTGATGTTAGACTAATGGTGCGGATAATTCTCACATTTGTCGGCTTGTGCTTTCTTTGGAAGTGTGAAGATGATATTTTTATTAAAATCAGTTGGAATTTCTCCTGTTACATAACTTTTGATATCAGCTTGAAATAATCCTTTCGATTCCTTCTTCTCCTAGTGATTTAAGAAGTTCTGCAGGGATCTCATCAATTCCAACTGCCTTATTTGCTTTCAAGTCATTCAGAGCTTTATTAAAATACTGTTCTCAAAACAGGATCTCCTAATGTCATCAATGTCGACATCACCTTCCTTTTCCAATACACTATTGTTCAAGTCGTCCCCATCATACAGTTTCTCAATGTATTCCTTCCATCGGTTAGCTCTATCTTCTGAGCTTAAAAGAGGTTTCCCATCGGCAGCTTTAATGTTCATACCTCTTTTCTTCATTTCTCCAAAATTCTGTTTGATCTTTCTATATGCAACATCTACTTTTCCTACGACCATTTCCTTTTCTACTTCTTCACACTTTTCTTGTAGCCATTTTTCTTTTGCTATTTTGCATTTCCTATTTATTTTATTTCTAAATTGCGTGTACTGCTCTCTTCCTGCTTCATCCTGAGCATTTTTGTACCTTCTCCTCTGATCCATCAGCTCCAAAATATCTTCTGTGATCCAAGGTTTTCGGGCAGCTTGTTCCCTAAAGCCTAATGTTTCTTTGCCAGCTTTCATTATTTCGGTCTTTAATGCATTCCATTCGTCCTCGCTTGAGCTCTTTTCACAGTTACTTCTTAGACCTAAGTCTGCCATTTCTGCAAATTTTTCTCTTGTGCTAGATTGTTTCAGCTTATTCACCGCCAGTCTGTTCTAGCTTATGCTGCTTCCTTATTCGCTTGAATTTCAGCCTGCACTTCATTACTATCAAATTATGGTCCGAGTATATGTCTGCTCCTGGGTACGCTTTACAGTCTAGAACTTGATTCCTGAATCTCTGTTTGACCATGATATAATCTAGCTGATATCTGCCTGTATCCCCAGGACGTTTCCAGGTGTATATTCTTCTTGCATGGTTCTTAAACAGTGTGTTCGCCACTACTAGCTTATATCTTTCACAAAATTCTAGCAACCTGCTTCCTCGTTCATTTCTTTCTCCTAGACCAAAACTTCCTACAGTATTCCCCTCTTTTCCTTCTCCCACTATTGCATTCCAATCACCCATGATTATTAGATTTTCCTCCCCTTTCACATATTGGATTAATTCTTCAATTTCAGCGTATATTTTTTCTATTTCTTCATCATCTTCCTGTGACGTTGGCATATATACTTGTACTAATGTGGTTGGGACTGGGCTTAGTTTCTAACCTCATCAAAATAATCCTGTCACCAAACTGTTCATAATAACTCACCCGTTTCCCTACTTTCTTGTTCATTACAAATCCTACACCAGTGACTCCATTGACAGCTTGTGTGCTAATTATCCTGTGTTCCCCAGACCAGAATCCTGTGCGTCCTTCCATTTAATCTCACTAATCCCAACAACATCTAACTTAAGTTGTTCCATCTCCCTTTTTAAGTTTTCTAACATACCTGCCCTATTCAGACTTCTAACATTCCACGCTCCGACTCGTAGAATGTTTCTATCCATTCTGATGACTCCTCCCTGAGCAGTCCCCACCCGGAGATCCGATTGGGGGACTATTTTACCTCCGGAATATTTTACCCAGGAACAAGCCATCATGATATATGTAATTGAGAGGATTACATGTCCTCGGGATACCCTTTGGGTCTTTAATGCAGTGGTTTCCCGTTGCCTTCTGCATCCCCATGCCGTTGATCATTTATGATTCATCCGCCTTTAGGGGCCGTTTCCAACCCCAAGGGCAAGAGGGTGCCCTGAACCACTCCCCGCTCTTCCGTCCCTCCTTTCGGAGGCCGTTGGCAAGCAGTGGGTGACTCCTTATACCGGGAATCTTTCAGTCGCCAGAGCCTCGTCCGTGCAAACAGGGTGCACCACGTGAAGGAGAGGTTGACATTTGGTTGGAAACCCTTACACCCTGGAATGCATTAAAGACCGAAATAATGATTAGGCTTTAGGGAACAAGCTGCTCGAAAACCATGGATCACAGAAGAAATTTTGGAGCTGATGGATCAGAGGAGAAGGTACAAAAATGCTCAGGATAAAGCTGGGAGAGAGCAGTACAGGCAATTTAGAAATGAAATAAATATTAAATGCAAAATAGCAAAAGAAAAATGGTTACAAGAAAAGTGTGAAGAAATAGAAATGGAAATGATCGTAGGTAAAGTAGATGTTGCATATAGAAAGATCAAACAGAATTTTGGAAGAAAAGAGGTATAGCGCTGCTGATGGGAAATCTCTTTAAGCTCAGAAGATAGAGCTAATCGATGGAAAGAATACACTGAGAAACCGTATGTTGCGAACGACTTGAACAATAGTGTAATAGAAAAGGAAGGCGATGTCGACATCGATGACTTAGGAGATCCTGTTTTGAGGACAGAATTTAATAAAGCTCTTGATGACTTGAAAGTAATAAGGCAGTTGGAATAGATGAGATCCTGCAGAACTTCTTAAATCCCTAGGAGAGGAAGGAATCGAAAGATTAAACTGATATCAAAAAGTTATGAAACAGGAGAAATTCCAACTGATTTTAATAAAAATATCATCTTCACACTTTCAAAGAAAGCACAAGCCGACAAATGTTAGACTACTGATGCGATAATTCTCACAACACATGCTCAAAATTATTGACCAGAATAATATACAAAAGGATGGAAAGGGTAGTAGAAGAGATAGTAGGTGAAGATCAGTTTGGGTTTAGGAAAAATCGTAGTACAAGGGAAGCAATTCTGTCTCTAAGATTAATACTTGAAGCGCAGATCAAGAAAAACAAAGATACTTTATGGCATTTGTTGATTTAGAAAGTCTTTTGATAATGTTAGATGGGACAAGATGTTCAAAATTTTAAAGAAGTCAGGTCTAAAGTATCGAGATAGAAGAATACTCTATAAACTATATAAGAATCGCGAAGTCTTTCTCGGCGTTGACAATACAAGTAATGCTCTCGGGTGACTAGCCGAGTTATAGAAGTGTTATAATAAACACACAATATTTCGGCACTCTGAATCGTTGGCGCCATCTAGAACATGGCCATGGTTTTGTTTTCGAAATACCAGAGTACTGGCGCATACTGGTAGCTTCTGTAATAGCATCCTTACAGAAGCAGTAGAAATTAGTCTCGCGTCTAACCTCGTCAACCGCGACAGCGGGTACCAGCTGAGTGAAGCCTGGACGCCAATCATCAATATATACGTCGACAGCGCGACCGAGACGCATTACACGGCGCGTCCAGATCAACGGAAAGTTCGGTAGTAACATAAGCGAGCAATTTGTTGCTCAGGCATTAATGATCAGCTTATGGGTAAGTTTTTGCCTTCTGACTTTTCCTTCTACCAAACGATGAGTTACTACGAGGCAGGACCCCGGCTACCATTGGTTACAAATCTGACCAATCACGTGGCAGCATGGCTCAATATGAGGCCCGCAACGGATTCGTGTTGACCCATCAGTTGGACAAACAATTTATCGTGAAGGCTTTGTTTTCGGATATCTTCTTCGAAGGAGCGGTGATTTTAAGCCCATCCGCTATATGTCATGTAAAAAAGGACATCAAATCTAGCCGTAACTCCACCTTGGCATCGATTCAAGCCGCAACGAGATTTGACCCCTGCTACGACTGGTTCCACAGCCGACCAATCAGAGGTTAGCAGTGGGAATCTGGTCTAGCTCAGCAGCTTCGCATGTTCCTGACCTCACTTCACCAGAAGATGGCGCCAACGATTCAGAGTGCCGAAATATTGTGTGATTATTATAAACACTTCTATAACTCGGCTAGTCACCCGAGAGCATTACTTGTATATAAGAATCAAGTGGCTATAATAAAAGTAGATATCACGAGAGACATGCATCAGTTAAAAAGGGTGTGAGACAAGGTTATAGTCTATCCCCGTTAATATTCAACTTGTATGTAGAAGAAGCAATGAAGAAAGTCAAAGAAAAGTTTCAATGTGGCATAAGTTTTCAGGGAGAAAAAAATCAGTATGCTACGATTTGCTGATGACATTGTCTTGTTAGCAGAGAGGGCTGAGGATATTGTGAAGTTACTGAATGGCATGAACAAAAAACTGAAGGAAAATTTTCGACTGAATATAAATCAAAGCAAGACAAAATTGATGAAATGTAGCAGAAATGATACCAATACTAGTAGATCTATATATATAAAAGAAAGTCGTGTTACTGACACTATTTATAACTCAAAAACGGTTGTACCGATTTGGCTGAAAATTGGTACGGAGGTAGCTTAGAACCAGGAGACGGACATAGGATACTTTTTATCCTGTTTTACCACATTCCCATGTGACGTGACAAGTCACTATAAAACGTGGTGTAACAAAAACGCATCTGACTTGGAATAACAAAACGTCGAAGAGAATATAAGTCACTATAAAACGTGTAATAACAAACATGCATCTGACTTGGAATAACAAAATGCAAATGACAGCTAAACGTAATTTTGTCTATGGTTAAGTATAGTTGAACGTAATAATTGGAAGGAAAATAGTAAAAACAACACTTTTCGTGTCCCTCATTCAAAACAGTTCAAGTTGATTAGGCTCTATGCCTTCCTGTGATCAGCGAAAATAATACCACTAAAGTACATGTTACCATTCCTTTCTCCGTATGTGGCTTTTTCTTGGTTGCTTTTAAATTTTCGCTTCTCTCGAAAACCAATTGTGTGTTTATTGTTCAGTGTGTTTACATTTATACCCATGCGCCTATCAGGAAAGTTTCGACTATGAAAATAGAATGCATCAGTTTAAAAGCATGCAATACTATGATATAAAAAGCAAAATCTATTACTGGTATTTTACTCGAGAAGCGATATGCAGTAGCGTCTGACGATCGAACCACACTTATCCTATTATTTTAAGAACTAGACGACCCGTGCAAAAATTTCGCGAATAAAATGCGATGAATAGTAAGGTTGAATATAATGTCACCAAGTTCAGTCATTACTCTTCATACTCCTACTTCATTTATCGATTTTGGTTAGAAATCCAGGGAGATAAATGGCTCGAAACACAAAAAACGCATTTTAGAAATATTGACATTTTTGCGCTTTATGGGTCGAATTACGAAAAATTCCTTTCTTAGAATATAATGTTACCACGGCGGAAACCTTAGTCTTTAATACGATGTGTCATTTATCTATATCGATTAGATATCAAGGGAAATATAAGGCTCGTGACACAAAAATACGTTGTAGAACAATTTATATTTTTCCCTTTAATAGTTGAATTCCAAACACTTCTTTCCTAAAATATGATGTCAGCGTAGCTGAGACATTATTCCTCACAATCGTACTTGATTTATCGATTTTGGATAGATATCAAGGGAGATAAGTGGCTCGAGAGTTCAAAGGAAAAAGGGTTTCCGTGTCATCAACGAAAATAATATTACTGCCAGTCAATCAAAACAAAACACAAGGCACTTTATGATTATCTTTGGAATTGCAAAGTGATTGATCTGAAGAAATGTTTTCAAAACACCTCTTTGGCATTGGTAAATGACAAAATCCCGTAGACGTTTTGACTGGCTGCATAACACCCCTGTCAGTTTTTTGTTGAACGAACGAGCTATATTACAGAGAAAAAACACAGATATAAATGAAATAATTTCAAAATTCAAAATCAAATTGTCGGTGAATTAAGGACATACAAATCAGTTATTGCGCAACTAACCAAGATGATGTCGACAACTATCACCAGAATTTTGAATTTTCCAGGATTGCTGCAACATAATCTTCAATTAAAAGTAGGATCAGTGGTATAATGTTGTGAAATATCGACCAACTGCGTCTTTGTAATGGCACACGGCTAGCAGTGAAAAAATTACTGAACAATGTGATCGAAGCAACCATTTCAAAAGGAAAATATAAGGGAGAAGATGTGTGTACCTCGCATCCAATGGTACCAAACTGACGTACCATTTGAATTTAAACAACTGCAATTTCCAGTGTGGCTTGCTTTCACTATGACCATAAATAAATCCCAGGGTCAGTCGTTGAAATGGTCGAGTACGTGTCGATGAATCGAGCGGATTGATTTCATTCCTCATAATTTCTGTAACTTTGTCTCATCGAAAGACGAACTTATCAACAAAGTATTCAAAAACATCATACTAACTACAAAAATAATGAATGGTTGAGTGAGCGAGCAATTTTAGCGGCTAAGAATAAAGATGTAGATGGACCTAAACTACATAATTCAGAATAAGATCATTGGAGCAATGTATTCATTCAAATCTATTGACTGTGTAA
>CM061921.1:107120437-107139239 GCA_031002005.1 Vandiemenella viatica
GTTTTGTTTGAATATATTATTTCTGACAAGAAAACCTAAAATTATGGCAATGCAGGGTTGGCCTCAGTTCGTTGTTTCATTCATACTCTCCAATTAATTGTTGTCGATTGTCTGAAAGTTCAGTCAGAAGTGATGGAAATGATAGCTGCAGGAAGGAGGATCGTGACTCATTTCAATCATTCCGGTATGCGTAAGAAAAACTGCAAAAGCAATTGGGTCTCCCCAAGCATGAATTGGTGCAAGATGTCAGTACGGGGTGGAATTCCACATATTATATGCTTGAACGGTTAATGGAGCAAAAACGGGTAATTTCAGTGTATCTCACGGACTGCAATATTGTCAACTTGACTGCTGCTCAATAGGAGCTTTTAGACAACGTTTGAGATTACTACAACCATTTGAAGAAATAAAAAAAATCACCAGTTCCGGATATACATGCATTTCTGAAATTATTCCGTATGTTGTTGCTCTCACGCGATATTGCAATAAAGTTAGCACATCAGAGCTAACAGCCAACTTAAGCCAAGTGAGACTTGTCATGCAACAAGGGTTGAACGAACGATTTGAAGACATTGCTACAAATAAAAATTATTTGTCGGCAGTCGCTTTGGACCCTCGCTTCAAAATGAATGTTTTCACCAGTCAACTGCAAAGAGAAAAATCAAGGCAGTATATTTTGATCGATGGTCTAAAGACGTACTGTGAAACAAGCAGCGACGGCCAGCGCGAATTCGTCCCCTATTCAGTCTAAGAGGATGACGGAAGAGTCAGGTCACAGTCAGAGTACACACTCATCTTTTATGTATTGATTTGAAGAGATTGTTACAGAGAAAAGTACGATCAATGCAGGGACATCACAAGAAAAAAATGCAGTTGAAACTGAAATTGATGTTTATTTAAATATTAATAGTATATCATGGCATGATAATCCGTACATTTGGTGGCAAGCAGGAAGAGAGAAATTTCCGTGTTTGACAAAGCTTGCAGCAAATTACTTGTCCGCGCCAGGAAGCAGTGTTTATTCCGAGCGGCTTTTCTCTGAAGCTGGAAATGTCTACGAGAAGAAAAGAAGTTAACTACTACCTGACAATGCAGAAAAATTAGTATTTCTGCATCACAACCTTCCACTCCTAAATTTCAATTATGATGATTCCAGTGAATAGGTATTTAATATTTTTGTTTTGCTTTAACATCGTGTAAGTTTGACCATGCACGATTATTTTTTTGTAATTGTAAGATAAATGCAATGAATCAATCGTTTTTATTTTAGGCACTTATCTAACGAAAAAAAAATCCTAAGTATTCGGTATTCGGCCGAATAGTACCTAGATATTCGGTATTCTGCCGAATAGTAAAAAAGTGGCCGAATAGGCCGAATACCGAATAGTTGCCGAATATTCGTTGCAAGCCTACTTTTAACTGGTGATAGTTAATAAACTAGAAGAGTATGAAGATAACTGAGGTATTATTAGCGAACAGAAACAATCATTATACTGGTAGTGATGGTTCCTAAGAGGTTTCAGGATTCACTGAATTGTGAGGGGGTGATGTGAAATCATGTACGCTGAATAGGGTAGGAAACACACGCACCATATACCTGATCTATAGCCACAATAAATAGTGTTGAGATGGCATATCTGCACACGGTAAGGGGCAAAAGCTATGATTTATCATGCTATGGCAACAGTTATTACGTATTAAGACAGATATACGCCCAGGAATGCTAATATTGGTAGACTGCATTATAATTTTCAGTCACAGATAGCTGTTCCTAAACGTCAATTGTGGAAAAATTGGTTCGCGTCAGAAGATTTTGACTAATTGAATTTTATATTACATTTCCAAAAAAAAAAAAAAAAAATGAAACAGGAAGTTATTTCATTACAGTGAAACAATCGCATCTCAGCAAATCCTTTCTTTCATCTAACATTTTCGTCTATTCAACTGTCTGCTTGGCTGGAAATATGCTGTGACATGTGTATAGTGGCAAAGTCTTTGTTTGCGTTTCGTTCAAATAAAAAAGAAGGTAATTCAATTAAATACCCCACAAAGGGGACATTACTTTTTGGTGCTCCATAAGTGCGACTGAATAATTTTAAAAAATTGTTGTCAACAGCTGATGATAGCAATGTTGTGTTGGCATTTATCAATTTGGCGATCGCAGTTGGGAAGAAGAACAACACTCTGGCCTCGCTTTCGGGAGGACGCGGATTCGAATCCCCGTCCGCGCATCCAGATTTGGGATTTGGGTTTTCCTAAATCACTCCAGGTGAATGCCGGGATGCTTCGTTTAAAAGGCAATGGCTGAATTTCTTCCCGTTCCTTGCCCCATTCCTTTCCCGCCTCTAATGACGTAAAGCCACAAGCAAAAAAAAAAAAAAAAAAAAAAAAAAAAAAAAAAAAAAAAAAAAAAAAAAAAAAAAAAACCCCCAGAAGAAGAACGTTTGATAATATACTCATTTCCAGTAGCTTTCAAAGCAAGCTGCTTTCGCAGAAAAATGATATTGGTTCTACAATGTCACTGGCATTTGTGTTTGTCCCTGCTGTTGATCTGCGGTTGAGTTTTGTTAGTCACTGGGTATAAAAGATGCGTTGAAATTTCATATTTTGGCTGTAGTGTTGTCCGATGTTTGCTGTTTGATGTTTGCGTTGCGGGTGAGGTGTTTCTGCCATTTTGCGTGCGTTACCTGATATCTTCGGACAACCGTAATTTTATCCTTTGTCTGAAGTCTGGTACTAGTGTTTCACATAGTTAAATCGTTAATGTTTTTGCGTTCTGGAAAATTAATAAACCCACATAAGTGTTCGAGTAACCTAGAGCCATCGGAAACGAATTCAGATACTCCAAATGTTCAGCGAAATGAACACGTTACCGTATTTCTCACAGCCTGTTGTAATCGAACCTGTTCAAATATGATAATTACCGGATTTTTGATCTTTCAGCGTGTGAAAGATCAAAAATTTGGCATTGGTAGCTATAACTTAAACCATCGTTAAAATAACAATTAATGATGATAAATAAAGTCTTCTTGGGCTTCTAGCCGCGTAAAAAGTCTTGCGAACAAGTGTGACTTTTTTACGCGGCTGGAAGGCCGAGAAGATTTTATTTATTTACAACGCCGTGAAAAACTTAGATCTTACAATTAATTATTATGTTGATCGAATTTCGTAAGGTAACCTCAACAGTAGTATCAAATACCTACATATTTTTATCAGAAATTACTATGCACACCAAGCATTTTATGATTTTAATTGCCAAAAACTTCCTAAGATTCTGTGGAATAATGTAATTTTGACCATGGCAGTAAAAACTTCCAAAGCCTGAGATCTAATATTTAAAAAATATTTATTCCGTACTTTGGTCCAAACATCCAGCAAACACTCGATTTTAGTTTTATGGTTATTTCAAAACAGATATCCAACAGCTCATGCATAAAAATAAAACCACCAATGGCTTGTGCAGGAATCGAACCGATGACTTGTTGCTGAAGGGACGTTAAAGCAACGCTTAGATGTAGGATGATTTCGCCCTCTAAACAAATGAAATAATTTTTAATGATATTTGTAATGATGGGTTGTTGTTGTTGTTGTTTTTGGCGCTTTATGGCGCTCGAAATTTGGTTCATTAGCGCCTATAATGATGGGCTTTAGTATTTCGATTCGTAGCTGTAAATATAATTTTTGAACCCCCACAGCAGTAACATGTATTATCCGTTGTAAAATCGTCACCGAGGTAGGCGACTAAATAAGTTGTTTTTTTTTTTTTTTTTTTTTTTTTTTTCACGGAAAACTTCCATGTTTTCCATTCTCCCTTGCACTTTAATTAACGAGTTGGCCAATTCCGTGTGTCTCAAAATGCGAATTATCATCCTGTGTCATCTGCGTGCAAGTATCTTTTCATAATCTATTCGCATATAATTTAAACTTAATAACTTATCCCTCCAATTAATTTTCAACGCTTTTATATAACACCACCTGTTCTTTCAAGCCTCCAAAACGTGTAAGCTCCTTTAACAATAAATATACGAGTCTAGGAAAGTTCGGAGTTTGTTTGCCAAGCTTTTTTTAATATTACTATGTTTTCGGTATTGTTTTTCCTTCGGCGTTCGGTTATAACTTTCTAAACAGCAAATGTATCCCGCTGCCTCGCGTGTTCTAACTATGATATTTAGTCCACTGTTATTTTTGCCTTTTCCGCTGCATACTACGGCCCTTGTTTTCCTTTGTTTATGCCTAGTTAATATTCCTATCACAATTATTTGTTCGGTAAAGAAAATGCGTAATAGCAGTGCAAAGATTTTTGGTATCCGAGACTAATTATTTTTTAGATGATCGTAGAGAAGCTAGACGACCAGTTGAGTATCTGGCACACGCAGAAGCCTGGATGCCGCTAACAAGAGGCGGGCTCATAAAAAGAGAAAGTGTATTAAATAGTCGGCCCCGCAGAATACTGCCTACCTCTTCTCTCGATTTTCCTCTCTCTTTATCTCTTTCTTCTTCGTTCTTTATTCTTTCGTTATTTATATAGCATCACGACGCGAGGAGCCAGGTGAAGTAACAAGCGATGCTAGCCTCTTGCAGGGTTCCACTTCATTCAGCCTGTCTCTTCCATCACAGCGTGTACGGCCTTCAAACAGATTTGACATCTAGATTCGGTTTTCTTGAACACTTTTTAAAATCTGTTTAAAGGTAACAAACGATCAAACAATAACTCAAAATAAATGTTTCGCAGTATATAGCGTGTAAGTTTTGATTTGTTTGGTGTTGTAACCAACTAAACATTTTGAGAGGGTTTAAATGCTCAACTAAACCAATTGAAAATAATTTCAATTCGAAATACTATATTTATTAGTGCTTTACGGTTTGTCTACCTCCAGTTCATTAGATTCAGAAGAGGACCAGAGCAAGAAAAGGGCGGGAGGGAGGGGAAAATCGGGCTACAGCGTTTTGGAGGAACCATTACTTGGAGCGTTTTTGACAAACCATAAAAAACTGAAATAAGGGAACAGTTAGGACATTTTCGAACGATATAAATTAATTTAATTCTGTCTTGTTAATTTTATTTTCCCAGCCGTTTTCTTTGTTCTGTAAACTTTTTTTTTTTTTTTCGCACTTTCAGAAAGTCAAAATGAACTCGAACTCCTCATATTTGGAGAGTCAGTATTAAAATCTCATCTCTGCCTCTTTCTCTGTTTCTTCTCAAATTTCAGAGTAAGTTAGGAATCGTTTTCCATTAGATCGGTAAATCTTTCGTGAATCAAATGTTGCTGAGCCAGCGAATTATACCGTTTACTAACTTCGTTGTCTATTATAGATTTTTCACGTTCCATTATTATTGCTGTACCTAACATTCTCCTACCCAACGAGATTTCGTATCAATACCAACTTTACCTTATATGTATGGTAAATTGTTGGCTACCCTCTCTTTACATTACATGTCTTTCTTCGTCTTTATTATTGGCAGATGGATACTGTAATAATTACAACTGCTGCGGTAGGCTCGATGTGTATTAGCCGCGCTGGAAGAAGAAAATCGCACATTAACATCTTGCAGCTCGGCAGAAGATATTGATTTCATGAGTAGTAAACGTTTCTTCATACAGACGATCTTTGTCATGACACATCTTTGAGCTGTAGTGCTCGCAGATTTCTACTGCTGCATTGTATCCTGTTTATGGTGGTATTTATGCACTAAAAACATTTGAAGGTATCCAAGTGTTTCATTTCGCCAACACACAAGGATGAATTAAACCCTGAATGCTATCTGGATGCACAGGTTCGTAGTTTTGCTTCCAGCAGAACGCTGTCTTTATTTAAAACTAAGTGATGAAAAAAATAAATAAACACGGTAGCTGAATAAGAAGAAGACAAACCGAAACGCGTTCCTTATCATGACAACTCTCTAGATTGTATTACGAGATTTGTACCAATGCGTTACTTAACCTACCAACAAATGTCGAATTTCTATAATGATTAATTTAAAAATTGTCTGATCTTATCCTAACCAACTGTGTTAATGGTAACTGCAGAGCGGTCTGTTAGCCGAGTTCTGAGGCGCCCGCCTTCAATATTCAGGTTCCTGGGGTCGAATCCCGTTGCTGCCAGACTCTGCTCTGTTCATATGAGTACGCCTGGATGCGTATTCTGCAGTAAACTGTAGGTCCAGCAACGACAGAGGTGGAATGTGCGGGAAATCGAAACTATGTGACCAGATTTAATTTACTTTACGGTAACTGCGATAACGTCAACGCGAATGAGTGGCATGCCTGGAATACCTCCCATGCACAAAACTTTCTCTGTGTAAACGGAAGGTGAGATAGAAAACCCAATAAATTCCTAAAATAATTGGATATGACTTAATAATGATGTTTCGATCGCAAAAAAAAGGAGACGAAAAAAACAAACACACAAACCTGGGTTTCGTTTCATTGGAGTAAAGATTAAGAATTATTCACTTTAGCAACAGTACGGTACGTGGTTTTAAGGTCTCCTAACCAATGATCTTTCCTGTAGCGCGCTGTTCATATTTTGGGTTAACGCCCAATTTTTTAACTATCAATAACACCATAAAAATATGACAAATGTGTGATTGGTTTAAACCACCTTCCTGAATTTGTGAATATGAAACACGGCTCGCTGAGAGTATAAAAAGATATATTTTAAATTTTCTAACCACATATTATCAGTACAAATGTTAAACGAATTATTGTGTGTTATCGTCACATAGCTTCGTTAGCGATATGATGAATGTCAATTATTACTAATTTTGCTACATCGTAGTTTCCATGAAAGACATTGCTAGTAGCCGTATGTTCTAACGTAAAAGATTTTTGGGCATTTAGGCGGAAAGACTGAATACCGTGGTGGATGAGCGCTTAACGTTCTGGCCTCGTATTCGGGAGAACGCCTGTTCGAATACCCATCCGCCCATCCAGATTTGGGTTTTCCATCGTTTCCACAGATCATTCCAGGAGGAATGCCAGGATGCTTCCTTCAAAAGGCCTTCGTCGAATTCCTTGCCGTTACTTGTCTCCAGTCCTTTACGCCTCTAATTACCTTGTCGAGGACGAGGTGTTAATCCTGAAGCAAAAACAATACTAAAAAACTATCTGTGGTTCCATCTGCGCAGCGGTGTGCACCCGCAACGTTTGTCTTACAGTTCTCTTTTCCGTTATGAGCACACTTTTTTTTTACTTATTGCTTTACGCCTCGTCAACGTTGAGGTCATTAGAGTTGGGAAAGTTCTGTGGGCAAGGAACGGGAAGGAATTCGGCCACAGTCTTTTAAAGGAAGCATCTTGGCATTCGCATGGAGAGATCTGGGGGAACCTTGGAAAACCGAAATTTGGATGTCTGGACGGTGATTCGAACCCGCGTCCTCCGGAATGCGAGGCCAGGGCGTTACCGCTCACCCACCACCCTCGGTCAGTACATACCGTTCTCAAAGCCAATAGTGTTGCTATCTAATAATTACGTGTTATATACTGTGAAAGGATTACTTATGAGTTCTTAAATTCCGTATAGATATTAACATTAATTATTAAAAACAACTCGCGTGTTAATTACTTTCTGGGATTGCACAGGGTTAGAAAAGACATGAATTTACAATCAACGGTACTTTAACGGAAAAATTGCAAATCCTCTTTGTCAAACAATTGATTTTTTTTAACATCACATTTAATTGCATTCGGCTAGCTGCAATCGCAAGGCATAAGAAATCTCGAAAGGCGCTGTTTACCGGTGATTGAAGAGTTACAAATTGTATTTTGTCATCGATGTGACGTTAGCATTTCCGTTTCGTGGTCGTGCTGACTAGTCAACAGACTTCCACCATGGAGGAAAGAAATATATGGAGGAGAAGTGACGTTAAATCGGTGAAGCAGGCACTAAAGTCTCCCGCATGGCGGCAGCAGCGGTATTGCGCTTCCAAACATTGCGATGTTCCCAGTATATCCAGAAAACTAAGCAAGATATCGAAAAATTTTATTCTTTATTTTCGATTTGTCTCGTCGTGTTACATAAGAATCGATCACTAAATTTGACTTTTGCGAAATTTTTCTTCTCCATTTCAACTCAAGAAACCTCACTTTTGATACAGTATATCTCTAGAACTAGGTGAGATATCGAAAATTTTTATTCTTTATTTTTCATTTGTCTCGTCTTTTTAAATAAGAATCCATCATCAAATTTGACTTTAACCAATGTTTTCTTCTGAATTTCAACCAAAACCATTTCACATTTGGGACAGAATATCTCGAAAACTAAGCAGAATATCAAAAAATTTTATTCTTCATTTTTTATTTGTCATATCGAGTTACATAATAATCCATCACCAGATATCGGCGTCACCTTTATCCTAGAGTCCCCTTGAGGTTTTTGTACATATTCCCCATGTCTGTATGGAAGCGGCCATGCCCCCTCCACTCCGGCCATGTCCCCCCCACCCACTCCTCCTCCGCCCTGCTTCACTTCAATGCGTGGTGAAGGTCTCTTGCGTCGTCTCCATATATTTCCTTCCTCCATGACTTCCACAGGCTCCTTACACACCCCGCCATCTAGTACCAAACGTCGGTACTATTCACTGCGCTCCTCGTCCTCTCCTCGAGTTAGTACCAGCGCCGAGCAAAATCATCCTTGGCGCTTTTTAAAAAAGAATAATCCGAATCCTTGTTCTAGGAGCAGCCGGGTTGGTTGTTTCTCAAGCTCGCATATTATTGTTCATTGCAATATTTAGCATCTAAAAGAACACAGTTAACTAAAATCACATTATTATCCACATTCATTTGCAATTACCAAAAAACGTTTCTTAAATGATACATTTGTGCACTCTTTTTTTAAAATTGTGAATAACTTTGTCCCCTGCGATGCTCCAAAACATATATTATTTTATCAGCTTTTTAGAAGAAAATTATTTCGCTGACTGAAATTGGTTCTGAAACAAAAATACTTTCAGTATGGATTTAAAGTTCTCACCGTTTTGATACCTACCGCCCGACATTGAATATAGGTGGGTAAGTGGTTAACGCTCTGGCCTCGCATTCGGGAGGACGGGCATCCAGATTTGGGTTTTCCATGGTTTCCCCAAATCAGTCCAGGTGAATACTGAGATGCTTCTTTCAAAAGGCAACTGCAGAATTCATTGCTGTTCCTTGTCCTCCATCCCACCCCGCCTCTAATGACCTCGACGAGGCGTAAATACATAAGTGAATAATAATAATAATGATAATTGAATAGAGAAATGTCACGTGATGTTATCGTTCTCTATACTGTTTAAGTTGACTTTTATTTAATCATGGCATACTAATAAATAAAATGTGGTTTAGAATCCACGTCCATCATTCAGATTTGGATTTTCAATGGTTTCTGCAAACAACTCCAGGTGAATGGCGGGATGGGTCCTCCAAAACACCATGATCGAATTCGTTCCCGTTCCTTGCACACAGTTCTTTCCCGCATCTAATGACTTCAACGTCATAAGCAAAAAAAAAATCATTTTTTCCTAACCGAGGAACCTTATACTAACATGTATTGCGTATTTGAAAGAGTTCTTTTGAAATGGAAATTTGGAGTAAATGTAGCACCAGCCTATTCGATGGCGATAAATTGCTCAAAAATCGCTATCAAAATGGTTGTGTGGAAGCTGTAGGGTGGTTATATATGAGACTGGATTGGTTTTACAGATTGTGGTAAGCAGCAGGATGTTCGCACTACCAGTGTAATTATTAGAATTATACTTGTAACGCAGCTTATGAAAAATTAGAATAGGCCTATTTCTATTATTTGTTCATTTTAGATCATTCTTATACACAATTCCATTAGAACAGAACATAAATGCGCATGTAAAAATTATCTAACGAGCTGAACATAGTAAATTTACTTCCATTTTAAAAAAGTAGGTCTACACGTATATCCCCATTACGTATGTACTTTCATCTGGAGGCAGATTGTGCCATTCAAAAACAATTTTTTAATGGTTCATTCCCTAACCTCACAAGCAAACAATATTTAAATTCATTCCTGTCACTCTGATATAGAATATCATTAAATAAAACCTTCACGACAACAGTGACACAAATAAATTTTTCGTGATTTCATTGTCAGGGTAGCCCGCAATTATCCATGGATTTTGGTGCAGTAGTTCATTAGAGTCGTTCCCTGGGCACGTGAATCCATAAAATTTCTTGTCGGTATCTAAAATAAAGCGCCATTAGGTTCTAGAAAGAATACGAGGGTTCAAAGATGTGTTTCGTACAGTGGAAAGACCGAATTAATTCAGTTTGTGAACTCTTTCAAGAACTTACCTTCCCCTCTCTTCGTATTGTCAGTTGTTTTTTAGATAAAATCTTACATGTAATCAATGGTCTTCCCTTCCTAAATATTTTTTTTGAAGTGAAATTTATTTTTGACACGAAGGATTGAGATTTTTTATTTAACACTGTCTGAATTATCCTCGTTGCCTCCTTGGAGGTTTTTTTTTTTCTGATTGCTTTACGTTTCACTTTGTCGACGTCGAGGTCATTAGAAGCGGGAAAGAAGTGAGGCAAAGGAACGGAAAGGAATTCGACCACGGACTTTTGAAGGTACCATCCCGTCATTCGCTTGGAGCGATTTTGGGAAAGCTTGGAAACCTCAAATCTATATGGCCGGACGGGAATCCGAACTCGAGGTAAGAGCGTTACCGCTCACCCACCACGTTTCGTTCCGTTAGGCAGAGTTTCCCGGAATTGTCTTGTTAGGTAAAAACTCGCCATTCTTGCTGCCTTTTGAAGTTGCTTACGTGTAATGTTATTTTAATCCTTAAATATAATTAATCATAGTTGTGTACTAGCTAATGAGGCAACATAACAGTCATAAAGAAACAGTGAATACATTATAATTAACAATTTTATTTGTTGACGTACGCTTACTACGTGTGTCATTTTTATTGCATATTATCCACTCTACGCTAATGAAGGGCATGAACAAAAATATTGGCATATATCACGCTGGATTCATTTAGATAGGATCCATTTGCGAATGTAGTCTGACATTGCCGTCTAATATCCATTATTTCGCGTTGTATTGAGCGAAAAAATAGTCTACTGCCAGCTGATGTATCAGAACGTTCAACACGAATAATCAGTTAGTTTCATACACAGGAACTGCGCGCCACAGCGTATATAGCCACACGACGAACAATAAACGAACGCATTCACTGCACACTGAATAGTATCGAGTTTTTTGTGTAACATGTATGAACCCGATTATCAGTATCATTCAAACTCGTAATTGTGTAGTGACTTAAATAAAACGAATTAATATTTCGTGTACAGCGGATTAATATCAGTCTGATTGTAAACGATTGTGTAGCATTGAATCGTTACAAAAATAATTACGCTATTATACAAATGCGAACGAATTTAATTTTCATGTTCGCTACATGATGTGTTCACTTACATTATTAAACAATTCTTAACACATTTCAAATTGATCATAAAGATATCCAGTTTTATTAAGGATTATAATTTTTTTCAAGAATGTAATATTAATAATACATCATGCATAACTTTCTCACAAAAATAACAAATATAGATTTATACATTTTTAAAGTATTTCTGTGAAATAGTAAAATCGTAATAACCTCTGTATGCACTAGTGGGTTTACGTAAAGTATTACTCGATAAAAAAAACAACAGAAAAACATAGCGTCCAAACCACATGATGAAAGAGGATTGTCAGATAACATTTTTTAACAAAATGATTATCATTACATAGGAATATCTAAGTGAAATTTCTAAGGTTGTAACCTTCTTTCTTCCGTGGCTTAACTCATCCTAATAATCCAAAGTTTTTTGCTGTGTGCAGGGCCGGTTTAAGGCTACCGCAAGAACCCCAAGCTTGACGGGGCCCCGCCACGATCCCCTTCAAAATTTGTCAATTTGTCAATTTTCCTGCTAAAGTAAAAAATCTAAACATTTAGAATGGTAACAAGCTGCGTTCACAATAGACGTTTCCGAGGCGTAGAATTCGACGAGAAGTCCTTCACCAGATTCAATTTTGAGAAAGTCGTATCTGATGTAATTACAATGGGCCTACATATTTAAAGGCGTGTATTGCTCTCAACCTGTATCAGCAATTTATGTAATTTCGTTCGAATAAACTCATTCATATTTTGACGTTTCATATAAAAAGTTATTGAATTAAAATGTGTATCCCTACTTACGTGTCTCCAGCCTCAAAAACGTATATGTACTAATAAACAAACGCAAGAAAAGAAATGTCGTATACAAAAAGTGTATTATAAATATAATAGCTATAAAACTGAATACAGAAACAATTTCATTTGACACAATGGGCAGCAGGGCTTAGCCAGAAACGAAAGTGACAGTAGCTGGGAGATCCATATGAGATGCATTGATAAAACATCAAAGACTCGGCGAAGTTGGTTCCGTTCAGCTAATATTCAATAAACTACTGGCCCGTTTGTACGGATTTAGAGAAACCTCAGTCCGTCTCTTTAATCGTTGTTTGAGCTCTACACACAGATTATATATACAGGGCGTTCGCCGGGAAACGCAACCCACTGTTAGCGCTACAAGGAAGAAACTGCTCGCGGCGAGCGAGCGGTCAGCTCCCGGCATTGTTCGACCGTCGGCCGCGGACTATTTCATAAACTTGTATGTGCTAAGCATTTAAATGTGACGTAATTCATTAGCTTACCTTATAAAAGATGCTGGAAGTGTTGACACTCTTGTGTAATGCACATTTCACATCTTCTGAACATATTTCGAGACACACGCTGCCCTAACTGACTTAATGATTTTTTGGGTGACTGTTCTAGTCGAAAAGCGATATCGTAAATTTTCTCCTCTGTGAGAATACGGTTGACCGACAGTCTCTTTTTGTTAAAAAATGAACCCGTTTCTCTTACTTTTTTAACCAGACGCAGAATTGTTGATTTAGCTGGCAGTAAAGCGCCAGAATATTCGCGACGAAATTTACTGCGACACTTTTTAAACGACTTTTCTTCACATATGTATCGTAGAGAAATATTCTTTGTTGCAAACTGTAACGTACCATAATTTTACTCACACTCAAACACGGTACAGATTAGTAAGACTATGAAGCCCCAAACCAGCCAAACCGCAAAGAAACGTTTATTCACAACACTGATTAATAAGAGACTGAAGTCACAAACTAGCTACAATGCAAAGAAACCGTTCTTAACTATGTAAGGGTCCCATTATACTGCGTCACTGCTCTGTTGGAGCAGCGGAGGTGTTAAACAGTGCGGTGATTCACGGTGCCGTGTGGCGGAAACTGCTGGTTCCGCTGTCCGAGCAAGTTGCCGACGGCAACAGACTGGGAGGGTTGCGTTTTCCGGCGAACGCCCTGTATATATATATATATATATGTGTGTGTGTGTGTGTGTATAAAGTCACGAAAATTATCTAAAGTATAGGTAAAGGTACATCTAGAAAAGAAGTAGGGGGCCCCGAAATTCCTCAAGCCGGCCCTGGCTGTGTGTTGGAAGCGTCAGTCACCATTCAGGCTCACGGGGACACGGATTGACGAGTTGAAGGAGAAAATATTTCGCGCAATTTTCGGGAGCTAATAACGTGATTTGGATTACTATTACTATTACAATTACTCCGCGATTCAATAAAAGTGTTTGGCGGAGGGTGAATTGCACCTATCAGGAAAGGTAATGGTTTGGAAGAGACATACGGGATATGGCAGGTGGCGCCCATGGGCTATTGTGAGGAACCATCCCAGCATTCGCCTGGAGCGATCTAGGGAAACCATGGAAAACCCAGATCAGGATGGCCGGAGTACTTTATCGGAAGCTACTTCTGTCCGATTTTGTGTTTACTCGCCCGGTAAATCCATTCTATTCCATTCCCTAATCGCTCGTGGAAAAAATGAGTAGAGAAATGAATCGGTGCTGGCCCTGATTTCTCTTATCTTATTTTCGCGGTCATTCCGAGATATGAATGTTGCTGGTAGCAATATTTGTTTGCTGTCATTCCGAAATACGTCAGTCGAGAATTTTTCAATTAGCTTCCGTCGAGAGCAACGCCTTCGGTGCTCCAGGTCTTCCCAACCTAACTCCTTCAACATGACACTTACGCTTTCCCTCCAACTATATATACCTGTCACGAATCGGGCGGCTCTTCTTTGGACCATCTCTAATGCCTCCATTAATCCCTTTTGATGGGGACCCCATACAGAGCAACAATATTCAAAGTGAGGCCTCACTAGTGATTTAACTTCCGGAGTGCATTGTTTTAAATTACGACCTAGAAATCGAAGCATACGATTTGCTTTCCCAATTACATTCTCGATATGCTCATTCCACGACAAATTATTACGAATTGTTACCCCTAGGTATTTAGCGGAATCTACCGTTCTAAGGACAGTGCCATTAATTGTATATTCAAAGCTAAATGGTGTCACCTTTTTACTTACACGCATGACTTGGCACTTTTTAGCGATTAACTCCAACTGCCAATCTTTACACCACGCAATTATTTTCATAATATCGTCTTGTAACAAAGCGCAGTCGTCCTGAGTTGTGATTTCACGATAAATAATAGCATGCATAAGCCGAATTTTCACGATTCTTTCCCGTGTGAATGAGCATAGTATTTGGTAAGGCCAATAGTAGCAGTATTAATATAGCCTGCAAATCATATTGATAAATATTGACGGTGGGAAATCTTCATTCTTGGAGGCAGAAAGTGAAAAGTGATCAAGCGAGGTAACATGGCAGTATTCCTGGAGGGTCCAGAATATTTTTGCTATTAAGTTTAGCGTTGAGCTGTAAAGTTTACAGTTTTCCATGGTTGTAACGTATTGTGTTTTGTGTTTAGGCGCACATTGAAACCAAGTATACAAATCGTTTCATTTCGTCGTCATTTGCATGAAAAATACACAAGTTGATATCCTTGCCACATTCAGGAAACTGTCACTGGGAGCCAAAGTTTTATTAAGTTGCGCTGTTAGAGGAAAATGGTTTAGCTCAGCAGCACCAAAAGAAGTCAGGAATGAACCAAGGAATTTCTCATTCGACATGGTTGACTGCATTCATGTGACTACTTGCGAGGATGAATTTACTGTTGAAGACAATTTCTTTGCATCATAGCGACCCTACCAGGATAGGACGGGTTCCTTCGCTTTCTGGTGACCCTGCTAGGATAAAGTCACGGCTGCGGATGGAGTTCCTATGAACAATGCGAGCTCAAGCCCACTCGGTACACAAAATCGCCTCCGTCGCGCCCAGATTTTCTCGCTTTCCTGACACTGCTAAACATATTCGATAACGAACATGGCGATTGCTCTCCAATCGTATACGAATTTTGCATTTCGTCTTAAATTTTGACGAATATGGGTGGATGTAGGGCTGATTCTGTTTATTTTCAATCACATACAGCTTGCAATGAATCAATAAGTATAAGGTGTCATTGTTATTACGCACCGAGTGGTCGTAAAGTATCTGCGCGATGTTGGTGGTGCGATATAGTTCAAACAGACAGTGCTATTTGACGCAACAAAGCGCCCAGCCTTACACTTCCGATAGGTGGCTAAACATTCTATCTGGCTTGAGGATTCAGTGGATTTATAGCCCATCATAAATAGCTAAGGCTCGCTTTCCATTTGGACGCATTTCGGAAAAGACCCGCCAAATGCCGTTAGCTGGTGCTGGCGACCGAAAAAATTCCTTAGTGCCGTTCCTCAGTAAAGAGGCGCGCTCAGAGAGTGGTGGTGGACGATACAGCCACTACAGAAGCTCGCCAGCAATATTGCTAACATTTTGGTTGCTTTTCGTTTATCTGTTGAGCCTACCAGGAGCGGTCATCTTCGCGGGCAAGGCTATGATTCGCCGAGTGTCTTACGCCACAACGCAGTGCGAAGGGTACAGATTTTTCCTCGGAGCAGAGGAACGGATGGAGGGACATTCTGATGCTGATCTGGTGCAGCTTCACCGAGGCCTGACCACTGTACGAGACGGGGGTGAATGACGTGGCCCGGGGAAGAAGCCAACACGTCTCGGCAGACGAGAAACCTGGCTGCGGGGACGACCCCCGGGGCGCTATTCTGGTTTGCGTGGGTCCTCTAACCTCGCTAGCGGCGAAACGGTAAATCTTCGTTCGCGACGAAAGCTTAAGCACTCAGTTCTATCCTGTAAACGACCCTGAGAAAACTCAAATTGCTCTGTTTAAAAATCAAAGACATTCCACAATGTGTAATTGTTCATATATTAATAAAATAAACATCATATTTGAGTAAATTTTACCATGCTCAAGTTTTAATAAATTGTACACCCACTTTTATTGATCCTATGAATTCCAGTAATATGTCATGTGACCAGCTTAGGATTCATAATCATTAATAATATTCAAACTTGAAAAATTTTTATTCTTAGAACAGTATGATCGAGAATTTACTTTCCTTAAAAGCTGACATCACAAGGTTCATTACAGTTTTTGGAAGCTAATATTTTATACATGAGATAAATTTTGACGGACCCATCAATGAGGAGGTACAACGGACCGGGCACGAGCCCAGCACTGACTGCAGTTTGTAGTCAGTTTCCGTAGCCAACAAGGCGAACGCCGGTACGGTCCCCAACCTCGAAACCATTAACTACACATTTTATTAAAAAAAAAAAAAAAATACACTTATCACACGCTGAACATAGTTACAAGTTTCAAATACAGATGGTAACACTTTATTTTCCCCGTTAGTGCTTACAAGGGGATTCAATTCATACAGTGTGCAAAAAATCACATGACCAGAGGTGTAATGTGGCAAAGCAGTAGCATGCGCATCTTCGCCATTGTTGAGAAATATTCCGTTGCGTTGCGTTCGAAAACTTTCTACGTTACGATATTTTGAGAGGCGCGTGACAGAGCGAGCAAGCTCTCTGCCTCATAAACCAGTCGTCGCCGCATCGAAACGCGCAAGTGGCAAGTTTTATTTGTTTCTTTATTTATTCAAATATGTATAAAAAATAATTCCCGGCAAATCAGTCTCAACAATTATGCATATAATAAGTTTTTTAAATGTCTTTTGTTGTGGAAAAACTGACGGCGTCTCGTTTCGACTCTCCGGTCCCATTATGCGGGAATGAACGTCTGCCCTTCAACTGTAACGGACGAGTGAGGAATATTTCAGTTGTTGAAACTGATTGCCAGGTATTATCTGCATACATATCTGAATAAATAAAAAAAATTGCCAGTAGTGTGATTCGATCCAGAGACGACAGGCTTATAAGCAGAGAGCATGCTCATTGTATCACGCGTCCCTTTAAGACACCGTAATGTACAAAGTATTTGAACGCAACGGAATATTTCAGTGCCGATTTTCTAGACAACGACGAAGAAGCGCATGTTAGTGCTTTGTCCATTACAACTCTGGCCATGAGCTTTTATAACATACAGTATGAATCGAATCTGAATATTACAATTGGCGGCCTCCCCTTATTAGTATGACCTGCCATTAGGTGTAAAATGCTTGGCGTTAGCGATTGCATGACGAGGTAAGACCATAGCTCCATATTTGACTATGTCAACGATGGGAAAAAACTAATCGAAGGTAGCCAACCCCAAAATGTTAGAAGAAGGAGAAGAAGATGACGATAATGATGACGATGATGACACATATCGACGAGAGCTTCCGATTGAGACTGTGAGTTTCGTAGCGTGGAACTGTCGAAAAATAACTAAAGGGACGCTTAATCGCAGGCCCCACCAGAAAAAATGCTGTGGTCCTCGGAGTAGTAAAATCTTCCTTTAGCTATGGAATGATAAGAGTAATAATAATAATTCCGTGTCATCGTAATGACCTACTGTGCGTTCCAGCCCTATTTTTTTTTTTTTAATTGGCATTCGGCCTTGTAGCCATTTAGCCAGCAACTGTGTTTCTATTATTTCTCAATTGTGTTCAAAGAATCTTCATGTGTTTTTGATTATCACAAGTAACAGGACAACACAGGACGGACCCAAAACTTAATTAAAACCACCCATGCCCTGGGCCGGACTCGAACCGGCGACCCCTGCCACGTGAAGCCAGCTCGCTAACCACGCGCTAACCGCGGTCGCCTTCCAGCCCTATCGTAGCCGCCTTAAACTAACCCGGAAATCCTGCCGTGTATAGGGGACCTACAGTTTAACATGGAATCCGAACCACGGAAGCGTTCTGGCGAACTTCACATTACACAGCAAGCTGTGCCAGAGGTGAAGGCCGGGTTAAGGGTCTTTGAAAATCCCCTCCGAGGCAGGGATTCGAACCATGGACCTTACGATTTCCAGCCAGACGCCTTAACCACTCAACCACGAACCGCTCTATGGAATGTTGTAATTGGATTTTTGATGTAGATTAAATATTCGGAGTTACAATGTCTAACAATATCCCGTGTTTCCTGCAGCAGCCTTCTCCCCCCACCCCCTTTTTCAGTATGGATCAAAATTAAATTGTCCACGTTAAAAATATAATCGAATGGAGCTAGCATATAGCCCTCAGGCAAATAAGAATCAAAGCTTTAGTCGATATTTTGAAGTCCTTTCGCATGTCTCGGCTCTTTGTTTCCTTTGAGTTCATGGTAAATCGGGCGTGATTCGTGGAAAGGCAGCGTAGATTCGATTTTTCAGGTTGGCCAAATTGTTTGGTAGAGGAGGAATATACACACGATCTTTAATAAAACTTCATAGAAAGAAATCCAGTGGTTTCAAGTCTGTGGAGCGAGGTGGCAATGTGATTGGCTCTTCACGGCCAATCCACCGACCTGGAAAGTGATTATCGAGGAAACCTCGGACTTCCGT
>CM061921.1:107140239-107338838 GCA_031002005.1 Vandiemenella viatica
ACCCTCTCGTGGATGGAAAGCGAATTGACAGCTAATAAAACTCACTATCAAATGAGCGTAATCACTGATACTATTACTAAATTATGGCTTACCTTATAACAAATATAAATATAAATAATCATTTACCGTGAAAGAAGTCAAGGTTGTTAAATAAGTATTCTGACACCAGGCTAATCCTGTTTTACATAGAATCATCCATAGCTACATGTAAGATAGTGTATATAGATGACTGTGTGAGCTAAATGCCACAGTAAACTGTACAACAGGTTGAAATTAGTGTCATTAATATGAAAGGCAATGTGAGTTCTTTAACCACGAGTGTTGGTGGTTGTGAAAGCACGACATACTATAAATAACTATAATACTCCATTTATTATAGGAAACGTAATTACATTTTGTCCGATAACCTCTCTAAGTTTTGCTGGGTGAGAAACTGATGAGGTCAGGAAATGAACGGGAATTTCTTAGTATGAGGCAATATAGTCTCAAATGCAGCATTAAAAGAAGTGGAAGTGGAAATAAGAGTGCCTCAAGGAATTGTATTGGGACCATCGCTATTCGATATTCTAATGAATGAGGGTTTTGAAGGTTTACAGTCAGAAGTTGGGTTGTATGCAGATGACATATTGTCATATAATAGGATCAAAACGGTAGAATACTGCAAACAGCTGCAGGTAATTTGAGCTAGGTAGGTAAACATGGTATGAAGATAAATGCAAAGAAATCAGCTTACTAGAAAACTAAATTTTGATTATAATTATAAGCCGGGGAGGAATTTATTGCTGAAGACTTGAATTGTAAATACTTTGCCATAACATTTAATAAGAAATTAAAGTGGGCATAACACAAAGAACAGGTGGTAGGAAAAGGTTTCAAAGTCCTTCATTTATTGGAGAAAGTAGTAAGGGGACTGGGTACGTAAAATAAATTGGCTTGAATATGGTGGTGTAGTATGGGACCCACAGTTTGGGTATAAAAAACAACAATTGGAGGGGGTGCAAAGAAGGGCTGTAATATTTGCCTGTGGAAATTATCACAGAACACAATCAGAAACCGATATGACAAAGGAGCTGAAATGCTATTAATTTGAAGACAGGAGGAGGGTTAAGATAGCGGAAATGTGTTGGTGAAAGACTTAAGAGAGGTGAATGTAGGGGAAAAGATGACTATGAACACAAATTGGCACTCGATTTCAGTCATAAGGGCGTGGGAAAATTTTCTTTCGCATGTAAGGGCGTCAGGGATTGGAATAAATTACCAAGGAGAATGATGAATTGATTTAAAAAACACTGAAAGAATTTAAAATTAAAATTCGTAGAAGGGAAAAGTAGACGGGTACAAGGAAGGGGAATATATATGTGTGTGTGTGTGTGTGTGTGTGTGAGTAGCGAAATTGCCAACTAATTAATTTAAAATGACCTTTTTTTTTAATAGGACTTCAACCACGAAAGGATTATTCACTGCGTTATAACATATTTGAATTTTAGTGTCGTATTGGTGACTTCGGTGCCCCATTTCCAAAACAAATGCTCTGTCTGTAACGATGTCGGCTCTTTAAAGGCCAACATTGCCTCATCCTTCCATTTGGTTCAGCAGCTGAATGACCATTTGAATAAACCTTTGACAAATTCGTTGTCTAAGAGAATTCTAGAGTCCTCTTATTTTTGTTTTCTATCGTGCGGTTGCCAGCGGAAGCCTTGGCATCCCCGGCATTGTCATCATGTTTTTTAACGTATTCTCTCCCAGAAGCACCTTACCAACGTGAAAACAATACCTCGAAGCAGACAATAGCACAATGTCGCTAGGTATTTTCCGCTCGAGCTTAAACCTGCTATGTCTGCTGCTTCTGTTCCGAGATCGGCATCACTGCAGTTTCGTAGAGAATTCACTGGTTGTTACACTGCCTCTAATTAAACACTCCAAGTTCAAATTATAATAATATCACACAAAAGTCTTCTGAAAAAATAACCATGTCTACAACAATCTTAATACAAATAAAATGAGAGTTTTGTCTATGCTTTCATCAAAATGTCTCGCTTTATTTTTAATCGAAATCTGTTTTGTGGCTTAAGGATGTAAATAGACTATAAAGCAAAAGTTTTATGTCTGTTTGTCAGGGCATCACGTTTCCAAGGTTAGATGTTTTTTAAAAAGATTTTCTGTATAATAATATCTCTAAATCGTATCTAAATGTTATTTAGTAGAGGCGGTATGAGGAGTTTTTTTTCTTATATTTCCGTAATTGTTATTCATATAAAATTTTCACTTAGCAAAACTAACAAGAAGTTGAATTTTCTAAAATTACTGCTCTAAAACATTAAATTAGATTAGTTATGTTCTCTTTGATCCCAGGTGAGAACACACTCGTGTAATTATTAACAAACTATATTATTACCAACTACCGATTACTGGTACTCCCCTAAGTATATACATTTTCCAATTTTAAGTGCAAGTGCATACCGTGTTAGTTACTATATATGAGTGCAATTTCCACATGATCTAATTACCTCGCTTAAAAACAAAACGGGTAAAGTCCACATTTTACGAAAAAACGAGACATCACAATATTGAAGCATGAAATAACATACTAGGAAAAGTTATAAGATCATTAGATATTTTACCATTCAGTATCAGCTTAGACGTAAAACTGGTAAATGCTACTGTGATTTAAAAGCAAAACGTGCAAACGAAGCTTCAACCAATTGGGACCTCTTTTCTACGACACACGAACATCAACATACAATATGGTTACCGTTATGTGAAAGCTGCATGCTTTGTATTAGTGAATTATTCTCGGTTTTGTATCGAATTTGGTTTGTTTTCAACTTCTAGAAATTGAAGTATCACTGTCTGTAGCGTCTACATCAAAGGGAAGGAAGAAAAGGATCATTAAAACTATTCCGAAAGAATTGAGCAAGTAGCTAGCTAGCGTCCTTGTGTATGAGAGAACACATTAGTGTAGACAGTAAAAAAGCACATTACTTCTAAAAATTTAAATACTACTCGTATTAATATGCTCATTAGGTACTCTTGGCTAAATATCGGACATAAGGGACCTTTTTTTTTGTATTGTTTCAGGTACTCTATCAAAGGAGACGCAGCATTGGCAGAATGTGCACACCAGAAGACGACCCTGAAATACAAGAAGTTAACTTATCTGGATATCGCCAGAATTCGAGACGCTTGCTATACTTCAAAGAAGTGAGAGCAAAAAGCTCCATCATAAAATGTTTCGTTTGGTTCCTTACAGTTGCTTTAAAAAAAGGAAAATCGGGAAGTCGCTAGCAAAATCAGTTCATAGAAAAATATTTTGCGAGGAAGTTTGATGCAGGGGAGAAACTACATGTTTGTGTTCAGGCTTTATCCAGAGTACAGAATACAGGGTGTCCCAGAATTATCTTTACAACTTTGAGATTGAATAAATTATGTTTGGAACGTGATATCACAATGCAGTTTTTTTTTGCATTTTGAAGAGTATCTCTCAAAGTTTTGTTTCTGTCTCTAGAACACTTCTTTGGAGCATCCCTTGATCAATTTTCGTAATTGCTGCAGAAATCCTCTGCCTGAGATCTGCCAAATTTATAACCGGGGTTTGATACACGATGTCTTTTACATATCCCAAAAGAAAGAAATCCAAGGGGGTTATGTCAGGTGAACGAGGCGGCCAGTCAATTGGACCCCGACCAGGAAATTGTTTATCTAGAAAATCACGGACATCATGAGCCCAATGTGGAGGTGCACTATCCCGTTGTAAGATGACTGTTGGTTGAAGGACTTCCAGTTGGGGAACAACGAATTTTATTAACATATCCAAGTAAACTGGGCCTTTGATTGTCTTCTCAGCAAAGAAGATGGGGCCAATGATTTGGTTGTGCATAACACCGCACCACACATTAACCTTTGAGCTGTCGCGCTCTCTCTCTCTCTCTCTCTAAATGCATGCGGAGGTTCAGAACCCCAAATTTGAATGTCGTGCCTGTTAAGTAACCCGTGTCTCTATAAACCAGAAAACACACTGAGCTTTTTCCTGTGGGGTCTACATTTTCAATAAATGTGATGTAACTACCTACTTGTCACCAAACTGCACCTGAAATGAAACAGAAAAAAACTTTGAGAGATACTCTGTAACATGCAAAAAACTGCATTGTGATATCTCGTTCCAAACATAATTTATTCAATGTTCAAGTTGTAAAGATAATTCTGGGACACCCTGTATTCTCCGCAGGTAAGCAACAGCAGGAAATATCATCCACGAGAAAAAAGGAGGCGATTACGCTTCTGTTAAGTACAGGAAAA
The DNA here is from genome assembly GCA_031002005.1 of Vandiemenella viatica. Taxonomy (NCBI): domain Eukaryota; kingdom Metazoa; phylum Arthropoda; class Insecta; order Orthoptera; family Morabidae; genus Vandiemenella; species Vandiemenella viatica. The sequence continues at coordinate 107,144,536 of CM061921.1, forward strand.
AAATCAGTGTTTGCGTATATTAATCTACTTAAGTGTATTGAATCCCACTACTGTCATTAGAACACTAGTAGAAGTTACCTTAGTTCTGATTTGAATATATATATATTAACAGACTAATGCTTACAATGTACAAACTGATGATAGTTTTAAAGCTAATAACTACAACTTTTGTTGCATCTTTGATCGTATGTTTAGCCTAACGAGTTCTCCACTTGTCTTGATTTTCAGAGAGAATAAACTGAACCCAAGAAGCTGTCTTCATTGGAAGCTAAGAAAACATTTTTTTAATTATTATTCAGAGAAAGTGAAATAGGTTTGCTTACACCGAATCTCGATTATCAAAAGAATTTGCCTAACCCCAAAATTCCTGATGAGAAAACTTACTACCGATACCAACTCTACCTGTTCAATACCTCCATTGTTGTTGGAAATTCTAAGAGCACAAGAATATTAGCTAACTGTTTCAGCTACGTGTGAACTGAGGAGATCTATCCGAATGATCCCAATGACGTTTCATCCTGCGTCTACGACTGCTTGCAGCACTTGTTGAATATTAAGAAGATGTGGGGCAGTGGCAAAACAAAAGTGCTTCCTGTAGGCACCAAGGTACGTAGAGCAGGAACAATTAATTTTTCCAGTAAGTGGTCATTCCTTCACTCCACCTGGTGGGATATTCGGTCTCTGTGAAAAGGAATTGAAGAAGAGGGAGGTAATCGAAGATTCTCAAACCTAAATTAACATCATTCAAAGATTTTGAACCATTCGCCAACCATGGATTGACAATAATATAGTTGACTGGAAACAAGAGATATCAAGCCATATGAAGCCTATTCACCAATGGCGCCTTAAATTTGCATCGTGGTGCAACTTTTTCAAGCAATCAAAAACTTCGAGGTTCATGATTCCTGTGAATGGGAGCAGTTTACTGTCATGAAACCGAAACCTACAAATCTCTGATGAAAACTTAGATGAATGTATCATCCGTTCTCCAGTTCAAATATAATTACTCTAGTTCATAGGAAATAAATTTCAGAAGTGAAGGAGCTCTCTGAAGTGCATTTGAGCTCTGATTGGAAGTTGAGTCCATCACTAAAATTCCATGTCGACTTCTTTGATTCTTGCGAGTGCCGTCAGTCAGATGACAAAGAAGAAATCGACGTTGTAACATTATCATTAACCCCCCCCCCCAATATTTTTTACTATTAATTTGCTAGTATTAATATTGAATTATGTTGCATTATTAATTATAAGTATCCTGAATACTTGTATTAAGGTTGGTAACTTGATTTTTAATATTGTTGGGTTCGTTTAGTAAACGGGGTAGCATAGTGTTGTTATATTTTAGCTGCAATCTTTGCCGTTAACCCAGAGCTAACCCAGTGCTGGATTTCCCATTAGGCTGTATAGGCTGCAGCCTAGGGGCGGCAGCGTTCTAGGGGCGGCAAATTTCCTAGGGTGCCCGCTTTACAAAGTCGTCAAATTTGTGTGTGATTATAAACTTAATAGAAATACGTCTACTATAAATTTTCATTTAAGAGGTGACATCTAGTGACAAACTCGGAACAATTAATAGAAAAGAAAAATACGTTTACTATCAATATTCATTTTGGTAAGTGATGACAGCAAACAATTAGCTAAATTATCAATTTAATTCTTCATTAGTTTCCCGACTTTCTATCTTGTTCAACGCAGTCTGTAGCCCGTCGTATATTTCCGGAGGAAGACTCTATAGACAGAGGTAAGTTTCTGCTGACAGACTTACATTTCATGATTTCTATGATAAAAATACTTAAGTATGATCTAAGATTTCATTAATTGAGTATCTGGACGTTGAAAGTCCCCAAGCACTCGAAAGTTCTAATTTTATTGAAAAAATCATTGAAAAGTCAATGATTTTTGAAACTTGTCATTTCTCAGCTAATAATGAGGAACAGTGTAACAGTTACCCGAACTTGGATATAGCTCTCCGCATATCACTTTGCACTCCAGCCACAAATTGTTCAGGAGAAAGGAACTTTTCCTGCTTAAAACGAGAAACTAAACTCTTTGGCTCTTCTATATATAGAAGCAGAGATAAGAAACACCATAAACTATGATGACCTTATAGATGACTTCGCCAATCAAAAATCCCGTAGAAAACTACAATTATGTATTACATTTTTTATTTTCTTGTTTGTATTCTTGTTTCATAATAAACATTCATTTTTCTTGTTTCTATTTTATGACTAAATCTGAATACTTTCAAGTAATGAAGTCACTCTTAATCTATATCCATATAATCGTTTGATACCTAATAAAGGTAATACAAATTAGTGATTAGTATAAGTATGAAGGAGAAAAAACGGCGCGAGTTCGTGCTTTCTGTACACAAGCTAAAATGTATATATTTGAAATTAGTTTGAATGTAGCATAAGTGTTTTAAAATAGGTATGTTTCCAAGAGACGGTATTGATTAAATTCAGTAGTATTTCAACCAGAACAGTGAGTTTTTCATTTCTAGACGTTTTAATAATACCTCTCAATTTGTTTAATGGTTATATGTCAGAATATCGTAATTGAAGCTATCCGAGCTAACAGCTTGCATGTGTTGAGAGAGGAGAGTTGGGCCATTCTCATCTAAATAACACGCCATCATCCACTAATGCAGTGGTTAGCTCACATTTGGCTGACCAATGTCAGGACAACTCACAACGTCGACAATGAACTTTGTAGTGCCGCAGAGGAAGCTCCTGAACTGTGTGTTTGAATGTCTGCCTAGGGAACACTTAAAGCACATTGTTAATTAACACCGATTTCTCCTCTATTATTTCTTGTGTTTTTCATTAAAAGTTGCAAAGTGAGTAAAATCCATATTGCACAAATGCAAAATGATTCAAATCTACTTGCTTCGAAAAAAATCTTTAACGTCCATTTTTAAAATCACAATACGAGTTAACATATAAATCAGACTACAATTATATTATTTAATTTTAATAATTAATATATTTTTCTGATGATATGATTATATTTCGCAAGCTATATGCTTAATTTAAGGCAGTATCGGTTTATTGCCATTTTCTTCAAATTTGCGGAAACGGACATTATCCACTTTATTTTACGCTACTCAGTTTGTTGGAGTTGTAAACAGTTTCAACACAAAAAGAAGATTATACATCATTCTAGTGATTGTGAATAACTTTCCCTTTGACACCCCAAAATATACTATTTTCTCAGCAATTTTTAGTTACCAGATTCCAAGAAGAAAATTCTTTCATAGAATAAAATGGATTCTGAAGCAAAAACTCCTTCAGCGTGGATATAAAGTTGTTAAGATTTTAATAGATAGCACGTTGAGTTACACCACATTTAATCAAAACTCAAAACGTACCTGATACAGTATTGTAGAGCAGCTTTTATGGATTCACACATTCCTTTCTGTTTTCTAAATTTGATTTAAACTAGACTCTAACCTCAAACACTATAGTGTTGTAATTTACCTAGCAGAATCTTACGATCAACACAATCAAAGATCTTAGCTAAATAGCAAAATATTTCTATGTAATTTAATTTTTTATGCGCTACTTCCAATATGTTGTCTATAAAAGCAAAAATTTCTGAATCTGTTTAAACACATTGCCTAAAACTAAACTGAATTTTACTGAGTAGCTCATTACTACGTAGATGTTGTAGTGATCACAATCACTCCCATTTTTGATTGTACGGAATGACTGTGATTAACAATAATATCAAGAAATAGTAAGACAGTTCATTAAATTGAATAATAAGGACAGGAGCATAATAGAGACTGATTTTAAGAAACGTGGATAGTGAGTAAGAATTTTTTGTAAAAATTGAAGGCTCAGAATGCCAGACAGTGGGGTGATAACTATAATCTGTTGCCACAATAATAACGAGAAGGCCAGCTGTTTAAGAGTGCAAGGTTCTGATGCAGACGCTGTGGGAAGAAGTTAACAAGCGTCCAATCAAATCGCCTGAAGGAGTGGTTATGTTTGTGTGACATGTATGAAATAGATTTTTAAGTATCGCTACTTTCTGAAATTCATGTCTGGATCGAACCAACGAGAACCCAGAGGCTGGTCGAAGACCATTAACATAGAGAGATTCCTGCTGAAAATACGGCAGAGATCAACAAGAAGCAGAACGGTCAAAAGGAGTAGTGGTCTTTCCATCTTAGCATGTGTAGGGGTTGAGTGAGTAATATTTTTGATATGCCTAGCACTTAATACAGTGAGATCATTTCGGATGTAACCACTTCTTTTTCCAATGAAAGTGTTTTATATGATGGTAAGTAGTGAATCCAGCTGTGACGACGAGAAGCCATTGATTACACGGTAATGTGCTTGAAACCATCGAAGATTAAATTGAATTTAATAAATAATATGCCTTCTACAAACAACTGTTGTGGCAAATTATATACAATACAAAATAATAAATGTATAATAATTTAAGAGAAGGTAAACACGATTACAATAACAGAAACCAAACGAAACTAGGGTTGCACTATGGCACACAAAAACATTACAACACAGGTAAAACAAAAACAGGCTGTGTGTAGCATACATGTGTGAACAGCAACATGTAAAGACTTGTAAATAAACATTTTCCAGAATATTCGAGCGCAACATTAAAACATAGATTTTAGCAACAAGCAAAGACTTGTAAATAACATTTTGCAAAATGCTTTACTGCAACATTAAAACACATCTCCATAGAAGTGCATAAAGTGCTGTTCTAGATAGTCTTGTGACGATTATCTATCAACAGATGATGTCATCCACATATATGTACCAGAAAATTGCGTTGTACCTTTTATTATGAATATGTGGGGTTATGTGTGATTCATGAAAATATTTGTCATGACGACCGAAACTGGAACGTGTGCTATGGCTGAGGTACGCAATATTTCACAAAAATGGAAGTGCAAAACGATATTGATCGGGTAGCATCAAATTAACAGTGTGACGCATTTAACACTGTGTTAAACAGTGCGTTTTACGGAAATTCTATTAAACATGAAGGATAGCATGTATAAACAAATAGCCATTGCAGGATTGCTGATACAAATCAAAATATCTCAAGGTGGTGGAACGTTTTCAGATATTGTCCTAGCAGTGCCGTTCGTGTCCGCAGCTCAACAGTATAATCATTTCTGTTGCTGTTCCAGTGCATCGGTAACAGAATTACGAACGGGAAAGGCAATTTAACAAGTCTGGTATATAAAACTTTGAAAAATGTATATATGATCAAGTGCCGGCAATTCTAATCCAACGAAGCAAAGATTAATAACATTCTGAAATGCATCTAGAGAGAAAAATGAATCTTCTTGAAGGTAACCTCATCTGCGGATAAATGGAGAAGCTTAGCTGTATGTTCATAATAGGTAGGAAAACAGTCAATAGCTGCTTATGATACTTGTTATGCATCTGCATCAGATAGATAACCTTCCATCAGTTAGTATTAACTCTGTAATTGGTGGGTGTAAGGAAACGTAGTCCCTTAGATTTTTTTATTTCTGTTTTATTGTATATATATATATATATTTATTGTTCAAGGTTTCCATTGGTATAGTTATTATTATTTTTTGCTTAATTTATTTTCTTTTTTAAGGGAAAAGATAATATTTAGTATGCGAGCGCATGGAGTAGTGCATTGAAAGAACATCTTTTGGCAGTTGGTATGAAGAAGGAGTGCGGCAAGAAAAGATGGCAGTATAGCGGAAGAATTGTACTGTACGTCGGGATATACTGTTAATGTATTTGATGAATAATGAAAGAGGATGTTAGTTGGGAGAACAAGTGTTGAACAATAAAGAGGACGTTGAACCATGTACGTTGCTGGTGTTGAATAAACTGTATCAGTGGTTGAACGGTCAGAAAGAGAGTTATTTATTCAGTTTGTGAAACAATCGAATAGACAGATCTGAGGGAAGAATCTTTTTTCTGGTGCCTTGTTCTTCTTAAAATGAAATAAATAAAATGTGTTTTGGTTATTTTATTGGCTAAGTTTAAAAAGTGAACTTTTTAAGGACATAGTTTAATTTGATTTAACAGGTTTGATTTTACAGAAATAAGTACGCAGGATTTTGTAATACGAGAGTAAGAAATTGCTTCATTAGGTTACCACCGAAACCCAGAGCAAACCAAATAGGGGAAATTCTACAGACAAAGATGAATATTAATTTGTATACAAACTAGCACAGCCACTTGTAGCAGAGGTGGTTAGCATTTATTATCTGCTACATGATTTAATATACGAGAGCATTCCATAGTTTTGTGTTTTATCGTGAGGACTGGCTGAATAAGCTGTGAACTCTTTTTCCGGAATAATACATCATACCTGGTGTTAGGGCGCATGCAGTCTCTATGAACAGTGTTACGCTTCCATCGAAACTTGTAACTGGAGTGGTTATCTACTCCAGTCTGAAAGTGTTCGTAAATTTTACTGTATGTGAGGATGCATGCGCTTTTGAGTGATATTTACTGCAGTGCGTTGTGGATGTCAGATGAAAAACAGGAGAGTGTGGACCCCGGTGCAGCCCATCAGGCCTTCTCCCCTAAAACATATCAATGAGATCTACGAATTTAAACGTTCTCACTCGGCGGACGAATTACCATTATGCCCAGCGCACACGACGCGACTGTTTTGTGACAAAAGTTGCAAACCGGTTGAGCTCGCAACTGTTATGTGAACAGGATAGTGGGGAACCGCATGCTATGCGACCGGTTTTAGACTAGTCTGAAACCAGTTGTATGCAACCATGGATCCATGGTCGCAGTTGCGTTGCAGACTTTAGTCGAACAAAACCACGAGTATTTAGGGCTTATTTTCTTCAACGACAACATGAGTGATAAAGAATTTAATTTAAAATTCACTGAACAGGGAAGAAACATGAAATACTTTACAATTATAAACTTCCAGGACATTCAAGAAAAAAAGTTCCTTAAATATGGATGGACCCAATGCTTCCTCTATACCCTGCGAATCCTGCGGTATTGATAATAATTAACAATGTCTTCCTTGTCTGAATCTGGCATAACAAAAATTCTATAAACTCCGCTCTGTTATTTGGAAATTGAATGAAACTGATCCACAACCAGACTATCCGTGTGCGGACGGAAGTTTCATTTAGGTTGTGAACTGGTTGCGAGCTCAACTGGCTTGCAACTGTTGCCACAAAACAGTCGCGCCGTGTGCGCTGGGCCTTAACAATGCCGCTCAGCTTCAGGACTTTCCTACACAAACTGGTGATTAGGAATTTCATACCACTACCACTCTATCTGCTGTACAAGTACCAAATTATGAAAATTTCTTCCACCACTGGTACTCGAACAGTCTAATACCATTCAGAGCACTAGACACGATTCTAGTTCCTTGCTGACCCTGCCCAGCGATGCATGCTGCACTAGAGCCTCAGTGTGCGTTGCTGAGCTGCCTACCTCTCGCAGTAGAGGGCTTGTTACACAGTGCTATCGGACTCCCAGGGGTAGATAGATACGGAGACACAGAGCTCCAGAGTTTTATCAGAGGACCAATTTGAAACTCATTTAGCATATGTAAGGTTCATCCATGTGTATTAATAAACTAAGAACTTATGAACAGTATACCGTCTTGAAAAGAAGCTCTATTCACATCATGTATAATGTTATATGAGTAAATTAGCAATTAATTACTATCATCATTGATGGATAGAAATTAAATACAAGCACTATAAGCTGTCTTCTGTATGATAAGCAACAATGTGTGCAACGTGTACTTTTTTTATTGTCCCAACGTTCTCAAGTATAACTACGGGAAACCTCCAAAAAACCATATTCACTGCAGCTGGTATGTGTGGGTCGACGTTTGACCTGGGACCACTCTAATTGCTACAATGTTCCTTTACAATTAATAATCATTACCTGTAATCTTCTTTGGAAGCTAAAGTGGTTTTGTAGTTAAAAATAATACTACAAACAATACATTTACATAAAATACTTTGAATGGAAGGAATCCCTGATTTCTTCTTGATTGTAAAGGAAATCTAAGACAACTAATCAATTTAAAACAAGAATTCCAAAAACATCATTGCGTTATAACTGACTATTTTCTGGCTACGAGTCATGAGTTGGAAACTTCTTTATCTCACTCTACTGGGCGAAGAATCTTCACAAATAGAGAGAACATGCGTATCGATACCAGGAGATGAGGATCGTCGGCGATAATGACGGAGAAACGAAAAAAAGAAAGAACTGTCAGTACTGGTCTCTCACTTCATTAGAACTCGGTTTTACGATGTTGTTCGCCTCAGCAATTAGAGACCGGAATACGTTACAATTATTATTATTATTATTATTACTCCGCGATTCACTAAAAGTGGGTCGTGGAGGGTGAATTGCACCAATCCTAATGTGTAAACATTTGTGCATAGGAAGGGATGTACGGAATACGGAAGGAGGCGCCCATGGGCTATTTTTAAGAACCATCCCGGCATTCGCCTGGAGCGAACTGGAAAAACCATGGAAAACCCATATCAGGATGGTCGAAATGATTTATCGAGTCAGATTTTAAGTTTACTCAGCCGGTAAATCCTTCCTATTTCATTCCTTATAATCGCACGTGGAATAAATGAACACAGAAATAAATCTGTTCTGGCCCTGATTTCTCTTATCATATTTTCGCGGTTATTCCTCGATATGAATGTTGCTGGTTGTAATATTTGTTTACTGTCATTCCGAAACAAGTTAGTCGTGAATTTTTCAATTAGCTTCTGTCGAGAGCAGCGCCTTCGGTGTTTCAGGTCTTCCCAACCTAGCTCATTCAACATAGTACTTACGCTTTCCCTCCAACTATATATACCTGTCACGAATCGGGCGGCTCTTCTTTGGACCATCTCTAATGCCTCCATTAATCCCTTTTGATAGGTACCTCATATAGAACAACAATATTCTAAGTGAGGACGCACTAGTGACTTGTATGCAATCGATTTAACCTCCAGTGTGCACTGTTTAAAATTACGACCTAGAAATCGGAGAATTCGATTTGCTTTTCCAATTATCTTCTCGATATTCTCATTCCACCACAAGTTATTACGAATTGATAGTCATAGCTATTTAGCGGAATCTACCGTTGTAAGGACAGTGCCATTAACTGTATATTCAGATCTTGAGTTCCTGTTTCTCCGTGCGTCCTAGATTTAGCGAGGTGACAGACCTAAGGCTGGGTGAGTGGCCTTACTCGCCAATTGTCCTTACCCCTCGCTGGTGCCTACGAGATATTTTCCCAAATGTACTGTAGCGCGAAAATTGACTTAGTTTTGGAATTTTCTTCCACTTTCTGCCACAAACATGAAAACATATTCACGCAGCCCGCCCAATTATGCCACATTTCAAACAGTGCATATATTAAATATGTTATGTTGTTCGTATAAATATTGAATAACAGTATGACTATAGAATGAATCATTTCATACCCCATGTCCAGTAAGGCGGCGTTTTAAGGCGCACAGTCAAACTGGAGGATACAATGATAGCTGGTTCACAACATGGATAACTTTCAGGACTTTATCATATGCTAGGCCAACGGCACAACATTGTGGCTACGGGGTACTTCACAGGGGAGGGTGCTTGCGTTGTTTGACATATTCACTGAACAACTAACAGACGACCGCGTTTAAAGTTGTGACCGAGCGTGATGGGTGAGTGGTTAATGCTCTGGCCTCGCATTCGGGAGGACACCAGTTCGAATCCCCGTCCAGGCATCCAGATTTGGGTTTTCCCTGGTTTCCCCAAATCACTCCAGGCAGAATTCCTTCCCGTTCCTTGTCCCCAGTCCCATACCGCCTCTAATGACCTCGACATTGACGAGGCGTAGAGCCGTATATAATAAATAATTTTCAAGTTGCGAAATCTTCCGGAATGTATTTACGAAGATAAGCCATTTGGAACAGCAACCATCGCCTATTCAGTGTGATTCAAATTATAGACCTAGGAAGAAGAGGCTGAGTGTATCCTCAACACCTCTGCGATATTGCCTGGTCAAGTTACTGCTGAACTACTTTCGTATAAAACTGAAGAAGCCATTAGTTTCACGTAAGGAGTGGCGTATGAAATTCCTGAAATATGATAGCAAGAAAGTGTTCATGAGATCTATATCACTTCGGAATAAATGAAAATGTTGAAGCACTTCTAATGACTACGGCTTTTATGTGCGGTTACTGCGGTTTATAAAAATCTGTCTAATTCAACACAGAGTCGAAATATCCGTGCTTGGACAACTGCCAGATATAAAATTGTGATGACAACAAGTAGTATTAAAAACACTATAGCCTATTTCTCTCTGGTGTGGCAGTAAACAACAGTTGCTGGATACCCACCGACTCATGTATTGCTATGAATCGACGAGTAAAACGTCGAATACGAAATTCCACTAGCAGAAAAATATGCAATTTGTTGGCATGAAAAGGAAGCTTCTGAAAAGCCATGGGTTTTAAATGTAAGATTCACAACAATCGGCTTCCGAAATTTTGAAAAATCACGAAGGCTTTCGAATGAGGAAAAGACAGATATATGGACTTAATAATTTAAAATTAAAATCACGAGATTTGTGCGGTAAGACGAAACGCAATTTACGTAAACTTTGAATTTATAAAATGATACAGTTAACTTGTAGCATGATACAGATGATATTCAGGTTATATCGCAGTGAAATTGAGTTAATCTAATCGTATGCTGTGACTTCTTGGAACAGAATAGTATAATGATTCTTTTTTGATTACAGCTTTTCGCCTAGTCGACGTCGAGGCAATTAGAGGTGGGAAATGACTTGAGGCAAGGAACATGAAGGAATTCATCCATCGTCTCTTCAAGCATCCATCCCGGCATTCACCAGGAGTGTTTTCGAGAAATCCTGGAAACCCAATCCTGGATGGCCGGATCGAGGTTTGAACCCGCCTCCTCCCGAATGCGAGACCATAGCGCTACCGCACACGTACCGTGTTCGGTATTTTAATTTCACTGCCTTTGCACAGGAACAGACGGGATACATACTATTGTGGTTATTTTATTAAAAATGGACCAATACAATCTACATTGCCGAAAGTTTGTAATAATTTTTTGTATTTGTTTATTGTCTGATTACGAATTCATGTTTACACCGTACATCTTCACGATTATGTGACAGATACATATACAGGTAAATAAGCGAATAGATATCACGTGGAGATGGAAGATGTCTGCCTTAGTTTCAAAATACTCAGTTTAAGCAGCGTTTGTTTTAATTCATGTAGTGTGTCCAACATGCCCACCCTGTTGGCTCATGTGGCTGAGGCATCGTGATATTGTACGGCTCCCGACACGGGGTTAGCTGGTTTCAGACCTGGTGGAAGAAATTTTCAAGGGGACTTGGCCGGTAGGGTAGGCACAATTTCTAATCACTAAATAAAAAGTCCTGAATTAAGTCCCAAACCTCCCCGCTGTGTGTATGGAATATTGATGAAGACTTTAAGGTCGGTGGCCCCTTGGTGTCTTGCGGAAGAGTAGGCCTGAATGGGTTGGCACCGGGTTTCGCCTATCGCTTCGTTCATCTTTCATTCAGAGACAACAAACTACACAGAACATACAGTCAGTCACAGAAAATAATATCACCCACAAACATCTCCATCGCTGTGGAAGGTAGGGAGATAATCATTATGTCCAGTGTATTGGCTGTTAGAGAGAAAACAACACAATACCCATTGGAGAACTGTTTATCGGGTTTGCGGAATCATGTGGTTTGTCACATTCCTCCGTATAACAGCCTTAGTGGATGTTAATGTTAAACTGCACGCAATGGCAGAACAGTCACTATGACCACACACCTGTGCCTGCTAACGATTCGGTAATGTTACTCGTTTGAACAGAGCTGTAAAATATTTAACTCGCCCGATAGCTTGCACGGAGCGCACACATCAAAGGTTGCGCATTTTCGAAGCATTTGAAACGAAACGGCGCACTCTACCATAACGAAATTTTAAACCTGAGGCTACCGCCGGCAGTCGATACAGAATTCACTTCCGCTCCAGCCTAACGTGTTGAGTTGCGATCAAACCGTTCACGTTTTTCGCTTTCCAACATGCCTCTCTCTGTTTCCACTACGTTGAACTAAGGTTTTACAAGAAAGAATTTGCGGTCCCACAGTTGATTTCTCTAATTTTTTTCGATATTAAAAAACATTTTTACCCCTTGTTATAATTCAACTGACTGCGCTTGTCACCATGGCGCGATACGAAGTCACATGACCATCAGGGTAGGAGACTTGGTGATGCTCAAATTCTGGTAGCAAAATTGTGTCATCTCCGTAATATCTATAGAGTGAGGTTGGCGATGACTTTCCAGTTTCAGGGTTATTCTGGCTGTGATTTCTGTATTTTATGCGATTCGATCTATTTAATTTGTTTCAAATAGTCCGGAAATTCCAGGTGAAGTAGCGTGTTTAGTCTACGATACGATAGAAGTTAAGTTGGTAATTGTGTAGGAATTCTGTTTTGGCGAGCTTGCGCGAAGCGAAAGAGATGGGGATTTTTCCGCTGACAGTTCTAGGATGCGCACTTAAAGATGGTTGGTATCCGGTTTATTTGTCTTTATTTTGTAGTGCAAAACATTCCCGTATGAGGAACTGTTCATTGAACACTTCTGACAGCTAGGACGCCAAAAACTAAAACAAGTACTAATAAACGTATGCAGACTTGAATTCAGTGTATGATTTGAATAAAATAAGATAATGTAATATTTTTCTTTCATTGTGCGTGTTCCGGAATCCGGTGAAAATCATTGTTATTGGTTGGACAATGATCTTTCGTTTTCTGATTATCTACAAGAAGTTGTTGTTAATGCCAGTCAACGATATAAGAGGAGTTACGGTAGTTTTTTATTTTTTATTTACGCCTCGTCGACGGCTAAGGTCATTAGAGGCGGGATGGGACTTGGGACAAGGAACGAGAAGGAATTCGGCCATGTCCTTTTTGAAGGAAGCATCGCGGCATTCGCCTGGAGTGATTTGGGGAAACCATGGAAAACCCAAATCTGGATGCCAGGACGGGGATTCGAACCCGAGTTCTCCCGAATGCGAGGCCAGAACGTTAACCGTTTACCCACCACCCTCTGTTTTCAGTAGTCATGAAATAGTGAATGGAAGCAGAAATTCTTAAACAAATAAACTCATAAAATGTTTTACGTGCCAGCAAGTAAAACCTATAGTCAAATAGGATTTAAAACGTAGGTGTTATTCGGAAAATTAGGGCTGAATATGTCTTCGCGTTCGGTCTCTGTCCTCATCAAACCAAGGGGTTGGCGTCAAAGTATTGGGCCATGTGGTGTCACAGTTGGCTCTAAAACTTCGTGCAAGTTGCTAGCGTTTTATATTATAAAATAATAAGTGACGTTTTAATTACAAATTTAACCAGCCGATATTATGTGGTAAGAAGATGATTCCATTGTCGCATGTGCAGCCTTTATTTTACTACAAGAAGCTGATCAGAAAAAGAAGAAAACACGATGCTGGTGGATGACATCTCTCTTCAAAAGTAGGAAGGAGTGCGGTGTTCACTTTTTTTTAAAAATTAAATTACGAATCTACCCTGCACGAAGCCCATACTGCTAAAAGCAAATCATGTTGAATTGTACACTTCATCAGCACCACTGCCAGTTTTGGATTTGATTCTTTCTCTTTGTCCTTCACGGCGAAAAGATGTCAACAAAGATATCATCTTCTTCTTTGCATCATGCACATTAACTTCTAAAAACTCACTTGTATCCCTCCAAGTGTCTAATAACCTATTTTTTTTTTGTATTCACAGTTCGTAGGTTCCGATAAACATTCCCGTTCACGATAAAAATTAATCGGTTTTAATGCGGTCTCATTATTCCACTCCATACTCAACACAAATTCTGAACACACACACGTTAGACAAGACGAACCACGAAACAGTGGACCAATGTTGGTTCGGCGTCCACACCAGGAGGGTGTTCCAATGTCCAACCCTTTGATGTTACCGCCAGTAGCCTGAACCGCGACCAAGGCCAACGGATTCTTTGTCTGCGATTTTCCTCCCCTACACTCTAAGCAAATCTCTGCCAACGGCAGTTGGTCGCCGTTCGTTGGCCGTGATTTTCCCAGTGTGTACATGCCTTTAGAAACACTAACCTAGCATGCCTCCAGCAAAACACTAACCTAGTGTGCCTCCAGCAAAACACTAACCTAGTATGCCTAAAGCAAAAAACTAACCTAGTATGTCTCCAGCAAAACACTAACCTAGCATGCCTAAAGCAAAACACTAACCCAGTATGCCTCCAGCAAAACACTAACCTAGTGTGCCTCCAGCAAAACACTAACCTAGTATGCCTCCAGCAAAACACTAACCCAGTATGCCTCCAGCAAAACACTAACCTAGTATGCCTCCAGCAAAACACTAACCTAGTATGCCTCCAGCAAAACACTAACCTAGTATGCCTCCAGCAAAATACTAACCTAGTATGCCTCCAGCAATACACTAACCTAGCATGCCTCCAGCAGAAGACTAACCTAGTATGCCTCCAGCAGAACACTAACCTAGTATGCCTCCAGCAAATCACTAACCTAGTATGTCTCCAGCAAAACACTAACCTAGTAAGCCTCCAGCATAACACTAACCTAGTGTGCCTCCAGCAAAACAATAACCTAGTGTGCCTAAAGCAAAACACTAACCTAGTATGTCTCCAGCAAAACACTAACCTAGTATGTCTCCAGCAAAACACTAACCTAGTATGCCTCCAGCAAAACACTAACCTAGTATGCCTCCAGCAAAACACTAACCTAGCATGCCTCCAGCAAAACACTAACCTAGTATGTCTCCAGCATAACACTAACCTAGTATGTCTCCAGCAAAACACTAACCTAGTATGTCTCCAGCAAAACACTAACCTAGTATGCCTCCAGCATAACACTAACCTAATGTGCCTCCAGCAAAACACTAACCTAGTATGCCTCCAGCAAAACACTAACCTAGTATGCCTCCAGCAAAACACTAACCTAGTATGCCTCCAGCAAAATACTAACCTAGTATGCCTCCAGCAATACACTAACCTAGCATGCCTCCAGCAGAAGACTAACCTAGTATGCCTCCAGCAAAACACTAACCTAGTATGCCTCCAGCAAAACACTAACCTAGCATGCCTCCAGCAAAACACTAACCTAGTATGTCTCCAGCATAACACTAACCTAGTATGTCTCCAGCAAAACACTAACCTAGTATGTCTCCAGCAAAACACTAACCTAGTATGCCTCCAGCATAACACTAACCTAATGTGCCTCCAGCAAAACACTAACCTAGTATGCCTCCAGCAAAACACTAACCTAGTATGCCTCCAGCAAAACACTAACCTAGTATGCCTCCAGCAAAATACTAACCTAGTATGCCTCCAGCAATACACTAACCTAGCATGCCTCCAGCAGAAGACTAACCTAGTATGCCTCCAGCAAAACACTAACCAAGTATGCCTCCAGCAAAACACTAACCAAGTATGCCTCCAGCAAAACACTAACCTTGTATGCCTCCAGCAAAACTTCGGCAGCGGATCACGGCCTTTAGCTTGTTTCTAGTCTTTATTTAGGAGCATTTTTCATTAAATCAGTCGTTCCTGCGTCATATGATTTGTCGTGTCGGTTAATTTCTGACACTACTATTAAAAATGTTGAGCCTTTGACTTGTTGTTAGTTCATGCCCTTGTTAGGGTGTTTGATCGTTTCTAAACGTTTTGGCGGATCCACCTGTCCAGTTCCTACTGGAGCTGAATACGCGTGGAATTTTGCCTTGAGCAGTTCTAACTTATTTTATTAGAAATAATAAACCACTCACCTAACGACATTCATAACTATGTTTCTACAACATATTAATTCTGCTTATTTTGTGTTATTATTAATTATACACGATAGAGCATATGTTCCGGTGGAAATTTCCGTATACACCTTTTTCGTTAACAAATTTTGCTTTGAAATTATTTCTCTGTTTGAGATGCTCTTTCCTTCTAAATGATACTCCCAATTCTTCTGCAAAATATCCATCCAGGTCTCATCGACAATGTATACATCATACACATCCAGTACACTCTTTTCTCGCCTCCTGTGTTCCAGTAACTCCCAACTCAGCTCTTTTTTACAATATCAGTCACTGTGTTCTGCGACAATTTTCGCAAACAGATCTAGCTGGCCTACCTTGAACACTCTAAATGCTGTAATGTACATCCCATACCAACTCACAATGCTCAAGCAAGGGTTTTGAATCCCCTAGCACATCCTCTCACTAAACATCTTGGAACTAAGTGTTCCAATTATACACATTACTATTAGTACTGAAACGTTACCAGATAAGTATAGTGCCATACTGTATTATTAATTTACTTACAACAATTTGGTATATGACTTTATTGAAATGAATATAATTCCTATGAAACAACTGAAATAATTTTCGTCAGGTAGTACATAAAATTTTTACAGTTCCTTTAGTAGATTGTAACTTCAGTTACGAGAAATATTGACAAAGTGTGTAGGTACTACGTTAATAAACAAGCTGTACTTCTCCTAATGCCGAGATACTGCATCTGAACCGCAGTAGTTAATAACATTTTAGTTTTATTGTTCATGAATATTGGGCTGAAAAGCATTTTTTATAAACTATAATAATTTATTTAGTTTTTGCTTGAGTGAAAGCACACTTCTTTTTGAGGACAAAATTGGAGACTACGCAGATCACTTTAGTTAATTGACGTTCATTGGCTCGGTAAGGAACGCTCTGTCGTATGGATTCAGGCGGACTTCCACTTGAAAGGAAAAATTAAATCACGAGTTCTGTGTATGGAGAGCTGCCAGTATATTTAAAGAAGCCTGCCCCATAGCATCTTACGACGATGCCTTATTGAGAAACAAAAGAAATGATATTGTAATTAACTGTATGACACACTGTTTCTCATACTAGAGAGAATAATGATATTTATACCAATTTAGATACAATTTTAGTCGATGTAGTGGTTTTGTAAGTAGAAAAATACGAATTGGATTATATGTGGCGCCACTGAAACGGCAATATGTCAACACTTCAGAATGTTTGAAAATGCGCTGGTGTGGCATATTCTTCTCTTTCTTAAGTAGCAATGAAATATTCAGAAAACTAATTGCAGTTTGCGTGATTTCAAACAGACTATTATTGGATGCACCATAGCAAATACATCTTCAAAAAATTTATTTCTACTTAGCTATATTAATGGTGAAGATAAAAATATTCCAACTATTTCCTTCTAATTATATCAACTTGCTTCAGATTACAACATTTATATAACTTCACAAAACAATTAATTTATCATATATAACTAATAAAAATAATTTATGAAGTATTGATTTATTATCAAGTTAGATTGATTTATTATCCCATGCTATTGCTATATATTTCTCATCTGACAACAAAATTGTTTGAGTTTGATTGTGGTCGTTGTGTATTGATTTACAATCTCACTTCCGGAAACTAAAAATTGCAATGATCTGTTACCGAAACCTACTTTAGTCACAATATCTGTAATGCAGTCTTTACCGAGAAGAACTGAATAGTTGATACATTATATTATCACATGTTTTGTTGGCATCTGAAACAGGTGATAGGAAACATAGCGTCGTAGCTGAATCGTATCTGCTAGTGGGTGCCCAATAGGTTTTATTTATGTCTGACACCAGACTAACGTTAGTTATAGATCTTACGTAACTCTGTGTTGTATGGTTATCTTCTAAACAGATTATTAAATAGAAATAATTCCCAAAAATACAAGCAAACATTCATATTTACATTGAATAATACGACAATGAACACGGAATTATGGATTCTTTAATCTTAGGTACGAGTAAGTTAAGTGCATTACAAGAGGTACGCTGTGAAAAGTATATTACAAAAACCTAAGTATAGACAGTCCGCATAACTATCTAAATTTCAGAAGTAATTGAGAAAATAACACGGCACTATTAAAGTAACACATCATATTCATTACGCGATACAAGTTTATACTATCAAGAGGATGTAGCGATCAATGTTTTTTTGTTCTCAACTGTAAATGATAGTATTATTCCGAACACAACAGTTTGCCATGGAGTGGGTGAATGGTTGTTATTAATTCAGTACCTTTATCTAGTCACCGAATGAATTTTAGAATGTTTCGTAACTTTTACAGTTCACTCCAGGCACTAGAATAAATTTCTGTCCGTGGGCGATCTTGAGTCATGTGGTATCGGACTGGTGAACTGGAAATAATGATATACAGGATCAGTAAATAACCAACCGGATCGCCATCCCAGATCATTGGGAAAATATTGCTTACTCAGTTTGTTTTGAAAAGGAATTTGGTGTCCAGAAATAACTAAAAACCACTCGTCATGAAGTTATTAGACGATATTTTATTCAATCGTTCTAAATCATAAGGCGGGTACCAGACATGTACTAAACTAACTAGCACAATAATACGAATCCAATCAGGAGCTTTTATCACAGCACTCACTCTCTAAACATTTACGAGGACTCCCGACTCCGATTGATCACTCGCGTGCGGAATATCCGCGGATACGGATAGCGTCCCACGGCCGCATGGCAGCTACCCTCACCACGCTAGCCAAGCACTTCCAACTCCAAGTCAAACATGGCAGACCATCACTTCAGCCAATTATGATCGTCCTTTACCATCACATGCTCTTTTTAGCCTTTTTGAATTACACACCAGAGATCCTTCTATCCATCAACCTATCCACTACTTCTCATATTTCTTACTATACAGGCTTGCAATCTCTGTCTTCTAACCTTTCTCTCTGCCCGGCCGCTACTGGAACCAAAATAGTTTATCCTTTCCCACTTATCTATTTGGTGTTTCGACAATAGCGTTACAACGAGTGGAGAAACAACGAATATATCAACAGTTTAGCATAAGACAAAACTCCAACAGGGCGAATAGCTTAAAATTAGCCATACTTCACAACAGGAGGGAAACTACTATTAGCAGGAGTCTGATGTAAAAATGTTTAGAAATCATAATTCTCTTACTTGCAGCCAGCCTGTACCCCAGGTGCTGCGCGTTTCGTTTTTTTGTTTTTTTGCTTTACGCCTCGTAGACGTCGAGGTTATTAGAGGCGGGGTTGGAGTGGCGACAAGGAACGGGAAGGAATTTGGCCATGGCATTTCGAAGGAAGCATCCTTGCATTCTCCTGGAGTGATTTGGAGAAACCATGGAAAACCCAAATCTGGATACCCGTACGGGGATTCGAACCAGCGTCCTCCCGAATGCGAGGCGCGTTGCGTATTGGGATCGCGGATATGCATTTTAACATATACAGTGAGCGACGCGCATTCTACTACGTAGACATTGGGACTAGTCCACACGTGCATCCTGTCTGTGCTGTAACTCAAGCCTACGCCTCGATATATCAAACGAAACAAATGCGAAAAAAAATATACCCAAATTCCGTATAAGTAAATACACCACTTTCAGTATTATCAAATAATAATATTTTCAACTGGATATAGTGGACCATTTCATCAATTACAAGATAATCATTAAAAAAAATATATATATACATAAAGGTGAATAACACGCCAATGCAATTGAATGTTTGTTTTATTCTTTGTGTAGTACGCATTTCACTCTATTTTCAGAGCATCATCAGCGACATCTGTTTGGTATTTGTACATTTAGTTAGTTACATTCCATTTAAAAAACAATATAAAGATCAGTTGAAATTAATTTTACTTACATGTTGCTATTTTATTTTGTTCTCATGGTCAGGGTTAGCTTCTCTGTTTTTGTAGGATTCATTCTGGAATCTTCTGAAGATATGAAGCAGTACACTGCACCGACCAGATTACACATTATCACTGTTATTTACTACCACCATCAATACATGAGAAAGTAAAACACCACGCTATGTTTTACAAGTCCATAGAGTATGTGTTTGTTTATGTTTCGGGTTTCATTGTGATAAGAGTTCCTTGGTTTTGACAGTATACTTTGTGTTATCTTTGATGGTGGGCGGCGATTTGAAATGGTTTTTTTTTTTTATAAAAAAATTGAATAATATTTTCGTTTGATCTCAATGACTAGAGACAGTTGATTCTTACCGGCTGCGCACTAGTCGTCTAAACTAATTCGGGAATCTCGTTTATAATTTAGCATGGAGCGTCCTAGCGCACTCACCATCAACAGAGGTTCAGTTTTAAGGCCCGTAGAAATTCCCGCTGGGATCGGGATGCTAACCGAGATCCTCTTGTTATCCAGTCACGTGTCTAAAACGCGTTGTTATTAAACAACTTATAACCGAAAAATTGGAAAGGTCAGAAATTAGTATCGAACTTAAAAGTGAGATCGGCGAGGAAACGTTGTCAGACATAAACGTTAGCAAATGTTGTAAAATTTTAAAATACCTTTAGTCTGGAATGAGCCGCACTCTGATCATTCGATAACATGCACAACCGAAAGATGTTTTCTGTCCATAAACTCGTATAATGTCGGTAGTATATTCCCAGTACACTGAAAGGAATGAGCTATGCAAAAAAGGCAGTGTATTTATTGTTACTTTTAGAAACAATGATGAACTTTTTAAAATAAACGTTCGTCCTAATATATCATAGGAATTTACTAACGATTGACCTGAATATATACAGATTTTTCTTTTTCATATAAGCAACACACAAGCTTGTGATGGACAGCGATATTGCAGGGTGTTATGCGGGTAGAACTGTAAATGTAATTCTCGTATGATTTGCCCGTCCATTACAATGAATAGATATCGTGTTCCACAAGGACCACTAGAAACGCTTGTCAGTGTAATGACGCCTGTTAGCTGAGACCGACCAATACCGGATTCTTTATTCCCTTTGATCTCTTCCCTACACTTTTATTTGATCTGCATTCCGGGGACAGAATATTGCTTCTGACCACATCGTATTCGGAAACCCCCGGCTGTGGAATCTGGTTTAGCTTTTCTCCCTTTTCCACATTAAAGTTTTAACTCGTCTACCTTGCTTGTAATGTTTAATGATACTGTGACAGTATCTGTTTCACTCGAATTTATGAACGTGTAATTAAATGTACTTCCGCTGCAGATCGACTATCGATGCAGGTAGAGTTACAAACAGTTCTGATATTGAAGAGAACACATTTAATTCATTACATACATTTAATTTGTACTGATACAAATACTTCCAATTCCTGAATATACTATCCATTTTGGTAAAACCCAGTCGTATTTAGTTAATTAATAACGTTCAGCTGATATTTATACTCTATGAGACACTAAATATTCGTTAATACTGGTAGCAAAAAGAAAAAAAAAAGAATGGAGACTAAAATTAATTTTGTTGAAAGCATTTTGCTTTCGCCATTTCGGACTTCTCCCTCTCTCTGTCTCTCTTTAGCAAAATAGTAAGCCCCTTTTCTTTTGGTAATTATTATAAAGATAAAACATGAATTAAACTATTCGTAATACTTTCCTTGCATAAATAATATGAGACCTTTTTTCAATAAATAGAAAAATGTTGTTGTCGACTGGAGTAAAAATGTAATTATTTTTTAAAAAGATTTTTCTAATTAAATGCTCGTAATGTTGTGTAATCACCAAGTAAATCTTGGAGCAATCTCCCCCCCCCCCAATGATGATATCCAAATGGCCGAGCGTGGTGGGTGAGTGGTTAACGCTCTTGTCTCGCATTCGGGAGGACGCGGTTTCGAATACCCATCAAGCCATCCAGATTTGTGTTTTCCATGGTTTCCCCAAATCACGCCAGGCGAATGCTGGGATGGTTCCTTCCCCCCGGCCTTTCCTGCCTCTAATGACCACGGCAACGACGAGGCATAAAGCAACAAACAAAAAAATATCCAAATTGGAAGATAGAGGTTTGGTAGTACGTGAAACAAAATGTTGACTTTCTTCTTTCTTTGAAATGAAGAGCGTAAATAGATATGCCGAAGAAATTAAACAATTTTTTTGTCAGTACTTTAAATCGAGAGAGGCTTGGGAAATGGTCTACGGAACTTAAAGGGAAAACATTCAAGAGCTAAAAGCAGGAACGTGCTACAGTTCCATTATTTAAATGAGTAAATTTATTTCATTTTGTTATAAAAATATTGATTTGAGTTTAAAAAGAAACGATTTAAATGATCTTCGTAGACCACTTTTATTTAACGTTTATTTATGGTTCTGATATATTTATATTTATATATATTTACATTGTTGCGGGTTACTCTGTTTCACATGTACTGCAACGGAATTTACAGAAGTTTGCAGGAAGACTGTTATAATGATATCTTTCGAAAGACAGAAGCAATTATTCTGGAGCATTTTTTTTCCGTTTTTTATAAATGCATAACATTTGTTTTGCTATCTTAGCAGTTTACTTTAGTGTATATTCGAATACTATCAACCTTACGTAACCGATAATAGTTACGGTCATCACATTAACTGTCGACTGCTTGCATGTAAATTCGTGAACATTTTGCGTTTTTATATATCCACCACAGCTGAAGAAATAACGCAAAGATCGGCCACCAGATGGGCGTTAGCGAGATAGCCGAATAAATAAATCCAGGAAATGTTTCTCATAATGTATTAAAACTGCAAGGAAATTCTAGATAAGGTACCTGGAGTACTAGTTACCATCACGCCGCAAAATATTAGGACCTTCAAAGAAACTTCGTCAGAGTTGCGAACAACACTAAAGGTAAAGGCTCTTTTTTTTTTAATTCGTTGTTCTCAGATTCTCAATACTGTATTTTGTTTGGTTTAATATAAACTGATACGAAATCTGTTTACCTCTGCTATTAATTAATTCAGTATCTTACAATCTATATTCGCTTTTTTTAATCTAGATGTGCTACCTTAAACTTTTTGAGCTATTTAATTTCTCGGTTGTACCTTCGGAGGTTTTCCATATACTTGGTTGCTGGGATTCACTAACTAGTGGTTGCACATTCGAAGCAATACTGTTTTTATCGTGATCTAAACAAGCATTACTTCAACACGAGGGTAACTAGGTCCCACTCTGTGAACAATATTCGCCTTCTTAGAGTACCTACTGAACATCCTGATACGAATAAAATTTGTGATTATTTATTCTTAAGGCCGATAAATTAAATTTATTTAATTCAGACAGAGATCTATCCTTTTTTAGTTTTATAAACTGCCTAGACATTTCATAGTGATTTGTGTGCAGAAGGAGTTCCCTCTGTTTAATATAAGTTGAATTTTATTTATAAAATGATTGGGTGATCTAACACATTCTTATCGCTAAGCAGAAATAATCAAGAGGTTTATTTAAAGTATATTATTTTTAATTTAACCCATATTTAGAACTATAAATGTAAGAATTGTGGAAGGACTTTTCGGAACTAAAAAGAAAATTTTATAATTAAATCTAGTGTAGAACTGATGTACTGGCAAGTTTTGAGTTATGAACATGCGAATTCACGCTCTGACCAATTTTTGCCGTCAGTTTTTCTTCTCAATCAGGAGCATTTAAATGGTAACATTTCACTCGTCCTACGATTAACTGTTAATGCTAACACCGCACGTTTATCTTACTGTGGACAATTAGCATTTGTCTTAGTATTTAAAACTTTCTCTTTCTTTCAGTCCGATTGAAGATAAAAATAACTCGTGAAATTGTTGCCATGCTACGAGTGACGCATGATATTGTACCTTGTTCTGTGTCGTGTAGAAGTTTGTGATTTATCGCTGACTCGTGAAAGATCCATCACCGTAGAGACGGCGAACGGCACCCAGCGCCATACGGCGCATTTGATCCGTGTGTTTTGCACTATTTTCCGCATAATGTCATGAAAAATTTGAGTTGGTTTATCGCTATAATTGTTCCTTAAAGATAATGAGCCACTTTGTAACAGTCTATTACCCATTACTGTCAAAAATTAAGGTTTCTTCAATTCGCAGAAAATGAACACAACGAGCGTGGTGGGTGAGCGGTAACGCTCTGGCCTCGCATTCGGAAGGACGCGGGTTCAAACCCCCATTCGGGCATCCAGATTTGGGTTTTCTATGGTTTCCCATAATCACTCCAAGCGAATGCTGGGATGCTTCCTTCAAAAGGTCAAGGCCAAATTCCTTGCCGTTCATTGCCCCCACCCATCCTTTCCCGCCTGTAATGACCTGTAAAACCATAATAAAAAAGAAAACTGCTCGATTTGTCCAGTGGCTTGAAGGAATGTCATGCTGGCCTATGTTCAAACGTTCAACCTTATGTATGATTTTTACGCTTCTCAATCATCTAAATTAATGATGGGTCGGTTCCACAGAAAGAATGAACAGTATGCTATAGATTACGCGTTTCACGGACGTGATGTTTAAGCCCCCTCTGTCAGCGACAGATTCTGTGACGAGCTTGCAGGGTTAAGGTGCGGTTACTGACTGAGCGACAGAGCGACAGAGCGATATGCGAATGTACGAACAAGGCACCGAGCGTGGTGGTGTAACGGCTAGCGTTCTGGCCTCGCATTCGGGAGGACGGCGGTTCGAATCCCCGTCCGGACATCAAGCTTTGGGTTTTCCATGGTTTCTCAAATCACTCCAGGCAAATGCCGGGATGCTTCCTTCAAAAGGCCATGACCTGGCCGAATTCCTTCCCATTCCTTGCCCCATCCTTTCCCGTCTCTAAAGACCTCGCTGTTGAGAGACGTAAAGCAGTTACAAAAAAACGAACAAGGCGACAGTGTCACAGTGGCAGCCAGGATCGGCACGAGTTGGTCTATAATATTTTGATAAAAATGGACGTTTTCGAAGTTTTTACCGAGAAATATGAAGAGCTTCTCACAACTTTGATGTCACAACACCCTATATTGTATGATTTATGTAAAGAAGATTACAAACACTCAAAAAGGGGAAAAGTGTTTGGGGTGAAATTTCGAGGGAGTTAAATAAAAGTGATGAGTACAGTTAAATCAATATTGAATTATTTTTTTTTTAATTTCAACAGTTTTATTTGAAGGCTGCTTGACCAATTTCAGAGTTGAAATAAAGTTTTTGATAGTCCCTAAAATGTATGCTACCTTATGCAATTCCCATTGTACCTACCAAATTAATCATTTTATCAGTAGGTTCTTAGACTTAATTGCGTATGTATTCTAAAAATACGACTCTCGTGAAAGATTGTGGGAACAAAATGCTACTAATATTAAATGAGTGCAAGTGTAAGGAATAATCTCTATTGTAATATAAAATATTCAAAATACTTAACTCAGCGGCACGAAAGCTTTTTTCCGCTGCACGGCGAGCACGACAAAATCTGTAGTTGAATATCTTCCGTTGGCGATCGGATATGGTTTTTCTAAAATAAGGCTTCAGTATGTAAGTGCTAAGAGGAAAAATCATATCTCCTATTAAAAAATGAGAAAATCTTACAATCGTACCAGGCAAATGTTTTGCTTCAGGAATGTTTAAGTTATTGCCTGCGATTTATTTCATTTGTCGAATTTCTGAATATGTTAGGTATTATCGCCTTCTTTGCCATATGAACAAACATCACTAGCCACAAACTAAAAGTTAGCATCAACGAAGGCAATCGTTACAGTAGAAAAACAGCCTTTGTAATTAAAATAACGAGAACCACTGTGCTGTGGAGCTTTTACACAAGCATGTTTTCCCTCTGTGCTAGATAGTCTGTAAAGTTTGGGATTATCCATTTCTCTATTTTGACTTTTTTTAAATGGCTTTTGGTGGCTGTTGGAATTATCTTTTGTTTTTGCAGCTTCAGAACATATTTTATCACTCCACAAATATATGATTCCATAGTCTGTTTGCAAATGAAAACGGTGCATAACTCTCTCCCATAGCGATGTACCTTAAAAAGAAATGTTAATCATTACTTTTATTCAGTCCAATTATTTTTGCAGATGGTGAATGTTAAAAACGATGGAAAATATAGAGGACGCATAATTTCGTTAAAAACGAAAGAATAAATCTGTAACTGTATCTGAAGCCCCTAAAAATTCTAGTTCTAAACATCAGACCTTTGAAAGGCTATTATTGTTTCTATAGAGGATGCCTAAAGAACGTTCAACAGTTAGTAATATCGAAGATACCGAAAATACACAAGACAATCAAAATTCTGATGAAACTAATGAAATCTTTTCTTCACTTCGTAAACAATCAAATCAATCATCATCAGCTTCAGAAAATAGTAGAAACAATAATGAACGTGAATGCACAAATTCAGGAGTACCTTTGCCAGGAACTTCTTCCCAAAATCCAACAGAAATTGCGCCTGCCAAAATAAAGAAGAACTCTTGATTTTTTTTTTTTTAACCGAGCGGGGAGGGTGAGCGGTTAGCGTTCTAGCCTCGCTTTCGGGAGGATGCGGGTTCGAATCCCCGTCCGGACATCCAGATTTGGGTTTTCCACGGTTTCCCCAAATCACTCCAGGCAAATGCAGGGATGCTTACTTTAAAAGACTATCGCCAAATTCCTTCCCGTTCCTTGTCCCCAGTCCCATCCCGCCTCTAATGACCTCGAAGTTGACGAGGCGTAATGCCAGAAGTAAAAAAAAAAAGAGTCTTGATTTTTCTGCAGAAAAGAGAAGTTTCTCGACGAAAAAAATGAGAGACAATAGAAAGTAGGAGTGCTGAGGAACAGAAACCAACATCGTTTTCGGACCAAATAAAAAAAAATCTGTTTTTTTTTTTTTTTACTTATTCCTTTACGCCTCGTCGAACTCGTGGTCATTAGAGGCGGGATGGTACAGGGGACAAGGAACGGGAAGGAATTCGGCCATGGCCTTTGGAGGAAGCATCCCGGCATTCGCCTGGAGTAATTTGGGGAAACTAGGGAAACCCAAATCTGGATGCCCGGACGGGGATTCGAACCCGCGTCCTCCCGAATGCGAGACCAGAGCGTTACCACTCACCCACCAAACTCGGTCAAAATGATCTGAAAAGCTACTACCAATTATGAAACTAAACGCTAATAAAGAAATATTCGACGTAATCACGAGTTCCTGACAATGCATAGAATAACTATCTGATTACATCGACTGTTTATGCTTCTCCGGAAAATATTGTAGTGGATTGTTGGTGGGTGAGATTGATTGCTTACCTTGCATAATTTAAATCGCCACCTGCCACTACCTTCTGCAAAGCATATATATTAATTTCAGGAAACAGAGGTGAAACCATTACTTCTGTTATTAGTATTTAAAAAGATGCTAAATTATGGTTTATTGGGTACTCATGAATGCTTACAGAAGGAGGTATATTTATCATTAATCTTAAACATCTGTCTGTGCAAAATACAATTAAATGCAATACCTCGTCTTACAGATGCGAAATAGCAAACAAACAATTATTGTTATTTGAAGCTAAGATGTTGCAATACATGTACATTACAAAGAGTTACAAATTCCATATGCAACTGAAGCAAAAACTCTCTTACGCATAATTAGAGCGATTCTTGTATTACAATGATAACAGGAAGACATCAGATTAAACTGGATTACATAAGGCGCCAGGGACTTAATTTGTTCCCACAAATAATAATTATCGAAAGTTTCCAAACATGGAAGTCAGTCTTTCAATTCATACTGGATAAAGAAAACCAAAAAGCACTCGGCTTTTAGACACAACTAGCTCAGGAATTAATGTCCGGCGCCATAATAACTCTTACTCATTAGACCGTTAAAGGGCTGTCTCAATGATTCGTCTGAGTACACACTGTTTCTGGAGGTATAATTACCGTGTCTGTCTGGCTGCACGAAGCATCGCAACAAGAGCGCTATCGTCTCTCAAACAGCGCACCTGTCCAGGTATTGCTAGGCACTTGTCACGTCAACCAGCACAAGTGACAACCTCGACGGGACTAGGCGCTCAGTCATCGAAGCCTCCAGAACGAAATCATCCGCAGTCCTCTGGCAGGCAGTTGCCAGCGCGATCGTTCGGGACGGAGTGACCTCCCTTCTAGAGCTCGTCTCTCTCTCCTCCTCGGCGTGAATCATTGAAAACACAAAATTTGTAAATTTCCAATCACGTGAGGAATTAAACACATCGGATTGGCTTCGCAAAAGTATCCCCTCTCCCCGGCAAATATATTGCCTCTCATTTGCTAAGAGTCTTCGGGTTTTGTCGGGATTGTTCGGGAGGATATGTCGGAATGATTTTCCATCGACACCGAGCGAACGCCCATTCAAGGATTCCATCCTTAAAATTCCCAGCGTCCAGCCTTTCTCACCGGTATCAGCGTCAACTTGCCAGAGATAATCCCCTCATTGTCTCGACCTACCGGACACTTCCGGCTTAAGCCAGATAGTCGCTCACACTACACAGCTCTTAGCAAGACGCTGATTTCTGTCTCCAGCTCAAAACAGAATATCAATTATTTCTTATGTTTATTATCAAACAATAATTAATTTAAATTGTACGAGATGACCCATTTAGTCATCTTGTTGCAATATTCAGTACCAACATGCAGTGCGCCTGCAAAGTATCCAGCGTACTCTAATGAGAAACGCTGTCCACATTTTACGTTAAAAATGGATACTCTCTAATATCACAAACATACATGAACAAAATCCTGAAGAAAAGGTCTGTCAAACATAGACTACTATTACCAAATTATATTCTCAATCTAAATAACTTTTCTTTTTCCATTGTAACTAAACTGTTTTAACAGTCTTAATAAACACTTACTTGAATGTTAAAAATATTTTTTATTCAGAACCTCAACACTGTAGTGTTGTTTTTATAAGCTTTTTATAAACTACAGGCTGAATGAAACTGAACTCTCTTCTTTATTAAAGCTTCAAAAATCTCTTAATTTATCGTCATTGTAACTGAAATGTTTTCGTATTAACGTGCTATAAAAGCCTTGTTCATTGCTGCTTTTCAAAATTTAGTAAGTTGGGCACATAAAAGACTCAGGCCATACCTGAGCAATAGATCATCATCTTCTCAATCTTCCTCATATAATCCTTGCAAGTCTTTCAGAGGAGATTGATTGTTATAAATTTAATAGATAAATGTATAGAAACAAGACAGCACGAAGTGACCAACTCGCACTGTGATTGACCAAGGGCGGATCCATGATTTTGTTTTGGGAGGAGCTTGAGCGGAGTTTGGTTTGGGGGGGGGGGCTTGGCTTGAGTGGATTTTGGTTGGGGGGCTTGCCTTCAATGGATTTTGGCTTTGGGGGGGGGGGCTCTAGTCGTAAAAAAGGTAATATTTATAGTTTACTCGGGCCTCGATTCCCTAGAGTTAAAAAAAAAAGTCTCCAAAATTACAATGTCGGAGGTGGACCTAGATACATTTTTTTGGGGGGGGGGAGGCTTGAGCCCCCTAGCCCCTCCTGGATCCGCCCCTGATTGACACTGTCGCGTTTCTCCGAACTCCGCCTCAAACAGAGTTGTAACTTTGTAGCAAAAACGCTTGCACGATGAATTTATTAATCTACTCTCCACCAATGTAATGGGAGACGTGATCAGAATACGAAATGAAATCACAATCGGGAGATGGGTAGATTAGAATGTTCTAAAACCCATACGATTACATTATAATTTTCACAGGGCATTCATTTTTGTTACATAGTACCTTACATCTTAAAAGAAACATATAAAAAATAGGTTGTAGAATTTCGATTGATTTACTTTCAGGATAGAATACTAAGCTGTTTGCTGTTTTGAAGTCTTTCTACTCCGAGATCGTTTCCGCTCTTTGAATGAAGAAGGGACGTTAAAATAAACTCACATCAAATACATTAATCATAAACACGAGAAAGTATTACATAGTATCTGCTAACATAAACTTCAGAAATACAAAAAAAGAGACAAAACTGGTGGAATAGCAAGCTTATTGTAATAGGTACATGTTATTCACGTATGTCCTGATCGAAGAGCTCCTCTCCTTGGGCTAGGACGCCAATGATCTCGCTGTCGACGCGCCATAAAGCCACAACAACAACAACAATAACATCTCCTTGGGTCACCACACACCTGTTAACTTCCGGCTTGCTAACTTCTTTTTGCGAATGCTCTGTAACTACTAGGCAAAATTACTTTTGAGTCATAGACTTTCACATCGGCGTTCTTTCAAAGCAAATTTCAACTGGAGCCACATCTGGATGAGAGAGGTATCAGACACAGCTCACATCAGTGGGTGTCTTACTTCTTCACCTGTCTCCTCGATTGTTAACCAGCAATTAGCACGCACCAAATCACGCACTGAGTTCACGTGAATGTCGTCTGTTGACGTTGAACGTCACTCACTTCGAGGATTTCCGTCAGTTGTAGGATTTCCTGCTTTGTATCGACTGTACCAGTCAAACCACTGTGAACACTTGTTGAAGTATTTGCGACCAGAGCTTAAAACCAAATTTAACGCACATAAGTTGTTCCTCCAAAAATGGATGTGTGATTCATAGAAAACAAGAATACGACGTTCTGGAGCCCACTGCGTTCTCTTGGATGTAATGACGTTGGATGTGTCCAGCCCCTATTGCAGGCTGCATGGTTTAAACCATGAACAACGGCCAGTACTGGATCGATCAAGGCAGGGATTACCGTGACAGCCACTGCAGTTCAGAACCTCGGTGCCCCGCATGGCGCAAATAACTAATTCAGTGTCAGGGTGTTTCATCTGTTGCACGTCTCTGACGCTTAACCCGTATTTAGTGGTGACAGACAGCTTACAAATGACAAGGCCAGTTGTGTTCTCAAATCTGCCAGCCAGATTCATCCTCTTATTCTCCATGACTCTAACAGTGGCAGAGATGTTTTGAGTCTAACCCTCTTTTGGTATTAGCACCAGTGCAGCGCAAGCTTTCCCGTGTACAGCCTTGTGAGTGTGGCTATAGTGCTACGAAACTGGAATTAATCGCGGGGGTATTTCGTGACATGGAGGCATGGCACTGACTTGCATCGTATCACTCTTGGGTTTAGATTGCAGCACTTCTATTAGCTATTATAGAGCAAAAAATTTCCCGTAGAAACATTCAGCGTATACTCATAGCGGACCAAAACGGAAGTGGATTTGTTCTGTCTTTTGACCTGGTAACAGAGTTTCGAGGACTCCTCCATAGTCGTAGCTTAACCTACGATTTAACGCTGAATCCGAACCAAGGAGCATCCTATAGTACATGGTACGAAAAAATCAAAGTAAAGCCTTTCCCATAGAGAAACTTCAGTTTAAGAGCACGACAAAATTCTCCCTTAGCACAAAATTCGAAACCAGGACTACCAGGTTTTAAGCCATACTGGTGCCCCATACATCAGACTGAAGATCTAATACACCACGTGTAGTACATAAAGCTAAGTAAATATGACCAAGCGAACCAACTCTGACAAGTAATACACAAGTGACTGCCAACTGTTTACAAGTCTTCTACCATCATCAACTGCCCAAGTCGCGCCATTGAGGCATCTCTCTGCTGACTCGAACATATGTCTTGAATCTTCACCGGAATTTTAGACTACATATGAATTTTCTGGTCAATTATTACTTTACATATCAACAGTTTTCGTCTTGACTAGCTAAGGTTTCAGCTAATTCTAGCTCCTCTTCACCAACGTCTGTAACCTTCCCAGACAAAAAACATCAGTTTTCAGACTGAACGCTTACTTTTGAGTAACACATACGAAAATTTACATATCCAAGAAATAAAAAAAGTATCTGTAAGTAGTTATTTCTAACATAATTGAATGTCAGCTATTT
Organism: Vandiemenella viatica; assembly: GCA_031002005.1. NCBI lineage: Eukaryota > Metazoa > Arthropoda > Insecta > Orthoptera > Morabidae > Vandiemenella > Vandiemenella viatica. The sequence goes on from CM061921.1 coordinate 107,176,245, forward strand.
TACATTTCAACAGCATAACCCGAATAGAATCTCGGTTGAGGAGATAATACAAGTAAATAAACATAACTGATTGAGACATATAGGGCAGCTGCCATGTGATGAGACAGGCCGGTTAGTTGGTTCAGGGGATAGCGCGACGGTTCCAAGTTGCAGAGGTCACTACTTCGAGTACGGCGACGAACATCGGCGTGTTTAATTAACCATTGTGACTATCCAAAATTTATGAAAAAAGAAGAAACTACTGAGGTGAACGCATATACAATAGCGGATTATAAAGAAAATTAAGAAGCATGCTGTATCGCCTTAGTAGTCAAGGTTTTTTATTTTTTATTTTTAAACAAAAGAGTTGCACAGTAGAGCAATAACGCGTTGCGTCATATTACTATTGCTCGAAAATCGATTGTGGGCTCTATCCTGAAAGGTAAATACAACTCAAAGGAAACTGAGAGTGGCCTCTATCCTATAACATATTTTTACGCCCTGCTGTTGAAAGAGGAGAATAGAGGAAGCTACCGGGACACTTAAAATATGCTGCGTCACGAAAAGATCGAACGACTGTCCCACAGGCTGTAACTGATAAAACATGTTTTTGTCTGTTTCTTTTAATAACATTCACCAAGTCTTTGTTTATTATATGCTTATTGTTATAGCAGTTTCTGTCATCTAGCATCACTTTACACTTGGTCCAGGATTATTGTATTCATCATCATCATCATCATCATCCAATTAAATCTTTTTCTGATATCGTCTCTTAAAGTCATGAATTCAGGTAGAGCTTGAGCAGTCTTCTCCAGGTCGCATGATCTTGGGAGACATTCTGCGAGTTAACCCTGTGAATATCCTTGTCTCAGCAGTGATCCTACCAGGTATAAGCGACCTACAGTTTAACGTCGAATCCGAACCACGGTCGCGTCCTGGCGTACTTCACATTACACAGCAAGCTGTGCCAGATGAGTTGGCCGGGTTAAGGGCATGTGAAAATTCCCGCCGAGACAGGGATTCGAACTGTGGGCCTTTTGATCTCCTATCAGACACCTTAGCCACTGAGGCACCAGGCCACTAGTTAGTAAGATGAAGACGTTACATTTGCGGTCTACTTATTATTGCCACACTTAATATATAGATCAACGCGTATGGCATACCGAGCGCTATGGTTGAACGGTTAGCGCTCTGGCCTTGCATTCGTGAGGACGCAGGTTCGAATCGTCGTACGGGCATCCAGATTTGGGTTTTCTATGGTTTCCTCAAATGACTACAGGCAAATGCCGGAATGCTTCCCCCAAAAGCCCGTGACCGAATTCTTCCCCGTTCCTTGTCCACTAATGAGCTCGACGTCAACGAGGCGTAAAGCCATAAGAAAACAAAGAAGACGTATAGAATAAGATAATTGGAATGTCGCTAGAGGAAGTGTGCGTATATGGTTATTAAAACCAAAATAATTTTGTAAATGGAGACTTTCCCGGCATATTGATTCAATGAAAGCTTCACGGGTGTCCAGCCGGATGGAGTCAAAGAATGACGATGTTTCAACAACCTGCTCGGTTGTCTTCATCAGGTCTATTAAGCTAATTCCTTATTAGGGATCTACGTCTTGCTAAACAGAAATCTTCTCAACAAAGCCAAATGGATGCAAACTGACGACGTGGATTAAGTTGGCTAGCACTGACGGCTTCAAGTTAAGTAACGTTCAGCGTGATGAGTACCTGGATGGGTGAACTGTTATGGCTCCATTCGCAGTCCGCAACATCGATACCCTCGGATGATGATTAAGCAACTTTGAGCGTGGTGAGTGCCTGGATGGGTAACCATATTTTTTTTTTTAAATGGCTCAGCAGAAAGAAAAAATACAACAAGAAAGCAAACAACTAGAACCGGAAAAGCCAGCAAATTAAACAAGGTAATGCCTAAAAGGCAAGAACTTCAAACTTAGAGTTTCTTACTCCACGGGATAAGAAAGAAAGATAGAGCCGACGGGGCTAAGCCAGACTGTTGGTGATTTCGAGAAGGAATTATCTTAATAGACCTGATGAAGACAACCGAGCAGGTTGTTGAAACGTCGTCATTCTTTGACTCCATCCGGCTGGACACCCGTGAAGCTTTCATTGATTCAAAACAATTTTGTTTCAACTCATGTGCATCAGTGTTGGGTTTTTCATGTTACGACTTTCCTATTTAATGATTTACGAAATCAAAATTAACACTTTCATTTCTCATCAAGGTGCGAGTGCATTTAGTACTGTCATCTACAGCTGTATGAGACGAATCTCAGGGAAACGGCAGGTGTTAAATCTGAACTATTTGTTTGATGCCTAGTTTAACAGAAATGTTCAACAGTTTGCTGATGTCAGCTAACTGAAGTGCGTGGGAGTAGTGGAAGCTCCACGCACATTCAATTTCCTGCTTGCAGAACATGTAAACAAATAAACATTTAAACTTAAATGCTTCAGATATTACTTCGACATTCGCCCCTCCTGTCTCAATTACCACAATCCCTATTTTGTTTGGATAGGCCTACAATCTTCATCCGCATTCACGTATCTTCTGTTCAGAGATATATTAAACAACAAAATTCATTTATCATTTACATTGAATTCTTATAATTCTCAAGCAATAATGTGAGCAGTTAGGTCAGAATAAATTTGTTCATAAACTGCAGGAAAGCATTTTTTGGTGTTTTGCTGTATTTTTGTCTCGAATTGGAAACATAACTTTTATTTAACAACATAACAATAAAAACAGAATCGGAATATAAAACGAATCCTACACGACATCAATACCAACAGAATACAGCCATAAATAAGAAAATAAAGCAACATCAAACCATAAGAATGTTGTAACAGAACTATGGGTACTGTGACATTCTCACAACCCACTAATCATTTTTACTATTAATTTTGCTATTATTGTATATATTGAATTATTTTGCTTTGTTTAACTCTAAGTATCTTGAATAATTATATTAATATTTATAACCTGATTTGTATTATCGTCAAGTTTCCACAGATTGTAACTTGTTTAGGAAACGGGATAGCGTAGTATTATTATCTTTGAATAGTAGTGTAACAATCTTTGACGCTGGCCGACGGAGTTATTATTATTAATATGATTGGAATGGAGGTAACGTTCCGATGGCAAAACCCTAGTTATCTAATTACCCCATTTCATATTATTTTTTAAATTTTTCCTCCATTCACTTTTCCGATTTACAAATTTTAATTTTAAATTCCTTAAGCGTTTTTGGTAAAATATTCATAACTTCACTTGGTAATTTGTTCCAATCCCTGACACCCTTACCATCAAACGAAAACTTTCCCACTCCCTTATGCATGAAATCGAGCGCCAGCTTGTGGTCATGATGGCCTTTCCCCTTCCATGCACCATACCTGGTTCTTTGACAATATCCCACCAAGCCCCATCACCAACATATGCCCTGTACATTCCCAGCACTCTCTTCATCCTCCTCCTTTCCTCTAATGACTCCGAATCCATCTCCTTCATCATATCAGCTACAGTTGGTCAGGCGGCAGAGTGTTTGTTGGGCGCCTGTGTTCTAAACATGGTAAGGCGCGAGTTTGAGGAATGACCTGTGAAACATGTATTTGGTATGAAGTGTATAGAAAAGCCTGTCGCAGTGTATCTCGGGTGTGTAAATGTTTATTCAAGTAACTGCCAATAAATTTAGTGGTGTTTCATTCGGAGCCACATCAATCATTTCTTCAATTAACACTAATTACTTTCAATTACTTGGTGACAATAAGGCATTAATCTTCAATTAAACTATAATGAGCATTCTGCTGGCATATGTTGAGAGTTGAGAACGGGCCTATCTCATCCAAAAACACGTTGTTCCTCCAATTGGTGTGGAAAATGTTAACAAGTTACGTGTTTCATTAGCAACTTTTTGGTAAATTTCATTAGCTAATTAGTCCACACTAATTGAGCGGCGAGCTCATAATACTTCTAGTCCTTTATGTATCCTGATATAATTTGACTGTTCAGTTAACGAAAGTATAGATTTATCTTTAAGTTACAATTATTACCAGCACTTACATATCGTAAATGATGTAGACATATTAACACATATGATCAGAATATTTGCTGTAGAGTTTTCTATAGCATGAAGAGAAGACTTTATTATTATTATTATTATTACTCCGCGATTTACTAAAAGTGGGTGGCGAAGGGTGCATTGCACAAATCCTAATCTGTAACCATTTATGGGTAGGAAGGGATATACGGGATATGGCAGGAGGCTATTTTTAGGAACCATACGGGCATTCGCCGGAAGCAATCTAGGAAAACCATGGAAAACCCAGATCAGCATGGCCGAAGTGATTTACTGAGAACTACTGCCGTCGGATTTTACGAATAAGTTTACTCGCCCCGTAAATCCTTCCTATTCCATTCCCTAATCGTTCGTGGAATAAATGAACACAGAAATAAATCTGTTCTGGCTCCGATTTCTCTTATCATATTTTCGCGGTCATTCCTCGATATGAATGTTGCTGGTAGTAATATTTGTTTGCTGTCATTCCGAAACAAATCAGTCTTGAATGTTTCAACTAACTTCTGACGTGAGCAACGCCTTCGGTGTTCCAGGTCTACCCAACCTAACTCCTTCAACATCGCACTTACGCTTTCCCTCCAACTATATGTACAGGGCGTTCGCCGGGAAACGCAACCCACTGTTAGCGCTACAAGGAAGAAACTGCTCCCGGCGAGCGAGCGCTCAGTTTCCGGCATTGTTCGACCGTCGGCCGCGGACTATTTCATAATAATTACGCTTCATAAACTTGTGTGCTAAGCATTTAAATGTGACGTAATTCATTAGCTTACCTTATAAAAGATGCTGGAAGTGTTGACCCTCTTGTGTAATGCACATTTCACATCTTCTGAACATATTTCGAGACACACGCTGCCCTAACTGACTTAATGATTTTTTGGGTGAATGTTCTAGTCGAAAAGCGATATCGTCAATTTTCTCCTCTGTGAGAATACGGTTGACCGACAGTCTCTTTTTGTTAAAAAATGAACCCGTTTCTCTTACTTTTTTAACCAGACGCAGAATTGTTGATTTAGCTGGCAGTAAAGCGCCAGGAAATTCGCGACGAAATTTACTGCGACACTTTTTAAACGACTTCTTCTTCACATATGTATCGTAGAGAAATATTCTTTGTTGCAAACTGTAACGTACCATAATTTTACTCACACTCAAACACGGTACAGATTAATAAGAGTATGAAGCCCCAAACCAGCCAAACCGCAAAGAAACGTTTATTCACAACACTGATTAATAAGAGACTGAAGTCACAAACTATCTACAATGCAAAGAAACCGTTCTTAACAATGTAAGGGTCACTGCACTGCACTGTTGGGGCAGCGGAGGTGTTAAACAGTGCGGTGATTCACGGTGCCGTGTGGCAGAAACTGCTGGCTGGACTGACCGAGCAAGTTGCCGACGGCAACAGACTGGGAGGGTAGCGTTTTCCGGCGAACGCCCTGTACCTGTCACGAATCGGGCGGCTTTTCTTTGGACCTTCTCCAAAGTCTTTATTAACCCCGTTTGATAGGGACCCCATACAGAACAACAATATTCTAAGTGAGGATGCACTAATGACTTGTATGGAATCGATTTAACTTCCAGGTGTGCACTGTTTTAAATTACGACCTAGAAATTGGAGCATACGATTTACTTTCCCAAATACCTTCTCGATATATTCATTCCACGACAAGTTACTATGAGTTGTTACCTCAAGGAATTTAGCGGAATCTACCGTTCTAAGCACAGTGCCGTTAATTGTATATTCAGAGCTAATGTGGTGCCAGCCTTTTTACCTATACGCCTGACTTGGCACTTTGTAGCGTTTAACTCCTAACTCCCAGTCTTTACACCACGCAATTATTTTCATAATATCGGCTTGTATCAAAGCGCAATCGTCCTGGGTTTTGATTTCACGATAAATAATAGCATCATCGGCAAATATTCTTTTCTTCCCCCTTATTACGTCGCACAAATCATTAATGTATTAATTGAGGTGTTATGGTGATTATTTCTCCAATTACTTGGTACATACCATATGATTTCCATTGAGACGATCACGGGAGAGTCGTGGGAAGCTTTAGAATAATGTACACAAAGACAAATGTGACGATGGATGATGCAGAAGCCATAACCTGTTACTCTCGAGAGGAATGGTTCGTATGCATTTTGAAAGTTCCACGAGTTTGAAATATGTTAAAAGTCTGACAGTTCACACTAGCTGTTTATAATTACCCAGGGTGCACTTCGAGGAGGTTTGCTAAAATTTAGAATTATTCTGTTGAAGCTCGCAGGATCTTCTTGTGATGCTTACATTCACCACGGCTGATTATTGATGCACTGTATCGCCAAAACAACGCAACCTTCAAGCAAGTTAACTTCATGATTAACCAGAGAATGTGCGTAATACTGAGCGTTACCAAGTTTTTACGACATGCTGGTTACCAGTTTAAGCATTATCCAATAACGTCTACCTGTTATCAACATGATAAACTGCGAATATATGAAAAAACGATAAGCAGGATCTATCGATTATCGAGACACAGAGAAATTTATCTCAGGCCAGTTAAAATCCCGTAAGCCTACTGTATTCTCTGCGAAAAAGATCTCGTTGAAAAAGGGTATGATGAAAAATAATGTAATGGACACACCGACTCCAAATAAGTGGTACCGCATCTTTTATTTCAATAATCGACCCAAAAGTGAGCAAAACACTCTGGACTGACATACCGAGTGTCAGCAGTTCGAATCTGAACTGGGTCATGGTGTGGCCTTAAGAATTGTCCTCGTCCCGTGTATGGCAACAAAATTATCTGAAATATACTTGTTTTCAGAATGGAAGTTCATAACTGCGGCTGACTGTATGCCATTTTTTTTTTAAAGAAAAACATTTTTGTTCTGCGTGGAGTCAACACGAAATGTCTTAGCGTTATCTCTCTAATTCTGATTATATTGATGATTTCGTTACACACCCACCTTGTAATAGTACGGTTTGTATAATACCACAAAATAACAACCCGCTGCGTGAAATTCCGGATGGTAGCAGTTGTCATGAGCCAGAAGCGTGTAGAACTTGAGTGCACTGTTTTCAGTGTGCAGAGAAATAGTCATTGACCCAAGCACCGATTTTGAAATTTCACGAAATACGTATCTCTCTTTTTTAATCTTTAGTCCTTTTGACGGAAGGAATAGCAAGATAGCTGAAATGGTTGATTTAAAAAAAAATTCGACCCAGAGAACCAAGAAACATCGACAACGACTACGGAAGCCTACGCAATCATTTGAACATGTGTCATGCTAGGCAACTGAAGACACAACTCAGAGGTCGAACAGAATGATACACTGTTGTTAATAGCCACACGTGCAGTAGGTGTAAGGCGTATGACATAAGCGACAGTCCACAATACACTGCAGTCTCACAATCGGTCGTGACGAGCTGACTCGTTGGGCGCACACATTTCTTGGGGCATCCAACTACTATTCGAATATTTTATGAACGCAACGTCCCACTAAATCAAGTGCTCCTGTGAGATATAGCGATGCAGATTCGGTGGTATGGTGATCCCTGCGATCTATATTGCAAGCAGAACAGATCAGGCGACCGAGGACATAAGATGTTGTCATGAAGCTGGAGGTGTGGCTACAGCCAGACAACGCCCGCACTCACCAGGCACACCTCGACTGCTGCAGAAGCTATGGACTACACCTCACGCCAACGAAGTGGAAGGGTAACCAAATCACTGTTAAAAAATATGTCATCAACAGAACTGAATCTACCAGTAACTTGATGATCTACACTTCTATGAATTCTTGTAAACATATGTTAGGTTCATTTCTCATGTTCGAAATTACTGATTGTGAGAATCAAGACCGAGCGTGGTGGGTGAGTGGTTAACGCTCTGGCCTCGTATTTGGGAGGACGCGGTTTCGAATCCCGTCCGGCCTTCAACGTTTGTGTTTTCCATGGTTTCCCCAAATCACTCCAGGTGAATGCCGGGTTAGTTCCCGAAAAAGGCCATGGGCGAACTCCTTCCTATACCCTGCTCCAGTCCTTTCCCGCTTCTAATGATCTAGACGTCAACGAGGCGTAAAAATATAAGCAAAAGTTTCCTGAAAACTAAATGAATCGACCAATACCAATAAATGCTCAAATTGGGGCAAATCTTTGGACAATAAATATAATAATGTGTTATTAAGCTCGTAACAAGCGTGGTGGTTGAGTGGTTAACGTTCTGGTCTCGCATTCGTGAGGACACCGGCTCGAATCCCCGTCCGGGTATCCAGAATTGAGTTTTCCATGGTTTACCCAAATCACTCCTGGCGAATGGCTTCAAAAGGCCATGGCCGAATTCTTTCCCGTACCTTGTCCCCAGTTACATCCAGCCTCTAATGACCTCACCGTCGACGAGGTGTAAAGTCATTAGTAAAAAAATAAATACAAAATAAGCTCGTCATTTATATTCAGCGTTTCCACAACGAAATTAAAGCCTGCTGTGTGTTCAATACTAAGCACAGTACGAAATAAGTTTTATATGAGCAGAAACTTACAACTGTGTAAGGGAGAATATGATGAGGGGCCGAGAATTTTGGAGTGCAGTAGTACGTGAACAGATCACATATAAAAAATTATTGGTATATTTGAGTATTTGAGAGCGGGGGAAGTGATCGGAGAATAGGAAGAAGACCTATTTTGTGATCGTACTAATGTGTGAGTTTTTTTCCCTGTTATGTATTGGAGAGTGTCGAGTTTCTACGACATCCGGATTCCAGCTCTGTTTTCTTGGATGGAGATTATCTATCTTGTTGCGGGCTACAAGCTATCTGGTTCTGTCGGCGAGCCATCTTGTTCGTATGGGCAATCGAGACCTACCCACCAACGAAACACTCGACCAGTGTTAGAATCTCAAGTGGATTTAAATTCGTAATTTCTATACAATCTGAAGTTTTACTAAACAGTGCTTTAAGACTATAGTTAATGGTGCTGCAAAAGCAATGTTAAAGTTGGTGATAGGAAGAGATAACATCAGTCAGCTGGTCTTAATTTGTAACCGCGTCGCCATAAAACTAATAATTTTACACAGGCAAAACCGTCCTGATATGTGCTTCACAACGCATAGAGAGCTTTGTCCTGCGCTAGCAATGTACTATAACTATTTTGTGATCTGCTGAGTACTGTGCTCCAGTGTGGCAACGTAGTACTCACACTAGACAAGTCGATGTCCATCTGAACGAGTGTATGAGAATAATAACTGACGGACTAAAATCCACCTCAGTCCCCTGGTTACATTCCATCAGACCTCCACACGTAATACGCCAAGAAGCAATGGCACGTGAATGGATAAAACTACATCATGCTGACCATCCACAAGCTCTCCCAATTCATCACCACTCTCGTATTAAATCCAGTATTGCATGACGTATTTAACTTATGTTAACGTATGTGAAGGAAAAATGACAATAAAGCTGGAACTCTGCATCTGTGAAACATCCAGATATTGAAGACCCTACAACTGGACTTCCTGGATTCCATCTGAAGAGAGACCAGTGGGCCAAACTAAATCGCCTAAGAACAGGCTACGCCAAATGTAACACTATTTTCTAATAAGTGGGGACTTCAGGATTCTCCTGCGGAGCTCCTTCCCAGAGTGTGGAGCACATAATCAAGGAATGTCCTGTAACAAAGTACTATGCGCCATTAAAGAAGTTTTCAGTGCTACAGCTTCCTTCATAGAATGGCTGCAACAACTGGACATCAGTTTGTGAATGCGACCAACGTTCTTTTCGATGTATATGTTCTATATATTTATATGTATTACATTAGTTGCTTATCCATACGACAAATAAATAAATAAATCTGCTGAGTCATTTCCTTTTCTTCTTTGTTTATTAATATTTCATTATAAATTATTTGTCTTGATAAAGAAGTTTTCTTTTGGAATTTTGTAATAAATTCATTTGTTACTTAATATTTCCAACTGTGGATTTTTTTCCGTGAGGATGAGAATAACCTCCTTCCCCTCCTGATTAAATGTTACTTTCATTCTTGCTGTCCTGAGCAAGTGAAGCTCAGCAAATTCATTAATTTAGATCAAAAGAAGAATATGCAGACACAGAGACTGCAGTGTAGATGTTGCGTCAAAGGTAAATTATTCATAGCTACAACGAAAGAGTTAGTACAGGTGGTACCTGTTGACCACCAACGTGAGCAGTATAGGTAAAATTGACGGGATGAAAACCCGCCACGGCCATTTCAAGGTCCATACGGGCTTCCGCCATCCGTGTCACTTGGGAAACCATCGAAAACTGAAACCTAGGTAGTCGGGATGGGGATCGAACCTGGGTTTTCTCAAATTCCAGACGCAAACATTAACAGCGTAGCTCGGTCTTGAAGTGTGAAAGACAAAATTGTGTTTTTTAAGTCCAATGATTCATGATTGAAGTCGTAGTTAATTACGAAAGATATTATTCTACTCAATGGTTACGCAAGGGTGGCTGTGCAGCTATTTTTTATTATTATTATTTTTATTTTGCAGTTAGAATACATTGGAGGTTTCGGCAAGCTTAAAATAAAGTGTATTAAGAAAGAGGCAGCATCAGTCAAAGTAAAAAAAGACGTTGTGTATTAATGAAGGATTTGGCCAGCGCTTAAGTGACATAGTAGGTAGAGTTTTTTTTATGGGATTTGGCAACTTAGGCCATACAGCCAGCTCAATGTGATCATGACTGTTGCAGTGTATCAGTTCTCCAGTACACTGTAGTAGCTTCTAACTGTGTACACCACAGGATGGACACGACATTAACACACACAACACTTGAACAGCCATGCCCTCGTCCGGACTCGAACCGGCGACCTTCGGCACGTGGCGCCAGTACTCTAGCCTCTACGCTGCCGTGGCCGGCTCCGAATCTCGGAACTATTCTACCGATGCAAAGGATAGGTAGCATTTTCGACCGATATTCCAGAAGCAGTTGTTTTCTGAGTTTGATCTTCGATTTATTTTGGGGAGCCAAGTTCGTATTCTTTATGTAATAAACGATATTGTGTTATTTAATGCGTTAGCCCCTTGAAATTCTTTCGGGTGAACTGTGTAACGAGAATTTGTCATGTGACAGAGCGTGACTGGGATGGCGACCACAAATACCTCCACTTTGTTCTTAGTGAAGGCCTGTCACTTCACAAGACGCAAGATTCCCATCAGCAGCGCTCGGCTCCACACTGTTGTTGCTACAAAAGTGAAATTCGAACTACACTGGACATCATTAGACCATCTTCCTTCAGATTTATCAACGTATGACTATATTTTTTTTGGACTCCTCAAAAAATATTTTGATGTAAATAAATATTCCAATGAGGAACAATTAAAAGAGCTAGTGAGTTGAGTATGTATACGTCCAGCATATTTTTATGAAGGACTTACAAACTGCCAGTGCAATTATCAAACAATTGTATACTATTGGGGACTGTCGACAGAAGTGAAAACTTAAAGCTAAGAATATCTTACGCACAATACGTCATACTTATAGCTACAGATATACTGTAAACATTAGCATATCGGTGATGCGAACTCATAAGATTTTACGAATCCAAAAATCGCCCAACGCTCGTAAAGAAGTTTCCACTTAAAAAAAAAATATAATAAATAAAAAAACCAGAAAGGCGCAGTTTGGGTCCGCGCCGTAGATTTTTCGTGATAAAATCATAACAAGTGTTTTGTATTAATATGTAATTTAATTAATTACCAATCTATGTAATACAGTGGTCACATATAGTAGTATAACAGTTACAGAATAGATAAAATAAAAGTATGTCGCATATATCAAATGCCTGTGGAAGCTAAAGTAACACACGTACACTTCACATTGCATCGAATTCAAGTGTTTACTGAAAGTCATATCAATGCTGGTGTTGCCGAGTGTTGTATGAGCAGGAACCTTCACGGTCATCATACCATATTGAGTGAGCATTAATTCATTCAGCACTGTCTTATCGCTGTCGGCATTAACATTAAAGTCTCCCGAGAGGATGAGGGACATACGCGGATTGAGGGGCATATGTCGGTATGACGTCATGAATATTGACCGAGTATCGATCCAACGACGAGAGGATCAGTATCTGTGTATCTTATATCAGCGTGCCAAGGTGGATGCAAGCAGGAATTTAAATTCTCCGTCCACGATCACTATGATCGTGTATATATCGCTGACATGTTGCTCGATCAGTCGAACACCCAATACCAGTGCAGTCTTTTCACATTCATGCACGATTTGATTGTCGGTCACAAATTTGGTGTGTCTATAGACGGCAGCGCCACCAGCATATCGTTTGCGGCCACCGCGATGTGTAGTGGCCAATCAGGAACTGGACGCCTAAAATTTGCACAGCGTCACATTTATCATCCATCCAGGTCACCGAGAGGGCGAGATGGTCCGAATGGCGCAGTGTTTGGTCCGACTTATATCTGCTGAATGCAAAAGTAAACTGTGGCAGTTGTGAGCAGCCACACGCGCGTAACTCACCTCAAAATTATTGCTCGGCGACGAATTTGCTTAGCAGACGGTGACGACCTAAGAGAGGCGACGATCTAAGCGAGTAGAATTTCACGAGTTCTGGCGCGGTCATGATCATCGGCCTCTATGTTGCCTTCCAACGACGTCTGCACATGACCCGTGGACGTTTGGATTTTTAATCTAATTTGCGTTGTCTATAATTCCATATTTACATATTTACGACTCATATGAGACCACATCTTTATATATTTCTTTTTTTGTTGTAAGTTTCAACTTAATAACGATCTTTACTCACGTTCCGACGAATATTTTTTATTATTTCACTTGAATCAACGTCCTAGCTGAAAGCGTTTCCACGCTACATTAATTTATATCTTTACACAATGCTAAATCGAAAAAATCACCAACTTGCACTCACCATAGTCAGATGACGTCACAGGAAAAACAAATGCAGCACGAAGAACTCGTACACTTTTTTTTTTTTTTACTTATTAGAGGCGGGATGGGACTAAGGACAAGGAACGGGAAGGAATTCAGACATTGCCTTTTTGATGGAAACATCCCGGCATTGGCCTGGAGTGATTTGGGGAAACCATGGGGAAAAACCCAAATCTGGATGCCCGGACGGCGATTCGAACCAGCGTCGTCTCGAATGCGAGGCCAGAGCGTTAATCACTCACCCACCACACTCGGTTAGAAGTCGTGCAGACATTCTCTACCCGCTGTGGACTCAGCAATTATTAACGCGTTATTAGTCTCGTAGTTATTAGTAATTCATATCTGACGGTATTTTGTAACACAAGAAACTTCGACCGGCTATCACTATACTTAACGAGCGAATGGGCGTTTTCACGTCAAAATGCATTTTACACGGGAAATTTAAAGCAGGATGACTATTTAAGTTACCACGCTCCAGGATAATTATTTCGAACAACCCTTTAGGACACAGGTTCCTAATAAAGTTTATTGTGAAAAAATCTCTACAGTATAAAGCAAATTCGTGCGGTCGTAATGTTACCTGGTGATAGGGTTTCTTATCTGCCCCTATCGTAGCCGCTTAGCCTAACCCGGTAATCTTAACGATTATAGGAGACCTACAGTATACGTGGAATCTGAACCACGGAAGCGTTCTGGCGTACTTCGCATTGCACAGCAAGCCGTGCCAGAGGTGAAGGTCGTTAAGGGCCTATGAAAACCCCACCGAGACAGGGATTTGAACCGGGGACCTCTCGATCTTCAGGCAGATACCTTAATAACTGAGCCGCTACGCCACTATCTCTACAATTTAGCAAGCGTGACCCAAGATGTATCAACAGAAAACTCTTAACGAACATGTAATGCTGTATTAACAATTCAGCAAAAACGTTTTATCAAATCTCTATATCGCATGTCGAATAATAGAACGTCTAGAAACTTGTTTGCATGATTATTTAATTAGTCCCGCACAATATCAGGAGACTTAAACGAGAAGTAGAATATGATGCAGTAATTATTCCGAGAACAGGAAACGGGTCATAATAATAAACAGCTCCTCATCTGGTGCAGCCAGTAGTAATGTTTACTGATGCATGACACGGTACAGCATGCGAACGGAGGGAGGTAATAAAAACAGTAACAGCTGTGACGTCGAGCAACGCACCTTCCCTCCACAGAGAAATGAAATTCCATTCCCGCCAGCGGACACGAAGCGTTGTCATGACGCGTCCCGGGTTCAACACCCGCTCTGATGAAGCAAAGTCTGTGTGTTCAGAACTTATTCTTTTGTTCAATAAATGTTATTTTCTGAGATTAGGCAGCATAACGCATATTTCTTTACTTGATCGTAGCACTGCCTTTGCTTAATCTAAGAATCTTTAATGTATACTGTCACATGTTTAGTTGTAAAAACAAAAAGATTACAATTTACATAGGTATCTACACCTATAAAATGCAAGTCTTGGTCATGTTGTAGCGATGTTCCGCGGTGATGTAACATTATGACTACACGCTATGACGTCAAGCTTTTCGCCTTCGTTGGCCAAATTACGACCGGAGGTGTTGTTCTACGTTATGAACGTTACTTAATAACAGTTCTATTTAGCTAAGCATTCGCGAATTAATTAATCGTCAGAACACTGAAAGAAAAGTATATATTTCGTTTAAATTGGCATATTAATTATCAGTGGCTTTTTTTTACTGAAATCATTTCTTGGTTTGAATGAAAGAAGTTCCAAATGATGGCAATCTATGCGTTTTTTTTTAACTGCTTAACGTCTCTTAACAGCGAGGTCTTTAGAGACGGGAAAGGATGGGAGGCAAGGAATGGGAAGGAATTCGGCCATGGCCTTTTGAAGGAAGCATCCTGACATTTGCCTGGAGTGATTTGGGAAACCATGGAAAACCCAAATCTGGATGCACTGACGGGGATTCGAACCGCCGTCCTCCCGAATGCGAGGCGAGAACGCTAACCGTTACACCGCCCCGCTCGGTACTGGTTTGGAATACTGCAAACGGCTAAAAGGGTAATGTTAATCAAACAATTATAAGAAAACATTTGTTCTTTATTGGTTTTAATTAAAAAATGTCATTTTTTCACATCGCCAATTGGCAGTCAGTCATAGTTTCATTTTTAAAATAAATAATTATGGGGAAGCCGTGGAGTATAAGAATATAACAATAATTTCTGTCATAGAAATATGAGCCATTCAAGTGGTAAGAACAACTTACTGAGATGTCAATTAGTTCCTCTGTTTTGGAGCATATATCAGTAATGGCAGTTGTACTTTCTTATTTATACCCTTCATGGTCTTGCAAAAATACTTTTAAATTGACATTCTAGGACTAAATTCTTGAAAAGAAGCTAAAATTCTAGAAAACTTTCAACAAATCCATGAATGGTGTGAATCAACATCGATTTGTCTTATAACGCTGGAATTTCTTATCTCTTACTCCGCACACTATAGGCCTAACCTGTAGTTCCACTTTTGGTTCTGGTCTACTGACTCATAACGCTAGTTGTAGTTCATGCCAAATTTGCAAATGTTTGTCTCTTCGCGAAATCTGTTTTAGCCAGTTCGAAGGATGTTGTTTAAAATCAAATGTTTTGAAACGTGTGTAATTGATTTTCAGGTTCTGTTCCGATGATATTACTGTTTTTTTTTTTTTTTTTTTAAAAAAAGAACAAATGTTAAATATCGTAAAAGAACTGAGCGTTTAAACACGTTCTCTTCCTACGAACGATTTTTTTTAGAATAATGGTTGTTAACAGGAATATTATCCATGATAAGGTTCTTTATGTGTTTTTACATAAATCATGGCGGCAAAACTCTTTATTCTTCATGGATATAAACATTTACTCATAAGCTGGATGCAGAAAACTGTGAGTTACAGAACGTTCATTTGAAAACTTAATAAAGTTTTTTAGGATCAAGTTAAAGTCTTAATTTTTCCAAAAGTTTTTGTAATTGTTAAAAAAGTATGCTGTGAACAGTTACGACCTAAAAGGCGATAATTGTAATTAATGTAATGTTACGGGGAACTAGCCGACTGATCAACGTGTTCATCATGCGCCTCTTGAAATCTCCGTAACTTAGAATGTATTTGAACTTAGCGGAATATTTCAATGCCGATTTTCTCGACAACGGCGAAGGTGCGCATGTTACTGCATTGTCACATTATTCCTCTAGGCATTAGCTGTTATTAAATACAGTATTAACTGAATCTGAACTTTACAATTGGGGACCTACCCTTGTGAGAGGATGTTGAGGATGCTAAAATAAAGGATTTCACTCTCCCCGCACGCGACATGTTTTCATTTCATTTTAATTTCAATAAAAACGAGCGTGGTGGGTGAACGGTTAACGTTATGGCCTCGCATTCGGGAGGACGCGGGTTCGAATCCCAGTCCGGGCATCCAGATTTGGGTTTCCATGGTTTCGCCAAATAAATCCAGGCGAATTCTCGGTTGCTTCCTTCAAAAAGGCCGTGGCTGAATTCCTTCCCGTACCTTGTCCCCAGTCCCATCCCACCTCTAATGACCTTATCCGTCGACGAGGCGTAAAGCAATAAGTAAAAAAAAAAAAAAAAAAAAAGTAAAAATTTCAATAAATAACAAGAGTTTGACCGGCAGCGCTAGAATATTAGTGAATTTAACCATCCAATAGATTTTATTTTGATTATACGGAAAATAAAGTCTGCATCCTTGATCATCTCTTAATATAATATTCAGTTATTGAGAAATATTGAATATTAGATTAAAATAGTAACGGGACAGCGTCCATATATGCAGAAATAATGTTAAAGTTACAAAACTGTGTTGCAGAATCAACAAACACTAACTAGAAAATATTACACATTTCTTCCGCAGTTCGTAGCGTATTCTATAACATACGTTTCTCAGTACTAACAATCCGAGGCTTAAAGTATGCATGACACGTGCAGTATCTTTAGTCACTTTTCAACTACGGCTTCTCATTAATACATTTTCTTCAGCATGCGTGTGCAGAATCTCGTGTTCACATTGTTGTCCCTAGAACCTTTAAGCAATGTGTAGCTTCAAGTACCGAAAGAAGCTTTAATATCGAGAAGGTTCTTCACTTTGATGACCAGTTAATAGTTTTAGCACCGCTTTATTCTGGGAGGGTAATTATGTAGCAGGTTTACGAGGCTCTAAATCTTGGGTTTACTTGAGAAACAGATGCAAAGGGCAAACAGGTTACAACGTCGCGTCTTAGTCCTGTCTCAGCAACATTTAGCTTAGTTCATATTTAGACTCGCGGAAACTTGTTTGCATGAATTACTTTTTATTATGGATTTAAAGTAAAGTTGATCATAGGTTATATTTGATGCAAGTATTATCGGAATGTCTGTCGTAGTGAAATTTTGAATTTAAACTTTACGACATATAGATTCAATCTTTATTCGTATGAATACACGTAAATGCAACATAAAGCCTTTCTTATTTTTAATTTCGATAGTTTTTCGGTTAAACTGTTTACTATCCAAGATAACAAATATCCTTAGGTGATTAATGCTAGCTTTGTCGGTGACGTTTAAAGTACTAAGTTTTATTTTTACATTGCCAGTATTCATCATGTCAGGCCTTATGTTTTACAAATTTAGCTGAACACTATAATGACATAACACTTTAATATAAATTGTTAAAAATTGGATTTGACTGGAATCGTCCGTGCGTAGTAGTTTTTAAGTTTTTGGACGTCTTAATTTCTCTGTTTAATCTTCTACACGAGATGGTTTTGACTGCAGGTAAAAAACTTCACCCACTATCTTATTTGTGTTGCAGTGAAGAGCTAAGCTTAGCATTTAACCTGAAGGTAGGTTTGGTCCCTACAGAAGGAGGTATTCTTAACTTGGTATTAAAGTAGGGTGGCCATTTACTTTCCTAACTGGGTACAGGGGACCTAAAGTTTAACGCGGTATCCGAGCCATGGAAGCCTTTTAGCGTACTTTACATTACATAGCAAGCTGTGTAAAGGTCGAGTGTAGGGCCTACGAAAATACTCGCCGAGACAGGGATTCGAACCTGGAGCTTTCGATCTCCACGCAGACGCCTTAACCACTGAGCCACCAGACCAATTGAGTCGCTGTGGTAGAAAAGATAAAATCAGGGAAGTAAGGTGGTTACGCCGGCCCCGGTAGCGCGGGGCTGTTGCAGGGCGTCGCCGATTCGAGTCCGGTCTAGGGCATGGGTGGTTTTAATTGAGTGTTGTGTCCGTCCTGTGTTGTCTGTCACTTGTAATCATTAATAACACGAGAAGATACTAATACATAATTGAGGAATAAAAGAAACACATGTGCTAGCTGGCTGAATGGCTACAAGGCTGAATGCCATTAAAAAAAGTGACGTCACTCCGAACGGTTAGCGTGCTCTTCTGGAGCTGTATATAGGTGGCAGCGATTCCAGCCGTAGTAGTCCTCTGAAGAAAGCCACAAACTGATGTCTGCATTTGATGAAATTATATACAATCTCCTTGGATCAAGGAAAATTACCAGCCGAATGGAAGACCGCAATCGTAAGTCCAGTATTTAAAAATTGAAATGTTAATGATCCTCAAAATTATAGGCCGATCTCGTTAACCTCAATATTTTGCAGGATTTTAGAACATATCATCTATTCAAATGTCATGCGGTTCTTGGATGAAGGTGAGCTTTTAAACCCAAATCAACATGGATTCAGAAAAGGCCGATGCTGCGAAACACAACTTGCACTTCTAATTCACGACTTGTGCCGTATTATAAATGAGCAATCCTAGGTTGATTTAGTTCTATTATATTTTAAAAAAAGCTTTTGACACTGTGCGTCACACTAGGCTACTTAGGAAACTTCGTGGTTACGGCATATCTAGACAAATATGCGACTGGGTTACAGACTTTCTGAAGGGCAGAACACAGTGGTAGTTCTTGACGGTGAGCGTTCATCACTTACTGAGGTGAGGTCCAGGGTTTCTCAGGGAAGCGTGAAAGGGCCTCTATTGTTTCTCACATTAATGATTTGTGTGACATAATAAGGAGGATGAAAAGATTATTTGCCGATGATACTGTTATTTGTCGTAAAATCAAAACCCAGGACGATTGTGCTTTGTTAAAAGACGATATTATGAAAATAATTGCGTGGTGTAAAGATTGGCAGTTGGAGTTAAACCCTACAAAGTGCCAAGTCAGGCGTATAGGTAAAAAGGTGTCACTACTTATCTCTGAATATACAATTAATGGCACTGTCCTTAGAACGGTAGATTCCGCTAAATGCCTAATAACTTGTCTTGGAATGAATATATCGAGAAGGTATTTGGGAAAGTAAATCATATGCTCGAATTTCTAGGTCGTAATTTAAAACAGTGCACACTGGAAGTTAAATCGATTCCATACAAGTCATTAGTGCATCCTCACTTAGAATATTGTTGTTCTGTATGGGGTCCCTATCAAACGGAGTTAATAGAGACTTTGGAGAAGGTCCAAAGAAAAGCCGCCCGATTCGTGACAGGTACATATAGTTGGAGGGAAAGCGTAAGTGCGATGTAGAAGGAGTTAGGTTGGGAAGACCTGGAACATCGAAGGCGTTGCTCTCGACAGAAGCTAATTGAAAAATTCACGACTGACGTATTTCGGAATGACAGTAAGCAAAAATTTCTACCAGCAACATTCATATCTCGGAATGACCGCGAAAATAAGATAAGAGAAATCTGGGCCAGAACCGATTAATTTCTGTACTGATTTTTTCCCACGAGCGATTAGAGAATGGAATAGAAAGGATTTACCGGGCGAGTAAACTTAAAATCCGACAGGAGTAGCTTTCGATAAATCACTCCGGCCATCCTGATCTGGGTTTTCCATGGCCTTCCCGGATCACTCCAGGCGAACGCTGGGATGGTTCCTCACATTAGCCCATGGGCGCCTCCTGCCATATCCTGTATATCCCTTCCAAACTATTACCCTTTCGGATAGGTGCAATGCACCCTCCGTCACACACTTTTAGTGAATCGCGGAGTAATAATAATAATAATAATATATTGTTGTGGAACAGGCATAAAAGAAGGGAATGGTTGAAATCCCTTGCCCCTCCCGAAAGACAATAGGTGACGGAGAGGTTTGAGGACTTACAAATCATGCTGCACTATCTGTTCTATCCTGCTGGTCAAGGCGCTTGTGGACTCGACATGTGGAGAATCTCGCCCATCCTTCTCATCGTGGTTTTCATGTTTCAAGCTGGCCAACACAAACTTGTGACGAATTCGTTATTTCTGGTATTCTGATGTGAATCAAAATCCTGCACTTGTTGGAGAGAGTGATGAGGGGATGCACGAGAGAAGTAAAGGAATTGGTTTACAAAACTTTGGTCAGACCATTGCTCGAATATGGTTGTGTAGTATGGGACCCTCATTATGAGTATCAAATACAGGAGTGGAGAAGGTGCAAAGAAGGACTGCTAGATTTGTTTCTGGAAATTATCGCAGAATGCAATCAGTGACAGATATGATAAAGGAGCTGGAATGGGATTCATTGCAAGACAGGAGGAGGATGAGGAGGGTAATGGGAGTTTACAGGGCGTATACTGGCGATGAGGCATGGAAAGATATTGCAGTAGGTATGAAAAGTAGTTCATGGAAGGGAAAAGATGACCACAAGCTGGCACTCATTTCAGGCACAAGGGTGTGGGAAGATTTTCTTTTTTTAGGTAAGGGTGTCAGGGATTGGAATGAGTTACCAAGGGGAATGATGAATAACCTGTTAAAAGAATTTAAAGTTAAAATTTGTAGAGGGCAAATGTAGGTGAGTGAAGGATAGCGGGAAGTTGGATGTGTAGGGAAATTGCCACCGGAGCGTGTGCTCCATTGCAATTAAATTAAATTAAATAGTGTACGACCCTTAGTTAAAGTCGATGGCTTCTCACTAAAACTTACCGCGACGTAACGACGGGAATGTTTTAATGCTCGACGGCCCAAGCTGGTTTCAAATTAAGTCCGCTCTGGAGCACGGCTTCTTCTAATTAAGTATTGTGTTCGTAACAGTGGAGAACTATAATGTTAGAAATAAAATCAGTAATATAATTTTGAGACCAGACTATAAATGGTTGTATGACCAAAAAAGGTATTCTCTTTTTTCAGAAACAAACGTCAAGGCATCGTTGGATGGCTTCTACGACTACGTTTCTGGAAAATTCCGTTTTCTACTCTTCTGGAATTAAATAATTTCTCGTGCTCAGTTATCGTCAGATCGTCACTGTAGAGGGATGTGTTATTTGATCGTCGCAAAACAAGTGTCAATCGATAGTTTAGAGGCTATAGTTTCTGTCAAAAATTTGATCTAGGGAAACAATTAAAACTTTACATTGTGGTCAAGAAATGTAGCGGCATATGGCAAAAATACTAAAAATTGATTATACTAGCTTCAATGGATACAGTTGCTTGTAACAGTACGAAGATGTACGGAACAAATGTGTGAATACAGAAGACGTCATATAAAGTGACGCAGGTGTTCCTATTCAAGACACATGACTACGGCTTGAAACGGACCAGTGCTCGATTTTTTTTAATGGTTAAGACTTCAAGCTTCTTAGAGGTCAGAGGCCCTGTATATTTTTTAAAGAAGTATTAAAGAAAACCAGCTGCTGTTAATGCTAATGAAACTTGAATGAGCGTTGTTCGTGCCTGTTAGACTCAATTAACGTGTTTGAAGGTAGCAAGTTGTGGTCTGTTAATTAGTTGTTTGCCTGGGTGTGAAACTTGTGAATTTGCCACCTATTGTCCTGTTTTCTCATTCACGTTCCGCTCTTCAAAGCAGTTTCTGTAGCTGTACACTCGCCTCCGGCCGCAATTAACAAATAAAGCTAATTACGGAATCCATTGTGAGAAAAAAATCGGCTTTAAATGTTAACTTTCGAACGCTGATTATAACTTCACCCTTAGATTTCACCACGCGAGCCCTTTGTATGGAATTAGCAAAAATGAAGATCCCTTCTTGAGTCATTCTAATTAGCTGTTGAATATTATCCTTACAAACGTCCAGAATTTATATCTGCCTTCTATTTAATTTCCGATGTTTATCTCCGTATACTTTCACGTTATTTATTGTGTTGTTTTTCATGTGGTGCTTAAACTGTTTAGTTGAAACAAATTAGCGTTGTTATGTTTCTCTATTGAGAATATTTGTGACCTCTGAACATTTGCCGTTTTCGTTTTCTCTCTCTGAGGTGTAACGTACTGACTGGGGTGATCAGGATGATCTAATTCAAGAGATACTCGTAGTAATGTTTACTGCATTCTCTCAGTGACTATTTTAATTTTTCTGCAAAGATTTTTGCCGTTGCAGCTTTTCGACAGCGATTCCATTATAATAGTAAAAGGGACGTTTGGCAAGAAAATGTTTCGTGGTCTTCATAAAAGACTCATGCGGCATTCGTATTGAGCGATTTGAGTGATTTAGAGAAATAGTCTGGATGGCCGTGCCGGGAATCGAACCCACTATCTCCGGAGTGCTAGGAGCTATTTTCTAATTGGGTAGATGATGTCTTAGCACCATTTGAGCTTTCAGCGTTTGTATTAAAAATTTTCAGCTAAACGTCTTTGGAAGATACATTTCAGCTGTGTTTGAGCAGTTACAATTTTTCCTATTTGTTTACTTCTAATGATATCATATTTATTGATAATGCTTGCTTTTTGAAGTTATTAAAAGTCATTGGTCCGTTGTTAAGCAAAAAGTCTAATACGGGATTAAAATTCAGTTCTGAAATCTGGCTTGAAATAGTATAACATTTTTCGCATTATTGTTGTATGCCCTTGACGCCTTTTCTGCCACGCTACGCAAATAATTAAATTGTTCTAACTCAGTGTAAGAAGTTTATAAATCTGTCAGACGTCGAATGACACCGAGGGTGGTGGGTGATCTCGCAATCGGGAGGACGCGGGTTCCAATCTTAGTCTGCCGTTCAGATTTCGGTTTCCAGACTTTCCCGAAATCATGTTAGGCGAATGCCAGAATGGTTCTTCCAAAATGGTTTTTGCTGAATTTCTTGCCCAAAGCCTTCTCCGGGTTCTAAAGACCTCAACGTAGATAAAGCGTAAAGCCATAAGCAAAAAAAAAAAAAAAGATTGGTCTATGTGTATGCAAACACAGAGATATGTAAACAATCGGAGTACGGCGCTGCGGTCGGCAACGCCAATATAAAACAATAGGTGTCTGGCGCAGGCGTTAGATCGGTCACTGCTGCTACAGTGGCAGGTTATCACGATTTAAGTGAATTTTAACGTGGTGTTAGTCGGCGCACGAGCTATGGGACACAGCATCTCCGAGGTAGCGATGAGTTGGGGATTTTCCCGTACACCATTTCACGAGTGCACCGTGAATATCGGGAATCCAGTAAAACATCAAATCTCCGACATCGCTGCGGCCGGAAAAAGATCCTGCAAGAACGGGACCAACGACGACTGAAGAGAATCGTTCAACGTGACAGAAGTGCAACCCTTCCGCAAATTGCTGTGGATTTCAAAACTGGGCCATCAACAAGAAGTGTCAGAGTGTGAACCATTCAGCTAACATCACCGATATGGGCTTTCGAAGCTGAAGGCCCACTCCTGTACCCTTGCTGAGTTCACGACACAGAGCTTTACTCCACGCCTGGGCCCGTCAACACCGACATTGGACGGTTGATGATTGGAAACATGTTGCCTGATCTGACGAGTCTTGTTTCCATTTATATATAGAGCGGATGGACGTGTACATGTATGGAGACAACCTCATGAATTCATGGACCCTTCATGTCAGCAAGGGAGTGTTCAAGCTGGTGGTGGTTCTGTAATAGGGTAGGGCGTGTGCAGTTGGAGTGACATGAGAAATATGATACGTCTAGATACGACTCTGACAGGTGACACGTAGGTACGCATCCTGGCTGATAACATGCATCAATTCATGTCCATTGTGCGTTCCGGCGGACTTGGGCAATTCCAGCAGGACAATGCGACACCCCACACGTCCAGAATTGCTACAAAGTAGCTCCAGGAACACTCTTCTGAGTTTGAACACCTCCGCTGGCCACCAAACTCCCCAGACATGAACATTATTGAGCATATCTGGGATGCCTTGCAACGTGCCGTTTAGAAGAGATCTCCACGGATTTATGGACAGACCTGCAGGATGCATGATGTCAATTCCCTCCAGCACTACTTCAGACATTAGTCGAGTCCATGCCACGTCGTGTTGCGGCACTTCTGCGTGCTCGCGGAAGCCCTACACGATTTTAGGCAGGTATACCAGTTTCTTTGGCTCTTCAGTGTTTATGTGTAAGTTGTCAGTATGTCTGATAATTTCTGTATCACGAAGACCATTTAATATTTGAAACCTTAATAACCGCATTATCAGAAGGCTGACAACAAAGTACTTCAATATGCATGTAGTGTAAAGTGATTCAATTGTAGCATATCTCCTTTCATTCAGAACGCAATTCACAACGTTTTACAAATGTTTTCTTGTAGTCAGTCATCCTTCTGTTTGTAGAGACATATACTTTGATGACGGCTAAGACATGCTAAAATTATTATTAGTTTTTTCCTTATGGTTTTACGCCTCGTCGACGTCGAGGTTATTAGAGGCGGGAAAGGACTGGGAACAAGTAATGGGAAGGAATTCGACGTTGGCCTGTTGAATGATGCATCCCGGCATTCTCTTGGAGTGATTTGGGAAACCATGAAAGACCCAAATATGGATGACCGGATGGAGATTCGAACCGGCGTCCTCCCGAATGCGAAGCCTCAGCATTAACCGCTCACCTACCACGCTCGGTATACGCAAAACAAGCTATCAAGAAACGTGTAGTCAATTTAATTAACAGTTCCTAAGAATTTTCCTGGTTATTGTTAACGATTTATGTGGACTCGTAACATGAAATGATGTTTTCTCACTTTGTTTTGATTGGAACTCTGAATACAGTGAAACATCAGACGCGATACTATCCAGTGGCCATGCAAGACTCGATGTCGTATCCTTGCAACGAGACGCCCTTGTACTGCATGACGTGTGAGTTTAATCCACGGAATTCTTCTCCGGTAATACAATAATCTACAACGAAATAAAATCAGTGTGCGTGGAAGCAAGCTCTCTTCATAAAACTAAGGGATAACTCATAAACCTGTCGAAAGTTTCAAGTTACATGATTTACTATACTTTTCGTAATCTTTTTGGATTCAGTATGGGACGGACAGAACATAATCGAATGATTTCCAATAACAAATACCTAACAATTTACTCTGTTTTTTTGGGAAAAAAGGTCGGACACTGTAAATGTGAAATAAAACCCATAACTGGCAACAACATTAAAATATACATTTATCTGTCATGATAGACCTTCAGCAGAATTGGTTGGTAGCATTATGAGAAAAGTCCGAAATTTTCTGTGTTTCAGCCAGATATAGGGATACTATTATCAAGATTTCTTTCCTAAGTTGTTACATTCCTTAAGTATGCGATATTACCGTTTAAATGGATTTATTTTGACCTGCAGATTAAAAATGTCAATACAACAAAGGTGCCAACCTGTACGTAGAAGATTTCTATAGCATCACCGTCAGTACTCAAATTTTTAGGCCAAAATCATAAATATATATATTTCTGGTTGTGGAACGTGGAATCCAAGATTCAGAAAGTGGAGGCATCACAATAATATAATTAACGAATACAAAATATATTCATTTTCAGCGAGAGTATTACAAAGCTAAGAAATTTAGTTTATTCAATGTGAGGTAACTTCGTGGTTTAAATTTTTTCTTCTTCGTGCATTACGCCTCGTCGACGTCGAGTTCATCAGAAGTAGAAACCATCAGCGGGGGGGGGGGGGGGGGCAAGGAATTGGAAAGAATTTGCCTGTATTGCATTCGTGAAAACATGGGGAACCGGAAAGGGAATCGATCCCGCGAGGCCAGAGCTTTACCGTTCACCCTCCACACTCGGTGTTTAAGAAGTGATTGATTGCTCATCATAATAATCAAGCTGTACTTTATAACACTCACCGAACAAAAATATTATCCCAACTGACATAGAAAAGTAACGAAATAGTTTAAATTTAAACAGATTTGAATAAAAATATTGTCTTCACACTCCGGAAGAAAGCACAAACTGACAAATGTGAAAAAAATAATTTATTTGGTCATCGTAATGACCTAGTGACAGAGTGTCTTATCGGCTGCCAAATCCCCCCCCCCCCCCAATCGTAGCCGCCTAGCCTAACCCGCTAATTGTATCGTGCAGTTTAAAGTGGAATCCGAAAACGTTCTGGCGTACTTCACATTACACAGCAGGCTGTGAAAGAGATGCAGTTCGGGTTAAGGGCCTATGAAAACCTCCGCCAAAACAGGGATTTGAACCGGGACCTTTCGATCTCCACTCAGTCACCATAGCCGTTGAGCAACCAGGCTCGCTAAACGTGAAAATTATCATGCTATAAATCTGAGATACTTCGAAATTACTAAGTACGATGCTAAAGAGAAGAATAAAACTAACAGTTGACGTATTTGCCCTTGTTTTTAATCTTGTTAATTTACTGAAAGCAGTGGTAGGTTAAAACACGAACCCATTCATTCCCAGTGACAACAAAGCCGGGGACAGCCGGGTAAGTTAGAACTGCCAATCAATAACCGAATGTCTATCTGTTTGGGCTGATATTTTTTTTATGTATACCGAGTGATATTAAAGAAAATGGGAATGATGTTTCACCTCGTAAGATGTTAAACACACAATACTGTTTTGTGAAATATGTAAACTAAATTAGTGGCTTTGCATTACGATAGATCTTTTACCGAGACCGTTTCATTAAATCCAGTGTTTGAAGTAGAGAAATATTATTTTGTTTATAAAAACATGCCTGTACCCTGCTTACAGTTGAAAATAAACAATTGAGGAATTATGGTAATCTCCACATGAACACTAGGTTGTTTCTCAGATAATTAGCAAACCTGTGATTTGATGAAGTCGTTTATCATGCTGCTTCACGTGTAATCATGTTTTACTGCTAGTACATCATGTGAGGTAATACGAAATTATCGCATTTGTCTGCACTTTCGCGAGAGATTATTAAATGATCTGTATGTGTCCATGATTTTACCCTTATTTTTTTCGTTTAGTTTCATAATTATTTAGTTGACACCATTAATTATAATTTGTTTATAACTTTTATCGGTCATCCATTAGCATACAATTTTTTTTTTTTTTTTTTGTAAAATTATGTCATTTTGTTTTTTCTATGCTGTATTTTCAGTTCTGTATCTAATTTATGGTATCGGTGAGAACATTTTTTCCACTTTCGCATTAGCTGCTCACTTCGGATATTTTACTTACTATTTTGAGCAGAAAATACTACCGTTTTTGTAAATTGAATTTATGCCATTTTGTCGTCCTTTATATGGTTTACTGGACCATTAGCTTATAAACCAGACAGTCTTACAGACCTGAAAATTTAAGGTTAGGGAACATATCATTTTTTTTGGCTTTACGCCTTGTTGAAGTTAAGGTCATCAGAAGCGGGAAAGAACTGGGGACAAGGAATGGGAAGGAATTCGGCCATGTGCTTTTGAAAGAACCTTCCCCGTAGTGATTTGGGAAAACCATGAAAAGCCCAAATCTGGATGGCCGGACGGGGATTCGAACCGACGTCCTAGCGAATGCGGGGTCACGCCGAAAGGGACACATCATTGTGTCACGTCCATAAAGCCAGTGCTATTGTTATTACGCGACGTTAAGTATAGACACATGTTTCAAATAGCCGAAAGGTTAAGCGGATAATTTTGAATTCATTCTTTCCCCAACAGGTGAGTATGTAATGGGTAAAGTAAAATAAAATGACATTATATTCATTGATAACCAAACAATTTTCTGCATGGTAACACATGTTCTGCATTTTCAGAAATGGTATATCATTTCTACAACTGGCGAAACAAATGATTTTACAGATTTCGAGTAAAATGAAGTCATACAAGGAAAGCCATCAGTTTAGTTGTAGTTTTATAACATTTTTCATTTTAAACCACGCCATATGAGTAGCAGGTTCCGAATTTTGGAGATTAAAAAGTAATTAAGAAAGTGTAAGCAAACTTAAGTTAGATTATTAAACAGCATAAGAGCCAAATGCGCAAATAATACATACAACAAAGAAAATTAAAAAGATGTTTTACGGTTATAGCGTTAGAAACATACTGCATGTATGCCATGTTTTTTTTTAAAAAAACTGTTGTTTTACGACTTATTACTGGTTAACTTTTGAATGAACGCACCAACAATGTTACATGTCAGCTAAAATACTAATGTCTGTAATCCGTCTATAAAGCAAGTGCCCATACAGAATGGAATACGTTCTATGAATTCCAGCATTAAATGTTACAATATGGCTATAGACTAGATGAATCTGTTGATTTGGAGACATCAGTAACAGAAAGAAGCAAATTTTGGGAAAGAATATTCGAAAAAAAACAATCACAAAAATCAATAGTGTTTTCAAGGTTTTTAATTTGATTCATACGGTGCAGAGAAATCACACCCAAGAACAAAGATATTTCCACTTGTTTTTCCATCTTACTTCCAGGAAAGGAATGTTTTTTTTATGGCATTGGCAACGGAGGCCATACAGCCAGCTCAATGTAATTATTATTGCTTTCAGTGTATATTTCGTCATCCAGTACATATATTGAAATTTTCCAATTTATGGATGCCACATGACGGACAGGACATTCACACAGACACACAACACTTAAACATCCATGCCCACGGCCGGATGCCAACCGGCGGCCTTCGGCACGCGGAGCTAGCACTCTAGCCCCTACGCTACCGAGGCCGGCGAAAAAGGAATGTTAGAAACGTGCGAACGCGCTATTAATCTTAAACTCCAGAAGACGGGAAGCGGAAGTAAACATTCTTGTCAGCAATCGTCGCAGAAACAGTATAGATCGTAACAGTTCATGTCATCGTTCCAGCACATAACTCTCATTTGCACAGCGTTGAAGTAATATTTCCAATACAACGAAATTGTTGTATTTTTCAACATGACGTGTAATTCGTCAGAAGAACTGTGTTCACACCGTTTATACTTTGCACGAACCTTTGTTCCAGGAATCTATCAAATTTCCGCCGTGTCTCCATCATCACCGGAAACTACAAAACTGTAATTTTTATTCAGTATTTGAGAACTCCTTTCACATCACGCAAAATAGATAGATAGATAGATATGTTCACTTTGATCCCATCTGAGAATAATCTCGGGGATGTGGAACAGTACATACACTTATTAGTAATGTCAATATTACTATATAATTGATAATATTATTATATATTGACAACAAGTTAGTTACGACCCATTAGTATAACCAATATTTCCTGTAATCTACAAATACAATCCCGAGTTAATTAATACTTATTATGTGGAACAGTGAATACACTTCTTACCAGCATCTAACAACCAGTTATTTTCTTACCAACCAGTTACCACAACTCATAAGCAGTCAATTACTTAAAAACCTGTTAGTATCATAATTTTTCATAGCAGTTTTTGAGTGCATGCTATCCCATGTTAGTTACTATATATGAGTGAAATTTTGTAAACAGTGTAATTACTTCATTTGTCAAAAGTTTCAACAGAAAGAAAAACCACTTTTCATTTTAGTAATTGTGGACAACTTTGTCACCTTCCCCTTCCATACACCATATATACTATTTTATCAGTCATTCTTAGTTACCAAATTCCAAGAAGAAAATTCTTTCACAGAGTAAAATGGGTTCTGAAGAAGAAACTCTTTCAGTTTGGACTTAAAGTAGTTTGGTTTTTGTAGATAACATTTAATTTCTGTTGGTAAGACATTGAATAAGGAAGCTCCAGTAAATGTTAACCCTTTCTGCACAATTGACAGTGATTTGTAATCCTTGTGAATATTATATTTATTCCTAGTATTATGGTTATGTATGTCAGCATTAAGATTGAAGTGTTCAGGATTATCCACTACAAATGATGGTACGGAGTAAACACCCAGGTTTTTAAATAGATTTCTGCACGACGTCTGTGGGCTTGCTCCACAATTAGTTCTTATAGCACGTTTTTGTAATTTAAATACCCTCTGTGTTTGTGACGAGTTTCCCCAGAATGAGATGCCATAAGTGAGCAGGGAATGAAGATATGCAAAATATACTAACTTTCTGGTTTCTATATTAGCTATTCTAGATATTACCCTAACTGAAAATGTTGCAGAATTCAGTTTTTTAAGAAATTGTTGAATATGCTGTTTCCAGTTCAATTTGTTATCTATACATACACCCAGGAATTTTGTGAAATTACTTTCATTGATTGCTTTTGCTTCCGATATCACATTATAGCTGTCCTTTGTTTTATTTTTTGTACCAACTCTAGGATTTAGCAACCGATCGTTTAGTGGCGAATAGCAGAAAACTGGCTACACCTTTCATCGATATTTATGACGCGAGAGTAATAAAATATCACGAGATGAAGAATTATTCAATAATCATTTTAGATACCAACTATGTTCGATATAAGCAATTGAGCGATATTTCTTCGTGTTTCTTAAAAGTCTTTTTGGTATCGTTGTTGGCTTGACAGAGGAACATAGATTTATTACTGATCAAGACTAGGGTATCACTATTCTGAAGAATTAACGCGCTTGCTTTTATTCCCGATTGGAATGTCAGAATAATTTCTCAATGCAGTGGTCCGCAACCAGCGCAACGGTATGTCACGACAAGGTGAGAGGTGTGCCTCGAAATTTTACCCATTATAAGGAATAAGTTATATTTATTATATTTTAGATTCATGTGCTGCGAATTGTTACGTATTGTCGTATTCTAAGAAATTAAATGTTATTCATTTACTCACAATGCTGTTAGTTTTGTTTCTTCATTTTTGAAATATTTTTATTCCTTGCCTCTACTGCTGCGCTTTGAGTTTCTGTTATATTTACCCCATGTTGTGTGTATGTGATTTTCCCTCAGTCTAAACTGCTGGGATTAGCAGAATTTTCCAAGCCTTATATTATTTTATTACGTTGTCTGCGCCGGTGTTTCTCCAACAATACTACGTTGTTCCTCTACATTTGCACCGACGAATCGTTAGACATCACTGTAAAAACAATCGGCACCGTATATGTGACTTCTTTCAAGTGCATAAATCCCGCTTCTTAAAGTTACTTCAGTTCCATCAATAGCGGAGCTCTAAAGTGATCTGAAAACTTTGTGAGTAGTTAGTCTTGATATTTTCTATTACGATTAGCAGACTATTTTATTTCTTAAAGATGGACAAATTCCTTGAACGGAGTGTTCCGTCTTTGAGTGCAACTGGTGAAAGCGTTGAACCAGAAAGAAGAGACAAAAGTTGATGCAGTGGAAAAATAGTGATAATTACTTATCCTATGTTTCTTTTTCTTTTTGGTTTGGTGAAAAAATGTGACCAATTCTCGAGTATATCGTTTGTGGTGAAAAACTCAGCAACTCTGCTATGCTTCCCAGTAAATTGAAACGACATTTGTCAACAAAACATTCTTCTCTGTCAAGCAAAGATGTCAATTATATTCTTTGGTTGTTGGAAAATAAGAAAAAACAAAGAACGTTCATGACCGCTATAGTACGTGTTTCTGAAAAAGTATGAATCTATACCACATCACTTCAACAGTGCCTCTTGCTACTATGAAGGTAAGGTAATTATGTCTCAAAAAAGTTCTAAAACACTCTTTGAAGCCTTTTCGAATCTATAAACGATCCTATCTTTTTTATTTTGCACCTGGTAGTTAATTTTACTGTAGCAATAGTTATGCCTGCATTTGGTGGACTATAGAACGAGCTTATCGCAAGTTTTGTCCTAGCTACTTTGAGCTAAATCCATAATTTCGCAGACAGTATCGACATCTATTTCGTTACATGGGAGGTACTTACTAACCGCTATAAATACATAAGTAACATTTTAATAGAGAGAAACAAAGTAACAAGATATCAATTCTACAAGGTGTTTCAAAAAGGACTTTACAACTTTGAAAATTCATATAAATTTTATGAAACAAGGTACAGAGTGGTTTTGGTGTTGTTTTAAAGGAAAACACTTCAAGTTTTGACTCGCGTAGTCCGCTAGTGCCTAATCGCGCCGCACAAGCGCTAGCGGCAGTTACGTTAAAGATGGCTGCCTTCACTGGACCCGAGCGTGCTAGCTGTGTGTTTTGGTTTGAAGAATCGAAGTCTGCGACAACAGTTCAGCGTAATTTTCGTACCAAGTACGCTAAAGATCCTCCTAGTAGGCCTACAATTTATGAGTGGCATAGATGTTTTGTAGAAACAGGGTGCTCAGTAAAACATAAAAAATCCTCAGGTCGTCCAAGCACATCTGACGAGGTCGTTGAGCAAGTGAGAAAAAGTTTTGTCAACAGCCCTACGAAATCGACCCGGCGTGCATCTCGTGAGCTGCAAGTCCCACATACGACGGTTTGGCGTGTGTTGAGAAAACGTTTGCATTTGAAACCATACCGATATTCGCTTTTACAAGCAATTAAAGACACTGATAAGATTGCACGTAGGAACTTCTGTGTGGATATGTTAAATCGAGTGGATGATGATGAACATTTCTTGGACAACATAATCTTTTCTGACGAGTCAACTTTTCACTTAAGTGGCAAGGTTAACACACATAACTGTAGGATTTGGGGCAGTGAAAATCCACATGAAACATTGCAACATGTTCGTGATAGCCCTAAAGTGAACGTTTTTTGTGCGTTGAGCAAGAGGAAAATGTACGGCCCCTTTTTTTCCAAGAGAGAACCATCAACGGGATAGTGTACCTTGATATGTTGCAACAATTTTTGATACCACAGATCGATGAGGATGACCGAGAACGAAATGTTTTCTTTATGCAAGATGGCGCACCACCACACTATCTGACTGACGTCCGGGATTTTCTCAATGACCGCTTTCCAGGTCAATGGATTGGCCGTGATGCGCCAATTGCATGGCCCCCCCGTTCCCCAGACCTGACACCGCTAGATTTTTTTTCTGGGGTTTCATAAAAGATATGGTGTACGTACCTCCTTTGCCGGCCACTCTACCTGAACTTAGAGCAAGAATTTACGCTGCTGCTGAGCAAGTTACACCTGAAATGCTAGTGCGAGTCTGGGAAGAAATCGACTACCGATGGGATGTCTGCAGAATAACCAACGGAAGCCACATAGAACATCTTTAGTTTAAGGTAAAAAACTTGAAGTGTTTTCCTTTAAAACAAACACCAAAACCAACTCTGTACCTTGTTTCATAAAATTTATATGAATTTTCAAAGGTGTAAAGTCCTTTTTGAAACACCCTGTATATGAAGGGAATTATACGTAATTCAATGATGTCTGTATATCATTACATTTTCAATCAGCAATGCCATAAACTCTGCGCTTAAAGTACGTTAATATAGCGCAAAAACATGCATATACAGCAGTACCACACACCTGATAGTGCTTATATTAGTCCTCACAGTGCAGATTCAGGATTTCGATGAAGTAGTTAAAACAAAGTGGAAGAAGGTCAATGTGTACATCTCTTTAAAGCCACGTTATCACATTTCAAATCACTTTCGCATTCACTCAGTCCAATATCAAAAGCCACACTAATTACATTTTCAAAAGATGATGTTGGTATGTCAATGTAATAACCTGGCTTTCGCCAAGCATATTGCAACATAGGCTTTGCTTATACGTAGGTGCAGCAAATTGATTTTAAATCACAAAGTGAAGTTTGATGATGAAATAATGATCATGTATCTTCACTTGTGGTATGGCACATTGTAGTCTTGCAAAATCAGTAATCCATCTGTTATAGAGCTTATATTGCCGAAATAAGTAAACATCATAGTTTGTTGTTTCCGGTGGCAATATCTTCAGCATAACATCTTTGTTTCGAAAATTTGCATCAGAGAAGGTATGATCTGTATGACCTGACCAGGAATCACACAACAATAGGCTCTTTTCATTGCGGAGTTCTGTATGGACATGACACACACCACTGTTTTGTTTATGATCGCTTTGTTATTCTAAACATGTTTTCGTGAGATTCCGAGCGTTCGAGGTCAAAGGTGTCCCTTGTCAGTGTTTACACTGCGCATCATCGCACAGTAGTTTTGCAGTACTATCCGCATCGTACACTGTGAAGTAAACGTCCAACACAAAAGTACAACGCCTAGACCACATCTTATTCCATGTAATTGTGATCTCATAACGGAGCCGAAGTAGTCGTTGCTTGGAAAGCGCTCTGCAAATAGGAAATCGTAACGGTGCTTCGACGACAGAATGTTTGCATTTCCGAATCACACACAGGAGATGATTTTCAACATCTGCTTTATAACAATGGATAACTTGAGCGATTATTTTGAAGATGGTTAGCATTCTACTGTAGCTCAGCAACGATTTCATCGAATGTAACTTTTGGCTGGTCGCTGCCGGCGCCGCTATGCTGCGGCCCTGGATAGCATCGAGAAACGCATTCCTGGGGCTTCATGATTATTCAACTTGCTTACACTGCTTGGAATATCTTGCTTTACGTTTTTACAAAGGAAGGTTACTTTCTCTTGTATTGTGCAGATAATATGCGGCCTACTTTTTCAGAAAATGTCATCATGCTGGAAAAATTTGACGATATCGGATTATACTACTTTCTTCAGCGAAGATAGAGACGGAACAGAAATGGGAAACAATGTTTGTCTTAGGTCTTCTGACTGACTAAACGTTATATCACAAGAAAAACTGTACTCCCTAATAGGGCAGAAAATATCCTTACATCAGTAGTAATCATTCAATGATTGACATAACGTAATGATTGTTGCATATGTTATTCTGGGAGAGTAGGTGACCTCTAGAATTATATAATGATTTATAAGCATGGTCATGTTGCACACGATACCAGGTTTTACGCCTCGTCGACGTCGATGTCATTAGAGGCGGGAGATTACAGGGGGCAAGGAACGGGAAGGAATTCAACCATTCACCTGGAGTGATTTGGGGGAAATTTGGAAAACCCAAATCTGGGTGCCCGGACAGGTATTCGAAACCACTTGCCTTCTGAATGCGAGGCCAGAGTGTTACCGCTCACCCAACACACTCGATTTTAAACTTCAGACCTGGTATACTAGACGCATGAAATGGTTTCCCGCATTCATCTAACTGACTCAGGTCAACACTTAGTTTACATACTCTGATCAGCCAGATCATTATGACCACCTACCTAATAGCCGGTATGTCCGCCTTTGGCACGGATAACAGCGGTTGACGCTTCTTGGCATGAAAGCAAGATGATGAACTCTGACGCCACGTTCAACCACATCCCAAATGTGTTCCATCGGGTTCAGATCTGGAGAGTTGGGGATCCAGCACATCAATTGCAACTCGCCACTGTGTTCCTCGAACCACTCTATCACCCCTGGCCTGGTGACTTGGCGCATTACCTTGTTTAAAAATGCTACTGCCGTTGGAAACATGGTCGTCATGAAGGAGTGTACGTGGTCTGCAATCAGTGTACGATACTTATTGGTCGCCATGGTGCCTTGCATGAGCTCCACTGGCCATGGATGCCCCCTTGCCTAGAGCATAATTGAGCCGCCGGCAGCTTGTCTCCACCCCGCAGTCCAGGTGTCAAGAAGCTGATCCATGAAAAACGACGGATTTGCATCCTGAAATTGGCATGATGATGATGGTATCGGGATTCATCAAACTATGCAACGCTCTGCCACTGCGCCAACGCCCAGTGACGATGGTCACGTGCTAATTTCAGTCGTAGTTGCTGATGTCGTTGTGTTAACATTGGCACCTGTATAGGTCACCGGCTGCGGAGGCCCGTCGTTAGGAGTGTTCCGTGCACGGTTTGTTCAGACACACTTGTACTCTGCCCAGCATTAAAGTCTGTTGTTAGTTCTGCCACAGTTCGCCGCCTGTCCTGTTTTACCAGTCTGCCCAGCCTACGACGTCCGACGTATCTATTGAAGGTTGGCCACACAAGAACTCGACGTTTGAACGTGGTTTCAGCTTGGTTTCTCCACTTGTTGAAGACACTCACCACAGCATTCCTTGAACACCAGAAAAGTCGTGCAGTTATCGAAATGCTAGCACTGAGCCTCCGGGCCATCATCGTCTGTCTTCGGCCAAACTCGTGCGCCTTCCCCATTCTAAACACAGATTCTACATGCACCGTGCGTGGGTCTGACTAGCATTTATTCCTCGTCAGGTGACGCTGCCATCGCTGGACGGGTTTAAATCGATAGTAGGTAGGTGGTCATAATGTTCTGGCTGATCAGTATATTTCACATACAGGTGACGGCACCCACGTAACACATGGCAATTATATAATGCTGGACCTCTCCAGAGATATGGAAACCTTGTCTAGAATAGGACGACATTATAGCAAAATAAATAGGAAAAAAATAAGACAACTGACAACGGTGTTACATGACGGAGTACTGGTCGCCCTTACATGCTCATTTGCTTATTGAGGTTTCTCGGCAAGTTTGCATAATTTACTAACATTGTCCCTAAATGAAGAAGCTCAGTAAGACATTAGATATTATCAGAAAATTTAACTTGTTTCTCATGTTCATGCCATGTTCCGTCCGCTCCATAACCGCGGAAGGTCTTAGATGATATTTTCTACCTTCAAGACGTTGAAATTTGTATTATTGCGTTTTGTTGTACTCACCAAATCCTCATTGCTTTCAATAAAGAGTATAAAAATTTATTTTACTCAGCTGAGTTCAGATTACTTTCTTTGTTTGAGTCATTTCACTCCATTGCTCAAACGTGGTTTCATGAAATATCTTAGCAATGCTATAGAAGTTACGCGATATCACTGAAAACTTCCAGTAATTTCTTAGCGTAATATTAGGAAACGTACCTTAAATCATAAATTCCACCGTTACCCATACAATAATTCCAGCGATTTTCCAATTGTTGGAGGCATTCCTGTAAGGTTGTTGGCTATAATTCTAGCTATTCCACTATAATCTCTTAAATGGAGTTAAAACGCCACCCTTACAACTGGGGGTTTATTTATGGGACTCGTTAGGGGTTAGGTTAGGTTAGGAGAATGTGGTGACGTCAAGTCCCTAACAATGAGTAGGTCATGGTGAAGCAGCCTGTCTCTCTTCTTCCACATTTCTTCTTTTCTTCCTAACGTTTTCCCTCATTCTCAAATGGTCCGAACAGGTGAGACAAATTCCTTAGGGACAGTTTCATGAATGTAAAATAATGGTTGTCATTGATTTGACGCTGCTTCGAATTTGGCCCGCTTTTTTCAGCCTCGGAGAGGAGAGCGTTGCTTTGTTTCGGGGCCACAACTGTAATCGTATGTTTCTTCTGAACTTGGATCATCTTGAACTGCACACCTGCAATGCACACCTAAAGTCGATGGTCTCATTAGCAACAGTAAAAAAGACGATAAACAATTCAAGCTCAGTTAATTGGCTAGAAAGCGTGGATTTCTCCCGAATCAACGTCATAGATTGTATGACTTCCGTCTTCAGCATTACTTCGCGGTCATTTCTGTAGTTATGCATGATGACTGTCAACTCTAACATTTGTCAGACTCGTGGCCATCTTCGAAATGCTTAAATCATTCCAACGTTCTTGCTTGCTTTTAATTAGAATTCTGTGCGTTTCAGCAGCAGTTTTCTTGGGGCTGAAACAAAATAATCAGCGATTTCAGAAATCGCTGACGGAAAAGAACGTGGTCTTACGAAAAGGACAATTAAAAAACATAAACTCTCACCGACATTCTGCTTGGCAGACTGCAATCTGAAAAATAAACGTCGCTACAGAATTCGTATGGTTTCCGGTTTGGGCAGGATGATCAAATTCTCGAAAGTTTTCGGTAACGCCTCGTATATTCCATTATTTGTAAGTGTGAGTGTTTAACTAATATCTGTAGCATATACAGTGGACTGAACGGAAGTTAAAGGAACAGAGATAGCATTATGAATTTTACGAAGAAATTTAGCACAACAGATAAGTCGATAGTCGTTAACCAAACTATCGAAAATCGTATTTAAGATATAGCTTCATATGAATTACTTTAGTTGTAGGATTCCTGCATAACGCTTTTATGAAAAAATCATAGTTGAGTTAATTGACATAAAACATTTGGGAGACTTTAGCCAAACATTCACCAAGTATGTAAAAGTAAATGATAATTTGTAATATTCCGAACAAATTGTAATAACACACATGTAAACATAAATTCACAGCCACTGACGATGCCCCACACCATAAGGGCGAAACGTGTATGAAAATAAATTAAAATAAATCAACAGTTGTTTTTAGACGGAAGTTATCAAAATCTATTCACCAAGTAGTGAAAAATTCGTAAATTTGCAGAAACTCGCAGGAAAGCATTCTTAAATTGTCACGCATGATTGTTTCAATGCGTGAAAACTTATTTTCCTTTCAATCTGACACTTTTTGATTACAGTCTTTACTTTGAAGTTTCATCGTTGCGATTAACATTATTCTTACGAGTGAATAGTTACGAACTAAAAAGACCCCATTGCCATCGTGCTTGCAAGTGGCTGTTATAATTGAGTTATATTTCCTGCCGCTGCAATTAATGTTTACCAGCGTGCGGTCTCCCTCGGGCGCTGAAGATGTATGCCATCATAGGAGAGGGCCATCACAGACATTCATTTCCCGGGGGAAAGTGAACGTAATAATTCCACAGTTTACTGAGAAAGCTACGAAAATTTAATAAAGCAGCCCAGTAGTAATATTGTTTCAGAAAACGAATAACACGGTGCTAATTAACAAATTAATTAGCCGGGTTAGAATAAACTGGGGGAAACTGATAAAATCTAAGGCTTTCTCCACGTTCCTTTTCAGTAAAGGGTCAGAAATGAATCAACAACATCAACGTAACATTATGCACCGTAAGGGAGTCATGCAAAAAAAAAGCCTTATTTTCTTACTGTAACAAAAAGAAACTCTCATTTTACAACTAATGACGTATCCGCTGTTTGGTTTGCCCTTACGCCAAAAAATTGTAACATTTGGAAAATTTAATTGGAACAGAAGAAAGTAAACTTTTTATTACTATCCTAATTGCATTTCCACAGCGGTGGAAATTAGCCAGAATTATGTATTACCTTTAAAACAATCATATCACACGTAGAAAGAAAAGAAACATAGTTGATTGCAAGAAGAAAACCCGGATTTTCCAAGGTAGCGACAATTCGTATTTTTTTTAATGGTTTGAAATAAAGCTGTTTTAATTAGGATCGCTCGCCTGTGACCGCACCGCAAAATAATCCTAATTTTGTTCTGTCATGTGAATTTCAGTACAACTTTAATTATAGTGCTCGCTGAAGTGATATTTCAATGTGAAATGGCGCTGTGCCATAAACTTCACGAGGCTTATCGAAAATGTTATTCCAACCAGTTATCATTGTCCAATGAGTTATATAAATCTTTTAAGCAGAGCAATGTATCATTATCTGACAGGTGACATAACTGAAGCAAAAGAAAACAAAAAATGCAGCTCTTCAGTTTTTTACGCGGCAGGTATAGTTTGTTCTATTAATCTATTTCACCAATTAATGAACAATGATTAATGGGAAAGTAGAATGTTTTCAGTAACATCGCAAGAATAAAGGTATCCCTGACTGTACACGAGAAAGAGGTTTTTCTAGCGATTGATCCTTTGCAGGAGTGGCTAATGTCAACATTTCATGTAGAAAATTTATAAACCAAATATTGATCGTGCTCATTACATATGCAATAATCTTAACGATAATCTATTAAGAGAAAACAATACTAAATGTCTTTTGGAATTTATGGGGAAAAAACTGTTTTTTTTTCGAAGCAAAAGATAAGTCAGGCTACGTGGAGGGGAGGGAGGGGGTGGGGGAATTCGGCAGAGGCCAAAATGGAACCACGTAGTTTATGGACGGTGCCTAGTAACAGTTTCTATTCACTTTCCTGTAATCGGCTGTGCGAAACGCATAGACTAGAACAATTCCTAAGCGTCGTCTCAGATAACTTATACAGTACCTTACCAAATTAACACACGAAACCTTCAAAATAGCAAATAAACTTGATTAATTGTAATCAAAGTTAGAAGTTTAACAGAAAAAAGTAAGATTCAAACACAATGTATCTCACAATCACGAAAACACACCCCTTTCATGACTTCAGTGCATAAGTGGACACCTATTTAAGCCAAAAAGCTTCCGAATCGTAGAACTAAGCAACTGAAAGACATCAGAAACCATATAATTTATTGATTTACTACAGCAAAATGAACAGGAAAATCTTGAATTTTTGTTACTGGGATCAGAATTAACTCTAACTGTAGTAGGTACACAATCGGTACTTTCTTCTACATTTATCTATCTAGGATGTGCATTTACTAAATAATTGGACATTTCACGTTGATAACTATCTCTTACTGATAGAAACTAACTAGAGCCATAAGAGTCCCATTGCAAGCAGCTATGAGCTTTATTCTTGGTTTTGTTAGGTTAAAATATGCAGAAACTACTTCCTACACGCATTAATTCCGCGAAAGTAGCTGGTAACTTATGTAAGTATCAACAAATTGCTCAAGTTCTAAGTCTGTATTTTGCATTTACAGCACTTGTCAGTGGGTTTGTGACTTTTTTACTACTGAAATGTTTAATGATGACTCTGGTTTTCTGATAAGCGTTTTCTCTTTCATTGTTACTATAATTCCATAATACATGCTACCATATCGGCACAGTTTGTGTATTGTTCAGTACAACTGACGTAGCATTAGTGAAGTCTCACGTATCGTGCAGATGGACAGTAATTCCTGGTCAGTCTACAGGAATTTTGACAAAATTCTTAAGCGTGATTTACTCACGTGTGACCATTCGATGCGCACCTCCCGCATATCTATAGGTACAAAACGCAAGTTTTGGTCATGTTGTCTTGCCATAACGTCACACTATGACGTCACGCTTTTCGCCTCCGCTGCACAACAAACAACGAATGGAGATGTTCAAAGTTCAGCCCGTTTGTTAATAACAGCTCTATTTAGCTACGCATCCACAAATTAATTAATTACCAGAGCACTGAAAGAAATTAATGTATTCTCTTGAAATCGACGTATTAATTATTAGTTGCGTTTTTTTAGTCAAAATTCGTTTGATGTAGATTTTTCTTATGCACTCTGGACAGCGATACCATTGTTACAGTAAGCTAACAAATAGCTATATTACATCATTTTCAAGATAATGAAAGTTATTTGATGAGAATTGTACTTACTCGGCGAAGAAAAGAATTGCTAAAATACTGCATTCAACACGTCATTTTTGACGGAATTACAATACATTTATACCCAATGTAGACAATATTATACTGGAGGTAATGATTTGTCGAAACACTGAAATAAAGGGATGTACTGCGTTTAAATTAATATATTAATTATTAATTACTTTTGTTAC
This sequence comes from Vandiemenella viatica, assembly GCA_031002005.1. Classification (NCBI taxonomy): domain Eukaryota; kingdom Metazoa; phylum Arthropoda; class Insecta; order Orthoptera; family Morabidae; genus Vandiemenella; species Vandiemenella viatica. The sequence goes on from CM061921.1 coordinate 107,217,722, forward strand.
TATATCAGACACATATAAATGTTTCCATTAGGTCAAATTTAGATATAGAATGAATGTATTCGTACACGAGTAATACCATCTATGAATTTTGAACAGTAATATTAGTAAGAGTTGTGGTTATGTCGACATGCAGATAGGGCCAGACAACTGACACATTTTTTTTTTTTTTACAGACTAAATCACGATGAATTTAGTTTTCAAATAATGTGAGTTGCTTTCATAAGCTCCGAGTTACTAAAGTTACGGCATTTTTATACGGATGGAAGTAGTTCCGTATTTATCATGCTGAATGAGACATGAACCGCGAATAAAACCAGTATCACGCGCTACGACATAAGGTTTTAGGATTCCTAATTTATTTTTAATTTAATTGGTTCCCTAATCCTGACATCATTCATTCAGTAGAACTTTCATCTGTATCTTTGTGTAAACTACAACACAAATACGTACAAATTACAAAATAAGGTTATGAGAATTACATAACAACAATTCTATTTATTTAGGAAACGTCAGAGAAATGAATTGTCTGAACACTGTGTTAACCTGTCATTTTTAACTGGATTTAGGCTAGTTAAATAGTAGGAGACAGTGATGCAAATGTGACAAACAGTTCTCCACATTTTGGCAAACTCAACTCTGTGACAAATTAAAGTGTCCGATTATTACAGTGATCAGACAATCGTCCAAGACGAGAGTTTTTGCGGGAACTGATCCCTTGATTCACTATGAACGGTGGTCTTCGCATGGGACATTGTGAATCGGGATGGACAAGTAGTTCACAGTTGTGGACACGCCTACGAATTTACGGGCTACCGATAAATATCGTTTGTGAGTTACATCGTCTGTTATTGGGGAAGGAATGTCACTGGTCAGGAGAACGGAGAGCTGACCTCGAGGCAAGACTCCTGTAAGAGAGAGAGAATACATTACAGCAGCGCCACGCTGTGTGCCTACCCTGGTAGGAGCAATCAAACAGCCAACGCTCGTTAGTACTGAATGTGTCCATAGAACTGAACTCGTTAACGACCATTGCTGTGTCTCATTGTTAAACTCACGTCATGTTTGAATGTCATTATGTTCGACTTTTGATGAATTTCAATAAATCATAAATTCCCGGAGGATTATAAGTAATTAAATAAAAAGAAGATTAATGTGTCATTTTGCCTTTCATTTCTATTTGCTATGTCATAATTAATATCTGTAATTAACTGAGTCGTCCGTCCGAAAATTTCGCGAATCATATACGATGAATAACGAGGTTTGTGGTTTGGAGTAGGATAAAAGAAAAACCAGCTCAACTGTAGCAACTGTTTACATGTCAACTGAAACAGGTACAAGGTCTTACGGAACAATTAGAAATGACGAAATCTTACCTTAACAGAAACAAAATGCGCGAATGGCTCCTTACTCTGGGAAACACAGTGTATCGTTTCCACGCCTCTGTGGTGCTATCTATCGGTAATGTGATCACTCCTTATCGACGCTAGCACAGAGTAGCAGCTTGACTCTGAACTATCGCATACCCGTGACTTTGACTGACCATGATTTGCCGTTTACGGGTTGAATTTCGAAAAGTTCCTTTAGTAATTAATGACATCATCAAAGCGGGGAATATATTCATTAAAGTGAGACCTCATTTATAGATATTGGCTAAGTATGAAGGGAGGAAGATGGCTCGTTTCAGAATATATACACACACACACACACACACACACACACACACATATATATATATATATATATATATATATATAGTTTAAAATTTTTTTTTTTTTTTTTTTTTTTTTTTTTACCTATGGCTTTTCACCTCTTCGACTTCGAGGTCTTTAGAGGCGGGATGGGATTGGGGCAAGGAACGGGAAGGAATTTGGCCATGGCCTTTTTTGAAGGAAACATCCCGGCATTTGCTTGGAGTGATTTGGGGAAACAATGGAAAACCCAAATCTGGATGCCCGGACGGGGATTCAAACCGGCGTCGTCCCGAATGCGAAGCCAGAACGTTAACCGCTCTCCCACCAGGCTCGGTGTTTCAAAAAAAAAATCTTTTATAAATAATATATACATATGATAAATTTAATGCAAGCGAGTAATAACATTCGCATAGCGTTAATTTTCATTATATCTCACAACCTTTCTAAAATAGCGGTACGAAGGTAGAAAGTCTCTTTGCTGTTGTACACATTTAGTAGTTGTATTGAGGTATAAAAGACGTTATTTTAATCCGAGATTGTTCGAATGGTAACTTAATTATTTCAGTGTTTATTGTTGGAATGTAGCAGCGTAGCTTGGATTCCTTGAGTGGGACGTCGGACCGAAACTTAGCTTGGACGTCGATCAATCGGACTTGGCCTCCGCTCCGTACATAGTTCTCGTTGTTTGCCTCGGGAATGCAGGTTGTGGTATTGGAGGGAAACCAGCGATATAACGCGCAACCTCGTCACACAGCTGTTACGTCACTACTAGCACCTTTTTTTTCATCTTTACAACAAAACCGGAATTTTATTTTACGTGATAAAATTTTAGCAACTTAAAAACAATCACGCATTTTTAAATTTTCATGTCTACTTGAAATGATGGATAAGTAAAAATTTGAAACAAAACATTAGATACTACTCGACGGTCTGTATCCATTAATTTAAACTGTAACTTTAGTTGAAATAAAGCGAATATGGTACGACTGCCTACAAAATTTTAGAACAGTTATGTCAGTTAACTTCCAGCAATAAGTAAAGAAAAATATACTGGGTGGGACACTGATTGAAAATCGTTACTAATTTGAAGAAATGACCTCTATTAATGTTACCAGCGAGAGTAACACAGTATTAGCCCAGCGTCTCCAGAGGCATATAAATCGTGGAATTCCCGCAGTAGCGTCATAATGGGATCCCGTTAATTCTTTTAATGAACGGGTCACGAAATTATTAATTAATCACAAACACAAAACAGAAATATGTTGTATAATAATACTCGGAGGAGTATAAATTTTATCTAAAATCTGGATAACTCACAAAGCTCTTTGAACAAAAAAATCATACAAAATAAAAAAAAACCTATGAAATCAACACAGCAGTAAACAAATTAGCACTGAGGATCTTCGCAAGGAATGATTTTAAATAGATAAATTATGTATGGCGAAGCTTCAGTGACTCTAACATACAACACCTTCTAATAAGTGTTGTAATTAAGTAGCCTGACGTCAGAATTGTATGAATGACAGCCAACTAATCCATTCACAGTTATCTTCCTCCTGAGGATTCACTGCATTAGTCACACTAAGCAGTACCTGTCTCAAGCTTTCATATGCAGTGTGTTATGCTCAATGAAAGAATGTTTTAGCCCTTAACAAGAGACAATTCGTTTTTGAGAAATTTGTCACAATGCGAGAAGTGAATAAAATGTATGACAGAGTACGGAAAAGCCCTCTATAGTGGTTATAGTGTGAATTTTTTAGATTACGTGTATTTTTCGTGTGTTGGATTTTTTTTTGTTGCCACCAGTCTTTTAAATGGTTTGATAAAATCCTCCATCCCTTCCTATCTTGCGATAACCTCTTCATCTCGACACACTCCTTACAAACCATATCTTCAATTATCTGCTTCATGTATTCTGATCTCTGTCTTTCTCTAAAGTTCTTACCTTCGAATGTTCCCTCCACTAACAAATTAACCAAATTAACCCTTCTTTCTGTAAGCCTCTTCCACAAATTTCTTTCCTCGCCCATCGTTACCAAAATCGTTCATTTCGTACGTTATCTAGTCACTTGATTTTTTAGCATCCTTCTGTAGCATCGCATTTCAAATGCTTCAATTTTCCTTCTTTCTGGTATTCCTAAAATCCATTCTTCGCTACCATCAAGTGCTGCATTCCACACATAGAGTTTTAAAAATTTCTTTCTAAGTCCTAGAGCAATATTTGAATTTAAAATATTTACCTTTTTCATGAAGGCACATTTTGCTAGAGCCATTCTGCTTATAACGTCATTGCGGCTTCGGTTATCAGTTGTAATTTTGCTTCCCAATTAGCAGAATTCATTTACTTATTCTATCGCATCCGATCCTATATTTACATTTAATCTACTATTATTGGTATCATTTCTGCTACATTTCATCTTATTTGTCTTGCTTCGATTTATATTCAGTCCAAAATCTTCCTTTAGTATTCTGTTCACGCCATTCAGTAACCTCTCAATATACTCAGCCCTCTCTGCTACCAAGACAATGTCATCAGCAAATCATAGCATACGACTTTTTATTCTTGAACACTTATTCCACATTCAAATTTTTCTTTCGCTTCCTTTATTGCTTCCTCTACGTAAAAGTCGAATATTAATGGGATAGGTACAACCTTGTCTCACACCCTTTTCAACTGATGCATGTCTCCCATGATCCTTTACTTTTATTATAGACATTTGATTCTTATGTAGATTACATTATTCTCTCTCGACATTTTATACCTGACTTCTTTAAAATTTTGAACATCATGTGCCACCTAACATCGGTGTAGTAATGTGGTTATTTTCAAGTACCATTCAGCACCTATAGTACTATATTTTATCGTTGAATTCGAATAAAACGAACGTTGCGAAAATTTTTCTTCAGTTCATACAACATGCCGAATTTCCTCGGAATGCACCAGTGACTTTGAAGACACTCCTCAAATAGCTAAATACCTTTTACACTTTTTCAGTTCTCCGTAGCGTCGAGGTCATTAAAGTCGGAACAATATTTCAGGGAATGGGAACGAACGCAGCCAAGGTTTTTTTTTTTTTTTTTTTTTTTTTTATTTTATTTTTTTTCAAAGAAACATGCTGGCATTCACCAGCAGTGATTTCAGGGAAATCTTGATGGCCAGAAACGGAAACCAATTCACTTCCACCGGAATTTAAAGCCCGAAACTCAACCACTCACCCATCAGGCTGAATAGCAAATTTCATATAACCAATTGACTAGTCTTAAGAAGCCATGCGAAAAAGCTTTTGTTTCATGTTTATGCGTCGGGATGAGGTTCATACTGATCGTAAGTTACGAAATTATGTAGAACCTTGCAATCTCCAGGGACTGGTAAACAATTGTATGTGGTTGTGGTATATTAGATCCACTGGAAGCGATGAAACGTGTTTTAAAGTCAAACTTATGATTAAAATCTCATCTTCATATTACAATTACAAATATCCTACGGGTTTTCAAACCACGGGCAACTGAAAAAATGTAATATTTGAATAATTACGAAAGTAAAAACTCTATTGTAGTAATTTACCATCTGAAATGTAGAATGTTATCGTGATAGGTCACCTATAGTCTACGTCACGTACTGTTTAACGACGTGCCTTCTGCAACCCATTGTGAATCAACGATAAGCCGATAATTGGGTTACGTTAGATTTCACCACAAGTCTGCAGTAAGTCATCGTTAAGTTATAACATATTACCCCCTCAGTGTGTATAAAGGGTTGAATATGCTGCAGGAGAAGATATAGCCAAGAGCAATTCATGTCGTTCTGATAAATACGTGCATTGTAGTACCTGGAGAAACTTTTACGGGGTGGTTTCTGCTTGTCTTTCCAGTATGGTTAGTGTGTTATGGTATAAGTAGATGAATGTGTGTGAAGCGTAGTGTGTTGTGCATGAGAGATAAAAGAAAGCAGAACATGAACCTTAGTGCCAACCCACTAGGCTTACTCTTCCGATAGCTGCTAAGGCGCTGCCTATGTTTAACGCCTCCATCCAACTAACCAGTCGTCTGTCTTCTGTCCGTTGACGCTACGAAGGAGTTTGAGATTCATGGTAAGTCTTTGATACACTCCTCAGATTAGAAATTGTGCTGACCGTCGCCGTGATAAACTTTAACTCCTTCGGAGTGTAACAGGCATAATCTATAATTATTGTTGCCTTCGTGATCGAGCAAGCTAAGGATGATAATAAATTGTGCGTGAGAACGTGAATCAGTGCGTAGGTGTTGCAAGTTAACCTTGATAATTTTCGTACTTCATGAAAAAGTATTCGCGAAGCGTTTTCGTTCTAGTCTGGTGGCTAAGTGGTTAAGGCGTTTGAATGAAGATCAAAAGATACTCGGTTCGTATCCCGGTCTCCGTGAGGATTTTCGAAGGCCTTTAATCCGACCTTCACCTCTAGCACAGTTTGCTGTGTAATGTGAAGTACGCCAGAACGCTTCCGTGGTTCTGATTTCACATAAGCTGTGTTTCTTCGGCAAGTTGTTCGTCTAGAATTCTAAGCGATTTTAATCCATGTTGAAAATGTGGAGAATTCTCTTCATGCCACGAAATTTTTTTAAACTATGTGACAACTTTACTCAAAATCCCGTAATTACTTAAACCTACTGTGATTCGTCAGTTCTTGTTTCCTCTTCATGGAAAATGTGTTCACGGTGGAATGGGCTTCACATAAAGATCTATTTTTCAATAAACTCGTAACGAAGATTAAAAAAGGAAATACCTGACAATCTGAGCACCAATGATTCATAGTAAAACTTGTTATCTATTATATCATGTAGACAGTCGAAATTACTATAACTTTTCAGGTTTTTGAAGCGATAGTCAGTAACTGGGAAATTTTCAAAATTATATATTGTGAACCTCATATTTCTATCATTATTATTGTTGTTGTTGATATTATGACGATCCCACTTGGTCAGAAAATGAGCCTACGTCAAAAATTTTGAACCAGTTTTTTTTTGGATAACTATCTAGTGTTGACCACTTTGTACAGATACTCGACCATCGTACCAAAATTCATTGAAATATGTGTAGCACCATTTCTAGCTTCCTCCTGTTAATGTTCTCGACTGCGGTACCTAGCTAAAAGTTATCCAGAATAGTAGTAACCATTTATCTGTTTTATCTTACACGTCAGTATTGCATTCCTCGTTAATTAAATTAAATTCAATTCAAGTGATGCTTAGTGTTGTTGTATGTTTTAATAGTCGAAAGGGTATATAGTCGCATAAGCAATTTGTTAATGTTCAACATAATCGTCATAATTCGTCGAAACGTGATAAAGAAACATTAATTTAGCACCGAGCGTGGTGGTTGAGCGTTTAATATTCTGGCCTCGCTTTCGTGATGACGCCGGTTCGAATCCCCGTCTGGGCATCCAGATCTGATTTTCCATGGTTTCCTCAAACCACTACAGGTGAATGCCGGGATGCTTCCTTCAAAAAGGCCATGGCCGAATTCCTTCCAGTTCATTGTCCCCAGTCCCATACCGCCTCTAATGACCTCGACGTCGACGAGGCGTAAAGCCATTAGAATAATAATAATAATAATAATTTAGCCACAGGAACTAAGATGACACTTCAGTGAGTTTGTGAAATGTTGAGTGGATATTTTCATGAAATATTTGTGTGTATTGATTAAAATATTAAGAACTCATGTCACTACACCCTTCCTACGTAGCTAACCAAAGTTGATTGAATTGTAGGATACTATGATACTAGAAGCAGAGATTCCAGTTGTAACTACCACAAGCTTTCCGTCGTACAAACTGTGAATTATTAACAAGCGCAACGCAGAGCAGCCCCTCAAAACTTCTGTTCCCAAAAGTTAAACAGCCGCCCACAAATCTCTGAGAAGTTATTTGCCAAAGAGAATTTGCCTCTACCGTGGCTCAGAGTTCAGAATGTCTGTACGACCGAATATCTTACCCTCGACTCGAGTTGGTTGATACGTGTTTATGCGTACCTCCTAATCAGCGAACTGTGTTGATATCTCTGCGCAGAGGATATGTCGAAAACCCAAGAAGAGGAGGAGGATACTTATTTTAACCGGAAAATAGGAATAAATTCAATATTGCGTCATCTGGAGCAATATCCTTACTTCCGTGTCTGACTGATGAAATAAAAACAGAATGGAGTTGTATACTTATCATCACAGGATACTAGATCACAGAACCATGGGTTTCCGTAAGGGCTACAGCACGATGGACAATACAAATATGCTACTTATCTACACCCAACTTAGCTTCATTAGAGGTAACTATCTTCTCAGTCGAATGCTGGGATGATTCTTTAAAAAGACCGTGGCCGAATTCCTTACCGTTCTTTGCCCGCATTCCTTTCCCGCCTCTAATGACCTTGACTTCGAAGAGGCGTAAGACCATTAAAGAAAAACTACCTCCCTGCTGCATTCCTGGACCTACAAGACGCCTACAATAACGTAAGGGTCAACATGATCCGAGAAATAATTCATTGTGGAGAAACAATAGGGTGTACACCTCAGAGAGGTAAGATAAATGGGGAATTTTACAGGGTGATCCTATGAGCGCAATATTGTCCACTACATACGCGAGAACTCTAATAAAAGCCTTCCTGCAAATGTGGATGATTATGTGGTATGTGTTTCACATTCCTATAAAGGGAAGGTCAAACCTTTTGCAATCCTAAGTACGTATCCCACTTAATATAACAACATAAAAATTTCTTGCGTATCCTTGCGGCTTTTGACTACAAGACGCGTGTGAAGATCTATAGTTTTATAAATATTTTTTGAATTTCTTGGCGAGTTTTTCTATAGAAATAAATTTATCCGTTAATAGTTTACAGTACTACCACAAATGTTAAATGTTTTTTCGTATTTTCTTGCTCTAATATTTATATTATTAAATACATTAGACGTAAATAAAAAATCACGATTATCTGTCTCTGTCACTACTCTCTTTCACTCTGACATCTGTAAGAGAAAGGGAGAGAGGAGTGATTGGAATAGAGAGGGGTCATAGTTAGCTGACATTGCTTTCTAAAATTAATCGCAATTTTAATATAATTATTATTTATGTATACATTTTATTAAAAATATAAATATTTGAGTAAGAATATATAAAAAATTAACAATTGTGGTAGTATTGTATACTATTTTTATGAAAAATTCGCCAATAAATCCATATATAAAACTATAGAATTTCACTTGCGGCCTGTAACCAAAGCCGCAAGGATACGCAAGAAATTTTTATGTCTTAATATTAAGTAGGGTAGGTGCTAACGTCATATTAAGTAGGATAGGTAATAACATAATATTGAGTAGGACAGGTGCTAATATTAAGTAGGATAGGTGCTAATATTAAGTAGGACAGTTGTTAATAGTAAGTTGGACAGGTGCTAATATTAAGTAGGGTAGGTGCTAACGTAATATTAAGTAGGATAGGTGATAACATAATATTAAGTAGGATAGGTGATAAAGTTATATTAAGTAGGACAGGTGCTAATATTAAGTAGGATAGGTGCTAATAGTAAGTAGGACAGGTGTTAAAATTAAGTAGGAAAGGTTCTAATATTAAGCAGGACAGATGTTAATACTAAGAAGGAAAGGTGCTAATATTAAGTAGGATAGGTGCTAACGATTGCATAAGGTTTGACTTTCACACATTGATACAGGGGCGTGAGAAAAAAAAATAGATTTTCTCCAATGCATTTTTTCTAATATATTTTTTTAAGTTCGAAGGACTCATTGATATGAACAATTGAACATAATTACTGATCAGCATAAGCAATGCTATCGACATTTTTTTTGATAGGTATTATGGCTCAAGTTCGAATGTCCAGTATACAATTTCAATTCTGAGCCATTGCGCTGCGCCAGTCGAAGCGGTTGTGCGTTAGGGCCGGCGTATTTCTGCTGTGTGGTTACAGGCTAACCGTTGCTGTGCAGACGCTGGCTAACTGCCAATGTGTGAGCTGGGGGCACGCTGCGGTATGATACTGTGTGGAGCACACCGACTGGACAGAAGAGGACGATTGCCCCATGCATGTATGCTGGCAGCAACGCGGTGGCGTGGAGTCTGGCGAGGGTGCAGTGGAATCGCTAAGGGGCTGCGACACCACCGCATTAAGCTGGCTTCCCACGGCCGGACCAGCTACCAATAGCGGGCCGTGGGAAGGGTCTCGCCTGTGCTGGCAGGGAAGGCGTGCCTCTATCCGTCGCCCAGTCGGTAAAAACCAAACGCCTGGGTAGTTGATACGACACTAGGCAAGGTGGTGGGGAGGCGGCGAGGGCTAGCCTGTGGCGCGTGCTGAACCGTACACTTCAGCTGATGTAGCGCGGCTTATAAAACCACGCGCCGTGGGAACCCACCTGTAAGTACTTACCTGGCGAGGATTCTGGCGCTCCGCTAGCGAAATCGTTGCTGATATGGCCGGTGGTTGCTCCACCTACTCTTGTGCGCCCGTTGACCGTCGGCCTAGGCACGTGGACGTCGTAAGCCGAACCCTCCGGGCGTCTGTCACTGCTTCGAGAGACTGACGACTATTAGGACGCTACTCCAGGCGCTTCAACACATGCCTCCCGGGGTGAGTAACCGCATGACACCTAACCAGCTAACAGCAAACTCCTACATTATCCTCAACAATAGTAAATAATCTGTCGCGGCACTGGCAGTATCTTAGCCATCCATCCTTAAGTTCCACCTTAAATGTAGGTTTCACCGAGCGTGGAGGGTGAGGGATTAGCGCTCTGTCCTCGCATTCTGGAGGACGCGGGTTCGAATGCCCATCAGAGCATCCTGATTTAGGTTTTCCATGATTTCCCAAAATCACCTCAGGCTTCTTCAAAAGGCCATGGCCGAATTCCTTTCCATTACTTGTCCGCAGTCCTATCCTTCCTCATAATCGCCTCGACGTCGACAGAGGCGTAAAGCAATAAGTAAAAGAAATCGTTTTTTCCCCGGAGGTAAAACCTGGGTACTTTTTCCCCCTCGGCCCTGTCTATTCTTTCAAATGTTTCATCTATTTCTATCCAAAGGACACACGTAAACAGAGACGTTTCCACCAACATCTGATAGTGGGGGATTCACGAAAGGAACTAAAAATTGGAGCACATCATTTAATTAGTTTGATTTTCTTCGTTTACCTCTAGTACGAGCGGGTTTCAAATTTCTGGAAAAGACCCTCTGGATACTTCTCCACTTTTCACTGCAGGTAACAACTGAACCCATACAACGAGAAATTGAAAATAAGAAATATTTTTTTTATATATTAACAAAATGAAATTATGAATAACAGCTAGGACGGTTCTCTAAAAAGCCCATTGCCGAATTCCCTACAATTCCTTGACCGGGGTCTACTCCTCTAATAACATTGACGTCAGTGAGGTGTAAACACCAAGCCCTTCCCAACCCCACTATACAAATAATAAATCAAAATAACTGTACGAACTGAGAGGGTACTGAGTACTATATTGCTTTAATCGGATGATTATTATTGAAGATGTTTGGATGAGTTATGTACTCACTAGAGCACTTTGCACTGCATCACACATAACTGTGGAATATTAAGATTGTCGCATAAACATGATTCAAATATATTGCTCATAAAAATATTCATACTGTACATCAGACTTTGCCCATAGATAAACCAAGGCAGGTAATTTAACACACCTGATTCAGAGTATATCTGTGGAACAACAACCAGAACTTCTTTCCACCCGGCTACTACCGTTACCTTAAATACCTCCGTTTCTCGCTCTCCAAACAATTTTTCAAATAAAATGTGTCCACTTAAAACAATTAAAACTCTCATAGAATTAATTGGTTACAAACAGAAACATTTACACATGAATATTGCTTTTAACAATATATCTACAACAAATATACATTCTCTCAGATTACAGCTTATACAGTGGCTGGCACAATAACTGCAGTTAGTGTTCTTAAATCTGAGTGCCCGTATTTGATGGTTATACACCACTCGTTTAAAATTTTAACGTGGCCTAGCTGTTCGGGCCAGTCGCAAAATTCATAGATTATTCGCACCGTAAGCGATCTTGTCCTTTCATCGCTGTCTGTGGAGCTCAGCGTAAACAATTAACCAATTGCTTTAATTATTACTGTATTAATTACAGATTATTTAAAATTTCTCCTAAAACTATATTACATGGCTTTAATCAGTGTAACCGTGTGCTCCGTTACTATATGAACATGATTTATTGGCACGCAAAGTATGGATTCGCGGTTTTAATCACTCTTCGTGGCTGCACTACATGTGACGATTGTATTCCTATAAACTGGAGTCGTTTCACCATCAATAATATGAAAACCAGAATTTGAGTTTTTGTACCCTTTTTATTTTGGCTTTTGGTTGAGACCATTTGACCAGATAATAATTAAAGGAGATTTATATGAGGAATCTAATTCATCTCACCTGATACCTAAGTGTCATTTTGCACTACGAAGAACAACTCAAAGAAAGAGGACAGTGGCGTTAGCAGAAATCAAGTGTTATTGACTGTTATAATGTTTTGGTTTGTATCTTCATGAAGCGGATAATTGTCCTGTAAAGTTTGCAGCGAATTTTTTGCAGATACATATCAAAAGCTTTTGTATGTTCCTCTAAAAATTAATCCGTTGGTACCGGGAACAAGAGGATGTGTTATGATTAACATGTGATATTTCTTTCGGGTTGAATGTACGCATTGCGGTATCTACTATTCAGACGGGGCACAGATGGTTAGGACAATCTCGTGCTAGTTACCATTGCTGCGTCTTTTTATGAAGTTGAAACGGAAACACTTCAATATTAGGTAGTTTCGATTGTTAGTTACGCCAGAAAATACACCATAATTCCCAAGATAACTTTCTATATCAGTTTAAAATTAATTTTTAGTTCTTTATTGGCTATGTGGTACCTATACCTGTATACTAATACCACTGACATTTCCTGGAACAAAGCGAATTTGCTTCTTTATATAATAGTCCAAGATCTGACTACATGATTTATACGTCCATCTGTTATTTGATTGAAATGCCATATTTATGTATAACTATTACTATGATTCTGCCGGGTTGCCTATTAAAATAAGTACGCAAGTATTTTTAGTTAAATTTTCAAAAAAAAAATCGTTCTCTTGTTTTTAAATAAATTATAATTCACTTCAAATACAGACATGTTTTGAGCTGCCTATGTAAAAGTAGGGGTTGTCAGCTGTTAAAGATATGCAAGAGAACTTACGTTTCAGTGAAATAACATGGACGCAGAAATCATGCCACTGTATCTTAGGCTATAAGGAATACTCTTACCTATCATAATTCTTGTTCCAAGTTATGGCAGGAAAACATTTTTCTGACACAATTGCTTGAATTTCTTTTTTCTCGTATCTCATATAAAACCTGAAGCAGAGATTTTAATAAGAAGAAGTCGTACTGAACTATGCATTCACACTGCGGAAGAGTCGGTGTGTGATATGATGTAGGGAGCAGGTGTAGGAATGTGTGCGCACAGCAATAACCGGCATCCAGGCGGGGCTTTGAAGTGGACGCACGCTGCACAGGGTAGCGAAGAACGCCACCACACACGCCAGAGAGATGTCTTGCTGGCATTCAGTTCCAGGTTCACCTAAGTTTTGTCAGTGCGATATATCAAAATAGAGATAACCACGGAATGCGTGACATCCTGAAGTATTACTGACTGATTCAAAACAATAGTCGCAGATAAAAATAAATGGAACGTCATGCAAATATGGCAAACAACATGCAAGAACGTGCTGAAAAATTCCTGAACATAACGCGCGTCTTGCAAGGGAGTAAAATACGGTACAGAGTGAGTAAAAAAAGAGTTTATAACTTTGGAATGATACAGATATTTGTTGAGATAACTCACAGAATCGGTAGATGTGTCATTTTGTAGCAAAACAACCTCAAGTTTGATGCACGCAGTACACCATTCCGCCACCAGGGGCCCCAGCGTAGTGCACAGTTAAAATGGCTACTTTCAATGGTGCGGAGCGTGCTCGCTGTGTGTTTTGGTTCAATGAAACGAAATCTGCAACAACTGTTCGGAGTAAATTTTGCACCGAATACGAAGAACCTCCAAGCAGGTCTACAATTTACTCTTGGCATAACAGCTTTGTTGAGAACTATGGCCGAGCGTGGTGTGTGAGTGGTTAACGTTCTGGCCTCGCATTCGGGAGGACGCCGGTTCGAATAATAAACAAAATGGAGATCGAACGGTCTCTAGTTCGAATCCCTATCTCTGCTAGGATTTTCATAGAACCTTGACCCTACTCTCAACTCTGGGACTGTACGCTGTGTAATGTGGAGTACGCCAGATCAGTTCTGTGGTTCGGATTCTGTGTTCAAGTGTATGTCACCTGTACCCGGTAGGATTACCAGGTTATATCAAGACATATGCGTGACATATCGAAACACCGTCAATCCGCGACCGAAGGCTTCGTGGATATCCCGGCTAATAATACCATAAGAAAATATTATTATTACTCAACACTACTGTGTTTATTATATATTTTTATGCCATACTGTAATAAAATAATGGTTTCCGTTTACGTAATGGTTGGTTTTTTCTTGTCTGTAGCAGCTAAACCTGTCGCAAGCGCTGAAGAGCACATTCCTAAAGGTGCGTTTCCACTGAGGCAACTTCTGGGCAACATGTGGCATGCGGCACTGACGCATGCAACAAGGAGTATTTCAAGCGAAGCAACACGCTGCGACATGTAGCAAGCAACAATGACGCATGCTACAGGTTGGACCGTGTCGCCGGTCGTATGGGCCACTGTGCGACAAAAATATAGCGTGTCGCACGATGTTGCCAGTATCCAAGCGGCGGTGGATGAGTGCGACAGAAAACGGGCGACATGGAGTGGAATGTGCAGAAAACAACCTTATTTATTGAAGATTATCATACTTCACTGGAGTTGTGGAATAACAAAAGTGCATCATGTAAAGACAGGAAAGCGAAAAGTGACAAATTAATACTACTTTCTAACAAGTACGAATGTTCATTCGATGAAGTAAAAAAGAAAATCAAGAATTTGAGGTCTGCTTTTCATCGTAAACATGAAAGAATTACTAAACCAAAGAGCGGCTCCTCTCCTAAAGAAGAGAAATGGTTTGCTTATAAACTCCTGACGTTTTTGTTAGATGTTGACATTCCAAGACAAACTTTTTCAACAGCAGAAAATCATGAGGTACGTTAATTAATACAGGGCGTTCGCCGGGAAACGCAACCCACTGTTAGCGCTACAAGGAAGAAACTGCTCCCGGCGAGCGAGTGCTCAGTTTCCGGCATTGTTCGACCGTCGGCCGCGGACTATTTCATAATAATTACGCTTCATAAACTTCATAAACTTGTGTGCTAAGCATTTAAATGTGACGTAATTCATTAGCTTACCTTATAAAAGATGCTGGAAGTGTTGACGCTCTTGTGTAATGCACATTTCACATATTCTGAACATATTTCGAGACACACGCTGCCCTAACTGACTTAATGATTTTTTGGGTGACTGTTCTAGTCGAAAAGCGATATCGTTAATTTTCTCCTCTGTGAGAATACGGTTGACCGACAGTCTCTTTTTGTTAAAAAATGAACCCGTTTCTCTTACTTTTTTAACCTGACGCAGAATTGTTGATTTAGCTGGCAGTAAAGCGCCAGGAAATTCGCGACGAAATTTACTGCGACACTTTTTAAACGACTTCTTCTTCACATATGTATCGTAGAGAAATATTCTTTGTTGCAAACTGTAACGTACCATAATTTTACTCACACTCAAACACGGTACAGATTAATAAGAGTATGAAGCCCCAAACCAGCCAAACCGCAAAGAAACGTTTATTCACAACACTGATTAATAAGAGACTGAAGTCACAAACTATCTACAATGCAAAGAAACCGTTCTTAACAATGTAAGGGTCACTGCAATGCACTGTTGGGGCAGCGGAGGTGTTAAACAGTGCGGTGATTCACGGTGCCGGTTGGCGGAAACTGCTGGCCCACTGGCCGAGCAAGTTTTTTTTTTTTTTAATTGATTTTTATTTGGCTTTAAGCGCCTAGGCACTATACAACCATCATCCATTTGTACATACATATATAAACATTTTACATTTAGGTAAGAGAGCAAGACTTGACATGATTAGTAAAATATAAACGATATAACTAGGTAAACTGATTAATCAAAAAGGAACATTTTTGTTTATTCCCTAAAGGGGTTTGACACATTATGTTTAAATACAATTGCTCATACATAATTAAACACATATTTAAAACACATAATTAAAAACATAATATAAATGATATAACTAGGTAAACTGATTAATCAGAAAGGAACATTTTTGTTTATCCCCTAAAGGGGTTTGACACATTATGTTTAAATACAATTGCTCACACATAATTAAACACATAATTAAACACATAATATATACGATATAACTAGGTAAACTGATTAATCAGAAAGGAACATTTTTGTTTATCACATTATGTTTAAATACAATTGCTCACACATATTTACCAATGATACAGTGAAATATACAGATATATAAATTATTGTTAGTTCCTTATAGTTGTTGTTGTTTTTTTTTTTTTTTTTTTTTTTTTTTTTTTTTTTTTTTTTTTTTTGACGTTACAATGGTTAAAATCCTTACAATTAACTAGTTTTTCACATCTAAATTTTTATATTAGTTGACTTTACAAATTTACTTAGCAACTTGTATACGGTCACGTTGTTACCGTGTAATAGACAGCTAATGCTTGTTGGGAGAGGTATTCCATAGTTGACGAGTTGTTTTATAAATCTTTGTCGATGTTGTTTATATTTAGGGCATGAAAACACTATGTGATTAATATCCCCTATTTCTGCTCTATCGCAATCACAAATATCAGTATTTAGGATGTGTATCTGATGTAAATGCTCGGGGAATATACCATGGTTAAAGCGCATTCTAATTATAGTGGAAATGACGCCTCTATGATCCGGAAAGTTGAGGAACCATGGGCGGGATGGTATTCGGGGTTGAATCGATCCATAATGATGTCCCTTCCTGCTTTTGCTGGAGTCCCATTCAGTTTGCCATTTGTTCAGAGCCTTTGTTTTTATTTTGAAGAGGTAGTCAGTATACGGAAGCTGGATATCTAAGGTGTCTCCTATTCTAGCGGCTGACTTTGCCATTTGATCCACTGTTTCGTTATCCGGAACCCCTGCATGTGCTTTTAGCCAAAGGAAGTTTATGGATTTATTTCTTCTGGACAATTCTAGATATGTCTCCACAATCTTAACTATAAATTGATTGGTTTTCTTGCCCAAAAATTTTCTTTGGATGGAGTTCAGTACGCTAAGCGAGTCAGAGATTATTAAAAACTCGTCTCAGTCAATGACAAGCTGTGGCTCAAGTGCTCTTAATATAGCGATGGCTTCTGCCGTATAAATTGATGTATTTGATGGTAATTTATACTTTTCTTGATACTTGGTCCTCGGGCAATAAAAGGCGCAGCCTACTCCATCCCCTGAGTCGATTTTTGGATCCGTCCGTATATATATAAAAACGAATAATTCCAATTGTCCTCCAGGTATTTCCTTACTGCTTGTTTGTAGGTGACATGTTGGTTGGTCTCAGGAGTTATATAATATATTGGTATCTGTATCATGCTAGTGCTGGAATAATACTCATATGGGGGAAATATCTTCGTTGGAATAATTCTGTCTGCCAATTTTTCCCACTCTCTGTAACTGTGAAGGACTTCAGCCAGTCTATGACGCTCTGTGATGTATCCATGGTTATACAAAGCTTTGCATTTCGAGATAATTGGATGATTCCTGTATGCTAGCCTTTCCAGAATATATTTACTAGCCAGCCAGTTTCGTCTGATATTCAGGGGCATCTCCCGAGCTTCAATCAGTAGGGCGTTAGTGGAAGTCGATCTCATGGCTCCCAGACAGGTTCGTATACAGCTGTATTGGAGTTTGTCCAGCATGGAAAGGGTTCGAGTATTTGCGTTGCTGTATAGAATGCTTCCATAATCTATTTAGATCGAATTAAGGCTCTGTATATTGTTAAGAGGGTGTTGTGATTTGCACCCCACCATACCCGTGTTACGCTTCGTATAATGTTCAGAGCTGGTTACAGGAATTAACTATTTGAGTAATGTGGGGAATCCAACTGAGTTTGGAGTCCAGCACTAGACCCAGGAAGCGAACATTGGACTTAACTGTAATGAGTAGATTCCTATTCTGACTGTTCTGATTTCGTTAAGATCTAATCGATTCTGGTGAATATTATCACTGAGGACTTTTCAGTTGAGATTTGTAGCCCATTCCGTTTAAACCATTTGTCCATGTTCATCATCGTAATTGTTAGGTTGGATATCGCTTCCTCTATTGTAGCCGCCATACAATATATACAGATGTCATCCGCATATTGGAGAATTCGGGTGTTTGGATTAACTACTCTTTCCAAATCCCATGCGTATAGAATATATAATAGTGGACTCAGAATAGCCCCTTGAGGTAGTCCTGTATAAAGTTTTCTTGGTCCTATGGTATGATCCCCTGTATCGTATGAAGATTGTTCTTTCCCCCAACAGGGTGTTAATGCCATACACTAGCCTCTCTGGAAGCCCCAATCTTTTTAATTTTTCCATTAGGATAGGGATTTGCACATGATCATAAGCCGAACAAATGTCTAAAAACAGAGAGACCGTACAGTTTTTTCTTTTAAAAGAATCAGTGATATCCGTTGTCAAAATAGTTAAATTATCTATTGTCCCTCTCCCTTTGCGAAATCCAAATTGTGATTGAGGGAGTAAATCGTTCGCCTCTAACCACCATTCCAGGCGGTTCTTAATCATTCTCTCTAGAGTCTTCCCTACGCACGATGATAAAGCTATTGGCCTATACGAAGCCTGTAGTAGTGGATTTTTTCCAGGTTTTAAGACCGGTAAATCACCTGTGTTGTCCAATCCTCCATTAACTCATTTTTTGTCCATGTTTCATTGAAAATGTGGAGAAGTAAATCTCTGGCTTCTGACGGCAAATTTGTAAGCATTGGATAATGGATATTATCAATTCCCGGGGATGTGTTCTGGTTTGTTGATAAGGCTTTTTCTAGTTCTATTCTAGAGAAAGGGGTCATCATTGGATGAGAGTGTTCCTCTTCCGATTCAGGTATGCTCATCGGAGCTGTAATGCATGAGGATGGTGTTATCCTATCTGCAAATTCTTCCAACCAGACCGGGTCAGCTTCTACAGGTCGATTTGAGTTTAATTTTTTTAATGCTCTAATTTTCTTCCAAACGTCTGAAATGCTTGTATCCTTATTTATGCCGTTGCAATATTTAATCCATTCCTCTTTCTTCCGCCGTTTTAGAAATTTTTTTGTCTGAGCATCCACCCGCTTATATTCCAAATAACTTTCGAGCGTCTGTACTTTACGATAACTACTCAGGGCCAACCTACGTTTTGCTACTGTTTTGGAGCATTCTGAATCCCACCAGAACACTTTGTATTTTTTGCAATTTTCAGTAGTTTTACGGCGAGGAATCGACTTCATCGCCGCCCTATTTATAATTGATATCAGAGCGTCGTAAGAATCCTTTACAGATAGATTAGGATTAAGATTGGCTAATTCCTCTGAGATGACCTTTCTGTACGTAGACCACGAGGCTTCCTGGATACGCCAGGGACTACTAGCATGATATCTAGTTCGCGGGTTTAATTCCATTCCTATTGTTATGTAAATTGGGAAATGATCCGATCCCAATGTATATCTTTTTGTTTCCCATTTATCTACCGTGTGGAAATTTGGTGAGGCTATAGAAATGTCTACCGATGTTGGGCGGAATTAGTGTGGGTGAGCCATCATTTAAAATGACTAGATTATAGTCTTCTATAGAATTTAATAATGATCTTCCGTCTGCGTCCGATGTGTCATTGCCCCAAGCAGTATGGTGGGCGTTAAAATCACCACAGATCAGAAACGGGGTACGAAGTGACGCCCACAATTGGTTCCATTCGTTACAGCTGACCCTCACATGTGGTGGTTTATATAGTGATAATATAGTGTAGGCACCCGTAGGTGTTACTATTTCCGCGGCTACAGCCTGTACTTCTTTTACGCCCCATTTTATCTGTATTTGTTGGAAAGAAATGTTTTCCTTTATTAAGAGTGCCGCGCCTCCCTTTCCGTCAGTTCTATCTTCCTGATGATGTTATATCCCCTGAAATGGATAGGGGCATGTGGCTTAAACCAGGTTTCACTGATAGCTGCTACTGTTACGTTGTTGCCGAGCAATTCCTTAGATAGGATGTCTTTATTGGCAATAGCAGATCGAGCGTTCCATTGCATAAGTTTTATCGCCATAGGAAGTAGAGAGAGTATTCGGTTCTTTAGTTGATTCCTGCTAGGTTGGTAAGAAGGTGACGAATTGGGTCGAGTTGGGAGGTATCAGATGGAGCTGCTTGACATTCTTGAATCATGTTCAGGATAATTTGCAATATCTTCTCTATGAGTGCTACTTTTTCGGGTAAGGGGGACTTTTCCTTATACTGGGGTTGAGGAGGGTAAGGATTCTGTGTGATAGGTGTTATTGGTATATGATGGGGTACATACATTCTTTGGTAAACAGGAGGGTAATTGGAATTTTGTGCTTTTGGGGTTGCTGGCCTTTGCTTGTTGCGGCCGACGGTAGTAGTAGTAGTATATATATCGGTTGGTTTGGAGAGAGCACTTTACTTTGGTGACGAGACTCTTGATTTTGTTGGATAGGGATCATAGGACAGTTTTGGAAAGCATTTGTTGAGGCTAAACTAGGTGGCTGCACTGCAATTGGAGAGAGCGGGGGGAATTGCTTTTCGTCGTAATAGAGCGGAGCGGCGCTGGCTGCCTGCGAATATGTCTGACGATGGGTGGGATACCAATTCGGCATGGAGAGGTTTTATTATGGCCGCTGCCTCACGTGCTTTTTGTTGTTGAACAATTACAGGACATATTCTGTCATTGGATAAATGAGGACCGTGACAATGTACACATTGTGGATCAGCTGTGCTGGCACACGTCTCCATAGTATGGGGCCTCCGCACTTATTGCAGCGGGGAGCGCTGCGGCATTGAGTTATACGATGGCCAAATCGTAAAACAATATCACAGACGAGAATTTGTGGGACGTGAGGTTCGACTGGGCAACGTGCTCCAAAGATTGCTATGTGGTCCGGGAGGGATTGTGATCTAAAAGTGATCATGCATATTGGTATCGGTATTCTCCTATCATTATTTTGGTATGAGTTCTTCTTGGTAAACCGTTTAACTGCGATAACTGGGTAAGGGCTTTCTATCGCCTGTAGGATTTCTTCTTCTGACAGGGAGGTGTCTACGTCCCTGATAATACCTTGTTTGTTTATCAAAAAATTTGGAATGAATGCTTCTAAGTTTCTGTCCTTGAAAACTGTAGATTGAACCAACAAGTTAGCAGAGGCTGCTGAATTGGTTTCGATTTTTAACCTATTTCTCCCGGCCGCTACGATATTGATGATGTCATGCTTCTGTGCTGGGCTATGTGTATAAAGAAGTTTCCCTATTGACATGGGGTGAAGTCTACCAATATTTTTATCCACACTTTCCACAAAGACTAAGTATGGACCCGTGTCTGTGCGGCTATATCGGTTATTCTTACTTCTGTCTTTATTGGAATTGAAGTTGGGGCTTGGCAACTGGGGGACACTATTTGGTTAGTAGAGTTCCTATTGTTCGATACTATACTTTGAACTCCTTCACAATCCGCGGGAATGCTTGTGATATCCATGCCCGTACCCTCGTTTGATATGGTTTGGGTTGGATCACGGCTATCATATTGATGATCTAATTCTGCAGCTGAAGTAGTTGGGTAGAACACCACTGATGACATGGTAGCTAACTCCTGGGGCACACTCACTGGATTGTCTACTGTTTCAGTGGACATTTCCCTCGTTCGGTAGCTCAGTAGGGTTTCCCTCTATGCGAGAACGTTTAGCAGTTCTTTCTTCCGAATTTACATTGTTCAACACTGCGATCGAGGGGCAACTTGCAGAAGCAGCGTCGTTACCTGAGAAGTTGAGCGGCTGAAGATGAGATGGCTGTGGCTGGATCCCTTGTTGGTAGTGCATCATCGGCGGGGCTGAAGAGGCTGTTTCTGGAAAATAACACGGCTGCAGTGCCGCGTTGATTATTTGCCCCGTGTCTGGAGGTTCTTCCATGTTAGGGCACGGCCCAGGCTCTCAGTGGATGCTAAGTATTGAAGCCTAGTTTTGTATAACTTTAGGCAATTCAAATTTTATACACACTTCACTGCACTGACGGACTGTAAGTTCACTTGACTGTTTACGAGACTGACTAAGCTCCGGAACACGGAAGTGATCGCTATGAGCGCATCAGCTAGACTCGCCGAGCAAGTTGCCGACGGCAACAGACTGGGAGGGTAGCGTTTTCCGGCGAACGCCCTGTATATGTAACTAATTATTTTTGACAGAATAGTTGACCTATGACAGATCCAGAGACGGAATAGGGGATTTACAATCTTTTAGTTATACAAGTAAATAAAAGTAGTTTTATGGTGGATTTAAAATATATATATATATTTTAAAAATTGTCGTAATTAAAACTTTACGAAAAGACTTACATATAATTAAGATAGGCGGTATTACAGCGTAGTAGAAAAGTGTTTCCAAATTTAGATGTTGGTAATAATAGTAAAAAACTTTTCTTGAATCGACCCTTCACTCATACAGTTGTGTATGATAGGGATAAATTGTCATATCATGGTAACGTAGCTAAATACATTATTTTTCGTACGAATACATAGTTTATGTTTTTGTCTTAGTATTTGTCTTGCCAAGATACTTTTACTTCTTTTGACACAAAGTATGTACCTTGCGATTCGCACTACTTTTAACAAATAAATCTCTGATCCACCACCTAGATTTTTTTCCGTTTTCTTCTTTTATTGCCATTTGCGAGGATCAAATAAGCAGCAGCTGCCACTGTTTCTGATGCCATGACGCACACTACTGGCCGCATAACGTGAAATGCTTTTGCCGCATGCTACAAGCAACGGCGACAAGTAGCAAGCGACAACTGGCAACAGGCCGGTCCTGGCGGTGTAGGGGCTAGCGCGCTGGCCTCGCATTGCAAGGGCCGCCGGTTCGAGTCCGTCCTCGGGCATGGGTGGTTTTAATTAAGTGTTGTGTTCGTCTTGTGCTGTCCTCATTGTAGTGTCAACAATATCATAATGATACCCTGATCAGCAGTTGGAACATAAATAAATTGTAGCTGGCTAAAATGGTCACAACGACCGAAGGCCATATTTAAAAAAAAGTAAAAAAACTGGCAACAAATTCTTGGGCGACATTCGACTTGCGACAAAGTATGATGACGCACGGCGACATGTAGCAACAAAATAACTCGTGTAGCATGCTACATGTTGCTCGTTGTTGCCTCATTGGAAACGCGCCTTAATGTCTATAAGAGTATATATCTTATTTTCAGATGAAATACGGAACGACTCTGTTCTTAACAGATACTTAACAACAACTGTTATGTTTAACAGTTAATATTCTTAAGAAGTATTGTTTTAACTTCTGTAATACTGGTCTGGTGGCTCAGTGGTTGAAGCGTCTCACTGGAGACCGAAAGGTCATCGGTTCGAATCCCGACCTTCACATCTGGCACAGCTTGTTGTATAATTTGAAGTAAGCCAGAACACTTTGTGGTTCAGATCGCACGTTAAATTGTAGGTTCACTATACCCGGTAGGATTACCGGGTTGGGTTAAAGCGGCTACGTTTGGGGCGGAATGTGCAACCAATAAAAACCCTGTTATAACGACCACACGAGGAGCCTACTTACTGTAAATCCGTATAAATAATATTACGTTAACATTGTGCAACACCAGTTATTAGGACGTAGTGGGAGAAAAATTTTATGTTACAGCTGAGCTAATCCGAAATAAAGAGTAACAAAAATATTCCCATATCTCAAAAGCTCGTGCGTTGCAAGAACAAATTCGCGCTGCTTTAGACTATCGAGGGTTCCTGTGAGTGCAGTATTCTACTATAGAATACAACTTGATTTTCTTCCTAACCAAGCAGAATTCATGTAAGTTAGTTAATACTACAACCAATCATTTGTGTAGTTCTTTCACAGTGTTTGAGAACGTGATTACATCGTGATTCCGACTGTCTGTGCGCTCTGAATATTCAGCACGTTTTCCCTCGCGCCCTTTGCTCTTCTGATCTGCGGTGCCACCAAGTTTCGCCACTTCTCGACGCGCTCTCAACGCTATTTAATCTATAAAGTTGGCAGTGGCTCTCTCAGTTCTAATATTGCCAGCCTTTTTGGAGGCCGTCGAAGTTTGTTTCACCGCTGGAAGAAAATTTCCTCACAGCCCTCTGTGCTGTCCCAATAACTTCACGGACTGGAAGGTCACATGTTGAGATATACCTAATATCAAACAGGCGTGGTCTACCTTTCACATCAGACAAAGTGACGATAGTATACTTCATACAAAATTAAAGTAGTAGATAAATAATCAACATTATATTTTCCAACTGTGTTATCCTGCGATTTGAACATTTGTATGTTAAATTGATATCTCTGTTTGTCTGACTGTACTGATTAATTGTTTCATCTAGGCAAAAAATGTAACAAAAGTACAGTCGCTGCAAGATAATATTGACTTACAGAGGGGCTGTGAAATTATTTTTCAGTGTTTTTTTGTTTTTTGAAAACAATGTTTTCTGCCTTACAGACCAATATGTGTATGTCCTATGTCCTAGACATGTTGTACATACTTTCTTTCTTTTTCCTAGCTTTGCCCCGCACTGTACCTTTTGCTACATAGTTGTCCCGAGAGCCGTTAGGTGTCGTCCTCTGTCAGTGAACGATGTCTTGAGTGATTAGTGATACTTTGTTTGTTACAGTTTCTAACAGAAGACCAATTCGGTTTCTGGAAGAGGAGAGGTACAAGGGAAGCAATTCTTGCGCTGAGGCTAATAATAGAAAAGTGGAAAGAGAAAGGCAAAAAATATAAAAAATAAACGAATTTAGGTTTCACAGATAAAGAAAAAGCATTTGAAAATGTTAAATGGGTGAAGATGTTTTAGATCCTCAGAAAAATTGGAATACAATACAAAGATAGGTGGCTAGCATGAAATCTACAAAAATTGAACAGCTGTAATAAAAAGTGGAAATAAACAAGAGAAAACAGCAATACGTAAAGGAGTCAGACAAGGATGTGCCCTGTCTCCCTTAATTTTCAATGCCTATATTCAAGACTCATTGGATAAGATCAGAGACGAAATTGATGTTGGATAAAAATACACTAAAAACTAATAACTATTATTCAATTCACAAATGACATTGTGATAGTAGCAGAAAGTGAAGAGGATCTTAAGAAAATTTTGGAAAGAATGCAATTGGGAATGAGTACAATATGAAAATTAATAAAGCGAAGATGAAGGTCGAAAGTGAATATTAAAATTAATGGAGAAACACTGGAGGATGTGCCAGAATTCTAGTACTTAGGAAACAAAATAACAAAAGATGGAAGAAGCAAGAATGACATAAAATACATGATTGCACAAGCAGAAATAGCGTTCAACAAAAAGAAACGAGTTTTTACAACAAATAACATCAACTGCACAACGAGGAAATATCTGACATGTCTGAAGTATTGCCCTGTGAAACCTAGACAGTTGGTAAAGAAGAGAAAAGAAGATTAATTTCATTTGAGCAATGGTGCTACAGAAGGATGTTAAATATTAGCTGGAGGGACAAGATGACTAACGAGGAAATTTTTGGGAAGGCAGGAGAGTAAAACTCTATATGGAAGAGTATAAAAACGCCGACGAAAATATTAATTGGACATATCTTAAGACACTAGAGCTTAGTAAAAACAATAACGGAGGGAATGGTAGAAGGAAAGGGAAATCGAGGTAGACCACGTTTAAAATACATCCACCAGATGGCTGCAGGAGATATGTAGATATGAAGAGGAGGGCAGAGAATAGAGCTGAATGGAAGACCGCCACAAAAACAATCCTAGGATTGACTAACAAAGAAGAAGAGGAAGACAGTGGCGTTACCGCGTGCGATTTTAGCAAATCAGGCACTTCAGGTCCTACGTTTTAGCTTGGATCATTTGTACTTCACCGATCCCACTTTAACGCCCTTGGCTAAACTGGCGGTTAACAAACATGTAGTTCATCTCGATAGTAAGTACACACACTGACAGAAAAAAATGTTAAGCGCCCAGAATAGGAGATAATACAGAAATAAAATTGCGCGAATTGAAGATCCACGTGACTTTATTCGAATGATTACAGTATCAGGGTTCGTAGTACAGGCTGACTGTTGGTATTGCCTTGATGCACCGCGGTGTGCTGGGTGCAATACGCAGCAGGAAATTCACTGTTCACCGTACAGGGTGAATGTTCTTGATTGTTTTTATAACGTGTTAGTATACTGGAGGAAATAGTTTAAATCTATTATGTCAAGAGCAATCCTGTTTATTCTTACAACCATTCGTCTTAGCAACTGTTGTGTGCTTACGAATGACTTTGATGAGTCTTAAATGTAATCTTATTATTACAAAAAGAGTTTATATCAGTTTATATTTGTGACTTGTAAGAAAGAAGGAAAATTGAAGCATTTGAAATGTGGTGCTATAGAAGGATACTGAAGTTTAAGAGGGCAGATAAAGTACGAACCGATTGAGTTTTGGAAGTGATGTGTGAGGAAAGAAGTTTTTTGAAGAGTCTTACAGCGAGAAGAGACAGAATGGTAGTTCATATTTTGAGACACTCAGGATTGGTTAACTTGTTACTGGAGGAAATGTAAGAACTGTAGAAGATTACATAGATTGGAACATATGAAGCAGATAATTGAGGACGTAGGGTGTAAAGAGTACGTTGAGATGAAAAGGTTAGCCCGAGATAGGAAGGGTGGAGGATTGCATTAAACCAGTCGAGAGACTGATGACAGAAAAAAAAAAGTTTTACCATCCGTCCGCTTGTATTCTATATGTTAAGTGTGTGTTTGTTTGTTTGGGACTTAGAGATAGTTCGAACATTCGCAGGTTAGAAAGTGGGCCTGTTCTGCTTCCTCGGATATGTACCAAACTGACGGGTACTAAAAGTGTCGATATACATACCAAACTATGAATCCACGTCTGTTGTTTTGGATCCAGTAACACTGACTTGGCTCATTTTTTATTTGGAGTGAACTCTTCAACAAGTTCCAAAATTCCTGTCTTCCAAAAATACTTGTAAGGGAGATAAAGGGCTTAGTTGCTTCAAGTTCCTTATTCCCAATCCTCTCCCTGGTCTAACTGGCCAAGGCGGAGGAAATAAAAAAGTTGCAGCAAATAGCGAATAGGTAAGATATATCACATCGCGGAGCAGGGATGAGTAGTCGCTAAGATAGAGCTCCATATTACCTTCCAAGCCCTTGGCGTTAGAAATGGACGTGGAATCGCCAGTTCCATTCTCCGGCCAAGCAATTTCCTCCTCGGTTCTCGTTTGAAAATAGGAAATATCTTAAGACACAGAAGGAGAAAAGATTTGTTAATGTAACTTTTTTATTCCTAAAACATATTCGTTTAGGTTTTTACGAAGATCATGGGGGAAAACAACGACTGTCGCATTTTCAGTAATTCAGATTTTTTAGCTGTTTAAATTTTCAGTCATCAAAAGATAAAAATATCCACTTTCACGCCATGTGTAGATTAACTTATTTATGATTTTGTATCAGAACTGAGATGAAACTTTAGGGACAGTAAATTTTTAGAGGTTCTGGCGATAATCCTCTACACAACAAAACCTCATCAAATGTGTCAGACAGCGTGAATTGCCTCTTTAGTTCTGGTGTTCCCAGACGGTGATCAAATATTGCAGTCGTATCTTTTAGAGGACATACTGCTATATTTTCTTCATCCGAAATTGAAAACAATGCTATATCGAACGTACACAGCCTTTTATTTATACGCCGAGTTTCATTTGATATTTACGCACAGTGAAATGAAACACGCAGTTGTTGAACTTGCATCAAGGCACGTTCAGATTTTCATGGTTCCGTGGTAGGCCACATGCGGGACACAGAAATCTGAAACCAACAAGCAAAGCATAGTGGTTTCACATTAGCGTAGCACACGCCGCTTCGATACCGTGCTCGCCAAAATTATGTTACTCCTGACAGGCCCTGGCGGTACTAATTGCAATTTAAAAAACAGTTGTATACTGAATGACATTGAAAAACATTTTATATTTAAAATGAAAAGAACAGAAACTACCTCCAAATTTCGTTCGGATTACATTCAGGCGATGGTATTTCAAAGTTATTTGTGGGGAAACAGCATTGGGCACAAGTCACTTGTATTACAAGAACTAGAAGCTGACTTCCTAGATGCCCTAGTGCCTAATTTATTTGTTGGACTTTATCTTATACAACCGTACAGAAAATCTATACAACAACCGTAGAATATCCCACATCAATCGGAGCCGGTTGTCGTGGCCATTTACATTGAAGAGTAATAGCAAAAGACTGAATTTGTAATGATCGTAAATTATTTACATCAGCGTTTGTCATCATTGTGAGGTAAATCTAAAAACTGAAAACGTCATTTAAAATGTTAATGAAATACCTTACAGCAGACAAAACACTAATAAAAACTTCATTTTTAGATATTGCTACAGACAGAAAAAACTAGAGCTAAGACATTAGAAACAATTTCCTAAACAAAAATGTAATCGATCATTTTTGTCGGAGTTTTCCCTGTTATTACTGTGCCTGAAGCTCAGCAACGTAAGTAATTTTTTTCTACCCGAAATCTGAAAGAAGTTACCTCAAAATTGTGCATGTACGTAATAATCGTTGTGTGCAGGTGTACTCTGCAATTAATCGAAATAACTGTCTGCTAGCTAAGTGCGTTAAGGTGCTTAGTTTCAAAACTTCGCTCCTCCGGCCCCGGGTTCAGATCCCGCTGTGAGTAGTTTTTGAGAGTTGTGTTTGATCACATGATAGACGCCAAGTCGTTCCGTGGTTCGCATTCCAAGTTAAACTGTAGGTCCCAGAGGAAAGGAACTAACCCTTCTACCCCTGACAATGGCTTAGTATACCTCTTTCGGGAGGATCCAACCTTAGTTAGACTTTGCTATGTGTACAATATTCTCTTGTGTGAGGTACCGTGTACAGTAAACAATTTTACTGTTCTCGTTGCTTTTTATCTAAGTTACGACTGAATCTTGAATATATGACACGTCGAGTATGACGCCCGCTGCGTGTGTTGGATGATATGCATATCCTTGTAGCTCGACCGTAAATATCAACTGGAGTGGCTGTCTTCGTGTGCTGTGCGACATTTCTTCGTCGCACCTCCCGTGGAGTCTAGCATGTGATAGGATTCGAATTTACGAAGCAACGCTAGGATTGTACCGAGCACGTAACGATCTGGCCTCGCATTCGGGAGGACACCGGTTCGAATCCCCGTCCGGGTATGCAGATTTGGGTTTTCCATCGTTTCCCCAAATCAATCCAGATGAAAGCCGGGATGCTTCCTTAAAAAACGACATGGTCGAATTCCTTACCATTCCTTGCCCCAGTCCCTTTACCGCCTTTAATGACCTCGACAACTACGAGGTGTAAAGCCATAAGTAAAAAAAAAAAGCAAGCTAGGTTTGTAATTCGTCTGCACAGAGGAGAATG
Source organism: Vandiemenella viatica (assembly GCA_031002005.1). Lineage (NCBI taxonomy): Eukaryota > Metazoa > Arthropoda > Insecta > Orthoptera > Morabidae > Vandiemenella > Vandiemenella viatica. The sequence goes on from CM061921.1 coordinate 107,247,172, forward strand.
TTTCTATGTAACTGGATTTTAAACATGATCCATGTAGAATTGCTCATTACTTTCACGTCTCTACACGGTCTAGCGATTTTGATCCGTTTCCCGTAATTCGTAAGGTATTAAAAAAAAAAGTTAGTTAGAACTAGGTACATCATTAAAGTTATGAGTATTGCGGCTAAAATTTAAAATAAAGCCATTCTTTCGATTATTTAATCCAATGAAACTAAATAGGACTCTGATAAAAAGTTATTTCACTGGACTGTTTGGCGCTGGGAACAAACAATACAGAAAGCAGGGGACAGAAACATGTACGATTCGAGAATGTGTTAATCTTCTCGACGCTTCTACGTAATGTTGCAGTTACACGCTGTTTTTACTCGCGTGCCTTTGATTGCCTGCCTTGTAATTACTTTATTTATCTGTGGAACTGAGTTAAATCTTCGGTGATGAATGTCTGTGGAGGTTCTTAGCAGTGGCGTAGCTAGGTCAACAAGGGCCCCGGTGCAAAAAATTTATTTTGGACCCTCAGGCCAGATGGGCGATCTTTTTTTTGCATTGTGTTGCTGGTAAGGGCCCCTGAGCTGAGGATGGGGCCCCTGAGTCGTGCTTAGGGGCCCACTGAGCAGTGGTTGGGGGCCCCTTGAGCAGTGAGAGGGCCCTTAGTGAGGGGCTTCCTGTGTCTCAGGGGCCCCCTTAGACTACTGTAGGCCTCCGAACTGCGCTTGGGGGCCCCCAGAGGTGCTCTTTGGCCCCCCCAGAGGTATGCTTGAGGGCCCCCTAAGCGTAGGGCCCCGGTGCACTGCACCACCTAGCCCCATAGTAGCTACGCTCCTGGTTCTTAGGCACAAATATTATGATAAAAGAACAAATAATTCTCGATAGTTATTTTTAAAGAGCTCTCTTACGTTACGACTTGATGTAGTGAAACGCATAACCGCTTGGCGAAGGTAAGGAAAAGAAATACATTACGACAATATTACGTTAATAGATTTTTCACATGGCTCATTGTGTTAAGACATATCAATTTTCAGTTTTAAAGTCTGCCAGAAACGGCCAAGCAAAACCTAAATATTCATGATCGTATCGTGTTTAGAACTGAGCAACAGCCCAGCCACCGTGAACAGTGAGAATGCAAATAATGGCTGATCATAGATGTCTCATCTAGCTTAGCAAGTAACGATGGTTTTTATAATAGGTATTAGCGCGTCTTTCTCAATTCTGCAAATTTAACTGATAAGATAATGGTGTGGTGACAACAGTTTTAATATACTGCGAATAATACAGCCACTATAAACAACGTTACCGGCCCACATAATGGCAAACCACGATGTATAAACGAAAGAGGTACGCACCAGTAAAAGAGTCCGATGATGACTGTTTATTCACTCAGCGGTATAATGATAACAATAATTTCGTGTGGTCTTCGTAAAATAGTGACAGAATTTCTTAACTAACCTAGCCTGGTAATCCTATATGATGAAAGGGACCTTCAGTTTAACGGAACATCTTCCCATTAACAAAGAAAAGTTTAACTGTTGCTGAAGGTTTGTTTTTAGGCCACTAAAAATTCCGGCTGAGAATTTTCTTTTTAAAAATGTAAACACTTTGGCGGTATCTTTCTTCTTTCTTATCTTTTGTATTTTAAACTGCTGTTCTCCATCTATTGGACATTTTCAGGTCTTTTGTGTTAATATTTAAATATTCACAATATTTCATCAACTGAAAAGTTTGATCGTTCAATTTGGGACTATCCTTGTACTGGTTTCGATCTTACCTGCAGGTTAGGTGACACTATTTTGTCCCAGTTTGGTTTCTCTTGATGTCTTGGTCCAGTGAGTCTTTCTATTGTTTTTAATGGTTTGTATTGTAGAGTTTTGCCATTGAAAGGTTTCCGTCATTATTATATCAAGCGTCCGTGCAATTTCTTAAGTATAATTTTAAGTTTGTACTATTTCGTATTGCTGAATATTCATATGAGCCATATATTCGTTTTAAATGATCTTTGTAGGATGCAGGCTAGAGTGTTGCCTAGTATCCATTGTGCTGTGATGTGTTTCGCTTAGGGGTATCTTAGTTTCTCTGGTTTCGATATTTCCTAAGTACTCATAATTAAATGGGAGGTTCGGTCGAGGAAAGCTATTCTTCGTCTTGTCCAATGTTTTGATCCTACGTGATTCTGTCCAATAGAGTTTCTGTGTCGTCACATTTTGAGCATCTGATGGTTGAGGAGTGATGAATTTCGCATCGCACCTTACCACGGGGATTGTATTTTAGATTTTAGGCTTATTTTGCTTATGATTTTACACCTCGTTGACGTCGAGGTCATTAGAGGCGGAAAGAGACTGGGGTCAAGGAACTGGAAGGAAATCGGCCATGGCCTTTTGAAGGAAGCATCCTGGCATTCGCCTGAAGTGATTTGGGGAAACCATGGAAAACCCAAATCTGGATGCCCGGACGGAGATTTAAACCGGCGTCCTCCCGAATGCGAGGCCACCACGCTCTGTCTAGACTTTAGTGTTTTGTTGGTTATATTTTTCCAAATGTTGCTCTAAGTGTATTGCGGGTTTTTACCTTCGATTTTGATCTTGTGATTTGAAGCGCTGATCATTTTGTTGATCTCTTTGGGTGTTTTGTGAAGTGGACCTTTAGAATTTTGCGTAAGTGGTTTCGAGGTGGAATTCACTTATGTCTGCAACGGTGAGCTTTATTGAGGCCACGTTTAATGTTATTTCCTCATCGTTTGGTTGGGTTTCTTTGATCAGGTTACAGTAGACAATCGATTTCCCAAAACAGTTGGGTATGGACGGTGTTCAGGCAACTTATTTTTCAGATAACAGATCACTAACCAACAAGTTTGCTCCAGTGTCATAAAAAAACTACGAAATCAATAAACAGCGATGCATATTAAACAGAAAACTGTGTATAAACCTGTATTATAAGCTTTACTTGACCGGTTAAAAATTTCCACGCCTACAATAATTTTGCTTGAGAGCAGATACTCGTTTTTTTTTTTTTGCTAAATCTTAGAGATTGGACAGCATCACATTCTCATTTTTCTTCTAGCCACTTCTTAGGCGTTTCAAGACGGTGAATGGTTCCTCATGGATGTTCCTGTTTCGGCTCTTCCTAGTCATCGCAAGAGTCTATTTCGTCGATCACACTTTGAATCGTTTCATCGTCCGTCATTACTTGATAGCCATGGTCATGGACATCTCATTCGAGCCAGTCATGAATGTTTTCCTGGTAGCATTTTTCAAACCCTGAAGATTTTATAATTTCACAGTGTAAAATTCAGTTGACATCCAACATTCACAGATTATCTACTAAAACATTTCTTTTTACCTTCAGGCTATTTACATACCATAAAGAAACATTAATCGGCTCTACCACTATATGAGGATGATTCGATTTTCTTTTTAGGCTTTTCTCGAAACCTCTTCCTCATAACATTCATGGTTTCTATCAACACCTATTTCTTCAATGCATCATCCGTCCACCAAAGACTGTTTTACGCTGTTGGTGACATCTTTGACCCTTTCAACTAAGGTTTTCAGGGGTAATGTTACATTTCACTAGTCTATATTTATGTAAATATGTTCACAATAATGGTTTTAATTCTATGTAAGGACTATGTTCCGTATATATATGCCCCACACATTATGTATTTTTTGACAAGATTGTAAAATTAACCAATACGGAATTTCATAAATCATTTACTAGCAACTGGCGTAAATTTTACATTTAAACAATAAATCCCATAAAAAACATAATAAAGTTTGGTCACTTTTAATTTTACCACTAACATTTAAAAAAACACTAAATATCTTAGTTATTCTTTTTCCATTATTGGATTCAAATAGCTTGACTAATGTCTTTAATCTCCGATGGTGTTCTTTAACCTTTCGCTTCACCACGATTGGTCCCCCATTTTTCAAGTTCAGCCTCCTTTTCTTCCTCATTTTCCAATTCTTTACGTCATTGCTATCTTGAATCACTCCCTTTCTCATACCATATTTCTGTACTGTATTTCTTTTCCAGTCATTCGAGTATTCGTTCCATCCTTCCTTTGTACACTTGTTGTTGTTGCCATTAGCTTCTAGTACTGATTCGCTTCCGATATCTTGGTCATAGTCCTCCAACAAATAGTACTTCTTGAGTTCCTCATTTTCCAAAATTTCATTTTTTGTTCCATTAGTTTTTCCTCTTCTTTCCTTTTTAATACATCTCCGTAAAAAAAAGCACGACTGTGTTTCTTTCATACTTTCCTCTATTCGGTATGCTGACTCAACCTCCACGGTTTCTTTTCATTTCCTATGTATTTCATGTTTGCTCATCACTCTCTGGTTCGACTGTCGCCCCTCCATAGTCACCCTGCGAGTGGCAACTATATCCTCCAATTTCTTTGTGCTATCATTTTCTTCTTTAGATCGAAGTTCTATTTCTTCCTTCTTAGCTGTATCCTATTCAATAGTCCCGGTCACTTCAACCATTGCTTTTCTTTTCTCTATTCTATCTCCAGTTCATCTATTTCTTTTATTTTATTTTCCATTTAGCACATCTTAAAACACTCAAGGGTGCATCATTATTCCCAGTCTGTGGTTTGCCCTCCGATTATTTATCAACTTTGCCTTCATTATCATCTCTTATTTACCTATCACATTCTGTACCTTTCTGGGAAACATATTTGAAGTTCATCCCTCTCTGTTTCCGATTATCCTCAGCTATTAAGTAGTTAGTAGGCCCTAATACTCCGACCCCCGAGATCGATCAGGCCTTAACGACCTCGCCTACTAGTTTCCATATTGCCGTTTACGTTTACATCTCTTCCATCCATGTTTAACACTACACGATGGTAGTATTCCCGCCGATTAATTTGGCTAGTATTGCGGTACCTTTTTTGATTCTTAACTGCAGTGGAAAAAAAAGCTTTCATTCAATGGTTCATTAATATTTCTATTTCGAGTTTCATTACCTGCCCCATGTGGTGAATTATATTTCGCCACGTATTCATTTTCTTCCTCATATACTGTAGGTCTTGCCAGCTTTCTATTCTGCCTAAAGCCCCGAGGAAATCCTCGACAGTCTGCCATTGTTGTACTACCAATTTTTCTTGAACCCTTCTTGGCATTTTTAACCGACTTCAAAAAAATGAGGAGGTTCTCAATTCGTCTGTATTTTTTTTTAAATCTATGTTCAGCGATTTCTTCGCCAATTTTGAATCGATTTAAACTACATTTTTTTAGTGTATAGGGTATACCTCCAAAGTGGTATCAAATAAATTTAATTGAGAAACCATCCCTTCTACCCCTTTACACCCCTTAATTTTTTATACAACCCACATTTTTTTATCCGATTTCGTTTTAACTTTGGACATGTATAGTCAAAAATAAAGAGAAAATACTGTCAACTTTTGGTTGTGGAAAATTGAACCCCTCTCCCCTATCTACCCCTTAATTTTTGCCAATTTTCTTCATATGAAGCTACAGTCGACACCACTTAACTGATCTCCATTAAAGTTGGCATATACACGTAATTTTACATGGAGAAGGTTTCTGACCAAAAAAATAAAAAACCACCCCATGTTCCACTTTATACCCCTTAATTTTATTGAAACCTACATTTTTTATCTGATTTTGATTGAACTATGGACATGTATACTTTAAGCAAAGAGAGAAAACCTGTGAACATTTAGTCTGCCAAAGCTCAACCCCTCTCCCTCCTTCCACGCCCTTAATTTTTGTCAATGTTCTTTAAAAAAGCTACAGTCGCCACCGTTTGACCGATTACCATGGAAGTATCAGGAAGAAGGTTTCTGACAAAAAATAAAAAATCACCCCCTTTCCCAATTAAACCGCTTAATTTTTATACAAACCACAGTTTTTATCCGGTTTAGATAGAACTTAGAAATTTTTATATAAATAAAGAGAAAAATAATGTCAACTTTTGGTTTGCAAAAATGAACCACTCTACCCGTTTCCACGTGCTTGATTTTTGTCAATTTTCTTTTTAAAAAGCGACAGTCTACACCATTTGACCGATCTTTTAAATATGAAAGTTGGCACATATATGTAGTTTTTTATGGAGAAGATTTCTGACCAAAAAATGCAATAACTGCCCCAGCTCCCTTTTACACCCCTTAATTTTTGTACAAACCCACATTTTAATTCGATTTGCATGTGGATACTTTAAACAAATAGAAAAATAATGTCCACATAACTCTCCCAAAACGCAAATCCTATCCCCCTTTCTACCTCTTTAATTTCTGTCAATATTCTTTATATGAAGCTACCATTTCTATCTGATATTGAAGGAAGTATGCACATGTTTATTTCAAAACAAACAGAAAAATACTGTCTGCTTTTCGTTTTCAGAAGACAAACCTCTCTCCCCCTTTTCACCCCCTTAATCTACACAAAGCTACAGTTTCTATCCGATTCTGATGGAAATTTGCACACGTATACTTTAAAACATACAGAAAAATTGTGTTTAATTTGGTTGCAGAAGCCCAACCCCACCCACAGTTTTTATCAGATTTCGATGGAACACTGCACATGTATACTTAAAACTAAATAGAAACTTTCTGTTTACAAAACCCAACCGCTCACTCCCTTACCACATTTAATTTTTGCAAATATTCTTTACACATAGCTACATTTTTTATCTGGTTTCGATGGAACTTTGCAAATGTATACTTTAAAACAAAGAGAAAAATACTGTCCACACTAGCTTTACAAAAACCAAACTACTCTTCCCCTCCACACCTCTTAATTGTTTTTATACATACCAACAGTTTTATCTGATATCAATTAAAATTTTCACACGTAGACTTTAAATCAATCAGAATAGGCAGTCTACATTTGGTATACAAAAGCCCAATCTCTCTTCCCCTTTACCCCCACCCCTTTTAATTTCCAATGTTCTTTACAAAAATCCACAGTTTTAAATCCTTTCAAAATCAATTTAAGTCATGGCAGAATATTTATAAAATAAATGTGTCCTTAATGTCTCAAAATTTGCTTCAGATTTCAACTTGGACCCCAAGCTATCATGTTGTGACAACCTATTAAACATCTATAAATTCTGTGTGATGCTGGAACAAACTGTTATATATTCCAGAGACAGATTTGTGTATGTGGTATTATTAATGCCCAGATGTTACATGCTTCGATTATCGAGCAGCAGCTTAAGCTCATGTTATGATCAGATCGAAACACAGCTTGGGCCAAAATGTAAATTGACATTCCTTAACGCAACATCCATTTCACCCCGTTCTGGAAGTTGTTGGGGTATATAAAGACGATTTTTTTTTGTTTGAAAGTTAGAACACAAAATGAGAACTGCTGCGGCATATTTAAAATACAAAAAAGTATATTACCACTAAATATTTAAAAATAAAATAATTGTTTAAAAATTATAAAAACTGCCTTCGAAAAAAGCACACTAAAAATTTTAAAATAACTTTATATCTTGCTTAGAAGACAGTAAGAAAAACATAAAGATAAAAACAATAATGAATAACAATAACACATAAAAAATCATGTTACTACTTACCTACAATAAATGCTGCAAACATGTTTCAACAAAACTGAAACATACAGATGATACGCCGATATTATACTAACTGTAAAGTTTTTACTGCATGATGCAGCCCACCAACTGTCACTGTAGCCTCAGAGATATGCCTGGATGACCAAAAAGTCCGAGCTACAGATTAAAATACTGTTGATTTGTTTCCCTAAGCTGTCTCCCGCAATAACAATATCTGCCTTACGACATGTTGTCAAATATTTGGAATTTTTGTTATTATTCTACTTTTCACCTCAAACAAAAAATAAAGTTCAGTAATTCGATCTTCGCAGATCGACAGCTTGTAGTATATTGAGAGATTTTAGCTATAATATATTCTAAGTTTCGCTCGGGATAATTTTTCAAGCTGCAGCTATGTAATGTAATTCCACCCAACGAAGCAGAGCTCAAGGTTGGGCAAAGTCACTTCCGTGGGAAGCAGTCCCCCTACCACGGTAACCCAGAAAGCCTTAGCAAGGGATTCTAGACGAATAGGACTATGTCATATGACTTCCCCCACTACGTTTCTACTCTGGAGAGTGCAGTCTCAGCCGATTCTCAGGATGGACCACGTTGCCATACGGCATGCAGATTTTTTAGGTAACGACTAACGCATTTATACTCTTCTGCTGGCTTAGAAAGAATATTCCGAGTGACAGGATTTTATTAGTAAGAGATTCCTTTTATAAGAGTTATTTTATGCAGTATTTTTTCAGTTATTCAAGTGTATGTCTATGTGCCCAATTTTATTGAAGTATTAAAGTCACTCCTCCATTCTTTCAACTACATGTTTTCATTTGTATCGCTGATTCCTGCTCATTACTAGCAATAAGTGTGGGCAGAACGTAATTGCTCTGATCTTATGGCCACATATCTTCGAAAGCTGATCGAGGAGTGGTTGATCAGAGACGAATCCAAACTTGGCTGTGGTGATTTGCCGCTCAGTTTACTACAAGCTGGCACCGACTCCAAAAATTACTAATTAAAGTAAAAATTTCAATAACAGTAATGTAAAATATTGTCCATTTAGATTTACTTTCTTCTAAGCAAGATATAAAGCTATTTTAAAATTTTTAGTGTCCTATTTTTTGAAGACGGTTATTATGGGTTTTATTTAAATAATTATTTTATTTGTTGAAGAAGAATATCCACAACATCTACGTCACATAAAGATTCGTCCAAGTATTTAAACTATTTCATCTTGTTTTCGCAAAACCTACGCGGACTCCCATCTCTTCCACAATATTGTTGCAAATTACACTCCCTGGAAATTGAAATAAGAACACATTGACGCCGGTGTGTAAGACCCACCATACTTGCTCCGGACACTACGAGAGGGCTGTACAAGCAATGATCAAACGCACGGCACAGCGGACACACCAGGAACAGCAGTGTTGGCCGTCGAAGGGCGCTAGCTGCGCAGCGGTTGGGCACCGCCGCAGTCAGTGTCAGCCAGTTTGCCGTGGCATACGGAGCTCCATCTCAGTCTTTAACACTGGTAGCATGCCGCGACAGCGTGTACGTGAACCGTATGTGCAGTTGACGGACTTTGAGCGAGGGCGTATAGTGGGCATGCGGGAGGCCGGGTGGACGTACCGCCGAATTGCTCAACATGTGGGGCGCGAGGTCTCCACAGTACATCGATGTTGTCGCCAGTGGTCGGCGGAAGGTGCACGTGCCCGTCGACCTGGGTCCGGACAGCAGCGACGCACGGACGCACGCCAAGACCGTCGCATCCTACGCAGTGCCGTAGGGGACCGCACCGCCACTTCCCGGCAAATTAGGGACACTGTTGCTCCTGGGGTATCAGAGAGGACCATTCGCAACCGTCTCCATGAAGCTGGGCTACGGTCCCGCGCACCGTTAGGTCGTCTTCCGCTCACGCCCCAACATCGTGCAGCCCGCCTCCAGTGGTGTCGCGACAGGCGTGTATGGAGGGACGAATGGAGACGTGTCGTCTTCAGTGATGAGAGTCGCTTCTGCCTTGGTGCCAATGATGGTCGTATGCGTGTTTGGCGCCGTGCAGGTGAGCGCCACAATCAGGACTGCATACGACCGAGGCACACAGGGCCAACACCCGGCATCATGGTGTGGGGAGCGATCTCCTACACTGGCCGTACACCTCTGGTGATCGTCGAGGGGACACTGAACAGTGCACGGTACATTCAAACCGTCATCGAACCCATCGTTCTACCATTCCTAGACCGGCAAGGGAACATGCTGTTCCAACAGGACAATGCACGTCCACATGTATCCCGTGCCACCCAACGTGCTCTAGAAGGTGTAAGTCAACTACCCTGGCCAGCGAGATCTCCGGATCTGTCCCCCATTGAGCATGTTTGGGACTGGATGAAACGTCGTCTCACGCGGTCTGCACGTCCAGCACGAACGCTGGTCCAGCTGAGGCGCCAGGTGGAAATGGCTTGGCATGCCGTTCCACAGGACTACATCCAGCACCTCTACGATCGTCTCCATGGGAGAATTGCAGCCTGCATTGCTGCGAAAGGAGGATATACACGGTACTAGTGCCGACATTGTGCATGCTCTGTTGCCTGTGTCTATGTGCCTATGGTTCTGTCTGTGTGATCATGTGTTGTATCTGACCCCAGGAATGTGTATATAAAGTTTCCCATTCCTGGGACAATGAATTCACGGTGTTCTTATTTCAATTTCCAGGAGTGTATAAATTTATTTTTCGCGTTAAGCTTTATGTCTTTGGACCAATATTCATTAAAAAAAAGTCTCCAATTCACATAATGTTTCACATTTCATTCCTAATACTGCCCCTACCTGAATGTCTCACCAGGCATTATATTCCGGACATATCGGATTTTTTCCTTATCATTCCATCCAGCCAGGTAGGATCTTTATGTACAAAGCTAGATGTTCCCCACCACCAAGTACATAGCTTCTATCAGGTAGCCTAAATCTATAATAGGGTATTCCGCTAATCCCATATCGTTCTATTAAAGGCATAGCGGTTCTTACTTCATCCTTAAATACTTCCGTTTAATCTGAGATTCTTTGAACCTGTTCCTCTGTTCCCTAATTTTACTACTTATTTGAACAATATATTGTTTCTCTTAGTATTTCATTTAATTATTCTTCTCTAAATTTATTGCTCCATTTTGACTCGTAAATCCTGATAAACAGCATTCTGCCTCTCTGATACAATAGAATTTTTTTGGATCTAACTCCCTTACCTAAATAATAGGGGCAAGGGAGTACTTTCTGAGTTCTTATCAAAAGCAGTAAGGGAGCCTATTTCAGTGATGATGGGGTCAGGACTGTGACTTTTTTTAGGAATGGGGCTGCTGGTGAAGAGATGGAAATAGATGATCAAAGTGATACTGATTGTAGATCCACGATGGGAAAAATAGACAAAGACATAGATAAAGTTGCTGAACAAGAACTGACTGGGATAAAACTGGGAAGGAGGAGGTTAATGCTGAAAATATAAAGCCAGTAATAAGGGTTTTACTGGTGAACTGTAGAAGTATAATGAAAAAAAGTAATCGAATTTGCAAACTTAATAGAGATACACGAACCACAAAAATAATTGGGGTGGAGAGTTGGTTAAAAGAAGAAGTATAGACAGTGAGATTTTTCCCGATCGTTGCAGCGTGTACCGCAGAGATAGAGGAGCAATGGTGGAGGAGTTTTCTTACTTGTTCACAAAAACTACCACAGTTCACTTATGTTCATAGATTATTACCATGAGTTACTTGGAGTAGATTTCTGGGATTAAAAAAAGAAAAAATCAGGTGTTGGCAGCTTACTGCAGTGGAAGAATGACAGATGAAGATGAGGCTCTTGGGGAGAAATTAAATTCATACTCAGATTTCAGAGGTGACAATAGAATGGACATTATTGGTGGGGATTTAAATTTACAGGCATAAACTGGAGAGGAAATAAGATTAATAACACAAGGGAAAGAGATTTGAAAATACCCTAATAAGGAAAGGAGGATTTACGCAAGTGGTAGAGCAGAACACTAGTGAACAAAATATTTGGATATATTCCTAATAAAGCCCGATGATTACCTTGTGGGGTGTCATGTAGCTGAAGGAGTAAGTGATCACGAATTAGTTCTGATGGATATAAGAGGATTCAGTAAACTAGCAGCCAAAATTGAAAGGGAAATAGGCGCAATTATAAAAAGGCCAAATTTCAAATTTGAAGATATTCGAAAGAACATTTCAGCAAATGGAAGTAGAGTACCTGTATACTATAATATGGAGTGAGGAGGTTAAATAGATTGGTAAGAAGAGAATATAACAGAGACATCAGGGTAGTAAGGGAATATTTAAAACAACTAAACAAGGACTTAATAATAGCTAAGAAGGTGGAAAACGATGGGCTTATGAAGAGTATTGTCAGTGCAGGGGACCATTGACTGATGAATCTAGAAATTTCTATGGTTATGTTAGAAAACTGAGGGGATGGGAGGATGTTGAGACGCTTATAGATAAGGATGGAGTTACTGAGGATTTGAAAAAGGCAGAGATTTTAAGTAACTGGTTTAGTGAGAATTAGGGACAATTATTCAAAACGGGAGGGTATAACTCGGAGAACGAGTTAACAACTAAATTAGAAATGAACAGACCAAAAAATTTGAAATTCATTCTGAGGATATTTCGAAGAAATAAGAAAACTGAAATACATAAAGAGGCAGGTGTAGATAATATTACTACAGATATCTTAAAGATAGCCCGATGTAACATTGTACCTTTATCTTGAAATATTGAAATTGAGTCTGGATATTTGCTGCTAATCACAGGACTGGAAAAGTGCTATAGTAGTGCCGGTACATAAAGGAGTGGTGAGAAATATAGTTGAAAATTATAGGCCGATCAGTTTGACATCAGTGGTAGGTAAATTAATGGAGAGATTGATATGCAACCACATCAGAAATATGTGTGAGGAGCGTAAGTGATTTTCAAGTAGGAAACATGGCTTTAGGAAAGGATATTCATGCGAATCTCAGTTGTTGGGATACATGCAAAATATTTCAGATGAAATGGACAGGGGAGTCCAGTGTAGCACTAAGTCTGTCAAAGGCTTAGAGTGAGCCATAAAATAGTAGTAAATAAGGTAAAAACTATTGGAGTGGATGAGAAAGTGATTGGCGGGTAGAAGAATTTTTAAATGGTAGAAAACAGAAAGTTAGTGTAGGAAATGCAGTATCAAAAGAAATGGAAGTAAAATCGGAGTGCCACAGGGTAGTGTATTAGGACTATTGCTATTCATTATTCTAATGAACAATTGTGTTGATTGTTTACTATCAGAAATTAGATGGTTTGCAGATGATATAATGCTATATAAAAGGATCAAAACGGTAGAGGACTGTAAACAGCTGCAGGGTGATCTGGACAGGATATCTAGTTGGGTTGGTAAACATTGGATGAAGGTAAATGCAAAGAAGAGTCAGCTTATTAGATACACAAATAAAAAACTAAAGGTTAATTACGATCATAAGGTGGGGTAAGAATTGCTTTTTGAAGACTTGAAATGGCATTACATTTGATAGCAAGCTTAACTGCGCAGGATACATTGGTAAGTAGTAGGAAAGATTTCAAAATTCTGCACTTGTTGGAGAGAGTGATGAGGGGATGCACGAGAGAAATAAAGGAATTGGGTTACAAAACTTTGGTCAGACCATTGTTTGAATATGGTAGTGTAGTATGGGACCCACATTTTGAGTATCAAATACAGGAGTTGGAGAGGGTGCAAAAAAGGGCTGCTAGATTTGTTTCTGGAAATTACCGCAGAATGCAATCAGTTACAGATATGATAAAAGAGCTGGAATGGAATTCATTGCAAGACAAGATGAGGGCGAAGAGGGACATGGGAGTGAGCAAGTCCTATATTGGTGATGAGGCATGGAAATATATTGGTTTAAGAATTAAAAGTAATACATGGAAGGCAAAAGATTACCATGAGAACAAGCTACCAGTCGATTTCAGGCACAAAGGTGTAGGATGATTCTCTTTTTTAGGAAGGGTGTCAGGGATTGGAATAAGTTACCAAGAGAAATGATGAATAATTTACCAAAAACATTTAAAGAATTTAAAGCTAATATTTTGCAATGGCAAATGTAGGTGGGTGCAGGGAAGATGGGTGATTGGGAAATTACCACCGGAGCGTGAGCTCAATTGCAATTTAATTAAATATTAATAAATTAATTACCTCACTATCGATTAATTCAAGCACGGCCGCCTTGATCTTACACTCTCTCGCAGTAACTCTACTTTTTATTCCTTTTAATTGTCTAGAAAAATTCTATTCTAGTATTGATATCTCCGTCTCAAGCATTTCTTTCATATTAATCTGCGTATCTCTATTCTGTCGTAAAACTTTCTGAATTTGCTCGCTCAGCACCGATAAAACGCTACTCGTATCCGTTACTTGTTCTTTCATTCTCTCTCCAGTAACCGTTACTCTAATCGGCGTTGCTAATATATTTCTTTCATCCAAGCTGGTTAAACTATAACCATTTATCCCTACTTTAATTTCTTTTTCATTAATTTCATCATTCACTATGCAATCGTAGTTCCAATTCCCTTCTTCAGTATTCTGCATAATTTTGTTCTCCATACTAGCTACCAGCTATAGGTTTACACATTCATATGTTATTCAGAAAATAAGTGTTATTTATATATTCTCAATAACAGCTCCACGCGAAACACACACATTAATATTACACAACAAAGTAAAATTGATCAAAATTCCTTTAATTACACATTCAGTATTAAATTTTGGTTAGTAAGATATATCAAATGTCTCCAAAATAATAAAACATTGAATGCAGTTATTCCATGCATTCGACGGACTGATACACTACCATTCTTATTTATCTCTGTTACTTAATTTAACAATTCCAATAGTTAGTGCTTTATATAATATTTTGTATTTATCCGAAATTCTACAGGAACTTATCAATGTTCATTCATTGGCCATGCCACGCCGCCAAATTGTAATCTTTTTTTTTTTTTTTTAAATCTGTAGGTTGAAATTTGCCGACAATGAATTTCATACCATACATGTGACTGCTGACCAAACCATGGAGGAAAGAAATATATGGAGACGACGCAAGAGACCTTCACCACGCATTGAAGTGACGCCGGGCGAGGAGGAGTGGGGGACTAGGCCGTACCCATACAGACACGGGATATATGTACAAAAACCTCATGGAGACTCTAGGACAATCGTAACGCCGCAATCTGGTGATGGATTATAATGTAACTCGATGAGACAAATAAAAATGAAGAATAAACTTTTTTGATATCCTGCTTAGTTTCCGAGATATTCTGTCTCAAATGTGAAATGTTTTAGGTTGAAATTCAGAAGAAACAATTGGTCAAAGTCAAATTTGATGATGGATGCTTATTTAAAAAGACGAGACAAATAAAAAATAAAGTATAAAATTTTCGATATCTCGCCTAGTTCTCGATATATACTGTATCAAAAGTGAGGTCTCTTGAGTTGAAATGCAGAAGAAAAATTTCGCATAAGTTAAATTTAATGATCGATTCTTATGTAACACGACGAGACAAATCGAAAATAAAGAATAAAATATTTCGATATCTTGCTTAGTTTTCGAGATACTAGGATTGGGTTGATATGCGGCCTGGACTAAAAATTAATTCTGCCACAGCCACAATGAATTACATGGTGGACATGAAGAATGGATATTTCAGTTTTTTTTTACTACCACTTGTGGTTAGGTTGAAATGCGGCCTAGACCAGAATAAAAATAGTTATCTTTTTACCATACATCGTAAGCTTAATTGGGAATAGTGGACGTAGTTTACATCGCGATGCACGTTTTGTCACTAACTTGGTTCTCATGAAATTACTAACAGTAATAGATAAATTCTTTGTCCCTTATGGAACAAACAAAACCGTTCTGGTACAGACTGCATGTAGACCTAACCACAATCTCCATTAAATTGCCGCTACAGAATCAAACTATGTAGACACACCCACACACGCGTATTTGAATCGCAAACTGTATTTGCGGTAACATCATTTGCTTCATCAAGATTCCTAGATAGCATAATTTAACAGATTTAATTTCATCATACACTGTCCGTATAAATTGAAACGTGATGAAAGAAAGCGCAATACTAAATTCACTGAATCGCGATGTAAATATCGCTCCTTTAAATCTCATTTTCAACACTCGTTAAAAAGTAATGCTAGTCTATTATGTGCAAAATAGCAAGGGACGCTGATTTTCTACACTACACCAACAAAAATTTGAGAACAAAGTCATCCCATTGAGAGCTATGACTAAATATTTATAGACAGGCACCAAAGTTTGCATTTCCTACTCCCCACTTCAACAACAATAATTTCAATGCAAATTACTTATGAAATGATATTCCAGGTTCTTTCCTCTCTAGCCTATTTGTGCAACCGTATGCAACACAAGATGGCATTATAAAACACTTATACACATTACAAAATGAAATAATCACAGCATCAAACACAATGTGAACTTATGTGTATTTGTTTGGGTTCGCAATATCGCCGCTGCCGCCACCGCGCATGCGCGAGAGTTTAGAGCCGGCGTTACAGATTTAACGTCACTTCTCCTCAATATATTTCCTTCCTCCATGGACCAAACACACGCCTATGTAAACGTCTTTGATTTTATCTTTAACTATTTTTCCACTTATTACCAGATATTAACCAGTTAATTTCATTCTTCCTATGTGGCATTCAATAACTGATGTATGACCAACACTTTTAACACCTGAAATAGCAATAACAGTACTGTTATTTAACTATCTAACATATTTCTCTGAAATGACTCATCGAGGCTTTCTTTGACACATTAATATTACAATTTTTTTTACGGTCTTACAACTCTTATTAACATTAGCAATTGGTATTTATCTCCATTTCGTTTCACAGTGTGTAAAATCAATTGAAATCCAACACTCATAGATAATCTATTAAAACATTTTTCTTTGCCATTAGGATATTTACATATCATAAACAAACATTAATTGGCTCTACCACTCTATCAGAATTGAAACAATTTTCTTTTTAGGCTTCATTTTCTCAAAATCTCCTCTTAACAATATTATTATTTCATATTTATAGTTTCCATCAATACCTGTTTCTTCAATACGTCATCCGTCCACCAAATATACTGCTCCACGCTTCTGGTGACATCATTGACCCTTTTAACTAAGGCTGTCGGAGTAAATATTGCACTTCATTATTGTATATTTACACAAATATGTTCACAGTAATCGTCTTAATTCCAAGTAAGCACTATGTCCCTTACACAGTTAATTAAACTCTAACCCAGCAATTTAATATTTCATGTTTTCAAAATGACTGTTGCAGTCTGATTGGAATGTTAGAAGTGTGCTAACGGAACTAGGATGTTCAGTAAGATATTGTGGGATGCACGAAAAGTCAATAGTTTTTATTGTATTAAATGCTTGATTGATACATTCACACACTGATTGGTAGAGCACTAACAAACACTAACTTACAAAGGCACTAACAACCTACAACCAGCATATAGACTGAATCTCACGTAGGTCATCACCAATCAACTGTCACATAGACCGCCGTTCATAAACACGTGAGGACACACACATACAGCAATATATGTCAACACACCTTCCCCCATCTGTGGCACATATGTTGTTCCTCATAGGCAACTATTTTACCCCAGTAGAGCTCACCTTATCAATGGCTGCTGATGCCTGTGGACTGCTGGCAAAAAGTATCTGGGTCAGTGGTGACACTGCTGGGGCCGACTTTGGTGACTGATGGTTCCTCCTGTGCCTGGACTGCCTGATAGTGACAAGAGACCCCGGAGCGAGTCTATCCCGGGGCAACCAACCTTGATCTTCCACCACCATCTCAGTTTTGGTGCGGAAGCTTAGGACAGTACAGAGAATTCCCAGTGCTTTCATCTGACCGCAGTTGATTTTTCAAAGCTCGGTTTGACCGCCTTTCAGCTTTCCACTTCCTAGGACAATGTTGCCACGGTGTTTCCTAATTACGGTAGTAAGGCAAGCTTGCCTTCCAAATTTAATACTTTGCAGTAACTTATTTCTTGGCGAAATAACACTTGGGTAACAACAGATCTGTCTATGTGTTAAATGACCATTGTGAGTATGTGATGGTGGTTTTGTCTGCCTGTCTTCTTCTTGTGATGATATCAGTGAAATTTGAAGTACATATATTGCTGCCTATTAGGGTGATGTTGTGGTTCAGTGTATGCGTGAGTTTACAAGTGTTCTATGGCTATCTATAAGTGAATTGGTTGGTGATGGGATCCATGTGTGGTTGCATGCATTACGACTGAATCGTGTGTGTGTGTGTGTGTGTGTGTGTGTGTGTGTGTGTGTGTGTGTGATGTATGCTAGTTTGGTGTCTGTCTATGAGTTGGTGGATAAGGGCATGTGGTAGAGTTTTTGCCAGTGTGTTGAAGTAACAGGGTATGTCTTTCTTTTTGCTGTTGAGTCAATGAGATTTGAAGTGTGTTTATGGGTTTCTGAGTGTTGTAGATTGTTACGTTTAACCAACTGTGAGGTGGCTGGTTAGGATACATATGTGAGAGTGAATGCCGAAGTATATTGGTGGCTGTCTAAATGTATGCAGTTTGATGTGTGGGTGGGCGTGAGTTGGATGGTGGTGAAGTGTCGTAGTCTTTGTGTGTGCTGGTACGTATGTCAGTAAGTGTTGGATGATGTTAGAGAGAGTTTGTTCTACGGTGTCAATGAGATTTGAAGTATGTTGTTGGGTGACTCTGTGTTGCAGCATGTTAATGAGTGTTGCTGAATGTCTACCCAGTTTGCTGGTTGCTCATTGTGTGTTCTGGGTAATGGTTGTTATATAATTGTCACAAGAATTTTTTAATTGGCAGTATTTACAAAAAATAGTACAATTTAAACCTGATTTTCACAAATGTGGAAACAAATTGTTAATTTGGGTACTTTTGTACAAGCTACTTATGTCAATCTGTGTGGTGTAACTATATGCTACTAGTAAACAATCAAATTACTGAAGTGTTGCAACTAATTCTTTACTCGGCTGTGATCATTAGTAGTACAACATTTCGTTAATAATTCTTTTTCCTTACACTGTTTTAGTAATGGTTCGATGCTGTCGCTACATGTGGCAGTATTAACCATCACAAAATGTGCGTCTGTATCTATATATTAGTTTGGTCTGGGCTAGATGGGTGTGTGATTGAGTTAGTTTGACTTGGCTCATTGTATGTATGAATATGTCAATGAGTTTCAAAGATAGCAGTTGAATGTCTGTATAGAGGGTATGTCAGAAGGTGTATGAGTCTGTGTGAGCAGATTAATACCTATGGCTGTGTTTTTGTATGTTGATTGTTGAATGTGTCTGTGTGCAGCTATGTGGTGTGGTGCAAAATGTGAGTTGGCAAGTATCTGTGGTGTCTTCCTGTATAGTTGAATAAATAGCTACACACGCAGCTAAAGATGTCTTTATAAGTGTGGACAAGTTTGGAAGGACTTATAATTAGAGAGTGTTTGTGCATGTAACTCAACAGATACTTCTCACAAAAGAAGAGTACATGGATTGTCATGGCAAAATATACCTTCTTCCGAAATGTCTACTAAGAATACTTCAAACTGACCATCTCCTTTGCCATGATGGAAGAATATAATAGCCAACAATAAGATGAACCAACTGCAATGATATGACCCATCTGAAGATACTAGGAGTAAATGCCGAAAGACTCCACTAGCATTTGTCTGCAACTTCACTGTGGCTCACTGACGGTCAGCTACCCACAGTCCTCCAAATAATGTGATGCCGCTTGTACGTTGCAATCACGATAAACATTTTGACAGAAAGAAGTAGCATTTAAACTGATACTAATTTGAGGACTCTTTTAATTCCTCAGCTTTTCGATGACAAACCAAAGTGAAACCAACCATATTTTGCCCGCAGAGCCACGGGTTGTACGTTAATCAAAACCCAATCAAAATCTAACCAGTTGCTTTTTGCAAATCATGTTCATGGAAAAATCAAAAATGTATTTTCATTGAATTTTGTTTGTTATGATCATGCATGTTATCATTTGTTTGCTTACTTCTCCCAAAAGGTTATTATATAGCAGTTACACTTTCTATAGTCTAATATGGAATATAGGAAAGCTTATTGTCAAAAAGATGCCCTTGGAAATTTCAATTTTGTTTAACTTAATCTCAAAATGAATAAATCAAGACAGACTCCTAAAATACTACAAAGCCAAGAGCAAATTGTTTATCTTCTTTAAATGCTGTTTCGTACCAACTACAAAGCATATTCAACTGCTAATGAAGGGTTTAAACCAAAACATCTTATCATTGTTGTGTGTTGTGTATTTTCTTTAGCTATACATCCCTGTAATCTTCTTTGATATGTAAAATGTCTGCAAAAATCTCAATGCATAATTGGCTAAATTAATTACAAAAGTCATCAGTTTCGAATAATTTATAGTTGATTATGAAGTTCTTCCTTTCAGTTTTTAAACCGACATTACATTAGGTTGAAATTTTATGGAATGTCAACAAACAAATCATTATCAGTATTTCTTCCATAACAAATATAATTAAGTATAATCTTTATCTCTATTTGAAGTGGTCTGGTGGCTCAATGGTTATGGCATCTGACTGGAGATCGTAAGGTCCCCTGTTCGAACTGCTGTCTCGGCGGGGATTTTCATTGGCACTTAACCTGACCTTCACCTCTGGCACAGCTTGCTGTGTAATGTGAAGTACGCCAGAACACTTCCATGGTTCAGATTCCACGTTAAACTGTAGGTCCCCTAGACCTGGTAGGATTGCCGGGTTAGGTTAAGGTGCTTAAGACAGGGGTGGAATGCGCAGCCAAGAAAACCCTGTCACCAGGCCATTAAAACAACAAGGAATTATTATTATTATTATCATCTCTGTTTTTTGAGCAGTCTGGTGTAGATTGGTTAAGGTGTCTTAATGGTGATCGAAAGGTCCCCAGTTCTAATCCCTGTCTTGGCGGGGATTTTCACTGACCTTTAACCCAACCTTCACCTCTGGCACAGCTTACTTTGTAATGTGATGTATGCCAAACTCTTCTGTGATTCAGATTCCGCATTAAACTGGGTTGGATTAAGGAAGCTACGACAGGAGCGGAATGCACAGCCAATAGAAACCCTGTCACCAGGTCATAATGACCACATGGAATTATTATTGTTAACTCTATTTGTCTGCTATTTGATTTAAGACAAGAACATAATAGAGATATGTCGAAAGCAATGTTTCTCAAACTCTGGTCAGCAAAGACAGGATCGCTAGTCCAACAGACAAAATATTAACAACTTATTTTGGACTGAATTAAAGATATCACAAAAAATAAGTAAAATTTGCTCAGTTCTCATACTATGTTCCGGATTATAGGAGTGCTTCATGAAATGAAAATTTTGTAACTGTGCCATGCTGGATAAAGTACTTTTTGATGGTTCTGAAGCAATGCTTCAAGAGGTGATTAAAACTGCATCTGTAGACATAATTAAACTTTATGTTAAAGTCAACATACCCAGTCCCAATGTGCATCATCTTGTTCTGCTGAAACACTTTTAGCATCTGAAAATTGCAATGTCTCATGTTTACTGTCCTTGCAAGCAGCCAGGTTCCATAATTTTAAAAAATCAGGGGCCCTAGTTTGAATCGAAGGATTTCACATTTAACTGTAGGTCCAGCCTTAGACAGAGGTGAAATGCATACCAAACTGTCACCAGGTTGTAAGATAAAACCAGTTTACATTACTAACTTGATGAATGATAAAAATGATTCTACCCTTAGTTTAATTCATTATTTTTTTGTGTGTTGAGCATCATCAGCAACAAAATCTTACACAATATTTTTGTTTTCAAAATATGAAATTTTACCATTGAAAAATATATCATGTATCTGGAATTTTTTATGGATTGAGGGTGCTTTTTGGAAAGAACAATTTTGCAATATGATCTGAAATTTTAGCTGAATAAATCATCTCCTACCTACTTACTAGTTAAAAATCAAAAAACATTAGATTTCAGTTTTTGAACTAATTCCTCATCAGTAGAAGAATTTTCAAAATAGATCAGCTCTGACAAATTTCATAACTTTGTGAGTTGAAGAAATACACCCAAAAATTATTCATTAAATGACTGTAATACATTGATTTCGGCCATTTTTAGTTTCCAGTAATTATTTTGTACTATCAACACCACTAATACTTGTAAAAATTGCACACAGAACCATTAAATTCTATGCCAAGTGTTCCTTCAAATTTTAAACAGTTTTCGAAATTTCTTGGAATGATGGTTATAAATATCTAATTCCAATACCTGTATTTTTCTACTTTGATGAATAACTTTTGATAAAACACCAGCAAAGTAGCATTATGAATCTGAGAGCAAAGACACTTCTGCTCCTTCATGGAAAGCTTATGCAAATGAATTTTATTTACCTGTTGTAAACACTTGGCAACATTTCTTGTAGAGTATGATAGTATTAAAGAACATATCATCACAGACTAATTTTTACTAGATATTCCCACAAAACAATACAGGGTGATTCAGGAGGAATTGTAAATATTGAAGGAGGTGGTACTGTGAACAATATTGAGTAAAAATGTTCATATAAACATGTGTTTCATTTTGGGGATACAGGTGCTGGTGGAATGTTACACATAAAATAAATCTCAGAAAATGATCAAGAGAACACAAATAACTTATTGAAGTACTTTATTCCTATATAAGAACGAAGTCTTTCTCGGCGTTGAGAATGTATAAACTGCTCTCGGGTGACTAGCCGAGTCAAGAGTGCGTTGCTACACGATATTTCGGCGACTAGATTCATTGCCGCCATCTTCTGGTGAAGAGAGCAGTTTATACTTTATTCCTGCAAAAACACACATTTTACTAAATTTTTAATTAAATGTTTGAAAACAACATCACCGACTTCCATACACTTTGCACCTCTCTTTTTAACAGTACCTATGTGTAGCTCTTCTGAGTACATCTTAGTATACTTTTATGAGGGCAGCAGTGTTTACAATGCTAGAGAGTAATTTGTCTCATGTGTTTAGTTTTTCGTTGTACACTTTGTTTTTCAACCAT
Organism: Vandiemenella viatica; assembly: GCA_031002005.1. Lineage (NCBI taxonomy): Eukaryota > Metazoa > Arthropoda > Insecta > Orthoptera > Morabidae > Vandiemenella > Vandiemenella viatica. The sequence continues at coordinate 107,269,859 of CM061921.1, forward strand.
CCCCATGCACACCAAGATGTACCCAGAAGAGCTGGACATAGGCCTACTTTTGCGAAGAGAGCTGCAAAGTGTATTGAAGTGGATGGTTGGATTTTCAAATATTTAATTTAAACTTCTGTAAAATGTGTGTTTTTGCATGAATAAATTATTTCAATAAGTTAATTTGTGTGCTCTTGATCATAATCAGAGCTTTATTTTATGCATACCATTCCAGCAGCTGTATCTACACAACGAATGGATATCAGTCACATCTTTATATGAAATTTTTTAGTCAATATTGTCCATACTATCACTTCCTTCAATATTTACCATTCCTCTTAAATCACCCTGTAGATTTAAAAATTAAAAGACTGGGTTTCATTATTAACTACAGTCAGTTTTTTAGTTGACTGTTTGTAGTCAGTTGCCATAACTAGTTTAGGCACCAAATACCAATGCAGAAAACTTTTGGGAGAGCCGACATTTTAATAGAAAACACACCCATTCAACAGCATACAAGAATCAGGGGATATTACATCCTGGCTAAACCTAACCTACTGTGTGGCAGCGAGGCCTGGACGCTCTGCAAAGGTGATGAATGGAGACTAATGGCTGCTGAGATGCAATTGAGGAAAAGAACAGTTAGCTACAGATCAGGGAACAGAAAAACACCATATGACATCCTTTAACTCTAAGTTATACCAGTTCTCCAAACTACAGAACATCTTGGTCAGACCATGTACTATGGATGAAGATGGACCAAATCCCATAGAAAATCCTCAAGTAACTTATCTTTTTTAAGTGAAAATTTCCATAGACACCTTACACGATGTTTGCACAAGGGTGACATCACATCACCAACTTGCCACCTGTTGCATGTATGATATGTGCGTTGGACGCTATTCACAAAATCTTTAAACAAACACAGAGTTTTTATCTGATTTTGATGGAAGTTTCTATATATATACTTTAAAAGAAATAGGAAAACACTGTTTACGTTTGATTTAAGGAAACCTAAACCCTCTCCTCCTTTCTTACCTCACATTAATATCTGTCACGTTGTTCATATAAACCCACAGTTTTTATCCAATTCTGATAGTAGTTAGCACATGTATACTTCAAAACAAGGCAGTCTGGTACCTCAGTGGTTAAGGCGTTTACTTCCTAAAGTTCTCTCTCCGGTTGCGGATTCAAATACCATTGTGATTAGGAAATTTTAGTAGTTATATGAGCTATGCTGGGACGCTCTATGGTTCTCATTCCACATTAAACTGTAGGGCCCTGACGAAAGGGCACAACAGTTTGGTTCATCTCCGTCAGGAAGATTCATTGAATTGTTGGGCTGTGGACTAAGTTAGAATTTTTAGTTTTTGAAGTGAGAACTTCTTTAGGCACATTTAAAGATTTTTGAATGGGTAAAATATTATGAGTTTGCATTAGCGCCATGCTAATATTAACATTATATCTGTTGTGGTCTGGTGGCTCAGTGGTTAAGGCATCTGATTGGTGAACGAAAGGTCCCCGTTTTGAATCTCTGTCTTGGCGGGAATTTTCCTAGAACATTAACTTGACCTTCACCTCTGGAATAGCTTGTTGTGTAAGGTGAAGTACACCAGAATGCTTATTTCACTCAGTTTCCATATTAAATTGTTGGTCCCTTGTACCTGGTAGCATTACTGGGTTAGGTTAAGGTGGCTAAGACGGGGGCAGAAAGAGCAGCCAATAGAAACCCTGTCATCAGGTCATTACATCCACCCAGAATCATTATTGTTTATAATATCTGTAGCCATAAGCAGGGCCGCCGTAAGCGTGAGTGCAAGGCGTGCACCGCACGCGGGCGGCACATCGAGGGGGGCGGCAAACCGAGTGATCGACAGTCGCCCCACGCGATAGTTGCCACTCCATTGTCGCCGCGATGAAATTTGCAGCGTATTATGTAGCGGGCGACCTTTTTTTTTTTTAGCTCAACAGCTGCTCGAAGGGGCGGCAATCTCACAGTTTTTTGACCCGGTTCGGAAATTTCCTGGATCCACCACTGGCTGTAGTTAGACAGGAGGCGGCATAATCGGTATTGCACGCGGGCGCTAAAACAGCTAGTGGCGGGCCTGGCCATAAGTATGATGTGTTACACATATGATATTAATAGTACTAAGTTTTCACTTCTGTCGGCAGTCCCCAACAACTGCAACTTTTTTCTTTATTTGCTTGTTGCTTTACGCCTCATTCACGTTGAAGTTGTTAGTGGAGGGAAAGGACTGGGGCAAGGAATGGGAAGGAATTTGGCCATGGCCTTTTGAAGGAATCATATCAGCATTTGCCTGGTGTGATTTGGGGAATCCATGGAAAACCTAAATCTGCATGTAAGTAAAAGTAGAAAGATTTCACAAGTTTGTAAGTGACTGGTTTACAGTGGAGTCTGTAGGTTGAGGCCAGGGGTATGTCTAATGCCTAGGATGTGCTGATAAGGCAATTTGCATCTATGGAGTTCTGAAGAGGTAGTGGTGTCTGGGAAAACTCTGACAGCTCAAACCATAAAACAGGTGTAAAGATTGTTGTAATCGGGTAAACTTACATGGCTTGCCACTCAAGGTGTGGATTGATAGTACAAACTTTTTGCCTGTGGCCATTCATCCTGTAGGGCAATTGTTGAGTGGTGAGACTGATATAAGAAGCAGTGCAGTGAAGACAGGTAAAGTATAAATTGGGCGAGTTGTAGCGCAGGTGGTGCGTCCATTAATAGGAGAGGATTCCCCTGTGATAGGATTAGAATAGGTAGTGGTGGTTAGATGTATGCTGCATTTTAGCAATGGGATCTGTTGCAGCAGAAAGATCCATGTGGAAATCTTTAGAAACATAAGTTAAGTGCTTGTGGATCATGATGTTTACATTGGTAGGTTTTCTAAAGAAAGTAGAGCTGTAAAAGTAACGATGTAATCGTTACTGAGTAACGGGTTCGTTGCCTGATTCGAAGTACTGAATCGTTACTCACAAATTCATTTCGTTACTCACATGTTTCGTTACTTGCATTTGTCGTATAGATACAAACACATTGCAGCTCCCGCAGGTAACTAATTTTGTCAACCTGAAGACTAATTTTGTAGTTTTTATTTTGTTTAATATTAAAATTTCAGTGCATAATTTGTAAATATAAAATTTGTTTGGATAATTTTAGATAGTTACTGTTTTTTTATTGATGGTTCATTACTGAGGTTTATTGATTTCAACATTTATGAAATGTGTTTATTTAAAATTTGATACCATCTATTCTATTTTATTTTATAGTGTAATTTACAATATAAAAGAGTTGTATAATAATTTGTGATATACATCTCTGCACTTGTTTTGTTCTAATAGTATCTAATTAAATTGCAATGGAGCCAACACTCTGGTGGCAATTTCCTGCATCTACCTACATTTGCCCTTTACAAATTTTAACTTTAAATTCTTCAACGTTTTTGGTAAATTATTCATAATTTCTCTTGGTAACTTACTCCATTCCCTGACACCCTCCCCAAAAAAGAGAATCTTCCTACATCCTTGTGGCTGAAATCGAGTGCCAGCTTGTGGTCATGCTCATCTTTTCCATTCCAAGCCTTACTTTTAATTCTTACACCAATATCTCTCCATGCCTCATCATCAATATACAGCTTGTACACTCCCATGACTCTCGTCACCCTCCTCCTGTCTTCCAATGAGTCCCATTCCAGCTCTTTTATCATATCTGTTACTGATTTCGTTCTGAGATAATTTCCAGAAACATATCTAGAACCTCTTTTTTGCAGTTCTAAAATTCCATAAAGAAACAACAATGTACAATGACTTTATTCATTTTGCCTGGTGTTAGTTATTGTATTATTACCGCAGGTTCTATGTGAGCAATGCAGTACTGGCTCTGATATTGAATGTTTGTTGTAACCGTGACGCAACAACAATTGCGAATCTAATGGCAATTTTTCCTGTATCTTTGTTATTGATTTAAATGTTTTGAATGTTGATATTTTTAAAGATGAAACAATTAAAGTGGGAGTCGGTAGCATTCTGCCTGTATGCCCGACTTGATGGTATGTCAACATTTATTTTAACAAATCTATCACAAAAAGACGAAGAATTTACAAAAATAAATAAAAACAGTAAAGGAAGACAGTGATGAAACCTCCTATTTAAAAACGAAATACTTTGATGAGATTATAATATTTGTTTTAAATACATGTCCCATTATCATTTCAGGCTTGTATGCAGGGTTTTGAGTAGTCTACTTTAAAAAATAACTGCCATTAGTTATTGTCACTAGGTATGCCACAGTCAGGTGAAAGGTCAGGTATTTCTTTTTTTTTTTTGTGTATGCAAACATATGTTTGTTTTGAAATTAGATTACTCTTTCGAATATAAAATTCATTTCTGCAAAACAAGTGTACATTTAGAGGTTTTCCGCATGGGCGCTGCCAGGATTACTTTAAGGGAGTTGCATTGCATTTTTTTAATACATTATACATAACACAGAACACTTACTAAATAAGGATACTGAATTTATTGACATGGTTTTGAACAAATTTGTTCAACAACCTAGGCACTTTAAGTTATTATTCAAACAGTGAATTTAATAATAAAATTTTTGTTTCTTAATCTTTTTCTGAGTATTTTCTTTCATAGCAGGGGGGTGCAAGTGCAAGTGTTCGATTGTACCAAAAGTAACGAGTAACGAAACGATACGATAGTAACGAAGTTATCCCGTACGCAGCGCGACTCGATACAATGCTTCATGCTATTGTTAAATTGTACCGAAAGTAATGAGTAACGATTCGAAAGTAACGGGTATTGATTGGTTTAGTAACAAATACATACGGGTACGGAATTTCTCGTTACTTTTACAGCTCTAAAAGAAAGTGAAGGGGAAGTAGGTAGGATCTTGGGAAGGAGGACATGCATTTTGTGGTAGGAATGTTGAAAGTCATGCCCATAGTGAAGGATCTGGTTAATGGGTTCCAGGCAAGGAGAGAACTGGGTGATCAATATTGATGTGCAGTCAGCTTTAGGAGGTGCAAAACAGAAGTTGTGGATGATAACGTAAGAGATTTGCATATACATGAGATCAGGGGGGGTTGCAGTGGGAAATGATGGCTTGGAACTGTTTTTGGGAACTGTAAAGTGATTCATGATTGGAAGAGATGCGTCTGGCATGGATTTGAAGGCTGTACAGAAGGGAACAAATTTTTTTTTGGCTTGATGTGTACAGAGGTGTCTTAGAACAATGTTCACATCAAAGTATATCTTCTGTGTATATGAACCACAAAAGTGGGCACTATATAACCCAGTAAGAGGTTGGCATACAATGAGGTCATGCGTGTACCCACAGCAGTGCTGCTTATCTGGTGATAAACTTGGTAAATTAGTTTTTTCAGAGGATGAGGTTTGCTAGGAGTGTGGGAAAGGATATGCTGGGGAAACTGTGTTGGACACGCACATAAAGGATGTGTTGAAGAAAACTGAGGGCATGACAGTATGGGAATGTTAGAATATAAGGAGTTTGTGTCAATGGAGACAGGGAAGGAATCTGGAGCTAGAGGAGTGGGGACTTTGAACAGATGATACAAGAAATGTGGGGTATCTTTGATGTTGGAAGGAAGGTTCTGCACAAAACATTGGAGGTGTTGCTCCACAAAGGCTGAAACCTATTCAGTTGGTAAATTATATGCCCCAAACTGAAAATCTTGTGGATCTTGGGAAGAAGGTACAATGTGGGTGTGCAGGGATTTTGAGGAGTGAGGAGGGCAAGTATTGTGAAGAGAGGCCTTAAAAAGGGGCTTTGGAGATTAAGGAAGGAGCAAATTTTTCATGGTAGGCAGAAGAGCTGGTATCTGTGGACGATAGGTGTTGGTGTCAGAAAGGCCTCACCCTATATACATATATATATATATATATATAGGAAACAAAGGCACTAAAAAGTGAGACATTAAATATTTGGATAGGACAAAAATGACCACCTACCATAGAGGAAGATACCTGCACAGTCAAAAGACAGAAAAAAATATGTACAAACTAAGGGCGTGAAATTTTAAGGCTTATAGCCCTTCTTCAGCAATCGAATGAGGTGGCTGCAAGATGGAAGCTGGAAGCCAGGCTCACAGCTCACAGTGGGAGAAAAGCAACATGGATGGGAACATGAACAGCATAAACCTGAAAATAATTTACCTGATCTTAGAAACTAATCACGGAAATACAGTAGATGTCAGCAGAAAGTATTTTCTATATGGATATATATGTAAATTCACAAATACTTAAATCTTTAAATTTTTTGGAAATGTTTAAAAACAAATTTTGATGTAACAAAATTACTAAAAGATAAGCTCTGGTGTGTGGTGGTTCTGTGAGAAAAGGTAAGGTGTGTGGTATAGGTGGAAGAGAAGGAGGAATATGGAGCTGGTTGTCTGGTTACTAATTTATACTGATAAGCCAGTTCTGTCTTCTGAGTTCAGAGAGGCTGCTTTTGTCCAAGAGGACTCTGATCACCGGGACCGTGAAGTAAGCATTGAAATTGTTGGTATCAAGAGTGGTGGCACGATAAGATACAGGGTGATCAGGGTTCTGGGCGAATACCGATTGTCCGTGTCCATTCATTCTGATGGACAGTGGATTGGTGGTGACATCTACCGCATTTCCGCAATGGGTTTCTACGATCAGGTTAATTGTTTTGGGGTTTATGTCTTTCAGCTCCCATCCTCACGTCCAGCCATATTGCTTTTCCCCCACCTTGAGCTTCTGGCACACACACACACACACACATATATATATATATCTAATAAGAGATTGAAATTATATTTTTGAAAACAAAAATTTAACATTGACCAACCCCTTCCTACTGGTGAAATGCCCACTCTTCCCTCATCTTTTGTAGGTCTTGATGTGTACTACAACAAATTCGCGCCCTCCCCCCTCACCATGTCTTGCCCCCTACATGAGTAAGGTTATTATTGGATTTTTTTATGTCTCACCCTTCTATCAACATCTGAAGTAATTGATGGGATATTTTCCCTATCCTATCTCATTATGAATTTAATGCATGACACAACACCATATAACTACATGAATAGGAATATTAAATGTAAATTACGATAATTTAGCATTTCATTGCAGTAGAACTAACTTTAAGAAAGGAGGAATTATCACATAATATTATAGTCCAAGATCTGACTGCATGATTTCTACCTTTGATTGAAATGCAATTTTAATGAATAATTATTAGTAACAGAATACGATTCTGCTGGGTTGCCTATTCAAATACAGGTGCAAGTATTTTTAATTTAATTTTCTTAAAAAAAATATTCACTTATTTCTTTTTTAAATTATAATTCATTTCAAAGAGAGACATGTAAAGAACATAAAAAGTTGGGTTTCCCTATGTAAAAGTGGTCGCTGTTAAAGTTATGTAAGGGTGCGTGAGAGTTAGCAAACTGTACTGTCTATCAAACAATGTGGTGCGCTAATTTCAACAGCTCACAATCCCTACTTGCGGCCACTTTTAAGATGGGCAACCCCAACATTTTATGTTTTTTACCTGTATCTCTTTGAAATGAATTATAGTTAATCTAAAAAAAAAAAATAATTTGAAATAAATTTAAAAAAAAAAATAATCAAAAATACATGTGGCGATAGTTGGATAGGAGTCCCACTAGAATCTTATTCCACTATTAATTATTATACATAAAATTTGCATTTCAATCAAATAACAGATGGATGCAGCTGGATCTTAGGCTGTTAAAAATGGATATAGTTTTGATGATGAAAATATTAGCAAGTATTGTTTTGATCAACATCTTGAAGCTAAATTTCAGTAATGAAAATTTCATAATAGTTACTGCCTATAGAGCACCCTTGGAATCTTTTCTATTTTTCTTAAACAATTTGAGCTCTTATTGATATTTTAAAACAGAAACATTACTGACATAATGTTGTTTGCTGATTTTAATGGAGATTTCTTAAATAACTAACACTCCAAAGTCATTTTGGAATCATTTGGTCATCTCATATAATATCACTCAAGTAGCTAATTTTCCCATTTCAATAATAAATAACAGCTACTCAGCAACAAATAATATTTTACTAAACAAAACCGGAAGGTTGGTTAGGTCCTTCTGAAGGAGGCATTCTAAGCAATTGTGTCAGAGGTAGGAGAGCCAGTTGCTTCCTCTCGGACCTACAGTTTAATGTGGAGTCTGAGCCATGGAACGTCCTGCCGTAGAGGAGCCGGCTTAAGGAATTATCGGGGCCCCCTGCAAACTTTGATTTCGGGGCCCCCTAATTCTTTCCTAGATGTTCTTTTGTTTACACTTTTGATAATACACATACATAGACACACACACACACACACACATTCATTTATATATACCGAACGTGGTGGTGTAACGGTTAGCGTTCTGGCCTCGCATTCAGGAGGACAGCGGTTCGAATCCCCGTCCGGACATCCAGATTTGGGTTTTCCATGGTTACCCAAATCACTCCAGGCAAATGCTGGGATGCTTCCTTCAAAAGGCCATGGCAGAATTCCTCCCCATCCTTTCCCATCTCTAAAGATCTCGCTGTTAAGAGACGCTAAGCAGATATATATATATATATATATGGGACAGCATTTTTTTGTATTCAATTTTACAGCTGTTATATTTATAACACACTTTTTTATACGACATTTTTTTCCTTGCATTTCTTTGCTAGTACATATAGGTTTTGGGCCTGGAGACACATGAGCAGGCATACACATTTTAATTCAATAACTATTTATATGAAACGTCAAAAGATAAATGAGTTTATTCGAACGAAATTACACAAATTCCTGAAACAGGCTCAGAGCAATACACGCCTTTAAATATACAGGCCTATTGTAATTATGTCAGATACGACTTTCTCAAAATGTGAATCTGATGAAGTACTTCACGTGGAACTCCATGCCTCGGAAATGTTTATTGTGAATGCAGCTTGTTAACATTCTAAATTTGTAGATTATTTACTTTAGCAGGAAAATTGTTCGTTAAGTAAGGACAAATTTTGAAGGGGATCATAGCGGGGCCCCCCTCAAGGTTGGGGCCCCCCGCGACTGCAGTTCTTGTGGTAGCCTTAAACTAGCCCTGGGCGTAGCTCACATGATCAAACACAACAATCCACCAGGATTTGAACTTGCGATTGGAGCAGCATCTACCAGACCACTCAATATTTTCATATATACCTCAAAATTCAGTTATACAATCAAATTGTCTATTAACTATCAACACTTTAACAAGAATTAGCTCGAAGAATAATAATTTTATAGTTAAGCAATTAATAAATGATGAATGAGATAGTGATTTAAGAAATTTTCTTAATACAATAAAGTGGAAACATGTTTACAGTGCAAAAGATTTAAATGGATAATACAACATTTTTAGAAACATCATCTTAAATAACAGTGATTTTTTTTTTTTTGGCTTTATCCCCTATAGATATCAAAGTCATTAAAGGAAGGAAAGGACTGGGAGCAAGGAAAGGGAAAGAATTAGGCCATATCCTTCTGAAGGAATGATCCTGGTATTCGCCTGGAGTGATTTGGGGAAACCGTGGAAAACCCAAATCTGGATGGGCAGGCAGAGATTCGAACACACATGCTCCCAAATATGAGACCAGATTGTTGCCGTTCAACCACCATGCTTGGTACTTTGAAAGTTGTGTCCCCATGAAAAGGTGTCATGCTTCCCACATAAAACAAAACCCGCAGGTGACTATGGTCATTGTAAGCTCGTGAATTTGTAAAAAAATAATAGTTTATTATTGCCTTTTGGGACAGTCACAGTGCTAATATTAAAACTTAGTACAAGTAGTATTTCAAATTACTGAACAAAGTTATTGAAGAATCTAAAAGTATTTGGTACAATCTTGAAATAAAATTAAGACAATATGGGATTTTCTAAAAAGGGAAAAATAACCAGGTCAACATAGACATATATATCAAACAAATTTCAGTAGAATCTGGTTTTTCAATTGCTGATATATTTAATAAACATCTGCTGATAACTATATTGACTCACAGTACCGAGCGTGGTGGTGTAACGGATAGCATTCTGGCCTCGCATTCGGGAGGACGGCGGTTCGAATCCCCGTCCTGGCATCCAGATTTGGGTTTTCCATGGTTTCCCCAAATCACTCCAGGTGAATGCCGGGATGCTTCCTTCAAAAGGCCATGGCCGAATTCCTTCCCATTCCTTGCCCCCATCCTTTCCCGTCTCTAAAGACCACGTTGTTAAAAAGGGACGTTAAACTGTTACAAAAAAAAAAAAAAAAAAAAAGACTCACAGTATGGATTTTGTCATTACAGGTTGCCAAGAAAAACTTGATACTATGTCTATAAATTTAGTTACTCCAGAAGAAATAAAAAAACTTATCTCCTCTCTTAAGAGCAAATACTCGATGGGATTTCTAGCAGATTAATTAAACATTGTTGTACAAAATTAAGTAATGTATTGTATTATCTCTTTAGTATATCTCTCTTTCCAGTCATCTGTTCAGAATGTCTTACATGTGTTGTAATTAAACTACTCTAAAAAAGGGGGATAACTTAGTTGTATTGAATTACCCACCTATGTAATTACTAACACCCTTTTTCAGGATTTGGAAAAGGAATATACAATAGAGTTTACTAGCACCTTTAAAATAAAATAATCCTAACTCATCCACAATTCAGTTTTCAAAAGGGCGATCCAGCACAACAAACTAAATTTGCATTCACCAACTATATTCCAGAAGGAAAAAGTGATAAATTACTTCCTGTAGATTCTTTTTTTGTGACTTGTCTGAGGTATTAGACTGGGTAAAGGATGAAATTCTGATACAAAAATTAATGTATTATGGTATATATAATATTGTTAATAAATGGCATATTTCTTACCTTTTGAATAGAAACCAGTGTTATCAGAAAATTTTATTGCTGACCACGTTGTACAAGAAGTGGAGTACCTGGGGCCATTCTTCTTTCTCAATATATATATAAAAGATCTACCCTGTGATACATATACTCCAAATTTCTATGCTGAACATATTTCGAAGTTTACTTTTACTGTATTATTAACTGATTTACAGCTAATGGCTTTTAACTTGGATAAAACTGAATATAAGCAATTCAGTACTTTACGCAGATTATTACCTCACATAGACATAAAATTTGCAACTGGCCCATTGAAGACCAAGAGAGTGTGTGATTTCTAGGTTTGCATATTGATCAGAATTTAAATTGTAGGGTGCATGTCTAAAGCAACTGGGAGCAGTCACATTTGCAATTTGTATAATTTCAGCAATAAGGGAACACCATAGGAAGAAACAAGTTTGTTTTGATAATTTTCACTACTTAATGCCATGTATAATATTACTCTGGGGCAATTCAACTCATAGAGACAAAGTATTAAGAGCCCAAAAGCAAGTGTTAAGAAATGTGTGAGATTAGCAGAACTTTATGCAATATTGACATTGGTGGTTGAGTATATATAAATGTTAGTGTTCTGTGTAGTCACCAATTATACTCTATTTGAAACAAACATTGAAATTCACAGTTATGACACTATAAGTGAAAATGGTCTCAACATGGATTACAAGTCATCGATAGGTGTTAAAAAAGAGGATCGACATTCAAGGATACATATCTTCAATTAGCTATCCAAATAACTTAAATGCCTGGCAGAGAATAAGATCAAATTCAGCAAAAAGAAATTTAACTGAGAACTTCTCCCACTCCATCAAAGAATTTATTCCTAAGGCACCGTATCTACAAAATAACTTCCAATAGTTTGTGTAGTTTTAGTTGATGTAATCAGTGTAAATATAATTTGTTTACAGATGTATATACCAAAAGATGTACTATTTTGTCATTCAGTTTTTTATCTGTAAATTGACAATTTTCCACATCCCACAGAGCCAATATCTTATAATTGGGTATATAAAAAATGAATGAATTGTATCATATTGCCTTTTAGATCCAAATTTCATGGCTATTAAACTTATTTTTATCTTTTATATTTGATCACTGATGTGTATAAAAATTAACATAGAAAATGGTTTTCCTATCAGATTTAGTGCAATAAATGATGAAAATCAATTTCAGAAGTTATACATATTTCATGTGCACACATTGGTATCAGCTTTATCATTCAATCGTGTTTTTTAAGATGGGTAGAATAGAAATAAAATGAATGTATATGCAGAAATAAAATATGTACTATGTATTTTGATAAAATAAAAGGTAAACAAATAGTACTTAACTATAACTTGCAAAAAATACAATGTCAAGGGAACATGGTGATTTCAGGTACAAACGGACAGAACAAACCAGTGGAACTTAAATCTAAGAATATAACACATTCTTGTGTTGCAGTTGCTTTTCTTTAAATGGTATATGTAAAGAAAAATTAAAACAGAAACGCGTTTTTTTAATCAGTTTTGGTACAATCAATGAGAAAAACCAGTTCAGCTTGCTGCTGCTTTAAGCCTACTGCTTTTAGCACCATCTGCTGGAGAAGAGTGGGGTTAGGACCATACTAGCAGCTGGTTGCTGCATCACCAACCCTTGTACCATTTGCCCATGAAGAATGGGGTATTGCACCATACCAGCAGCTTCCTGTGGCATTACAGTTACTTGCATCTGCTGGGGAAGAACTGGTGGTTGTGCTGCTATTCCTTCCCAAGTGGCTCCTGGTAAATGTACACCCAGTGATCCTTCTGACATATAATAGCCAAACTCACCACCACTATAGGGATAGCCAGGTTTCATACCATGAAGGTACTGTCCCTCCATTTGTGCAGCAGCTTGGTAAGTCTGTGGATATGAATAGCTTATTTCTTGACCACATGGGTAGGGATATTGAGTCCCATCTGCTTTTGGTTGGCCGATTTCAAATTTTGGATTATTTGGATCTTTATTTCCCTTACCCCAGAAGCACTTCACTTTTTTTCCGTTGATTTTTGTGTTGTGTATTTCAACAATAGCATGAGCAGCACATTCCTTAGTGAAATAGGTAATGAATGCGTAGCCTTTACGCTTGAAGAGACGAATATCTTCAACTGTTCCGTACGTAGAAAATGTTGTACGTAATGTTTCATCGGAAATTCCAGTCCTAACTCCTCCACAGTAAACCGTACGATTTGAGGGGCCTGTCTGGTTGTAAACATCATCAAAGTTCAATATTTTATTTTGATGGCATGGTCTTTCACTTCCGGGAGGCGCATTTGACCAGTTTGTTCGAATACAGAACCTTCCTAACCACTGCCCATTCATTGATTCAATAGCATTTTCTGCCTCAGCGCGTGTAAAATACGAAATGAACCCAAACCCCTTAGACTTCAATGTGTGTGGATCTCTGATAATTTTGCAACTAGAAATGTTTCCAAATGGTGCAAACGCTCTTCGTAAAGTACGTGACTTAATTTCAGGGCTTAAGTTTCCTACAAATATATGATGGTGTTTACTAAAGTCTTGTTTTGGTCGATTAGGCCTACGTGAAGAATTAATCCAGTACATTTTAAATCCCTTCTCCAATAATTTCCTCTTGTCCATCGCAGCAAGAGCTGTAGCAGCCTCTCGATAGTTTATAAACTCCAGAAATGCACAGGAATCATTTTCAGGCGCACTAATAATGTTGCATGATTTGATTGGACTGATTTGCGAGAACAAGGCACAGAGAAGTTCTTCCGATACAGAAGCGTCCAGAACACGCACATATAAAATGCGATGCTGACCTTCTTCACTCAACTGTCTTGACATTGTATTTCTCACACCAAATACACAATTTTTTGTAAGCAATCTGCTAAGTAGTAGCCCGCTGAATTCACACTCATGCTCTAAGCACAACGATAGGTACTCAAATCTTTGACCTCGCTTATTTCAAAGTAACGGCTTTATAACACTCTATCAGTTTATCGAAAGACTGTTAAAATATATTGCTTCCATAGTGTCTTAAATAGAAACTCTGTTTTGAGGTTTATATAGTTCTAGTATTTTCAAATTTTATTTTGGGTATTGAGAAGCAGAGATACTATTTAAGAAGTCCATACTTTGTCGCACTTCCCATGGTTTTCTAGATTGTGTGACTAAAGATGACAAATACTTCTCAACTACATGTACTGGTAATTTTTTTTTTAAAGAAATTTCATCAGTAGGCAAAATGGAATTTAAAGCTGTATCGATGGTGCATTAGTGAACTGTTAAACATTAACATGAGAAATCTACAAAAACGTCAAGAAAATGAGATACAAATGTTAAACATATGTCTAATAATTGTATGTGTTGTTGCAGCGCAAAGCAATAAAGAAAATTTTGTTTAATACGCGAGTGACTAAAGTTGTATCATCAATAATATAGGTGGTAAATTTGCTCGATCTGTCACTTGTAACCAACGTAATAAGCGGCAAGAGTTGCCTTTCTATGAATGAGATAATTCTCTGGATGAAGTTCTCTAATTACTAAATCATTTGATAAGCGTTTCTCATATGAAGAGGAATAACCTGGCACATAATTCTGAGTCAACATACATACTACCTAGACGTGTGTTATGTCTTGCTGAATTATCGCTACAGTACCTAATGAGGATGCAACAACTCTCAAACGCAAAAAGAATGTTACATTCTTGAAGATGACGGCTGCCTCTGCTTCGTAAGACACTAATACTTCCTTTAATGAATGAAAGTAACAGTAGATCTCCAGTTAAATTTTATTTCATAGAAAGCATGTGTTTTTGACAACTAGTTTTTGTATGAATCGCAGTCAGCGAAAAATTATTCTAAATTTCTTATTTTTCGAGCTCAAAACCAAATGAAAAGTATCCTATTTTACCTGCCGGAGCATGGGATGCACGGTGATTGAAATCCCTTCAAAATCCGACCAGTAGTTTTGGCATGATTAACGTTCAACGAATTTCTCAACCTTCAGAAATCAGCATCAAAATTGAAACATGGTATGTTTTACACACGTCACACGGGCTGTACATTAATCTAAACCTCATCAAAATCCAACCAGTATATTTTTTGTGATTCGCGTTCAACTAAAAATGATAATAATTTGGCAAATTTCTGAGATTTCCGACATCAAAATGAAACATACCCCATTTTACCTACGCCGTCACGAACTGTGCATTAATCGAAACGCCATAAGACAAATATTTGGCGTTAATCACACTCGAAGAAAAATTAAATTTCCTCTTTTTCAATGCCACATCAAAATGATATATACCATGTAAGAACGAAGACTTTCCCGGCGTATGACTGCAATGTAGTCTTCACGGGTGTACCGCCGGATAGTGTTGTGGAAACACAATATTTCGACGGCTAGCTCCGCCGTCTTCTTCAGGTGTAGAGGCTTCTGCGCTGGTCGGCTGACCCACAGATACCCTGTTTTAATCCACGGAATTATGAGTTATACATTAACCAAAACCTCATAAAAAATCAAAGAAATATTTATTCTGTGAATCACGTTCAACCAAAATTGATACTAATTAGGTAAATAAGTTTTCCGACATCACATCAATTCGGAACATAATCTATTTTATCAGCCACACCACGGGCTGTAAATTAATCTAAGCCGCATAGAAACTCGACTAGTAGTATTCAAGTAGAATCACCCTATTTTATTCGTGGGATAAATCAAAACAGTAGTTTTTTTAACCATCTTCAATTTGCCAATTTATTATGTAACTGAAAATTGAAACAGATCCAGTTTTGTATGTAGGACAAATGGCTATACATTAATTAAACCCTATCAAAACACAACCAGTAATGTCAGGGACGTAATTCTGAATTTTGCGCTCTGGGCGAATATGATTGGCAGTCCCAGGATCTGGTATCAAAAGTAGACTTGCGCATTATAGTTCGCGAAGAAGAGCGCTCAGTTTAGTTCGCAGCTCCCTCGCGAACTAGTTCGCTCTCTTAGTTCGTTAGTTCGCGTCTAGAATTCAGAGAAACAGATCGTTCGCTCGCCTTGCTACCGCTACTGCACGCGCTATTTTGTTTGTTATGTCAGTTTTATTAGGACATAATCATTTTTTGTCGTTTCTAAATGGAATTTAATATGACCTTCTTAACAAAAGTTATTGCTTAATAATAGCCCTTTCAAATGATATTAGCATGATCAGTTACCGCCGATAAACCAAAGTGCTCATTGTCCTTTACACAAATGGGTAAACTGAATAACTGTGCTGTTTTTACTATTTACTTTACATGCATTCGTAGAATATTAATTTTTTTAATGGATTTATTTATTAGTTCATGGAAGAAACATTACTTATAAAAGGCGCTAATGACTCCGCCATCGACGCGCCCTTAAACTCCAACAACAGCACAACATTACTTATAAAATATTATAAATGCGTTTATTTTGATGAATTAAAATACCTGTTTATAAGTAATCGGCTTTTTTTATTTAAATATAGTTTTGGAAATCATGAACAAAATATAATTCTATTATTGGCTA
Organism: Vandiemenella viatica; assembly: GCA_031002005.1. Taxonomy (NCBI): domain Eukaryota; kingdom Metazoa; phylum Arthropoda; class Insecta; order Orthoptera; family Morabidae; genus Vandiemenella; species Vandiemenella viatica. The sequence goes on from CM061921.1 coordinate 107,286,306, forward strand.
CAAGTTAAGTACTATATGACAGAAACACTATTACCTATATTATTAAGAAAAGTAACACTAATACTTCCAATGTGGCAATTAGACATATAAAAATGACAGTGACCCTTGAATGAGAAAGTGGTAACAATAACGAAAGTGCGTAAATTTACAGTAAATTGGAAGTCATTGAGCTATTTTTTTATTAGTGTAGGGGAGGATAATCCAACACACATTCACAATATTTTGGCGTCGACTGAAACTGATGAAGACACAAAAGTGAAAATCTTTTTGAATTTCGCAAGTCATTTCTTTACATAACTTTCACAAATCTGTTAACCAACAGACTGAGATAAGTATTACATTATGTCAGCTTTAAAATCAGCACTAGAAAAATGTAAAAGATACTGTTTCTTTGGTTAAGAAAACAAGAAAAAGCCTTTAGAAGCCAAATTCTCCACAGAAAGTGATAATATTAAAAATAATGCTCTAGTATTCGTTGATAAAAGTCTGGAGTATCTTAGTAAATAGTTAGATTTTAATTAAAGCAATTGGCCATAGAAAATCCAAAAATTAAATTTAAAGCACGAGGTTTCATTTGATGGCTGTGAGACAATATTAGAGGTTCTAAATTTATGAGAAAAAATTAGTCAAAGTGAACGAACTTTACTCTGAACTAACAATATTACACGAAATCTAGGTAAAAGTAAGAGCAGTATTTCATTAGTAAAAATGAGCTTTTGATCGACATTAATTTAACAACTGAAAGCGATAAAGCATATTACAATTTTACTGTAGACAGAAAATTGTTAAAGATGCAAGAAGTGCAAAAAAATATAGCTTAAAAAATAAAATAGTAAAAAACCATATCCTTTGTCCTTTTCTACTCTTTCGTAAAATATTATATTTTTGAAGTGTACTACATTTTTATAGGTTATTCTAAAAAAAAAATTCTACCACTAACCGAAAAAAGCGGCGAATTGTGATAGTTCGCGACCGGGAATGCTCAGTTTAGTTCGCGAACTGTACCACTCAGTTTAGTTCGCGAACTATACCGCTCAGTTTAGTTCGCGAGCGGTAGCGCTGTGTTTAGTTCGCGAACTAGATCGCTCCGCTTTGGAATTCCAGAAAGACAGCTCGTTCGCTCGCTTTGCTAGCGCTACTTCACGCGCTCTCTTCTTTGTTATAATAGTTGTGGTTACTGATAGTTGTCTTTTAAGTGTTAATGGGATCAAAGTGTGTTTTGTTTTCACATTCTATGTTAAATTTCCGTTTTTGACTTCTGCAATAATTATTAATGTTTAACAGTTAATTTTTTTAATTTTATTTTATATCTGTCTTTTCAGTGAAATGTGTCCACAGCGAACTGTGTTACCTTTCAGATAATGAACAAAAACAAAAGTTGGTCTTCGGGAAAGGATCGAACGAACTAACGAACTAAGGAGCGAGAGATCTGGGAACTAGTTCGCGTAGTTCACTCGTGGGAGCGCTCTTCCGAACTAGTTCGTTCGCGAACTACACAAGACTAATCAAAAGTATCTACGAGCTGACAAATGAAAACCTAGTGAACGCTTAGTTTCTATAGTTATTAATCACTTTTAGAATTAGATCTGTCTCCCTCTGATACACGGAAAGAACCTCGCAGCTTCTGAAGGTAACGACTAGCGGTGGCTGTCACCCAACAAGCTGGCGACAGACACCTTTGTTAATCTCGCCGGACACAACGCTCTTTGCAAATACTTTATCGAAATCACTACTTGGCCACCGTTACGATCATCTAGATTGTGCGAACCTCTCACCGGAAAGTCCCCTTGCAGTGTTATTAACGGTTTTAACTGTATAAACATGGAGCCCCCGGGCATGGACTGCTATATAACCCCACTATGTAATTCGCTCGTAATTATTCAGGTAACTACGTCACATGCATAGTTAACTATTCAAAGAATTCACTTCAAATCGTGCCTCTCCGCTCCCAATTACTTAAATGGTAGTAAAACCAGATTACATTAATTTACTTAAATAAAATTTCGAACATGAAGTTACAGGCTTCTAATCAAAATTCAAACTTACAGACCCTCCACTGACTTTAGATTCGTTTTGCCGCCATCAGAATGATGCCCCCCATATACGAATCTTATTGTCATCAACAGCAATGACCAACGCCTCAAGCACTCATAATTTAGACATGCAACATCCGCTCATACTTAACATACATAGATATTAAATAGCAACTTACATGTTACTAAAATTATGAAACTATAATGTTCATCTAAAAGCATATTACTCTAAAATTAATATTACTTTTACTTCTCCTTTAGTACCCAAACTTTTTGTCTCCATCTGATACCACGTCAGAGTTATTTATTAACAAACAGGCCTCTGTACAAGTGAAAGAACTTAGAAATCAACTTTTTCTCCACGTTGGAGATTCGGAAATTATTGGAAAAAACTTTCTACCCGATGTCTGTTTTATTATTTTTATTATTATTAATGATGGCCTTCGGTCTATCGACCATACGACCAGCTTCAATATTTACATTAGTTTTTACATTTTCTGTTTGACCTTTTAAAGTAATGTAATCAAGCCATATTTCACAGTGGATTATAAAATCAGTCAGTGATACAATATTAGTACAATGAGATGACAATTAAAGTTCCATAACGTTTTCTTACCAAATAAAAATTGTAAATCCTATATAATAACAAGTGAATTCTGGTTGAAGTACTAGTTGAACTTGGTGTGTACAATAATATTTAATATAAAAACACTTGATTTTTTATGATAATTTCTTAACAGCTAATATACAGTATACATCGTTAGATTCAGTATAATAAATTCTTTCAGTGATTTTGGTAAATTATTCATCGTTTCTCTTGGTAATTTATTCCAATTCCTTACACCCTTTCCCACGAAAGAAAATTTTCCCACACCTTTATACTTGAAATGAAGTGCCAGCTTGTGGTCATGGTCATTTTTACCCTTCCACGCACCTCTCTTAAATTTTCCACCAATATGTCTCCATGCTTCACCACCAATATATGCCTTGTACGAACCCATGACTCCCTTCACCCTACTTATATCCTCCAATGAATCCCACTCCAGCTCCTTTATCATATTAGTTACCGATTGTGTTTTGCGGCAATTTCAAAAAACAAATCCAGCAGCCATTCCCTGCACCTCCTCCAACTCTTGTATTTGATACCGAAAATGTGGATCCCAAACCACACCACCATATTCCAGCAGTGGTCTGACCAACGTGCATCCCCTCATCACTCCAACAGGTGAATGATTTTTACCCTTTACTTACTACCTGTCCAATGTGTCCTGCCCAGTTAGGTCTGCTGTCAAATGTTATGCCGAGGTATTTATATTTCGAGTTTTCAATAAGCAGCTCCTTCCCCACTTTATAATCATAATCAACCATTACCTTTCTATCTGTGTATCTAATAAGCTGGCTCTTCTTTGCATCTATCTTCATCCCATGTTGATTTACCCAACTAATTATCCTATCTAGATCCCCCTGCAGCTGTTTACAGACTTCTACAGTTTTGATCCTTGAAAAATTGTAATGAACAAACAAAGGAAATAGCGTACAAATCTCTTGTATATATGTAGATGTAGATGTAGATGTAGATGAGGGATGGCCGTCCAACCCCTAGACTTTTGGACGTGGTTTCATCTTGGTTTCGCCACTGGCTGAAGACGCTCACAACAGCACTCCTCGAACACCAGATAGGTCGTGCAGTTTCCAAACTGCTCGTGCCGAGCCTCCAGGGTATTACTATCCGTCCTCGGTAAAACTCAGATAAATCGCGTGCCTTCCACATTCTAAACACGGATAGCACGCTCACTGGTACTATATGCACCGGGCGTTTGACTAATAGTCATTCTTCGTCAGCTCGACAAGCATAGCCAATAGGGACAGCTATTAATATTGTTATTAACTGAGAGCGGTATGTTTCATGATTGGGCGCCAACCAGCGAGAAAGAGCTCCCTCCTAAAGTCGCATACCCACGATCCCTTGTAACGGAGGCGAGACGGGACGGGACGGGACGGGACCGGACGGGACGGCATGGGAACAGGGCCGCTTCTGCTAGCAGAGACGACACTCAGCTACCCACACTGAGTCGGTAAACATCACAGGCATGTGTAGCGGTGCGCTGTTGCCATCGGTTTGCAGCAGCGGTGCGCACCGCTGCTGTAAAGTGCTCTGTGCCAAACGACACTAGGCAACGTGGTGGGGAGGTGGCGGCATGGTAAGCTAGGAGTAACCTGCGGCCCGCGGTCGTCCCTACACTTCGGTTAATGAGGTCCCGACCCGTCTCGCCTCGCCTACAAGGGATCGTGGGAATGCACCTTAATACGGAGATTGGAAGACAGCCTCAAAAACGGTGGGGGACACGAGGCTGCTTCGTGGTGACGACAAGCACCAAAGGACTTGGTGGTGGCCTACCTAGAGGGGAACCGAGCCACCTGGGCAGTTAGCCACGCCATATGGAGCTGCCGTTCCGTCACCTGGAGAGCGGGTCAGCCCACCGACTGGACAACTAGATTCGTCTACCACGATAATATCAATTCAGGAAAGAGAAACTTTTAAATCGTCATTTGTGCCCTAGTAAACGCCCTCAGATAGTCTCACGTGCTTTAACGAGAAGCGTTTATGTCCTTTTGTGCTTTGAAAAGAAAATTAATCTTTGTTAAATTTTATAAAATAAAGATGTTAAAGTGCTTAATTAAATACTTGAGTCAGACTGTGAACCTTGTTTTCACTATGTCCCATCCAGTCACATAATATGTCACTTGACATGGTTAGGAATTCTATTTGTTAAATAATTCATGTTGAAATTGAAAATGACCACAGTGAGGTCAAGAAGTCGATCTCCTCAATACAGGAGACACTTCAATGTGGATTCGGGGTATAATTTATGTATGTCAGTAACTGTAGGTCACTTAGCTATATTACAGTTTTCGTTAAACTGTGTTCTGATCTCATAGTTTGTAATACTACCGTCACGTATGCTTACCAAACACATACACGTTGCGCTTCATGTCTGCGGCGATTCATCAGATGATAGAACGTGTTGGTAGTAATTATTGATGTACTGCAGATTCGAGAATGCCACTGCCGTACAGTCTTGTCTTGTTTTCTATGATGTACCATCTCTGTTGCGCGGCGTTATTCCTGCATTGGGAATGTCTTTATTTGCCCGCCGAGCCTTCGTTTGTCGGCCGAGGCTGGGTAAATTCCAGCGGTCACAGCTCGCCCGAGTAGAGAGGACCGAGCGTGCTCGAGCGTGAGTAGATGGCAGTTTGCACGACACTATTTTACATCATCTCCATTTCAGAGCTGAATTCAAGAAAGGGAATACAGAATTTTACCTCCACGTCTTTCGCTAGGGGATATTGGCAAGCTTCATAACACACAAAAGACAGAACAGGTACAGACATGTGCTCGAATATTCCAAGGATATCGTCCACACCTGGACTGTAGAAAGATGTTAGGTCATTAGTGAGAATTTGCAGCAGACAGCACGAGAGAAGAAGGAATTCAAATAAATATCAGTACGGCACCTTATTTCTCCAATGTTATCTCTCCTTCACTGGTTGATATGAAGTAGTTCATCGCACTCGTAAATAAAAGCAAGTGTATGAATATTTTAACTATCCAGTCCTCATATACCTGAAATCAAGTACCAGTTTGTGGCCATAGTTAACTTTTACCTTCCATGCAAGTAGACTCCTGAGGAAGTTAACATTTGCAAAGATGGAAGATTTCTGTGGCATTGTCAAGACCAAAATATGTGCAAATAAAAATATGTGACAGTCAATCAAATGAAAAGAACAAACGCTATCAACTAGTAACAATGCAACGACAATTTATGAAGTGTAAAACATTAAAAAAAATTGTATCTGTTCCAAAATGAAATTAAATTAAACCAACTCAGTAACATAAGCTCCTAATTGTTCTTGTATCTGTTGTGTTCAAAAACAGAAAACGTTCATTGAGCGAAAAAAAAAAAGACGACCACAATGCGTTCTGGTTTCCTGGAAACGGCCATAATACGTTGTGCCTTATCAGTATCTAACTCTTTGTGTTCACAACGAATAAACTCTGGCTTTTTTGTAAGTGCCGTAACGCGAATAACGCAACACGTAACAAACTTGAAGATTTATTCTGCAGTGAATACGGTATAGTAGCGTGGCAAGAGGCAGTCGTCAGAAATGGGTCATAAACACTGATTTATATCAAATAATAAATAAAATACACGCTCTTGACAGACAGACGTTGCCTTTTTCATTATACTAATATCTTTTTATTTATTCATGCCTATTTGGCTCATTTAGAAATTTACAAACAATTTTCATTTAGATATATTTATAAGTATAATATTAAAATACTTACTATTTTGTTATCTTGGTTGTCCGGGTTGAACCGCGTCAATTTATGAAATCTTAACGTTTCGGCCATCATTTTGCGGCCTTCTTCAGAGGACTGTCAAGGCTGTGATCGCTATCGCCTATGTATAGCTCCCGGAAAGCGCGCTAACCGTTTGGAGTGACGTCAGTTACCAGAGAAGCGTTGGAAATTAAAAAGAGACCAGATAATATGAACGCAGACGGCGGGATACAACTTGACCAAATATGGTCATGCTTGCTTAGGAAAACGCTGGACGCAACCTCGCATTAGACAGGCCACGCTGGCGGCGGTAACTTGAGTGATGTCACTCCAAACGGTTAGCGCAATTTCCGGGAGCTATACATAGGCGATAGCGATCCCAGCGTTGACAGTCCTCTGAAGAAGGCCGCAAAATGATGGTCGAAACGTTAAGATTTCATAAATTGACGCGGTTCAACCCGGACAACCAAGATAACATCGACAACGACCGCGGAAGTCTGCGCACCTACTTACTATTTTGTTTAACTCCTGTGCTATTGCCTACCAAACGTTATCTATAATTAAACTATTGCACTATGCTTCATAAATACTGGACATTTTTTTTCATAAAATTTATAAAATTTTCTTCTTGGCTATCAGAAAAATTCATTGTCACCAAATAAACAAGCATCTTGGAATGCACTTGGCGGCACTACTGGTTCGTGAACGGCAGTGCGGTCTGCAGTGGCGGCAGAGCCCTGCCGCAGGTGACAGTGGCGAACACATTTCTTAGAAACCAGTGGTGACACCTGCGGTCAGTCTTTGTGGTATGCCGTCTGCGGTCTGCCATCTATAGTCTACAGTCGTGTTCGGAATTGCACCTTAAACGTTATCCCTACAGAAAAGGTTAGAGAAAGCTATACTAAGATAATACGAGCGTGTTAAGAAAGTGGTGAGTACAGAATAACAAGGAAAAAACATGAATAGAAGACACAAGGTGAGGGACTAGATTAATGTTGTGGATAGTTGGCGGGGAGGCAGTCCGGCAAGTGGCTGTAAGCTGTTGATGCTTATCCCTCCCAAAGTACATTTGGAGTTACTTCAAGCTTTTTACAATCCTTCAGAGAATTTAATAGCTCTTTTTCAACTGAGTGCGTATAAGTTGTTAGTTCAAAATAATTTTCTTAGTTAATTTATTTTATACATTCTTAAAATATTGAAATTTAACAATTTCCACCAGTTTATTTTATCAGCTAATCAATAAATCAGTCACTAGTAACTATAGTTGTTAAATAAGGAACAAGCAGATTATTGCTCTCTGTAAACAAGTATCTACACGAAATCATAAAAACGACACCTGAATATAGCAACAGGTATTATTATATTTACGCTGTCTCTAGAGTGTCTCGTATTACCTGTTCGGTATTATGTGGCCGGTAGGTCTCCCATCAGACCGACTAAACATCTGCCTCCGGACGTATGCTAATTTTCAACACGCCCCGAGTACTCTGAGTTGTATATGGTCGCGTTCTATTTCCGACCCGGCCTCGGTACACCGTTGCTGCGGGTTTGCTTTTAGTTGTCATAACTGACTGCGTTCACGATGGAATTTATAGCCGTGTCACCTTATGTGTAATCGTTTATCGTTCCAAAATGGTAACGAGGAAACGTTTTAAATATTATTCACGTAAAAAATACGATATACTTAACTATAGTTTATCCAAATTAATGAAGCGTAAACATCAACTGCTACTTTTATTTAACTTAATATTAAATTTATACAGGGTCTAAAATATTTTAGGAAGTGACAGTATGCATCAAAATAAGACAAAAGTGTCTTATACACATTGGGTTGCAAACGCATACTTTCGGAGTTAATAACAGGGCCGCAATGTGACGCCCGTACACGGCAATGCATGCCTCAGCCCTTCAGTGTAAGGAATCACACACTCTTTGAAGATGTCTCGGTTGGTGCTGTACGTCTTCAATACATTGTCATTACTTATAAAACCAAAGAGTGCGTGAAGTGCTGAGGCATGCATTGCCTTGGACGGACGTCACATTGTGGACCTGTTATTAACTCCGAAAGTATACATTTGAGACCCAATGTTTATCACACATTTTTGTTTTATTTTCATGCATACTATCACAGCCTAAAATATTTTACACTTTTTAACACCCTTTAAAATGTATACCTCTCTCTTTGCATCTTCATTCTTTAATAAACAAAATATAAACACAGTGACTAGTTTATTTTATCGTTAAGAAGTTGAAATAAAATGATTTGCAGTTAAAGATCGTATATCTATGACGGGTCACATTTTTGGCGAACCATCAAACTCCATGCTTTTGTTATGATGGATCCATCAATATAGCCTTAGTTGGTGAAGACCTCATTATAATATTATGGTGGTACATTATTACTTCAACTACAGGTTCACTTTTGATTGAAGGTGTTTACTTCCCAAGAACTCAGGAACACAAGTAAACACATGAAAGTTGGTAATTTTGATAAACATTTCAATGATAGTAACAAAATCAAATTTTGATAAATAACAATCAAAACTTTGAAATAATACGTTGAAATCAATTTAAAATACGTACCTTTATCTTGGCATAGTGATTTGGTGAACCTATAGCAACCGATACATTTGAATTTTTTTAAACAGATTCCGTAAGGAGCTTTGAAATGCTGATCTTTCTTAAGTATAATTCCAACAATTATTTTTGCCACACATCCTTAAAGTCCCCAGTTTGTAATATTTTTAAGGAAAAATATATACTTGTAGCTGTTAAGCCAATTAAGAATGGTATTTAGAACCACACAGTATTACTATTGTAGCTGTTTCTATTGACCTAATTTTGTTTGAAACCATTAATTAGAAACAAGATGTAAATATTTTATCCATATTCATCATTAAATATTTAGATATAATAAATTTTAATATAATTTACATGAAACGTTTTTCAATAGTATATACTTCAGACTCCTTCAAACATCATTCCAATATGACAGAGGCCACTGAGATTTAAGTTTAGGCAAGTTTGGAAGTGCTAACTGAGAACATATCAGATGCAGTGCAGGTAACATCTTTTTAATAGTGTGCAGTATCAGCGATCACAAACTACCGTAGCGAAACAAGCAGACAAGCAAGTCGTCTGGGTACAATCAGCAAGAAGTTAAACATATCAAATTTACAGTGCATTTCAAGAAGATCCAAGTGAGTCGAAACTATGCGGAATCGAAGGAACCTATAGTTCAGCATATCATATAGAGAAATTCCATATAATTTTAGCTTTTTTTTCACTACTTTACGCCTTGTCGACGGCTAAGGTCATTAAAGGCGGGATGGGACTGGGGACAAGGAACGGGAAGGAGTTCGGCCACGGCCTTTTCGAAGGAAGCATCCCGGCATTCGGGGAAACCATGGAAAACCCAAATCTGGATGCCAGGACGGGGATTCGAACCCGCGTCCTTCCGAATGTGAGGCCAATAATTTTAGCGATTATTTGCTTGGAAAGAGAGAAAGTTTCAGTATCAGGCAGTTCCTCCTCCTTTCCTCTCGCCATTTTTTTATACCATAAATATTCACAACATTTTTATTTCCTCCCATAAATCTCAAGTCACAAATTTTTGTTTATGTTCACGGTGTACATTATGTGTTTCATTACAAAGATGGTCAACGCATCGTGACATGAACATAGTGCCAACGATCTAGGAGTGGGGAGGGGGTGGAGAAGGTGTCCTGGGTTCTGGGAGGCAGTGCAAAACAAGACGCACTCTCACTTCTACATCTACATCTACATCTACATCCACACTCTATAAATCACAAATATTGTGGGTGGCAAAGGGTGCTAAGCACTAATCCTAATTCTGTGCATTCCAATTCCGAACAGAACGAGGAAAGAAAGAATACATAAAAGCATCAGTACGGCATCTTATTTCTCTAATCTTATCCCACTAGTTATTGCGATATAAATAGGTTAAAGATCTGTAGGCCCTGAGGCTATAACTGTGGTGCGGGCCCTTCTATATTTTAGTGCTATTGTTGCAACCATACACCCTCAGCAAAAGCCCGCAAAATTACAAACTGAAAAGTTTTAGTAACAATATGAAACAGTTGTCCTACATGTTAAGATAAAACAAACGATAAAAGATGATTAACATACGCAATAAAGAAAGATTAAAAACACAATATTGATTATTCACAACGCATGTTAACAGGATGACAGCGATTAAAATATTTTATTTTTATTTTTGCATGTGGTGCTGGGCCCCTTTGTGGAGCGGGCCCCTAGGTTACAACCTAGGCAGCCTGTGCCTAAATGCGGTGCTGATTACTATGGCAAATTGCCGTGGAATGAGATCACAAAAATCTAGAATATTAAATATTTTCAATCAAGGGATACGGATTCGCTTGGGGTCTCTAATCCGTCTTCCAACCACCGCTTTATTTTGAACCCATATTTTTTAATTTTTTTTTGGCATTTAGCCTTAGGCTAATCTCGCCAGCAGCGGAGGGTAGGGATACTAGATTTTAGTTATTAGTTTTCTTTATTATAATCACTTTATATTAGGTTCTTGGTTTTTACAACGTACTTGTGTATTGAGTTGATGGCTTTTGCGTCTGGTTCTGAAAGAGTAATCATTAGGGATATTATGTCTGTAATTTTTGTAGCTTTTCTTATTACTTCTTTTCTGGTTTCTTTGTATTCATCACATCTGAGAAAGTAATGATAAATATCTTCTATTGCCCCACATGTGGAGCAGTTCGGTGAGTCCGTGATTTTCATAATATACTTTTTATCATTTAATAGGGTGTGTCCTGTGCGCAGTCTGTTAATTAGGGTAATCTTTTTCCTGCTTAATTCTTTTATTTCATACCATGGTTTCTTGTTGATCATTACTTATTGCCCGATGCCAAAGTCCTTTTGTTCCTTTGTTGTTTTCCCATTTCTCTTCCCATTCTTGTCTTATCCGGATTGCTATCCAATGTCTGAAATCTGTGAATGGAGTGGCCACGTCCAATTTTTCATTGTCCACTAGCTATGTCTTTGCCGCCCTGTCGGCCATTTCATTACCGTGTATTCCCACGTGGCTTGGCACCCATTGAAGTAGCCTATTATATCCACGTCCTGTGCTGTCAATTTCTTTATCTCACGGGCTACTTCGTATGCCAGATAATTTTTAGTTTTGCCTTTTGGGATTCCCAAGACTGTCTGTAGGGCACTTCTGGAGTCTGAACAGATGACCACTTTCTTTAAATCTGATTTTCCGATGAATTGTAGTGCTTTGAGGATAGCAAATAGTTCGGCAGAGAAGCTCGAGAATTGGTCCGGTAGGAGGTATGCTTCTACGATATTGCTCGCCGGGTAAGCATAGGCGGCCGCACAGGCCTCCTCTCCCACCTTCGCTCCAAAACCCATAATCTAAAGTTCTTAGACTAGTGATTCGATACCTCACATGTGGAGGGGCTTTGCTGTCACGCTGCTAAATGCCGGAAGCAGAGAGCTCTATCGGTGCAAAGGGGAAGCTGGGATAACTGCGCCGCTGTTGGTCCTTGGAAAGCGGAAGGCATTTGTTTCGTGGCGGCGTGCGGGTTGACCAAGCTAAGCAAATACAACGCGAACGATCCCGTTGCTAATCTGGTCCTGAATTATCATATGACTAGTGTTCAGTATGTGAGATATGTATTCTGTACATTTGTTGTAATCGGTTCCTTCATTTTCCTCCTGCTATTATAACTTTTTTTTTTTTTTTTTTTTTTTTTTTTTTTTAATGGCATTCGGCAACGGAGGCCATACAGCCAGCTCAATGTGTATTTTTTTTTCCAATGTATGGACGTCACAGGATGGACAGGACATTCACACAGACACACAACACTTAACATCCATGCCCGCGGCCGGATTCGAACCGGCGGCCTTCGGCACGTGGAGCTAGCACTCTAGCCCCTACGCTACCGAGGCCGGCCTATTATAACTTAAACCAGGCGAAACATGCAAAGAGCCGGGTGTGATTTGACCTTCATTCCGTTAACAAATGCATCGTATACAATACAATACATTCATTTTCATTCCATTTCCCAGTATAAAAGACTGGCTCTGTGGGAAGTGGAAAAGATGTCAATTTAAAGATAAACTATAGCATAACAAAATAGATAAATACACCAGAAGACGTATTGTCGCAGCATAACATGTACATTGATTAGATCAACTCTATTTACACAAACTACTAGCTATTATTTTGTAGATACCTTAGAAATAAATTCTTCGATGGAATAGAAGGATATGTCAATTAAAAATTATTCACTGCTTATCTGAATTTAATCTTATCACCTGCTAGGCATTTAAGATGTGTTTGGAGTTTATTGAAGATATGTAACTCTGAACATCGAATCCCTTTTTACTTCTTCGACACCTCGTAGCTTATCCATGACTTGTTGTTGAACCACTGTCCTTGTGGTTAAACTTCTTCTTCTCATTTGAGGCCCGAGGAGACTATAAATACTACCTTTTGCCCGACTCAAGTCCCCCCCCCCCCAAAGCCACCAAAATTCACTAAAGGCAAGCCCCCCCCCCAACCAAAATCCACTCAAGCCAAGCCCTCCCCAAACCAAAGTCCGCTCAAGCCACTCCCAAACCAAAATCCTGGATCCGCCCTTGATAACGGCTATTATTCCTCATGATGTGGGCAAGGTACTGAAGCTTCCGTGTTTTTATGGTGATCAATATTTCCATATCTTTTTTCATTTTGCGGAGCACTTCAGCATTTGTGGTGTGGTCGGTCTATGGTATTCTAAACATTCTTCGGTATAGTCACATTTCAAAAGCTTCTAACCTTTTACTGATAGTTTCTGTTAATGCCCACGTTTCAACAGGAGGACAGAGAACACATAGAAGCGCAGGAATCCCATCTTCGTGGTAATCGATAAATTATGACTTTTAAAAAGATTATTCATTTTATTGGCATTACCAATACGTGACATTACTTAATCAGATGGATCGCATTGGCTGTTTACTGTAGTGCCAAGATACGTATACCTTGATACACATTTAATGGTCTGGTTAATCATAATATGACATTGGGAATTGTTGTTTTTGCCAATGACCATTACTTTTGTCTTATTTATATTCATGTCAAGTCCATGTGGTGAAAGTAATCTAGGTTAGTCACTAGCTGCTTGTAGTTCACAATGCTGCCGCTGAAGTTAACAATCACCTTACACGATGTGTGAGTGGATAATTTTTCCGGCGTACTGATCCAATAAAATTCTCTCGGGTGTCCAGCCAGATGGTGTTGTATAAACACGACGTTTCGACACCTAGCTCTGCTGTCATCATCAGGTATCTTATAGTTGTCGCAAGCTGACTGTCACTGCCTCGACTGGCTTAGTCCCCCCATGGAACTTCCTTTATACTTTCAGCAATGGCGTGCAAAATCTTGGCCTCACCACGACGCCAGCTCCCCTGCCGCCCGGATGTGCTGGCGCAACGCGATGCTGGAAGATACCTGATGATGACGGCAGAGCTACCTGTCGAAACGTCATGTTTTTACAATACCATCCGGCTGGACACCCGAGAGGATTTTATTGCATCACGTTACACGTTTAGCCATGATGTGGATTTCAAGTAACGTACCTCCAAGGTTGTTGTTGCAATCGGACATAAGGTCCGTTACATAACATGGCCGATATTGTTTTATCAGTCAGTTATATGACAAAGTTTAAGATAACTATTACAGTTATTGAAGTATTTTTATTTCAGTTGCCAGTGATATGAGTAATTATAAAGTGAGGATGGGGTTACTTGCGAATCTGTTTGAAGTCTTTAGCGACATATGTATGTATCCTAGGTCCCTCCCTCAACTTCGCAATTCCTGGCCTTTCGTGGCAGACCATGTTAATGAACATGCGCGCCAATCCGCGCTTTTTGACAAATGCCGACGCACTGCTTCTTTTCGAACGTGAAATCATAGGGTATTAGCCACTTTGTCCATCTGTACGCAAAGACAAAAACCGGTGGATTTGTGACAGTGGGAGGCCTACAATGGTAAAATTCGGATTCAGTTTATACTGTGCGTAATAAATGCTCATGACCAGAGGTGTAATGTGGCAAAGTAATAACATGCGCTTCTTCGCCATTTTTAGAGAAAATCGTGGTGGGTGAACAATCAACGTGCTTCCTTCAAACAGGCCATGGCCGAATTCCATCCCGTTCCTTGCCCCAGTCCCACCCCGCCTCTAATGACCTCGCTTTCGACGAGGCGTAAAGTCCAAGCAAAAAAAAAAAAGGAAATGGTTCACAAGATACTTTCCAAATCATTTGCGTCTAATATTACTTTGCCTCCATCCAAGCTGAGCAATCTATAATTAATAGGTCGCTAGAGTGGTTATACATTTAATATAAAATGTCTCTGACACCTCTGATATTATCTATACTAATATTATAAATGCGAAAGTAACTCTGTCTGTCTGTTTGTTACGTTTTTTGGGCTAATCTGCTAACCTTATCGTGTAAAATTTGACAAGTAAATGCAATTTGGCATTAGGATGGACATGGGATACATTTTTCTGTATAAATAATGCGTATTGTCATATAATTATGAAAAATTACTGAACGGCGTTAGACAGACGCATAGTATGTGTAAGTCTCTGTAGTACCTTCCCGTACAGTGTGCTGGTAGCTTAGTGGTTAGTGCGGTTGCTTACTGATGATTTGAACGTGGTCTCCGGTTCAAATCCCTGCGGAAGCAAAGATTTTAAGAATTGTGTTTGATCGCGTGAGCTACGCCTGGACGGTCAGTTGTTCGGATTCCATGTTAAACTGTAGATACCACGAATATAGGGGTGCAATGCATGGCAAATCATAGGTCTAACAATGCTGTAGGTGTACACTTTTTTACGCTATATTTATCGCTCAGGCAATTTTTGTCTCGCAGTCAGTGTGCGTGTGATCTGCACTAATAATATTATAAATGCGGAAGTAAGTCTCTGTCTTTTTGTTACGTTGTGACGACTTAATGGCTATACCGATATTGATGGAATTTGACAAGGAAATACTTTATGTCTGTAGAAAGGACACATGACATTTTTTTCGCTATGAATAACAGTTTTAGTCACGAAATTTTGAGAACTTATCGAATAGGGACAGACAGACGAATGCGTGTGTTAGTCTGTAATGTTACGTCGGTTGCTCAAGCTGTGCTTCTCGCGCAGTCTGTTAGTGTATGATTTGTTAGTAAATTTCGTTTAGTGACAGAACTTACTATTTAGTATAGATGTCGATTTTCTCTGCAATGTACTATTACTTTGTGCCTGCCTAAAAGTTTCTGGCACCAGTTTGTTTTTTGTCTTCTTTTTTGACATGCCTTGCGGGCGTAAACCTGGCCTAAGGTGTAGCTCTAGAAGAACACGAACAGCTAAAGTTATTAGAACTCAAGAATGTGATGCTCATGCTGAAGAAAGAAGAAAAGACCAAGTTAAAATAAAGCTTCCCTCAGTTAAACCCGCCCTCCCCCACATCCCCGCACCTCAGTTTGTTTTTCTGTATTTAAATATGTTGGAAACTGATTCTCTTCATTAGATTCGACGGTAGAATGATATAGTGATGGCTTTCCCGTCATATTACGTCGACTCGGTGTTGTTTGGGACAAATCGTACGTTACTGACAGCTTTCTGTATCAAATTCTGGAAGTAAAATTCTGTCTTCTCGTAAGAAGTGGCGGGTAACAGCTAATAATATTATAATTATTAAGGCCCGGATTCTTAGGTTCGAACCTATTTGGTTCCTAACGCAATATTCTGGAGATTTAAATTTTCTTCTTCATATTTTGTATGAACAAATAATATTTATAGATTTAATAGGACCTAAAAGAACCTAATTTCTATGTTATGGCCTAAAATGATCTAATTCGGTTTCAGAACCTAAAAGGACCTAATTAGATGTACTGATCCAGTCCGATTGTAGTTTTGTTACTTAATTGAAACAAATGACCGACCGGATTAGCGCTGTGGTACGGGCCGTGAGCTAGTAATTTGCACTCGGGAGACACCGTGGATTCGAACCCAACCGTCGGCTGTTCTGAAATGGTATTCCGTGGCTTTCATTTTCATCCTCGGGCAAATGCGGAAACAGTGCCTTATTAACAGGCTACGGCTGCTTCCTTTCCTCCTTCTGAAAAATTTCTTCTCCTTCTACATCGATCAATTTAATGTCACCTGGGGGATCTAGCCCGTAACCATCCCCTGTTGCATCTATTACTACATGAATCCTAAGCTACAAAACATTGCATATGTAAGCGGTTTAGGTATGATCCCTCGCAGAGTCCGTGGGTGAAGCAGAACTTGGAGGGAAACGGACTACGTTTACGTGTAAAACAACTTGATTTATTTTAAAATTGGAATAAATATTCACTAAAATATTAAATTATTGATTTTAAGTTTTAACCTCATTGTTGACGGTAACATTGATAAAAGCTGTAACAATGCGGTGCGGCATCTTCACATTATTACGAAGGTCCACATTCAGTAGAAATAAATTGGCAAAACAAGTTTTAAACATAGCATGTTAGACGTTAAAAATCACAGAAACGCAAACCCTTTCTGAGAAATTAACAATTGTATACCGTTATCGTTCAGTGGTAACTGGGTACAGAAGATTCGTTTAACCTGCGTCTATGCGAAGCGCTCACTGCCGTTAGTATATAAGTTGCAACCCTCCAGAATGCAGTCCTGAAAACCTTTTTTGGAAGAATTTTGTAATAGAAAAATACGAGGTGAATCCACTTTAAGAAATAATCACTTGCCTCATTGAAGAAATACGGGTGGACATTGCTGACCAATTCATCTGGTTAAGTGTAGATGAGATGACAGATGCCTGCTGCAGATACATAGCCCAGTTCCACTCGAGCAGCCGAGGAGACAACTTCCTCATACGGGTTAAGTCGGTCTCCACGTTTCGTTTACAGTGCAACAGTGTTTCTACCGCCTGTTTATTAGAAGTGCTATAGAAGTAGCAAGTAAACAGTACAAAGAAATCTTAATATTACGCTCGTCAGCACCATAGTGTTCCAGAGACTTAGTCTCGGAACACTATGGCAGAAAACTCCGAACATTCACCTTCAATCAGTCAGTCAGTGGGCGCGGCGTTACATTCGTATTACAGAATGGAGAATGCAGCGGAAGAGACAGCCTGGGTCAACGAAGAACTCCAAGCCCCTCTCTCACCTCAAGACAACAGCCAATTTCCAGCAGCTCATCTACCGCAACACGGACAAGAACCAGCATACCCTGAACTCCACCCGCACTCAGCCACCGAAGAGATGCAACTCGACCAGTTGGAAGTTCCAACTGCTCTTCAACAAATTCGACAGACTCCAAAAGGGCGACTCCACACTCGCCCACGTTCACGCTCTCCGCAGGAAATCAACCAGCCAAATCCAGTGAGTAAACGAGCGAAGCAATTTGACTTAAAAGTGCAACAGGTAGAAACTTTAGAAGCAATGACGCAGCCTAGTGTTGTAATAGTTCCACCAACTACGGAAAGTACACCCACTTACGATTCAAGCTCAACCCCAGTACTAACATCTCAGCCGCAGCCGGCTTCAACTAGTAACCAAGCTAGTCCTAATAACCTTTTAATTCAAAACAATCAAAGCAATAGGTATTCACCTACAGACAATGGGCCCTACTTGGTGATAGTGGAAAGCAGGAATAATAATTTAGGCA
The DNA here is from genome assembly GCA_031002005.1 of Vandiemenella viatica. Lineage (NCBI taxonomy): Eukaryota > Metazoa > Arthropoda > Insecta > Orthoptera > Morabidae > Vandiemenella > Vandiemenella viatica. Next base: position 107,304,386 of record CM061921.1, read on the forward strand.
GACTCCACCCCATGGCAGTAGGGAAAATACTTTTTCAACTTAACAACCAACTTAGATCAGAAATTATTAATATTACATCTACCGGTCGCAACAGAATTAGGATTGAAACATACTCCAGTGCCTCCGCTAACTCAATAGTTGATCTGAAGATACTTAAGGACAACCTTTTAGACGCATACATCCCTTTTTATATGACCAGGAAGCAGGGAGTAATTCGGAATATTGATACCACTTTATCCCCAGATGAAATCCTAAGCGAAATAGCCTCTCCCTTCCCAGTTTTAAAGGTTAGGAGATTCACAAAAAAAGCCATAGTTGAAAATGGTAGCCAGATCCGCCCTCTTCCAGTGTGCATGCTAACTTTCCAGTCACAAACACTTCCCCAATTTGTCTACCTGTTCGGAATGCGATGCGAAGTGCAACCGTATGTACCACCTGTCATCCAGTGCTACCAGTGCCTTAGATATAATCATACCCAAACCCAATGCAAAAGCCAACCCCGATGTAGCAGATGCGCAGGGCCCCATATCTTAAAAAACTGTACGGCAGATGTCCAGCCACACTGTATTTATTGCCAAGGAAACCACCTATCTACAGACCGGGTGTGCCCAGAATATAAACAGCGAGTGGAGAGAAAGCAAAAAATGGTAAATAACAGTACTCATTTCTGGTTTCCACCCGTGAATCCACGATCATTTGCTAACATAGCAGCACCCACCCCGCATCCTGTCGAAATAGGCAATCAATTCCTAAAGGAAGCTCCTACTCTTGCAGTACCCAGCCAACCGCCCCCGCCAACTGCCCTTCCCACTTCCTCTATAGCGCACGACGGTAACAGCGGCCAAGTATACCAATCCCATATTCATGATAATATCCGAAATACTATCTCACGCCGCCGGACAAAAGCAAACCCGGTCCCTCCCAAAGCAGCGGGAAACAGAGTCAATATCCCCAGTCATCTTTTCTGGAGGAGTGATGGCCCAATAAACCCAATAATCAATAACCTCCGGGAACCAACAACCCATTCTCCAACTTTAGATTCAACTCAAACTCTAGGGAGTACAGTAACTACTACTCCAACTAGCAAATCCTCTCCACTAATTGAAAATCTTCTGTTTTTATCACTTCCATGATCGAAGTGGCCAGATCAGGGGGCCCAATCGACCCGATTTCCATCGGCAATCAACTACAGGAAATACTAACCAACAACGGAACCTAAACCACCCAACTATGGACAGCAACACAAGCAATTCTTTAACCTCTCAGCAGCTAAACATACTTCAATGGAATGGGAGGTCGGTATGGTCAAATAGAGAGAGCCTTATTACAGAATTAATACGTAGCAGAATAGATATAGCGGTGTTATCTGAAACATGGTTTAAACCAAACACAAAAATCACGTTCAACTCATACACCCTCTACAGAAATGATAGAGCAGACGGAAAAGGAGGAGTGGCCATAATGGTACACAACACCGTGCCTCACGACCCAGTCCAACTCAACACGGACTAATTTACCTTTCCAAGCAGTGGCTGTACGGGTCCGAGCCAACCAATTATCATTCACTATAGTGTCTATTTACTGCAGCCCTAGCTCAGTAATCAGACCGAACGATTGGTCAAAACTGAACGGACAAATAAACCCACCATTGATTCTGGCCGGAGACTTCAACGCACACAATAAGAGTTGGGGGTGCCATTACAACGACCCACGTGGTACGATAATTACCGATATGGCGGAAGATTACAACCTGATAATCGTAAACGACGGTAACCCTACCATGCTCCGCAAACCAGGTAAATTTCCTTCGGCTGTGGACTTAACCTTATGTTCACCTAACCTGGCCTCTATTTCTAACTGGGAAGTTCAGAGAGACCCAATGGGATCAGACCATTTCCCTATTTTATTAACAATTGGCTGCTCATACACGAAGGATATCGCAAGCCACCCAACTATCCAATGGAACATAAATAGAGCGGACTGGACCCATTACAGGAGACTAATGGAGGAAAAAATAAGCCAAACCAATGAATACTCCACGGGCACCGAAACTTACAGAAATCTGGAAAATATAATTTCAGAAGCAGCTGAAATAGCAATTCGTCGGAAAAATTTTGACAACACTAGGAAAAACCGTCCACCTTTATGGTGGAATCCATTATGCTCCAAAGCAGTGGCCCAAAGACGTCTCGCACTATCCGCATACAGAAAGAATTCTGATCTGCACCACTACATAGCATTCCTACAGACCAATGCCAGGACCAAAAAGATTTTAAAAAACCAAAAACGCCTAAGCTGGATCAGTTACTGCGAAACCATGGGAAAGAACTCAAACGTTTCCTCTATCTGGGCCACAGTGAGAAGCCTCAAGAATAATAAATTCAACACGGGCGCCCCTGCTATCAACGCATCGATTTTGGAAGAGATCTTGGACAGAATCGCCCCTGCGACAGTACCGAGGGAAGAACCAAACTTCAGATTAACCCCTGACGAGCCTTCCGACCACTTTCTGTGCAGGCCGTTCGACATGAAAGAACTACATCAAGTCCTCAAGCGATCATCTGACACCTCCCCTGGGATAGATGGTATCCACTATTCGATGATATCAAACATGCCCCAATCTGGCCTGCAGCTACTTCTAAATACTTTCAACCGGATTTGGATGAATGAACCAATTCCACTAGAATGGAGAACGCAAGTCATAATTCCTGTGCTAAAACAAAACAAAGACCCCCTGGCAGCAACTTCATACAGACCCATATCTCTTATGTCCTGCGTAGGAAAAACGCTAGAACGACTAATAAAAAATAGATTAGAATGGTGGGTGGAAACGAAGAACTTGATACCTAACTCCCAAACCGGATTCAGAAAAGGGAAAAACACAACAGACAACCTTGCTATATTGACCTCAGACATCAACCTCACATTTCTTAATAAACAATACCTCGGAGCGATCTTCCTAGACATACAATCCGCATACGACAATGTTAACATATCCATCCTCATGCACAAATTGCAAATGCTAGGAATCCCGAAGAAATTTGTGGCAGGACTTTTCTCCCTCCTGTCAGAGAGAATAATATACGTCAGATCGAAGAAGAACAAACTAGGTCCTCGCATAGTCATCCAAGGACTGCCTCAGGGAGCTATATTAAGCCCGCTTCTATACTTGATATACTCAATGGACATTAATTCCCATCTTCCGACCAGAATCATTTCTTTACAATTCGCAGACGACGTGGTGATCTACGCCATTAGCGATACTCAGGATGAAGTCCTCACTCTTTTGAGCGAAGCTATCTCAGCCCTTACTATTTGGCTACATAACAACGGACTAGATCTATCAAGCGCAAAGTCATCAGTGGTCTTCTTCTCCAAAAGGAAAATCCTCTACAACTCCAGCAACCTACAGTTGGGGCCATATAGTCTAGCTTTGAAAAGACAAGGCCGATTCCTCGGGATGATACTGGATCACCGCCTCAACTGGGCCCAACACATAGATCAACTGATAACAAAAGCCATCTCCCGCCTCAACATAATAAAAACGGTATCAGGTGTCTGGTGGGGCGCCCACCCCCAAAGCTTACTCCTCATATATCGATCTCTGATCAGACCACTAATCGACTACGGCAGCATGTTTTATCAAAACGCTAGAAAAGATGCCCTGAACAAACTGGAGAGGCTACAATCACGCTGCCTAAGAGCCTGCTTAGGAGCCGTTCGGTCCACTCCCACAAATGCATTACTAGTTGAATCAGGCGAACCTCCGCTCCACATTCGACGAGCATACCTATCTGAAAAGTTTTTAACTGAAAGACTATCACTCAATAACCACCCAATTCATGAACGTCTCGAGAGACTATCAACAATAGCAAATAGAGGGAAAAGTCGAGCTCGTCTTCCCCTATTAAATGCCTACAAATTTTGGCTAAAATACAAAGACAAATTATCCTCGTATAACATGCTACCGATCTTTCAAGAACCTTTCGAGCTTCGGCTAGAAAGAGTCCATACAATCCTCTGGGAGGAAGACAAATCCGGAAATTTGGTCCACAAGGTATCCAGATTCCTATCAAAATCAGACAATAGCACTCTTAAAATATTCACAGACGGATCGAAAACCACTGGAAATAATAGAGTAGGAGCGGCATACTTCTGTCCCAACACAGGTAAATCGTCTCAATTTTCGCTACCCGAAGAGGCATCCATCTACACAGCTGAAGCAAAAGCCCTGCTGGAAGCCATCAGATATAGTCAAAGTACCTTCATGGACAAAGTCGTCATCCTGTCGGACTCCCTCAGCGTACTAAAGAGCTTACAAAATACTACGTGGAATAGCCATACTCAAACTATTGTATTGGAAATTCTTCAACAGTTAAAACGGAACAGGGAACTTGGCATTACGACGACTCTGATGTGGATCCCATCTCACTAGCGGCATCGAGCATAACGAACGGGTGGACGCCCTGGCAAAACAAGCTATCCATGAAGGAGAGGTAATCGACATGCAACTCCCGATCTCGGATATAACACATAGCATCAAAGTAAGAGCCAAGGAAAAATGGCAAGAGGAATGGACGATCTCCTCAAAAATCAAAGCCTCATATTATGCAATCATTCAACCGATCATATCTCCAAAACCTTGGTTTTACAACTGGAACAGTAGCAGACGATTAATCACCACGATATCAAGAGCCCGCTTTAACCACGGTAACTTCCCCAGCCACCTACATAGAATAGGGTTGAGAGATTCCCCATATTGCGACTGCTCAGACCAGGCAATAGGAGACATCAATCACACAATATTTTCATGCAATAAGTACCAACAACTTCAGGACCAAATGATGATAGATCTTTCCAAGAATGGCTTCCCCCTGCCGACAAACGTAACCCTCCTTCTTTCCAGCAACAACAGAGTAGTACTTAACATCCTCGCCAGATACTTAAAAGATGGAGGGATAGAATTCTAGCCAACCCTGGAAGTTAAAACAGGAAATGACTATACTTCAAACCCAAAGCCCAAACCACAGCACAACCCCATATCCGCGCAAGCACAATAACCAGCATGGCAAAATTAACAGTATCCTAGATTCAATAAGATTGTAATAATTTAACTTAATAGAGATAAGGAAAAGTGTAAATAGATAAGTTACGTAAATGGATGTAAGAACCTTTGTTAAACTGTTAAATGGCTGTATGGTAAAAAAAAAAACTTTTATTGTCTATAATATACTATTTAGTTAATAACTTCAAAGTGTTTTAAAAAAAAATGATCTCTAGATGTATATTTATAAATTGTTTTGAAGATGGTGTTTATATGAAACTCATCAGCTTTAGTAGTACAATGTAATAATTATGTAACTTTGTGCTGGCTGTATGGTCTTGTAACCAAGTGCCAATAAAAAAAAAAAAAAAGATACATAGCCAACGTTGTTGTCGGGTAGCTCGCATGTGAGAAACCTAGTGCAACCAATGTCATTATGTGCATTGAACTATCAACAACAAACCACTCTACTGTGGCAATTGCTGTAAGAAATGCATTAAAAGTGTTTTGACCAGATCCAGAACACAAGGATAAGTTGCGGTTGTTGGTGACAGACAGTGCAGCTTATATGAAAAAAGCAGGGGAGTGTTTGAAGGTATTCCATCCCCGAATATCCCATGTCACCTGTCTGTCTCATGGGCTCCACCGGGCAGCTGAAAAAATTCGGGAACAGCACCCTGTAGTTAACGAGATAATTCCTGAAAGCGCCAAGTCGAGTCGTGACTTTCAGGGAAAAGCTTCCACCAATACCCTTCCCTCACAAGCCAGTAGTGACACGATGGGGTTCCTGGCTCTCAGCCGCAATATATTATGCAGAAAACTATGAGAGCACACGGAGGTCACCGATGCACTAGATGAAAGTGAAGTAGTAAATGTAAAGAAAGCGTTGCACTCAGCACCAGCTGTACAGGAGTTGATTTATATAAAGGCAGAATAGTACAACCTAGAATTTTCAATCAAGAAGTTGGAAGGAGACTCTCTATCGTTGACAGAGGCTCTTCAGATCATCCAAGAAGTGAGTGCCTAAGTGTCTCCTGGACTAGTTGGGGTGTATGTCGCTAAGAAGCTGGAGGCTGTTTAAGCGCACAGTCCAGATTTCAAGAGGATGGTACAAATAGGCCGTGTTCTCTCTGGACTGAAAGAACAAGAAATACTCCCTTGGAATCGTAAGGAAATAGCTGATGTGAAGTTTGCACCTCTTACCTCGTGTGACGTGGAGTAGTTTTTCCACATTCAAGCGAATTTTAACGGAAGAGGGTTTATTCCTGAAATTTTTTCAAATGTTTCATTGTTCAGTGTCGTATCAGAAGTTTTAAACGAGTGGTTTACAATCCACAATAAAGACAAAATGTTTTGAACATAATAGTGGCTAATGTCGCATTTTTTAATGTGAACGAGAAATGTCATGTTAGAAGTTTTTAAAGAGTACTTTACATTGTATTATAAAGTCACAATATTTCAACACTATGGCAGTATATATTGCGTGTTTTAAATTTTATTTCCCTTGAAAATGTGTAAATTCCTAAATCAGAAATTTAAAGACCTATAAAAGCCTAAAACTATAGTTGAATAAATCTAAATTTAGTTTTTTTAGATCCTAAAAATCATGAGCTTAATAATTATACTCAAAACGAAACGAAAAAACCTGACACAATATATTTTGTAACTCCTGGTTACTAGGAGAGTTGTGAGATTATAGTTCGTGAGACGCGGTTATTCTGTTTCAGTAACTACCAGTATACCGCTCGCTTTGACAGGATTTCCTTATTCTGGAGGACGGCGGTTCGAATCCACGTTCGGGCATCCACTTACTTTTTATTTATTTATGGCTTTACGCCTCGTCGACGACCAAGGTCATTAGAGGCGGGATGGGACTGGGTACAAGGAACGGGAAGGAATTCAGCCATGGCCTTTTTTTTAAGGAAGCATCCCGGCATTCGCCTGGAGTGATTTGGGGAAACCATGGAAAACCCAAATCTGGATGCCCGTACGGGGATTCGGACCCGCGTCCTCCTGAATGCGAGGGCAGAACGTTAACCGTTCACCCACCACGCTCGGTCCGGGCATCCAGAGTTGGGTTTTCTATGGTTTCCCAAATCATTCCAGGCAAATGCCTGGATGCTTCCTTCAAAAAGCCATGGCCGAATTCCTTCCCGTTCCTTGCCCCCCCCCATCCTTTCCCGTCTCTTAAAACCTCGTTGTTAAGAGAAGTTAAGCAGTAAAAAAAAAATAGATTTCAGTCGGCTAGAGGTAGCAGCAAACGCATTCTAGGCGAGTACTGTTGCCCACCAAAAATCTTTCTTAAATGACCTGACCATTTAGCAGCACAATGAAGCTGTTCTGCAGTGGTTGGAGTGTCAGTGAGGTTTTCTACATTGTGTGTGGCATACCGTCCGCCTGGCCGCAGGCAACGCGAAATACAAAATCGCGCTCTCTGATATTGGGGGCCGCAACATTTGAATGGTAATAAGGCCTGGAGGTCTCTCATCTCAGATATTGCTGTCACTGCTCTGTGGGCGACGCACAGTTAATATCGCTGGCTGTCATAGGGTTAATAAGGCCGGGAATGTTTGCGGTAGCTTCATTTGAGGCGCAGGATCAACAAAGAGTGACACACTTCTCGACTTTCCAGATGCACTTCGCGTACGCGCATCTTATAGAAATAAATGCCACTATCAGATTCAGTAGAAAATCTTATTCAACCTTTAACAGAAAGCCGTAATTATTGCGCTAAATTAAGTGACGGAATATAAATTTTTTCTGGGATTTATATACATTTTCTTAAATTAGTAGTCGTGATAAGTAGATCCAACCCCCACATTATCATGTTCGGTGAAAATGTTTCAAGAGGCTCTGGAAGAAGCCTGTGTTGAACTATATCCAGACTTACATGATAGGTGAATACAATAAAAACTTTTCACATGATTACATCTTTAGAAGCCATGAATGGAATAGCAAGTAGATTCGTTGAATTCTCGTGTTTGCTGAATCCTACCTAGCTTGATTGGTGATCGGATGGCAGTCGGAAGGGTGAGGGTTCGATCCACGGTGCGCGCATTCTTATTTCGGCTTTGCATGGTTTCCTGAAATCACTCCAGGTAATTGCGGGAATGGTTCGTTCAAAAGGCCATGGACGAATGACTTCCGGTTCTTTGTTCCCCATCGTAAATCGACTCAAGTGACTTCAAGAGCGATGAGTCGCAAAGTCCTTATGTTGTTTTAAAAAAGTGATTAGGTGAAAGTCATGGTATTCCTATGGATCTAGGCGCTTCCTAAAGATGTGACGGAGGTAGAGCTCCGCACTCAAATTAGAATTTTTGCAGTAGGCGGGATGTGAAGGAGTCAGCGCCACGCTCCGGCCGTTGAAAAAAGTGATTGACTGGTTCAAAATTTTAAAACATTTTGTTTGAAAAAAGAAGAAAAAACACACATTATAACTGTGTGAAATAACAATGAGATGTCTTTTGCTTTTACAAATACCGCATTTAGCTATTATTTGTTTCGAAAACAGTTATCATCTTGGCCTATATGTATTTATATCTTTAGCTATAGTCTGCAAATAATAGAAAACTGTGGATAGCAGGTGTTTTGCAGAGAAACTAAGCCAACGGCTATAGTGAATCTGAGATCAGGAGGGTTTTAAGACCCGAAAAACCTATGGGAGACGTCAACTTATCCCATGATATTAATCTGCCAACAAAATTTGCCTGTCTCCCATACATACAGGGTATCACAGACCGGATTGGGAAATTGTGAAAGCGGGTGGAGGTGCGAATAAGGCTAACTGCAAACTTGGTCAGTCACTGACAAAGGTAAAAGACAAATTACACCCACACCAGCTTATGGGTGTTTACGAAATCCCCTGCAGTTGTGGCAGTGTTTATATCGGCGAGACAGGTCTGTGGCGGAGAGACTTAAAGAAAATATCCGCCACTACAAATATAACAACAGTGACAAATCCGCCGTAGTCCGCCATGCTATTAATACCGGACATGAAGTAAAATTTCAAGAAACGAGGCTACTGTGGAGAGAAGACCAGTGGTGGCCCCGACGGGTGAAAGAGACAGCAGAAATTTTAAAAAACACCAACAACATCAACGAAGATAGCGGCCTCTTACTCTGCGATGCTTGGCGCTCGTTGCTATGTCAACATAAACAGTATCTCTGACGAAGGCTGGAGGATACCAGCCGAAAGCTTAGGTAATGAAATAAACAACGCAGCAAAACCCGAAAGTCAATTAATCATAAACTAAGCCCTGTTTATTCCAATCATTGACGGCACGAGGGAAGCCATCACGCGTTTCTCCGATGTCATTGTAACCTAGCTAAGACGATGAGTAAAGTATTTAACTGTATTCGCACTTGACAGAAGGTTTTTGCATGTTAGTCAACAAATTCATGGAGAAACTATGTCGTCTGTCATCTCATTCTCTGTGACGCATTCCAATGGACTATGGAAAGCGGTGACGAATCACGCGGATCTTCTAGATACATTCTAGATGATACTAACCAATCCCTTGAGATGCGGATCATAAGCAGCATAGCAATAATTTTAAAGCCGTTTCATTAATAGATACCTTTCAGTCTTTTAAAATTCTACCTATCACTTGAATTTGCTTTTCACGCGACCAAAGTTATGTGCCGATACTGTTAAGTGTATCTTTGCATTGTTTGGCCCAGTTACTTAAAGGATTCAAACTTCCCAACAATCCGAACCTGGTCCCGTTGTAGCTCCTCAATCCACTGTGACGGTGGGAGGTTGATGACAGCTCATATAAGCACGCACTGCTAAATCTAATGATAGCGGCAGTAACCAAAGCGCGCGACACGCAGATATAAAATTCCGAATTTAGCCCAGTAGTTTGGTATTGCTCACAGCATTGTTCCACGCGCATGGGTAGCATTCCGAACTACTGACAATACTGCCCGAAGGAGAGGAGGTGGTCAACTACAGCATCAGATGATCACTATATTCTACAACAGGCAAGATGGGACCCACACCATACAGAGTGCAGTTGTACCCACATGTAAGTCACGCAATCTCACGCTCCATGGTGGGATAGCGATTGCATGGGGATGGTCTCTTTGCCAGACGACCACTACGCTGTGTTTCATTGACAGCCGCACATCACCAGCATCGTCTACGATGTTGTCAACAGAATCATGACTGGAGGAGTGGAGTCGTGACACACGGTTTTTCCGTACGCTCCAGGCGCGCACATCAATCCTTTAAGTGTAAATGATCGGTGGTCAGAGAGGCCTGGCATGCGAAGAAGACTTTCTTGCATTTTCCTCACGTTGAAGGAGGTTTATGGTTAAGCGAGGTGTCAGGTGAATGTAACAACTTAACAGCCACTGTTGCTAGGAAAGAACTCCTATGATTTTTAAATATAATACATAATAGAAAAAAACTGAAATATTCTTCGGTTGTTGATGGTTAGAAATAATAATCAACTGCATCTAGAATATAAACTGACATACAAATCGACAACGGTGAAGTATCGTCACACAATATTGAAGATTTGGCCAACCGCATATTAAGAAAACAGCTACAGGGATACGATGTAAAGTTACTGATTCAATGCCTAGAATCAGGATGTGGTCAGCAATTCTCATCTTTGCTTTATCGTTCTTTGGATATTTTATAACCCTTTTTTCACTATGGAGATATCATTACGATAACATTATGAAAAATATTAAAAAAAAAACAATGTGTGCCTTTTGCAATTCGATCAACGCTGCTCCATTTGCGTAAACATGACATTCTATGCGTCTTTCGGCAAATGCTGACATACAGTTTTAATAGCCGTATTGTGTGGTATTGAAGTACATTTTGGTTTTTGGATTAAATGAAATATATCATGACACAATTTATGCAATTACTTCGTCCCTCTAGTTTAACAGTTCAAATTTTCTGCTGTAATTATTCTTGTAGAAGTTAAGTCTAATCGCAAATACGAAATATAGCCTATTTAGTGTACTCCACCCTGTTAAGCAACTTACAAAGCACACCTTTGACCTTGAACGCTCGGAACCGCACGAAAACATGCTTAGAATAACATTTTAATAGAGAGAAACAAAGTAACAAGATACCAATGCTATATGAAGATCATTATACGTAATTCAATGACGTCAGTGTATCATTACATTCTCAATCAACAGTGCCAAAAATTCTGTGCTTAAAGTACTTAATATAGCGCAAAACACACATATACGGCAGTACCACAAACCTGATAGTGCTTATATTAGTCCTCAAAGTGCAGATGCGGGATTCAGATGAAGTGGTTAAAACAAAGTGGAAGAGAACAATGTGTACAGCTCACTAAAGCCACCAAACGACATTTAAAATCCTTTTCACGTTCATGCAGTCCGCTATCAAAAGTCACACTAATTACATTTCCAAATGATGATGTTGGTATGTCAATGTCATAACCTGGCTTTCGCCAAGCATATTGCAACATAGGTTTATGCGTAGGTGCAGCAAATAGATTGTAAATCACAGAGTGGAGTCTGCAGCGAGCTCTCGGAGCAACAACTTCCTGGTAGTTTACGTTTCCTGGTGAAGTTATAACCGAAGCTAGCTAATCGGTCGCGGTAAACAAGTAGTGTGTGTGTGGTAGACGTAATAGTTTACCAAGAAATACAATCTACTGTGTTCTAGGTGAAAACAATCGATTGGTAATCGTGCTCATCTAATATACTAGTCCGTGTGACCGTCACCCACAATGTTCGGTGGGATGTACGGTGAAGGTGGAACTTGTGGCCTTCAGGACCACACATCAGAATTTGAAAATCATAGTGGCACGCCAACCGGGTCGGTAATTGCAGCCGCGTTGAACACAGTCAGCAACCAACAAACTGACGAAGCCATTCCAATCGAGTCTGTGAATTATCAGTTCAGTGTGGTACCAGACGATCCCATGCTCGGTAGCCAAAGCATAAGTAACAAGCCTGCTAAACGCCAGGTACCAACAGAAGAAGATGTAAGAAAATCAACCCATGCAGCAGAGAAAGTCGCACGGCTCTCAGCGATACATTCAGCAGCCCAGCAGCCGATGTCTACTGTCAACACGACACCAACAACGTCAGCAACTCCAATAGCACCAGTAGTACCAGCAACAACAGCAACACAAGCGGCAACTGCACCCTCCATTTCCGGCAGCAGTCTACAGGACGCGCAGCAGAATACATCAAGCTACAGGTACGACGCAAGCGATTACGGCCCATTTATAGTTTTTGTAGAGGGGAAGGAGAAGAACATAGGCCGGTTACATCCAATGGTTATAGGAAAGCTACTACGTGAGCAAGGTATCCTAAGATCAAATCATCTTTTGAACATCACGAGTTCTGGTCGTAATAGAATAAAAATTGAAACAAACAGTAGTGCGGCGGCAAATAGCCTCGTAACATCGGAAGTCTTCGCTAGAAACAATATGGTGGCTTACATCCCAAAGTTCATGGTACACAAACAGGGTGTAATTAGGAACGTGGACATCTCCCTGAGTGACATAGAAATACTCTCAGTGATAGAATGTGAGGCCCAAGTAGTAGGTATCCGACGGTTCAATAAAAAAGTTGTAAAACAAGGTAAACAGGAACTTACACCACTTCCCGTATGTGTATTAACATTTAAATCTCAGCTGCTGCCTAAATTTGTCTACATCCACGGGGTTCGCTGTAATGTTGAGGTTTATATCCCATCAGTTACCCAGTGTTACAAATGCTTGCGTTTCGGTCATGGGAGCAATCAGTGCCGAAGCCAAACGCGCTGTGGTTTTTGTGCATCCGATCATAGCATTGAGTCATGTCCTAAAACGTCCCAACCTAAGTGTGCTCTGTGCTCTGGCCAACACTTAGCCACAGATCGACTGTGTCCCTGTATATCAGAAGACGAGAGCCATTAAGCAATATATGGCGTTGAATAATGTCAGCTATAGCGAGGCCACAGCTATACATGAGAATAGACCCTACGCTCAAGCTGCAACCAACATCAACTTGCAGTACAATAGTCCAACTGAATTTCCGCCTCTGCCGGTCATGCACTCTTTTCCTGTCAACAACTACCAACAACCAACCTACCAGCTAGCCTCATTTGATAACAGGCCACACACAAGGGCGGCAGCAACCCCTCCACAGATTGTCTCCCAATCTCCGGTACTGTCTAGACAACAGAACATGTCGCTGTTCCCTATGAGGACAACCCCGCAGAATAATCAGTCCAAGCCACTGCATGGGACAAACCCAGTCCCACTTAGACGAGACAACATGGTACCTCCGGGAATTAATTCAAAAGTCGTCCGACCTCAACAGATCACGACACATAGCAATACAAATAACTGGAAAGATTACCAGCAATATCACATTCCTAGTCAAAGACCAACGGTGCCCTTACAGAGTAATTTAACCAGCACCGTCAATAACATGGAGGATCCTCCAGCCACATCAGACAGGCATCGCCTAATAGAAATAATGCTTAATTTCATTACCACGCTGCTACAGCAGATACAATCTGGAGGAGGGACACTCCCAATCGACGCAATAAGGGATAATATTAGTAGGATTATAGAATCCACAAGCAACCTGCACGGTACAGAGGAAGAACTAAGCAACAATGGCGGGGAATAGGGAAGTGAAGAATCTTTTATTCTGGAACGCACGTTCTGTTCGTTCCAACAAAGAAAGTTTGCACCATCTATTAAAATCGTACGATGTATGTGTTGCCGGAATTGCAGAAACGTGGCTTAAACCTAAGGAACAATTCAACATCCCTGGCTATAATACCGAGCGATACGACAGAGCAGACGGTTACGGTGGAGTGGCTATACTAATTAGAAGAAACATACCATTCCGCAGCCTGAAACTAAGGAATGTAATAAATGGTGTAGAAGGATGCGCAATAAGAACGCGCGTTAACGGTATTGAATCGACCATACTAGTAATTTATCGTTCTCCAAATACGATTGTAAGCAAGCAGGTTATTAGCTCCTATGTGAAACAAATCCCCCGACCTGTAATTTTAATGGGCGATGTAAACGGTCATAATCTGGTTTGGGGGAGTGAAAGAACGGACGCTGTCGGAAGACTGATAATGGAGGTAGCAGAAGAAGAGGAACTAGTGGTCCTTAACGACGGCTCGTACACAAGGATATCAAAACCAGGAGAACGGAGATCAGCTGTAGATGTAATTCTGGCGTCGACCCACCTCTCCCATACAGCCGTCTGGACAACCATAAAAGACACCAGTGGGTCAGACCACCTTCCCATTTTTTTCTCTTATCAACGACATCACATAGAATACAAAGGAAGAAAACCCACGTATAGATGGAACATTAAGCGTGCCGATTGGAGCGCCTACAGAAAAGCAGCAAGCAATATATTCTCAAATTTCAAAGAAACCGGGGATACGCAGCGCGACTATGAGAAAATATTAAACGGAATAGAACAAGCGGCTCTTACGACGATTCCCGAAAACCACCCAGTGAAATTAAAGCGAAGAAGATCTGCAGTATGGTGGGACTCAGAATGTACCGCGGCAGTTCAAGAACGAAAACAAGCCCTAAAAATCTATCGACAACACGCAACGGAGGAAAACTTTATTCTTTTAAGTAAAATTCAGGCCAGAGTAAAACGCTTCTTGAAAAGGAAAAAGCGGCAAAAGTGGATAGCCTTTTGCGAAAACTTAAACCGTAACACCTCCCCGATCACTGTGTGGAACGAGATAAGAAAATTCCGTAATTCATCGAGTAACTGCTCAACTCATACCGCAACGCAAGAGGTGTTAGAGAAGATATTGGAGAAGATGACACCACCGTCAGTAACAAACAAGATCTGCCTACAGGAAAATACATCCAATGAACAGATGCTACAGCCATTTAATCTGGAAGAGTTCGAAACGTCTGTCAGTAATAGTAAGAACACATCGCCTGGGCCAGACAACATCCATTACGCCATGCTCAAATATCTACCAAGAAAAGGCAAGCTAGCAATCCTAAAAGTAATGAACGACGTTTGGTTACGACGCATTGACATCGAATCTATGAAAACTGTAAGAATAGTCCCTATCCTCAAACCAGGCAAGGACCCATGCGACCCGGCATCATACAGGCCGATTTCTCTCATGTCTTGTATGTATAAAACCCTGGAGCGTATGATTAGGCTCAGAATAGAGTGGCACGTGGAACACTATATAAAACTCCCCCATTTTCAGTACGGTTTTCGCAGAGGCCTGGGTACGCTTGACGCTCTGGCACACCTAGTTACTGAGTTACAAGAGAGCTTGACAGCTAACAAGTACACAACGTGTGTGTTTACAGACTTGACTGGAGCATATGATAATGTTGTTCCAGAAATTCTAGTACAAAAACTCCTCCTAATGAAACTGCCTGAAACATTTATATTAAATCTTTGGAACATTCTGCAAAATAGAGTTCTGATAATTATGACACCAACTGGCAAAATTGGTCCTCGGCGTACAAGTTTTGGGCTCCCGCAAGGGTCTATCCTGGCACCACTCCTGTTCATAATATACTGTAGTGACATTGGCATAACACTGTCACCAGATACCTGGTTTATACAATATGCGGACGACCTTTGCATTTACAAAACATCCAGGAACCTTCAGGACACCTATTTCTATCTTAGCCAAACGCTAACTAAACTCAAGACTTGGCTAAAGGAAAACGGACTCCAAATATCACCAGAAAAATCCGCAGTAATAACCTTCACCCGGCATAAGGTACTGGCAGCTGAAAACATAAGACTCGGACCATATACATTGCCACTCCTAAAGTGTATCAAATATTTGGGATTATACCTAGACAACAAGCTAAGATGGACGCGTCAGATATGTGAAACAGTTGGGAAATGTGATAAAGCAATAAACATACTCCGAGCCACTAACGGTGCTTGGTGGGGGGCTGATCCCAAAATCTCAATAGCTCTCTACAAAGCCATGGTGCGACCTCACCTAGATTATGGCTGTGTACTTTACGGATCCGCGTCCGATCAACTTCTGAACCGCCTGGATAAATGTCAGTACCGAGCTCTTCGACTCTGCTTAGGGGCATTCCTGTCGACGCCAACCAATGCACTGCTAGTCGAAACCAATGAAATGCCACTCGCACTGAGGCGCCAATATCTCAGTAAAAAGTTTATAATAAAACAGTTCCAGAAAACCGGAAACCCGCTTACAATAAAAATACGCGCCCTGTGGGCAGTAACATCAACCTCTGCTTACTGGACCCACAGGAACAGCCCACCCCTAGTTGCGGCCATCGCTGAGCTTAATGAATACCAGACACAAGTGTTCTCTCTCCCAAGATTACCATGTTACGAAGTTGACTACGAAACCCATATGATCCGGAACGAGATCGTAGAAAATCTGAGATATTCAGAGAACGCCCTTAGCAACAATAATCTTCTAAATGACTACCTAAGTGGTATGGGTCGAGTGGTATATATATATACAGATGGGTCAAAGACTGGCAACATGGTTGGGAGTGCCTTTTTTGACAGCACTAACATAGTGGAAAGGTTGTTTAAGCTGCGTGAGGAAACATCCTCTTTCACAGCCGAACTGTTTGCAATACTTAAAGCGCTGGAATATGCGCTAGAGATGCGCATTCAGAATACAGTTGTTCTTACAGACTGTAAATCGGCATTGCAAAAACTGGATGATGGAATCAAAGATAGAGGGAGGACTCCACTTTTGTATAACATAATGGAGTTGATGACCGACATAAAGAAACAAGGTATGAAGATCTCCTTTATCTGGGTCAAGGCGCATGTCGGACTACATGGCAATGAAAGAGTGGATGCTCTTGCAAAAATAGCCGCACAAACAGGAAACCCAGTTGAACTTATAATAGGAAGTGATCTAATCCCACTATTTCGCCAAAAATGTATGGAGACCTGGAATGATATGTGGAAATCCACTAACCTACACAAAGGAGCACATTATAGGCAGATACATCCGTTGATACCAAGGACACAGTGGTTCCAAAAGAAATACGCCACAAAAAAAGCAGTCACCACAATATCGAGACTAAAATTCAACCACGGGAGATTCGGAAGCCATCTATACAAAATAAAGCTAGTGAACTCCCCTTTTTGTCAATGTGATGGGCAGTCCGAGGCCGACACAAACCATATATTCTTTGGATGTAATAAATACAAGGAAGAAACGGACACCTTTTGGGAAGACTTGAAACATTGGGGTATAAGATACCCAGTCAATGTCAGCCATCTTCTTGCCTTAGGAAATATTTCTATATACCAAAAGATGGTGCATTTTATTACAAGAAACAATATAGAGATATAAACGGGAGATCCCACCCCACTCTTCAATATTGCAAATAGTTACCGTTCATGGAACACTAGACGGTAATGGTTTTATTACATTTTAACCTAATAAACTATAAAAATCATGTATTATCAAAATTTACTGTGAAAATGTTTAATCTTTAACTCTCCATCTAACCTTCTTTATAATTTTATGTCCTCATTGTTGATGTGTACTTTCTTAATGTTATGTAAATTATTATTTCTGCTGTATACCATCCGTAAAGTGTGTTTGATCTTATAATATAAACAGTGATTTGTATATATGATTGGGTAAATGTGAGCGAATCAGTGTATATGTATAAATAGAATGTATATTGACTGTATGGCCAACAGGCCAAGTGTCAATAAATAAAGTTAAAAAAAAAAAAAAAATCACAGAGTGAAGTTTCATGATGAAATAACGATCATGTATCTTAACTTTGGCACTTGTAGTCCTACTACTGTTTTGTTTATGATCAATAGAAGGCGATTCGGAGCATTCGAGGTCAAAGGTGTCCCCTGTTAGACTAGAAGCTTTCGAATTGAATTGCTTGCTATTCAAGTTACATACCGTAAGAAATACTTAATCAGATGACGTATGAAAGAATTTTGTTACATATTTTAGCTATCAGAGCTGTATTTCTCGATTGAAATATGTGATATCTGACTGAGTAACAGCATGATTGACGAAGTTATACGGGAAAATAAAGGGCACTTCCAGCGAAGTGCTTCACAGAGACGTCAAGTGCTAGCCTGTTTACCCAGAAACTACTCTCGCGTTCCTTCTCTAACGCCGTTTTTCTTTCTCTCTTCGGTTCGTCGCGATTGTGATGCATAATATATGAGTGTCCGTGGGAGAGGGAGGGGGAAGAGGGGAGTCATTGGCTGGGATTTATGGGCACTCAGAACAGCCACCACTTAGAACCTGAATAATGAACAAGACGGGCCACTCCAGCTTCCAATACGTACCTCAATTGCACAACAACTTTCCTCAAGTGTTCAGAACACATCTGCTGGGGCCTTCAACTTCCAACCGTTACATTTATATAACTGGAATCTTTAGCACCTTCACAGCTCTTAAAAAAAACACAAAAAAACAAAAAAACAAGGAAACTATATAGATTTATTAAGAAACGATTATCTGAAACCAAGCGTGGTGGGTGAGCGGTTAACGCTCTGCCCTCGCATTCGGGAGGACGACGGTTCGAATCCCCGACCGGGAATCCAGATTTGGGTTTTCCATGGTTTCCCAAATCACTCCAGGTGAATGACGGGATGATTCCTTTAAAAGGCCATGGCCGAATTCCTTCACGTTCCTTGCACCTCATCCTTTCACGCCTCTAATGACCTCGACGTTGTCGAGGCGTAAAGCAATAAGCAAAAAATAAATATATGACTAAACACACGGGATAGATTCATTCTATCAGACCACAGATATTTGTAAGAAAAATGGCTTGAACTAGAACGGTGAGAACGCCTGTTCATTATCACTTCAACACGTCCGCATTTTGGATTTCCTTGTTTTCCAGAAATCATTACATACAAATGCCGGGATGGTTACGTCAAACCTCCATGGCCCAAGACATTCCCGTTCCTTGCCGCAGTCCCTCTCCCAATTTTAATGACGAGATCGGTTTGAGTGGTGGTTGCGAGTTTTCATAATAGTAGCGTTAACATGACAGAGTTGACCGTGCCTCAAACGTGGCTCACTGTGCCAAGTAACTTAATTTTAATGACCCTGGGGCAAAGGCTCATGCAGTGGCGTAGCTAGGTCAACAAGGGCCCCGGTGCAAAAAAATTATTTTGGGCCCTCAGGCCAGATGGGCGACCTTTTTTTTTTGCTTTGTGTTGCTGGTAGGGGCCCCCTGAGCTGAGGATGGGGCCCTTGAGTTGTGCTTAGGAGCCCCTTGAGCAGTGGCTGTGAGCCCCCCTGAGCAGTGAGAGGGCCCTTAGTGAGGGGCTTCCTGTGTCTCAGGGGCCCCCTTAGACGACTGTAGAGCTAAATAATAATAAAAAAGCCGTTTGCCATGAAGACTCGTGGGCCTCTGAACTGCACTTGTGGGCCCCCAGAGGTGCGCTTTGGGGCCCCCAGAGGTACGCTTCGGGGCCCCCAGAGGTATCCTTGGGGGCCCCCTGAGCGTAGGGGCCCCGGTGCACTGCACCGCCTAGCCCCGTAGTAGCTAAGCCCCTGGGCTCATGTGGTCTTAATAACTTGGCCCAGAGTTTTTACTGGCAACGCTTTCCGTCCCTTTCTTAGTCGCCTTAACCTATCTCGGTAATCCTAGAAGACCTACAGTTTAACGTGGAATCCGAACCACGAAGCGTTCTGACGTAATTCGCATTATACAGCAAGTTGTGGCAAGTGTAAAGATCGCCTTAAGGACCTTTGAAAAACCCCAGTGAAAAAGGTATTCGAACCAGGGACTTTTCGATCTGCAGTCAGAATACCACTCATGATACTGGCTGAAAAACAGATATTCAATTAAATCTGACTCGGTCGTGAAATATCCGCGTCCCGTCAGAGCGTTGATATGTGGGTGTCCACGTCATTTACCATTACAATATAAATTATAAAAATAGTAATAACAACGTTAATAATTTCAGGATTGCGGTAAGAGGTCATAAGAACGCGTTAATAGTTAGATAGTTAAAAATAATCCAGATTTATCTACAGAATATGTTTCAATATATGCCTTTGACCTTATTAAAAACTGGTTTACAGCTAATGATTTGTCTTTAGACTCTGATAAAACTCAATATATGCAATTCAGTACATAACACAGATTAACACCAGATGTAGACATGAAATTTGCAGACCAGTTCATTCAAGAGGTAGAGTGTGCGAAATTTCTAGGTGTGTATATTGATCACAATTTAAATTGGAAGGTACATGTTACTGACTTACTAACGCGTTTGGGTGCAGCCACAATTGCAATTCGTACAATTTCAACTATAAGTGATCTCCGTATGAGGCAGCTAGTTTATTTTGCTTATTTATTATTATTATTTATTTATTTATTTATTTATTTATTATTATTTTCACTCCTTATTGCCATATGGAATAATATTCTGGGGCAATTCTACCCATAGAGACAAAGTATTCAGAGCCCAAAAGCGAGTAATAAGAATTACAGTATGTGTGGGGTTAGCAATAGAACTTCATGTAGAGAGCTGTTCAAGAAGTTATAGATTTTAATGTTGGTGGCTGAGTATATATACACATTAATGTCCTTTGTAGTCACAATTATACTTTGTTTGAAACAAATAGTAAAATACACAATTATGGCACTAGAAGCAAAAATGATCTTCACAAGGATTACAAGTCATTGTAATTTGTTGAAAAAGGGGTCCGATATTCAGGGATACATATCTTCAATAAGCTCCCAAGAAACATTAAATCTCTAGCAGATGATAAGAACAAATTCAGGAAAAAATTGAAAGAATTTTTAATTGACAATCGCTTCCACTCTGTCGAAGAATTTATTTCTAAGGAATATACTAAATATTCTGTCAGTAGTTTGTGTAAATGTAGTTAACACAATGTTCCATGTATGCTATGATTATATATCTTCTGGTGTACGTATTATTTTGCTATACAATTGTTTATCTGTAAACTGACAACTTTCCACGTCCCACAGAGCCAATGTCTTATACTGGGATCAATGGAAAATGAATGTATTATATTGTATTGTAGACGTGGAATGCCAGTTACCATAGTACGAGTAGTTGAAGTCACTAACGTGGTACATTATTTCAAATAACATAATTTAATGATACTGTGTGAAGAAAACACAGGGCGTGTCAAGTCATGACAGTAAAATGCCGGTCCTAGAATTACCTGACAGGTGGGTGTGATCAAACACGTCAGAGTGTGACACTAAGACGTGGTCACCATTTGAATTTCGCTGTCGTTAGTGTTTGAATCTGCCATTACGATGTTTCAATCTCACGCACGACCTGTGACGTCACGATCTCTTGGTGTCTCGCGGCCACCTACTTTCTGTGTGACGTCATGACCTTGAAAAGTCTCCAAATTCTCACCGAGACCTACTTTGTTCGAGAATTCTCCCTTTCTCCCTACTAATAGATGTAATTTATGGCACTTCGACTGGATACAAATTCACTAGGAGTAAATTCAGGGCACTCAAATGTATTATTACCGCTGCATACAGCCATAAGTTATCACATCAATCTAAGAGAAAACATGTGGCTATGGTTTAGATGTTGATTTAAGTTTTTATAAACCTAGCCATCAGTTTAAGGATCGAGAAGCAATATGGTCTGGCAAACATTTGAGAATACTGTGTTTTGCAGTGAAAAATCATAATTAATTTTCATAAAGCCTTTTTTTGACATCGCTGGTGTGGGTAGCAATCTTCGTGCTGGTTGATTTTATTGGTTAGACTGGGGGCTCCCAACGTTTTCGTACCACATCCGCATTTCGTCAAAAATTTCTTCCCATCCCCATCTCCCCTCCCACAATGTTATTATTATTTTAGTTTTGGCTTTACGCCTCGTCGACGTCGAGGTCATTAGAGACGGGATGGGAGTGGGGACAACGAACGGGAAGAAATTTGGCCATGGTCTTTTGAATGAAGCATCTAGACATTCGCCTGGAGTGATTTGGGGAAACCATGGAAATCCTAGATCTGGATGCCTGGACGGGGATTCGAACCACCGTCCTCCAGAATGGGAGGCCAGAGCGTTAACCACTCACCCACCACGCTCGGCGTTTTTATTAGTAAGGTAAGTACCTGGTTTTTAGTATTAACAATAACATTTCAGAGGAAACTCACTAAGTATGTGATATGTAACAACTAAGTTTCTCTTGGCGTTGTGAATTCATGAAATGTTATCGGGTAAGGAAGTATTATTACCACACGATATTTCAGCGATCACAACACTGTCGCCATCTTCTGGTGAAGTGCGCGTGCTTGGCAGTAGCAGACAAGCTGAAAGTCATCTGGACGCGCCGTGTCGTGCCGGCAGCGCTGTCGACGCATAGCATCGATGACTGGCGTCCAAGCTTCACTCAGTCCCTACGAACACCTGGGTTATATTGCATTCCTTGTGAATGTGGAAAGAGGTACATCGGCCAGACGATACGGTGTGTTAACCAGCGATGTCTGGAACATGCTCGACACGTTCGTCTGCGGCAGATTGAGAAGTCTGCGGTGGCGGAACACAGTCTCAAACAGGGCCACGACTTCGATTTTGAAAACACCAGAGTACTGGCGCATACTGGGAGCTTCTGGGACATCATTCTCACTGACGCGGTTGAAATTCCTCTTGCGTCAAACCTCGCCAACCGGGACTGCGGGTACCAACTGAGTGAAGCTTGGACGCCAGTCATCAATGCTATGCGTCGACAGCGCACGTGACGGTGCGTCCAGAAGACTTTCAGCCTGTATGATACCGCCGAGCATGCGGCACTTCAACAGAAGAGGGCGACAGTAATTGAAAACATTTCATATATAAGTATGTGATGTTAGAATAAAGGTTTTCAAGGCCGCCACACACGGACGAGCCAACAGGCCAAATGTCATCGCGCCTATCCAAAACTCGTCGTGTGTGGGAGAGCTCGGGCGGACTGGCGTGGCTCGGCTGGCCGAGTTGGATTTTCGGCCGCTCCAAAATCCGCCGAGCCAACGCAGGTAGCCGAGGGGCGGGTGGCCTATCCCCACCACGACTGAAGTGGGATAACCCGTGCATGAACTGGCCCGGGTGTGGGTCACACACGACGGAGCCAGAGCCACGCCGAGCCATACCAGTTCATGCTTTCGCCAGTCCGGCCTTGGCAGTCTAGGGGCTAGCACGCTGGTCTGGCATTTGAAGGGTCGCCGGTTCGAGTCCATGCTAGGGCCCGGATGGTTTTATTTTAGTGTTGTGTTGTCCTCAAAATTGTGTCCCAAAATTACAGGAAAGAAGCCTGATACAGTTCTTAGTACACTATAAATTGGAGTTGGCTAAACGGTCGCACAGAACCAAGGCCATTTTTTTCTAAATGTTTTAGGATGTATACTGCTTACGGAAAGTTTTAAAAGAAAACAGCAGTCATTTAAAACAATTTTTTTCGCTTTTAATTTTATTTTACAGGGGAAAAATTAAATGCTTCTTAAATGAATTCTTAAAAACAATTGTCTTAAACGTTGAAAATTAGTAAGAACGTATAAAATACAAAATGCGGTGGTGTAAGTCAATTTTCCTTGCTTTATAGAAATTAACATAAGGCAAAAGATACTGTAATAAATTCTGGAACATAAATGTTGTAATGTATTCATTTTGTTGATGTCACCTGGAATCAAATTAACGAGGTTATAATAAACTAATATATAGTGAGAATGCGTAATGTATCTTGAGTTGTAAGAAAGAAGATATTGAATTGTTTCTTTAGAATCAATTATGTCTTTAGAAATCCTATTCGGAAGTGCGCTATAAGTCAGCATGCAGGATACACAGTGAGCACGCAGGATTCGTTTACAAACACAATGATTTAAGTCTGAATCATACCATTTTGCTGATAAACAAAGCAGGTATTTAGTTCATCACTGAATTTCCAGTTCCTCCTGTCGGAAGCTGAATGAAAATCTGACTTGCTTCATATTTTTTACTAACAGATTGTGAGACTTATCTACATATGATTTCGGTGTCTTTTTTTAATTGAAAATGTGACTGACCTACACCGTTGTGACTTAAACCCTTCCAGATCGAACCTATCTCCGTGAGATAGAAACTTTTGTAATCTTTATTTGAAGCCGCGGCAAAAGCTCATATTTTCGATCTTTCAGAATTGTTTTTGGCGTTACACTAATTCGCTATTAATACTGATTTTAAAAAAAATCTCTGTGTACAAGAATGAAAGGACTAGGGTGAAAACGACGAACAAATGAAATTCTATGAATTTATTAGCCATTCTAAACTAACTATTGGGTTTAATCTATAGATATAATAAAACTATAAATGGGAAAGTCTGCACATATGAAATATTCTTTAAAAAATGAGTTCTGGTACTATTAACGAGCTACAGGAAAGAAATGAGGTGTATTTTTTTAATTTGTGTCTGTCTGAAAATTATGAACAGGATTAAAGAAAAAAACTATTTGTCAGATTTTGACTGGGTTTCGCTTAATGTACAGTCCGTGGTCCCGCGAGTAAAATAAGGCAAGTTTCATTTTGATGTGAAGTCGGAAACCTGAGATATTTAAGACAAAAGTGTCTGCAAATTAGTGTCCACTTTTCGTTGCGTGGGTTATCCCACTCCAGTCGAGGTGGGGATAGTCTACCGACCTGTCGGCTACCTGCGTTGGCTCGGCGGATTTTGGAGCGGCCGAAAATCCAACTCGACCAGCCGAGCCACGCCTGTCCATCCGAGCTCTCCCACACACACGACGTGTTTTGGATAGGCGCGATGACATTTGGCCTTTTGGCTCGTCCGTGTGTAAGGAGACATAGTATTTGCGACGGTGTAGAGCTAGGGTATCGTCCGCACGAGCCTGGGTAAGGGGCCACCTGGGGAGGGAGCCCCCATGTTGCGAACCTCTACGCTACACCATTGTGTGGGCCGCGAGTACGGAAGGCCACAGCAGAGAAGGTGGCGCCATGACCGTGTAACTCACCTATTCGAAGAGTTTATTATTTATTGTAGCAGTTCATTAATTAAAAATCAAAGTCAAAGCAGATTAAGATAGAAGTCATTGTTTCAGCAGATGCTGGATATTTCTAAAGTGACTTGAAAATTTAATACCTCTACACTGTAGTTTAGGAGCAATATTAGAAAACGGATTCTGACAACTTGTGCAAAACATAGCGAAGTACAGCACTTTCCCAATTCTGATAGTTCTCTTCTTTAGGTTTACATAGTTTTTGAATGAAAGAAGATCTTTGAAATCTCATTCATTTGTCCATCGATGACAGATGTATAATTTCTGGGCCTCTTAACTTAGAAATTTGTAACTATGCACTTTTTTATTTTACGATTATTAAGTAAAATTTGCGAAAATCATAGGAATGGAACAATGTTATTTTTTCTGAAAAAAAATTAAATACGGTTTATACGAGGGTGAGTCAAATGAAAACCTTAAATTTGTAATAAAAAATCGAAATTTCGCGCTGTTATCCGGTAAGTTGGTAAGCGTGCTACAAGCACCGTGCAGAATGGCCTGTAGGTGGCAGCATAGTGCAGATGCACAAAAATACCGTCGCAGTATCAGTATAAAGATGGCTGCCCCACTTGAGACTTGCACTAGGGAAGAACAGCGTTCTGTTATTCGGTTTTTCAGTAGTGAGGGTGTGAAACCTATTGAAATTCATCGAAGAATGAAGGTTCAGTACGGTGATGCCTGTTTGCCACAGCAGCAAGTCTACAAATGGTGTAGGAAGTTCGCAAATGGTGTGACTTCAGTGGAAGATGCTCCTCGTCCAGGTCAGGCACAACAAGTTGTGACTCCACAGAACATTGCAGCAGTTGAAGCCATAGTGATGGAAAACCACATTGTGCATGATGTGCTCCAGTTTCACAAAGTGTCAGCAAGATGGGTGCCACGGCAGCTGACTCCTGAAATGAGAGAACGACGTGTTGATGCTTGTGAAGAACTTCTTCGGCGCTTTGAACGAGAAGGTGATGGCTTCCTTGCAAGAATCGTTACTGGGGACGAAACCTGGGTTCACTTCCACCAACCGGAAACGAAGAGAGCGAGCAAGGAATGGCGCCATTCCACATCACCAAAACCAAAGAAGTTTCGAACAGAACCATCAGCAGGGAAGGTTATGCTGACTCTCTTTTGGGGCGAAAAAGGCGTTAATTTGGAGCATTACATGCCTAGAGTGACCACTGTCACCAGTGCATCATACACAGATATCCTAAAAAATCATCTTCGGCCTGCAATCAAATCAAAGCGACTTGGATTGCTGTCATCAGGTGTCCTTTTGCAACATGACAATGCAAGGCCCCACACTGCCCGTACAACAGTTGCAACAATCACAGAACTGCATTTTGAGTGTCTTCCTCATCCACCATCCTCACCAGACCTTGCCCCAAGTGAGTTCCATATGTTTGGACCACTCAAAGAAGCAATGGGAGGAAAGTTCCGTTCTGATGAAGAGATACGCCACGCGGTGCATGAGTGGTTGCGCGGACTACCAAAAGAATTTTTTTCTAAAGAAATTTATGCACTTTGTAAGCGCTGGAGGACTTGCATTGAGCGTGGGGAGATTATGCTGAAAAGTGATACAGCTCTGTACCACTTCTGCACAATAAATAATATTTTTAAAAAATATTTAAAGTTTTCATTTGACTCACCCTCGTATATGTTTTTGGTGAAAAACCATCGCAACATCTAACACATCCCCCTCTATTTCCGATGTTAAAGGAAACTATAACGCTCTTTTTGGAGTTTATGGGTTTTGGGAAATAATTGAGTTACATTAATAAATTTTATTCTTTAGTTTTCGAAAAAATACTGCGTATTTATTATTCGTTAGGGAATTTAGTGAATTTTATAATAGAAAAGTAGTGAAAATTAAAATAATTTAAGAACCACTTCACTTTTTAAAATTATTTTTCCATCTATTTGTAGAGAACCAATAATGAACTATATTTAAAAATTGTTTGATATTGAATTTTTATTATTTCTTTTACAAACTTTTTTTATAGTGAACTGTATTTTATGCGTCTTCTGGTTACTGAACCCGCGGTACATTACAGTAATTCGCACACTGCTTTAATTTTCTGGGTCACATTATTCGAAAATATATTTCGTTTCCATTATTTCATCTTGTAGTGTTATTCATCACAAAGAATTTTCATGTAGGTTTTACATTATGTTTCATAGCATAATACTGACACAAACTTCTATTTGTGGTATAATCTTGAACCTCATTGTGACGTATCTAAATTAAGGATTACTATGTGTACTTGAGACGTGCAAGTGTTGCAGTAATGTGTTGTTTTGTTAATTTTAAGGAACACTTAATTCTTGGGCTTATAATGGAGATGGTTGCATCATCCTCCTTGGTGATTAAAGATAACTATATACATTCTGTGATCAATAATTCTGGTTTAACGATGACCCAATTTCACCTCGCCCGCTCACTCCATCTGCCAATTTTGCTGATTACAATAATATCACAGCAACCAATCTCCCTGCTTAATCAAATACGTAGCAATATAATTAATTATCAATTCTACGAAAAGTTCACATGCAATGTAAATATACGAGTGTCCTCTGAGCTTAATTTGTAATACGGCAGGATTTCACTTGTTTGCAGTATTATTAGTAATACTTCACTGATTGTATCAAAGGCTCATAGTTTTGTTTGGATTAAAAATGCTCTCTCTAATAAATTTAAGGGGTGGAAAAATACTCATTTCTTTTATATGAATGTGGCATCGATTTATACGTATATTCAGAGAAGGTATGGAAATACATATACCAAAGCGGACAATAAAGGGGTAGAATGATCCACCGTGGTACACACGCGAATTCAAAAGATTACTAAAAAAACAAAGGAGGATACACGCACGCTCAAGAAGGAATTGGTGTCGCAGCGATTTAGAAACCTTAGCTGAGTTAAGAGGACGTGTTAAAAATGTGATGCGTGAGGCCTTCAACGATTTTCATTCCAACTCTCTTTCTAAGAGTCTCACAGAAAACCCAAAGAAAATTTGGTCGAAAAGTCAGCTGTACCAACAACAATATTCGAGCACTAATTCGTGAAGGTACGGCGGTTAATGAAATCCGCGATAAAGCAACGTACTAAATACCGTAAAAATTCATTTTCTGATCAAAATAAGGATAGCATTCCCATTTTCCCACGAATAAAGCAATTAGAGCTCCTGAAGAGGGGGAAAGCACCGGGCCGGATGGAATTCCAGTAAGAATATTTCCAGAGTACGCGGCGGAAACCGGACCTTTTCTTTCTGATATATTCAGTAAATACTTAGAAGAGCGAAAAGTACCCTCAGACTGGGAAGTCGCGCAAGTAACTCCGATTTTCAAGAAAGGTGATCGAAGTGATCCTGGGAACTATCGTCCCATATCTATAACATCTGTTTGTAGTAGAGTTATGGAGCATATTATATGCTCGAACATTATGAATTTTCTAGATTATAATAATTTGCTTACAACAAAACAACATGGATTTCGGAAGAAAAGATCATGTGAAACACAGCTGGCCCTATTTACACACGACGTAATGAAAGTTATTGATGCAAGGTTACAAGTAGATGCATTTTTTTTATTTTTTTTTTTTGGATTTTCAGAATGCTATTGACTCTGTGCCACACAATCGCCTTATAGCGAAGCTTCGAACTTACGGTATATCGGATCAGCTTTGTGAGTGGATAAAGGATTTTCTAACTGGTCGGTCGCAGTACGTCGTCGTTGAAGGAGAAAGTTCTTCTAATCTAGATGTTACTTCGGGTGTACCTCAAGGCAGTGTAATAGGACCACTTCTTTTCTTAATTTTTATAAACGATCTCGGAGACGAAATGAAAAGCATTTTTAGATTTTTTGCTGATGATGCGGTTATTTATAGGGAAGTGAGGAATTCGGCCGATTGCTTAGAAATTCAGCGTGATCTGGATGTTATTTTGGCATGGTGCGCTGAGTGGCAACTTACACAAAATTGTAAAAAGTGCAACACAATGAGCATAACTAAAAAAAATAATCCGATTGTTCAGAAATATGAGGTAAACAGTTCAGTTATTGATATGATCGATTCTGTGAAATATTTGGGGGTAACAGTACAAAGGAACATGAAATGGGATATACACATTAATTCATTAGTAGGCAGAGCTAATTCTAGGCTGCGATTCCTAGGTAGAATCTTGAAAAATTGTAATGAACAACGAGATAGCTTACAAATCTCTTGTGCGTCCACATTTGGACCTCTGTTATGCCATTTGGCATCCGTTTCGTAAGGGGTTGATCGACAGTATAGAGAAAGTACAGAGAAGAGCTGCTCGATTCGTGACCGCTTGCTATAGTCCTTATGATTGCGTCACAGAACTGGGCTGGGAGTCTGTGGTAGATAGACGACGCACGTTTCGTTTAAACTTATTGGTAAACATGTGTACACCCACTTTCACTTACGAGTGTAATGAAATACTTCGTCCATCAACCTATTTAAATCGGAATGACAGGAAAGATAAGATTAGAGAAATAAGTTGCCGCACTGATTCTTATATGAATTCTTTTTTCCTTCGTACCATTCGTGATTGGAATGCACAACAAAGAGATTAGGTTTGGTGCTGAGCACCCTCTGTCACCCACAATTTTGTGAATTGCAGAGTATATATGTAGATACAGATTTATCTGAAATATTAATCTTTACGTGGCTCAGGTACAAAAACTGTAACGGCCGATTTAGCTACAAAATTTCTTTCTTTTGTGACAGCTATTACTGCAGAACGTGGATAGGAAAATCCATCACAGATTGCTTATATGTATATCGCAGAAGTGAGTAGAAACTGTTTCATCAGAGCTGAAACCAAAAATCTACCGTAAATTTTAATTCATACACTCCTTTAAGAGAACATCAAACACAGATAACATCAAAATCGGTCCACTTGTGAAGTGGAAACATCTATTCTACCTTAAAAATCTGCTGGCAGAACGCTATCTACGGAATTTTTAAAGTTTTTTTGTGGTATAACTGCTCCATAAAAGGAATGTAGAAGAGAAAGTTTTCCAATTTCATGGTTTTTTTTCCCCATTTATGTGGCCTGACGAAGAGAATTATGGAAAAATTACAAGATAGGTTACTGGTGGTAAATATATATCTCTTTTAAATATACACCAGTTGTAAATATTATAATTAACACATTACTAAGCAGGTATAATTTACTAGCAGTCTGCCTACAGCTTGCTGCAGGCTGTAGTTAACATGATGATTTCATGACGTGTAGGGCTGCAGATGGCTTTTCACTACCGATAGTATATAACTGCCGATCGTAAGATTAAATAAAGTCTTTGGTCGATGTATTGGAACTACTTTCATTCATCTGTGAATAATATCCAAAATTGAAGTTTACTACCAATTAATGCTTTTTTTTATTTATTTTTTTACAACAATGGGGTAGGTGAAAGTCTGGTCATAAGTGTAGCTTTGCAATTAAGTTTTCTGAAAAATGTACCTAGTTCTTCCAACCAAATAATTTTTAATTATTAATCATGCAAACTGCGAGTCAGATATGATAATTTTCTCGGAGTCACAATATTTCTGATGCGAGTTACGTAAACAGTCTCCATTCCGCGTCATGTTCCTCTCACAAATTATTTGTAAACTCTCTACCAGGTCCGGTGCCTGTTATATAAGAAACTCTCTAGTGATGTCAGTTCTACTTTTAGAAAACTCTAGGTATTTTTGTTAGCATTTTACTAGCATGTTGTACGTCAGTTCTTTCTTTCTCATTTTCAAACGATTAAATATGATATAACTGTTAGACCAACCAAAAATGTGGATTTCTTTTTAATTTAATAGAGCCGCTTTGAAGATGAAAAGAGAACTTCAGACAAATTAAGTTGATTTATGAGTGTCTTACTCCTTATTAGTATTAATAAATATTCAGTTCAGAATTAGGTCTTCAATTCCGATAAATGTGCAGTCATTTTTTAATTGTTATGAGGAGATCTTTCCTCGTTGGCTTTCGTAGTTTAAGAGTTTCTGTGGTTGTAAGCGGCTTGCGGTCAGTTTTAATCTGTCCAGGGCTCCGCCTTCTCTTTTAGACCAAAACAGCAACGCTCGCACAAAGCATATTAAGTCATGTGACATTGTTGAAGTCAGTTTCTCCGTCCTTACTAATTACGTATCTTTTCGTAGAAGCATCTGTGCCAGTTTTACTTTTTCCTTTTTAACTGTGCGCTTTTAGATTTATTTTGGAAGGATAAAATATGTGATGAATAATTACAGTAGTCTATCATGAGATATTTTTAGCATCATAATTATTTATTAATTGGGATGGGACATATGCCCCGATGGCGATTCCCATTTTCTGCTACTTTCGCGTTTTAGGAATTTTTGTAGTAAACTTTTTCAGTGCATTTTGCTTTCTTACCTAATTTTGCATTTGATGAAGTTTTATTTCAAAATCTTTCAGTGTTTAGGGTTAACTGGTTAGCATTTCTTTTGGTAATTTATCATAACCCATGACAGGTTCCACTGACCAGAAAGCGCCAACGCCTCAGACTGTAACGGGCATCTGAACGCCGTCACTGGGTTTGATCGAGCGAGCTGCGACACTCACCCCAACTTGTGGGTCTGTCCTAGCTCTTACTTACTGTCGGCTGCGGTTGACGATTCCAGTCGGAATCTGTAAGTGCATGGCTAGGATAAAAACAAACATAGACGTAGCGTTACTTAGAATGAGGACGTAGGTGTTCCTTGGAATGATCTTGAAATTTGAGGTTAACTGGATTTATTACAGAAAACTGTTGCATGGCATTATTACAACTATATGGGTACATAATACGAAAGTTTCCGATACTGAAATAGTGTATCATAGGATTCAAAGTTGTAGCAGTTGCTG
This sequence comes from Vandiemenella viatica, assembly GCA_031002005.1. NCBI lineage: Eukaryota > Metazoa > Arthropoda > Insecta > Orthoptera > Morabidae > Vandiemenella > Vandiemenella viatica. The sequence goes on from CM061921.1 coordinate 107,336,278, forward strand.
CCAGAGCCAGCGGAGGGGACAGTGACAGAATTTGCCTAAAAATGGCAATTTTGGTCTATGACAGGTCTGGCCTACGTAATTTCACATCGCGAACTGGGGTGCGTCGCAGCCGCCAAGTAGCGTCCCTGGCAACAGAAAGTGGGGAATCCACTTTTCTCATTGGTTGAATATCATGACATTTGTCGTGTACATCACGTGCTATGTAGCTGTCTCCCTCGTGAAGGTTGACTTTCCCACAGTGAGGACTGCTACGCCAGCGACCTTGGAAATAAGCGTCGGGTAGTGCGGTGTGTTGTTACGCCGTTGTACTGGCTTGGAAACAAACTGCCTTTCTTAAAGCTAATAAAATAATTGTTTAAAAAACATAAAAACCGTCTTCAAAAAAGCAAACTAAAAATTTTAAAATAACTTTATACCTTGCTTAAAAGGAAGTAAATCTAAATGGACAATATTTTACATTACTGTTATTGAAATTTTTACATTAATTAGTTATTTTTGGAGTCAGTGCCAGCTGTCACATCGCAAAGATCGAATTACTGAACTTTATTCGGTGTTCGAGGCGAACCGAGAGTACGAACAAAAATTCCAAGTGTTTTACAGCATGTCGTGAGGCAGATAGTGTTATTGCGAGACACAGCTTAGGGAAACAAATTAACGGTATTTTAATCTGTGGCTCGGCCTCGTTGGTGCTCCACGCATATCTCTGTCAGTTGGTAGGCTGTATCAAGCGGTAAACGCTTTATAGTTAGTATAATAAGGGTGTATCATCTGTATGTTTCAGTTTTGTTGAAAAATGTTTCTAGAATTAATTGGAGGTAAGTAGTAACATGATTTCTTATGTATTATTGTTATTTATTATTGTTTTTATTATCTTGTTTTTTTTTTGCTTTGGCTGGCACCGACTCCAAAATAACTAATTAATGTATAAATTTCAATAACAGTAATGTAAAATACTGTCCATTTAGATTTACTTTCTTCTAAGCAAGGTATAAAGTTATTTTAAAATTTTTAGTGTGCTTTTTTTGAATGCGGTTTTTATGTTTTTTAAAACAATTATTTTATTTTTAAATTTTTAGTGGTATTATAGTTTATTTTGTATGTTAAATACTGTATGCCGCAGCAGTTCTAATTTTGCGAACTTCCTGGTAGCTCAGTGGTTAAAGCGAATGCTTTCAAATAAATTTTGTCTTTATATACCCTAACAACATCCTAAATGGGGTGAACTGGATGCTATGTTAAGGAATGTCAGTTTACATTTTGGTCGAGGCTGTGTTTCGATCTAATCATAACATCCGTTAAAGCTACTGTTCGATAATTGAAACATGTAACATCTGGACATTAATACATACCACAAACACAAATCTGTCTCTGCAATATATCTGTTTGTTCCAGTATCACACAGAAAATATAGATTTTTTTAATTGGTTTTCACAACGTAAAAGCTTGGGGTCCAAGTTGAAATCTGAAGTACATGTTGAGACATTAGGACACATTTATTTTATAAATATTTTGCTATGACTTAAAAATAGCTTAGTTTGATTTTGACGGGATTTTAAAACTGTGGATGTTTGTAAAGAACATTTGAAATTATAAACGATGGGCGTAAAGAGGAAGAAGGATTGGGCATTTGTATACCAAATGTAGACTGTCTTTTCTGATTGATTTAAAGTATACGTGTGTAAGTTTCTATTGATATCAGAACAAAATTGTAGGTATGTATAAAAAACAATTAAGGGATGTGAGATGAAGAGTAGTTTGGTGTTTGTAAAGCTAGTGTGGGACAGTATTTTTTTCTTTGTTTTAAAGTATACATGTGCAAAGTTCCATCGAAACCAGAATAAAAACTGTAGGTTTGTATAAGAACATTTGCAAAAATTAAATGGGGTAAGGGAGTGAGCAGTTTGGTTTATAAACAGAATGTTCTCTTTGTTTTATGTATACATGTGCAGTGTTCCATCTAAATCTGATAATAACTGTGGGTATCTATAAAGAACATTGGAAATTAGGAGGGGTGGGGGTAGAAGGGAAGAGGGGTTGGCTTCTGCAACCTAATTTAAACACAATTGTTATGTATTTTTTAAAGTATACGTGTGCAAATTTCTTCAGAATCAGATAGAAACTGTGCTTTGTGTAGATTAAAGGGGTGGAAAGGGGAGAGAGGTTTGGCTTCTCTAAACCAAATGCAGACAGTATTTTCTGTTTGTTTTGAAGTATACATGTGCATACTTCCTTAAAAATCAGATAGAAACGGTAGCTTTGTACAATGAACATTGACTGTAAGGAGTTTGTGTTTTGTGAAAGTAATGTGAGTAGTATTTTTCTTTTTCTATTTGTTTTAAAGTATATGCATGCAAAGTTCCACCGAAATCGTATTAAAATGTGGGTTGTACAAAAATTAAGGGATGTAAAACGGGAGCTAGGTTGTTTTTGATTTTTTTTGGTCAGAAATCTTCTCCATAAAAAAAATACATATATATGTGCCAACTTTCATAAAGATCGGTCAAATGGTGTCGACTATAGCTTTTTAAAATAAAATTGACAAAAGTCAAGTGGTGGAAAAC